>OY740766.1:33371256-34571256 GCA_963513935.1 Aphrophora alni
GTTATGGTTTAAACATTGGCCATTACTTGTGTATATAAAAAATAATACACGGCGTGTTTAAGAGTATTGATAAATTGTATTAATTCATCACTATCAAATAATTGTAAAACCGGGCAAAACTAGGAGTGTTATAACTGCAGATATTTGAAAGAAGATATAAGATAAAATTATATTTGTCTACAGTTGTTGACAAAGTGGCATTTTGTTCATTTAAATTAGTTTGCAAAACAGCTGATTTCTCAACAGTTTCACTTTGCCCACTACTTTGCACACTACTTTGCTCACTCCGAATGTCAACCGAACTAAACCAAATTTAGATTAAGTTTATTTGAATTGATTTATAATATACAGGAAAGTCCCGTATGTATGTTAGATTAATTCTTACATCTAAAATAACATAAATAAACAACAAAACAACGTTTTAAAGCTGAAAAAGGAAGTAATTATTCATAAAGATGATTGACAGTGTATGTACACGGAGAGTATTTTTCGTTTGCCGAGTTTTGAAGTTGGCAATCCCGTTTCCTCAACAATACACCCAAGTTATTTTGTAATATTCATAAATAACCTTAGTTTTGACGTGAGGTTGAACACTATTGTATTAAATTAATATTTTATTAAATTGTGATACTGCTGAAGTATGTTTTTTATTTGTCACAAAATAACAACTGTAGACAAAGTATAATGTGCAATTCGTGAGCAAAGTGTCGTTTTTAAACTCGATAAAATTGACGCACTCGGCAGACCTCGTGCGTCAACATTTTTCTCTCGTTTAAAAAAGTGCCACTTTGCTCACTAGTTGCACAAATAACTATTTCCTCACTTTATATATTCGTCTTATTGGGTATATCCACTTCGCAGCCTGCATCTCTCAGTCCAAAAATTGTGATTTTATAAAATGTCCCTATGTCTGATTATCTCAAAAACTGTTGGGTCCATTTTGTACAAAATTAGTATTCACGGTAATATGCAATAAAAGTATAAACTTAAAAGTAAAATAAAAGTACAACTATCGACTATTACTAAACGTAAGTGCAAAAGTTCAATTTATTTTTACTTCGCTCAAATGAATTTGTGCTGAAAGTGCGATCCTTAAGGACCTTCTCAAAAACATATTATTTTTCGTCTACCTAAATAATTCGGTTCGAGAGTTATCGGTAAAATATTAATGTTGTAAAAACATTGCACAAACCTCCACAAAATAAAAACTAACCAAAACTGATCCCGGATAATAATGTCAGTCCTGTAGTTGTAAATCAAAAAATCGCCCTTCAAAAATATATATTTATTATATAGGGACTAAAAATTATTATTAAATTAAAATATTATTAAAATTAGGGACTAAAAATGCCCTCGGCAAAAATCGTTGTTCATTAAATTGTAGTTTTTAATGACGACGTTCTATGTTTATTTATTTTGGAATTAATCATGTACAGTATTATTTTTAATTTACACAGGGTTTGTGTCACTAAAAGAAATTGATAGAGCCGATTTTGAGGAGTTACGTATTTTATACAATCCCGCGGCTGATTTTATAAGTTTTTTTACTGATAATTTACGAATCGGCATTTTAGTAGATAAAGTGATCTTTCGTGTGAGTTATGAAAAGTTTACCAAAATTGTTAGAGCCGATTTTGAAAAAATTGTATTTTTTATGGCAACTACCACCAAATTTTCAGTTATCAAATGAAAAAAGCCCCGATTTATAACCAAAATATTCCCGTATTAACAACAAGTGAAAATTTGCAGAAAATCTCGCAATGATAAATCAATTAATTTGACATAAATAGTATATATTTAAATTTATATTACTATAAATAAATATATATTTTAATATATATCACAATTTTGTTCTACCTACCAATATCATTCCAGTTTGTACTACAACACAAAACTTTCCCCAATTTTCAAACCTCAAGATAGAAAAGTGAGACTGAAATCACAAATTCAATATAAAAAAAAAAAAAAAAACTAAGGATGGACATTTTAACATAACATTACACAAAACACGAATTTTACTTAACCATTCTCTCTAAATAAATAATGTAAACATTTATTACACTTTTTGAAGAATCTCGTATTCTGAAAGCAGTTATGATGTGACATCACATCAAGCGAGCGTAATAAACGAAATGAGAAGCACTTTGCCGTTCAAATATTAAACCTGCAGAGGCATGACCATGCGATATTCATGACAGATTGTTTTCAAAGCAAAATATAAATATAATACATCAAAATATATTAAAATGTAATTCTGTAGCTATGATTGAAGATCTGTCTAAAGCAATCTGATAAGTTTATGGAAAAGCTAACAACAGGTGTAGTGTTCAAAATATATTCCTTTCTTTAAATTCTTAACTTTTAATTCTATTTCATCAACAACGTGACTCTACTTCGTTGCTTCAGTTTATATTTCCCATGGGTCGACTTTTCCGTATTGTTATCCAGGAGTTGATAGTAACAATAATAAAATCCAAAACCACAATTTTCAATTCTTATCTTCTAATAAATTAAAATTGTGTTGTTCTGTTTTCCTGAGTTTTTCAATATTATATTTTCTTTAATTCCTGTCCAGTATTGAATCACGATTTCTACCATGTTTTAGAATGTCACTCAAAGTCCTCCAATCACTGTAAGCAGTCGAATAATTCAAAAGCAAACCCATATATTTAATTACGGAATACCTAACTAAAGCATAATTCAAAACTATTTTAATATAAACACCTTTGAATTACGTAATGCTTTGGGGGAAAAGGAACATCCAGAAATATGTTTAATCGTTTAGAATTTCAATAATAGAACAAAACCCAAGTTCCTAACCAAAATAATGGAAATAATAAAACACTGTAGTTCATAGAATAATAAAATCAAGGATAAAATAAAGCAAAAGCTTAAAGTTTCAAATATTTAATAGAATAAATGAGCTACAATTGTTTCGCCTTGCGGCATCGTCGGGCAACTGAACTAACCCGACGATGCCGCAAGGCGAAACAATTGTAGCTCATTTATACTATTAAATATTTGAAACTTTAAGCTTTTGCTTTATTTTATCCTTGAATATGGAGTTTCAACAAGAAATATCTGCTATTACATTAAAGTTAATAATAAAATCGTTATTTTTACTTCCTATATTCTACATATTAAGAAACTGGAACTTTTTCAATTATCAGTTTAAAGTATCAGTTTGGGATTCTCGGATACTACTCCCACCTGTGATACGGAAATAGAATCGGGAACAGAACCGTTCAAAAAATATCTGAAACAAATAATTAAAAATCAGACTTTTCCAATTGGTCATCAGGTCAATCCCATTACTAAAACAAATAACAAGCTATCATTTCCAAACATTGTACAATTTAAATCACGGATCATGACGAAAGACAGAGCCGAGTTCATTACTCAGAACCACTTTGGAGAGGTACAGGCTGTGAATCAACAAACAGATATCCTTAGTGGGCAATCCTAGAGATACTGAAAACTAGTCATGAGAATTATGTTAAAATCTACACAGATGGTTCGGTCGATCTTACTAAAATCAGGAGCTGATTATTTCAATCAGTCAACAGAAGAAAGCTTCTATGCTCCGATAAATTCAGCATAAGTATTGATCTTGAGTTTTTGGCGATAATGCAGTTCTAACATGCTGTTTGACAACAAGTGAGCGGAACATCTGGATTCTTGCCGATTCAAGAGTAGCTATGGAGACATTAAATCCTTACAACTACTCCTTTAGAATATCTGAACTAACTGGTTTCTTCGACAATGGAAAGGAATAGTGTTCCTATATATCCCTGCTCACTGTAGAATAACTGGAAATGAAAGAGCGGATGAAATAGTCCAACTTGCTGCCAATATGGTTCTAGCTCAAACAGCTCAGCACTCTATGGCAGGTTGTAAGTGGGAGGGAGAAAATTGCACAGATAAGGGCGGATAAATTAGATAGAAGACAGCAGACACCGGTAGACAACATATGAGATTTAAAAAGAACCTGTAGACCAATAGCAAAACGAGCCGCCGCGGCATTTTCGCTAAGAGTTAGAATTAGATAAATGGCCAACACTTCAATCTGCCAAGTTTATCAGACCAAGAACGAAACCCTGGAACACATGTTGCTGAGATACATTACCCCCCCCCCCCCAACCCAGCAAGAGACATTCTGGGTACAATTGTTGGTGTTGATGGAGGTTTAACTAAAATAATTACAGAGAATAACTATTGGGCACTTGCCGCTGGGGTACACTAAGGGCATCGGGCCGTCAGCATCGGTTTATGCTGGAAGCGTGTCGCAAGAAGTAAGCCAGTATTTTCCTGTATTAACGTAGTAGGCTATATATTAAGTTTTATAAAAAATTAAAAAATTGGTATTAATTTTTTTAAGGCATATCGGTTTTGGGGTTTCCTAAGTATAAAATGGTCTTTTTAAAATAACCATCATCAGTCATCCGCGAATTGCCAACACTACTCAGTTTAGAATATGACAAAGGAGAAACCGTGCAATTAACATCCTGTATGAACTTAAAGTGTCAAGTGCAGAGCTGGCGTAAAATGATGTAGACCACTTGGAAGAGACACAAGTTAGAATGTTAAGGCGAAATAGAGGATTTATATGAACGAATGGATCAATGGTGATAGAGTAAAGTAACGTAACACAGGTGATGGAGATATGGTTACAAGAATACAATTATAAAATCGATTAAATCCGCCAATCGGTTTTTTGTATCGTTTACTTTCCAATTTGATCTAAGGGAAGGGATGTTATGATGTTAAAATTCCCATACGGTGCTCTGGGTGATTTTTGAGATTGTGGTTTTAGATCATTTTTAGAATGACTATCTGTGGTATTTTTGGGGTTGCTCAAAATAAGTTGCCCGAAAGATTATGATGTGGTGGGCGATCCATAGAATGACTTTGTTAAAAGAGGAGGGTAGGTTACAAAAATTCTTATCAATAAAACTTTTGACATGTTTATTTATGAACACACACAGTTATATATATATATATATATATATATATATATATATATATATATATATATATATAGGTGCGTTCAAATAATTTGGGGCTCTATTTCAAATTACACGTACCTGTTCAAAATAGTTTATTGACTGATTTTTATGAAATGTATAATGTTAATGTTTTTTTTTTTTTTTTTTAATCTGAGTATAATTTAAAATATATATTTTTATGCAATTAAATAAAAATTGTCACAGCAAATATTGTCAAAAAGATCATTAATTTTGAATAATAATACACTGACTATTGTATACAGTTCGTTATATCGACTTTAATTTTCCTAGTTAGTGTTTCCCCCAACAGCTTTGTACTAATTGCCAGTTCTATAGCAAGAATACAATACTAAATAAAGCTAGAAAATCTTGCTGTATATATATAAAGGAAACTAGGTTAGGTCTCTGCTCCCATCTGAAACACCGCTGTGAAGTTACCTGCTTTCAGGTTTAAGTACTTATTAGCTTCCAATATATGCTGAATACAGTCACGAACCTATAAACAGAAGAACTTTATAACATACTATTTTTATTTCATTTAAAAAGTAATATTTGTTAAATGTCGTACAATAGTGTTAAAACAAAATAATAGTTATTAAAGCGAAACAATAAATATTCTTCACCGATTTTAAAAAGAACTATGTGATGTACATTATTAATGATTTGTATGCACGTTTATGATTGTCGTTACATTTGATTACTCTTCGCATATTGTATAAACGATATTACCTACGAAACTCTTATTAACATATCTGGTGCAAAGAGTGTAGATTTAACTTTGTTTGTTGTTAGGTGTTGTTGAATGAGAATAATGTTAGATGTAATCAATTTATTTAGTATAAAATGATGGTTATACAAATTTGTATTTCTCAAAGGCAAAGAGAAAATACATAAATCCTTGTTTTCAAAATTCAGGCTCGAAACACAGTTGTCGAAGATTAACAGAGGTGTAATTTATGAATTACTTAAGGTGGACTGTTGTCGAGTATTAACACATGTATAATTTATGAATTACTTAAGGTGGACAGTTGTCGACTATTAACAGAGGTGTAATTTATGAATTACTTAAGGTGGACTTTTGTCGAGTATTAACAGAGGTGTAATTTATGAATTACTTAAGGTGGACTGTTGTCGAGTATTAACACATGTATAATTTATGAATTACTTAAGGTGAACAGTTGTCGAGTATTAACAGAGGTGTAATTTATGAATTACTTAAGGTGGGCTGTTGTCGAGTATTAACACATGTATAATTTATGAATTACTTAAGGTGGACAGTTGTCGAGTATTAACAGAGGTGTAATTTATGAATTACTTAAGGTGGACTGTTGTCGAGTATTAACACATGTATAATTTATGAATTACTTAAGGTGGACAGTTGTCGACTATTACCAGAGGTGTAATTTATGAATTACTTAAGGTGGACAGTTGTCGAGTATTAACAGAGGTGTAATTTATGAATTACTTAAGGTGGACAGTTGTCGAGTATTAACAGAGGTGTAATTTATGAATTACTTAAGGTGGACTGTTGTCGAGTATTAACACATGTATAATTTATGAATTACTTAAGGTGGACAGTTGTCGAGTATTAACAGAGGTGTAATTTATGAATTACTTAAGTTGGACAGTTGTCGAGCATTAACAGAGGTGTAATTTATGAATTACTTAAGGTGGACAGTTGTCGAGTATTAACAGAGGTGTAATTTATGAATTACTTAAGTTGGACAGTTGTCGAGCATTAACAGAGGTGTAATTGATGAATTACTTAAGGTGGACAGTTGTCGAGTATTAACCGATGTGTAATTTATGAATTACTTAAGGTGGTATATTTTTCATAATATCAACAAAACAAATAAATCTCAAATATTGTCTAAATACTATACCGTTAATTTAAGATAAAAAATTTATTAAAACAAAACAACACCAAATTATTCTGAGATTTCCTCGTAAATGTTTTACATAAAATTATTATGGAATAGTGCGCCTTATCAAATTTATTCGAAAAAATTGAGGTTTTAAAATTTGTTTTGAGTTAAAACTCTGACTTAGTGGTGTTTAGGAAAAAGTTAGGATATGATCCAACCGACAATTTTAATACTTTTAACTTAAATACAAATAAATAAAAAAACACACACACGCATATTTTAACTAATATAAGCTTGGCAAAAAAAAAAATATTTAAAAAAATGAATGACTACTGAATTTGTTCATCCACATACTTCTTCACTTAAAGTTCAAAATTAACATACGTATTCAAATTAGTATATTCGGTATCGAAGGTAGTACCAAGTTATTATCGAAAATCGGTAACAAAGAAAGGAAAATCTCTAGTTATTCTATTCCGTGGCAAACTTGGAAATGTTTTTATAATTTTACTAATTATTTTGAAAATACGGTTCACCACTTTGTACAATTATTAATTTTATAAACAAATGTAGAGTTCATCACCGCCTTGATAACGAGGAGAAAAATCACCCCTCTCCCCAAAAAAGTCCAAATAAAAGTAATGCAGGTTACTTGCAAATAATGATAACAAAAATAATTAAAAAATAATCGTTCCCATACAACTCACCGTCTATTGAATGGCAAAGCTTAATTTTAACCTGTGTGTGTTACAAATATACGTTCCAAATAACCTCAATTTGATCAATATACAATTGGGAAGACGGCAGAAGAATTTATAAGAATGTTCAATAACGCAATCTTCACATTGTTATTGAAAAATTGATACTTGATAACTGTAGCATTATGAGTTTGTAGATTTTACTATTGGTTCATTTAGTTTAAAAGATGTCAAGAGAACTGTCTTGTTTTCAGCAGTAAATTCTGTATACGTGATTTACATTCTAAGGATACAATTTTAGAAGAGGCGAAGAGATGGTTCTTGAGACAAGAGGTGATAGCTTAGAGAGTGCAAGATACCTTTTTAACAGACTTTTCAACTGTCGGAAACATAAATGTGCCACATACGTGGTCAGAGAATTTACTAAAAGTTCAGTTCTTCAGTGGAGGAACATGGTTGAAAAGACACATTTGGTTTAGATACAACAGTGGTACATTACTTTCCTTTAATTTTAGGATTTTCAGAATTAAACATTGTTCTGGCTTCACTAAAGAAATCTATATTATTACGCGCAATGCAATGACCTAACTGGATGGATACTACTTCGATTCCTTTTGACAACCTTAATTGGTAATGGTTTCATCTCCACGCTGCCCACATATGTTTTCTTTTAAGAGGTGTCAAAATAGACCTATTGATAATTAGTACATACGTATAACATCCGTGTAACACGTTGTACAATGCATAGGAGAAATCCAATAGAGTGGTGAATGTAGTGACGATGGAGACGTAAATTTCACCTTCGCCAAAATGGTTGTGGTGATGGTTGAGATACAAGAATGCTACGAGTACAAAGTGAATGGACACTATTTAGAAGGTTTTATTTATAGATCGCACGAAAAAATAATTTAAAAAATAAAATTGCATAGTTTTACCTATGTATAAACACATATTAATAATTGTTTATAAATATGTATTCTGTTTGTTTCATAATGATTACAAATCATGAATTAACTCTACTCAACCTGCTACTATTTTACTACAATATTGTTTAAAATTGTAATTTCCGTTTCGAGTTAACCCGCTTATAGTTTGATTTATACAGTTGAAACTGTTGCGATTAACACTATGCTGTATATATACAACACGTGTTATCGCATCTAAAGTTAAGTAAAATGCAGTTGCTAGAATAAAAACATTCTGCCAGAGATGAAGTTTTATTGTTTTGCAGTTAACATGTGCAGCTTAGCGTGAGCCGAACACAAAATAAACATTTACCTTTGGTTTGGTTTTGTTTTGAATTCAGTGAAAAGAGAAGCAGAACGAAAATAAATATTCAGTCAGCGCTTCCAGCGAAGAAATCAATTATTCTATAATCTTCGAGAAGGAAATACTTTTATTTTTATGAAATTGCAGTATTACGAATTCATTAGATATAGGAAAAAATCCGATCATTGAATATTAGTTAAATGCTGATTATAAATGTTTATTTAGGTAACTAGAAACTTTGCTCTTTTCTCTTTCCGAAAGTGGTGGATTTCTCCCTAAGCATTTAAAAAAAAATTTTACATAAACTATAAATATATATATATATATATATAGACAGAGAGAGGGAGAGAGGGAGAGAGAGAGAAAGAGAGAGAGAGAGAGAGAGAGAGAGAGAGAGAGAGAGAGAGAGAGAGAGAGAGAGAGAGAGAGAGAGAGAGAGAGAGAGAGAGAGAGAGAGAGAGAGAGAGAGAGAGAGAGAGGGAGGGAAGGAGAGAGAGAGAGAGAGAGAGAGAAATCCTGTATATTCTAATCAAATTTGTAAAAATTATAGGTGAGACAATCTTCAGTTACTCTCGCTATATTTTTAAAGATTTATTTGTTTTTTTTATGGGAGGAAGTTACATAACTAAAACAGATTTAGCAAATCTTCACTCAATATCTTATCTACTTCCAAATATATAATGTTTTATTTTTATACAAATTAAAATGACCGACAGACGGTAAAGGTAGCGGATATATAAACTTTCTCTCTATAATCAGCTCCCGATATATTTCCATAATCACAATGGATTTCCATAATCATGGCTATAATCAGCCATGCAATTTCGTATCACTCTGTATTACTGCTCCCCCTATATTACCGACTGTGGAAAATTGATTTAACTTTAGAAACAATCAAACTGTAGTATAACATCTGTTCATTATACGATTTACAGAACCTCACCAATTAATTGGGTAAATTTTGTGACGTTAAAATACATCCTTGCCAATTATATACAGTTTGTACAGAAACAATAATAAAACATTATTAACTACTTTCTAAATACAATAATAAAATTGTTTTACAATATAAAATAACTGTATATGTTCTTTAATTAAAATACAGGGTACCAAAAAATGCCTCTCCTTACTTTTTCCACAATTTTTATCACGTCGAATTGAGACAAAATGAAGTTTACACCTCATTTCCTGTAGGCCTACTACGTTTTTTATAAGTGCACTATCTTGGAATAAAAAAATGGTTGCCTGACAAATGTTTAAAGTTAGATGTATAATCGGTTTTTAACAATATTTCCCTATTTGCGAAGCAGGAAAACATTTCCGAAATATGTGAAATTTGGCATTTTATAAAAAATATCAAAGGTTCATTTAATATTTTAAACAATTTGTAACAAAATGGAATCTATATTTCTTTATACAGGGTGATTCAAAATGCCGGCAATATTTCAGGAGTTGATTATAGAACTAAAAATAAGAAACGGTTTATATAATCATAAGTCCGGAAACGCTCGGTTATCAGTCTACAAAAAAACATAACTTTGGATTTAGTTAAGTTATTGAGTGAAGAATTGGTATTTATGTAACCTATTACGAGTATAATATGAAATTAAAACTTTGTTTTGTATGTTTCAAAATGGCGGACGTGTAAAATGTTTAGTGTCGAATATCTTCCAGGGAAAAATATTTCCCTTGATAGGCTAACGTTTTCAAAATTACATTTTAAGAAATAGATTTTATCAGAATTTAATTTTCTACCAATTTAGTTTGAAATGCTTATATATATATATATATATATATCCTTTTAATAAATATGTAAAATTATAAATACTTAAATTATTATTGAAACTCCAGTCAGCATTTTGAACGGTTAAAGGAAATTTTTTTTTATTACATTTCTGGACAATGGATTCTAATATATTATAATTAACATGTATCATAATTCCATAATATATTGGTGTACGTTAATCTTGATTGTTGTAGACAATCACCAAGAAATTATGTTGGTTTTTTAAATATTATTCGTTTATTCTTTGATTTTTAGAAAAAATTAAAAAAAGGTTTTTTGTTTTTAGTTAAAAGAAGAAAATGTTTTGTTTCTTGTAAATATTTTGTAATGGTAGTGGTTTCCGAAATATTCTACATTAAACATGTTAAACGTCTGTTATTTTAAAAATGTACAAATAAAGTCTTTGTTTTCTGGTATACTGGTGTAAAGTTACATAAATAATTCTTATATCTAATTTTACCCTTCTTCCTACTACATGTAAATCGAAGCATTTCCGGACTATGTTTATACAAAGTCTCTAAATATTGTCGAATAATTTTGAATCAGACTGTATACTTCTATTTATTTATGCCATCATATATACATACATATATAAATAATTTTACATCTTAAAATTTAATATTTATTTAATGGTTTATGGCTGTTACGTTTGAACATTTTTTCAAATAGTTTTAAAATCCCAAATATGCAATTAGAAAAAATGTAAAAAGAAAGATATATTTTGAATGAATTACTAAATACAGAATAGGGCCTACCACTAAACTCGACGTTCAAAAATAATGTTTGATCGCATGATACAGATATATCGGGGCTTTGTGTGTGTCTGTGTGTTTTTACTTTCTCACCTATACGTATGTAGTGTAGAGAAAGTTACGTAATTAGTTAAAATAATGTAGATTTTTTTGAAGATATTTCCGCTTTGAGGTCCCATGAGTCCAAAGAAATGGTTTTGGAATAATGTCTGTCCTACAGTGTTCTACAACCCTAAACTGTATATTGGATACATCTCCAGACTTTTTTCCTTCATTTTTTCAATAGTTAAAAATTTAAGTGTAACTGTCATTCGAAAAAACACAAAATTACACTTTTATTAAAATCGGCTGTAAAAATTTTGATTATTTTTTGCTCAAGTGTAACCTCAAAGACTCAAACAAAAGGTCACTCTCTCTCTCTCTCTCTCTCTCTCTCTCCAAAAATGTATGTTCGTAAGTTATCAGTAAACAATTAATAATCGAACACAGGGTTTTCAAACACGTTATTTGTCAAAAACAGCTTTACCGATTTCGTAAAAATTGTAATAGAGTAAAAAAATTAAAAGATACAAATCCGCGTAAAAATCGGAAGTAAAAATATATTAAGATTCTACTATAACAATAATTGGAGAAAAACAAAAATGTACCTCAACCACAGTCATTGAAAGCAATTAAATACAATTTACTCTTACGGGTTTATAGGACCAGTGAAGTAAGTTTAGGCTCTACTTAAATATATAAATAATGTATTCTAAGAAGACGACTATGGTTCATTTTCGTTTTTTGATTTACAACTACAGTACTAACAGCTTTGGTAACGACCAGCTTTGATTGGGTTTGATTTGATATTGGGGATAGGCGTGTGAAAAAGTTTGTGCAATATTTCATTTTGCTAGTTACATAATACAAAAATTGTGTACAGAAATTATGGTCACATGTCAGCCCTGCGAACCCTAATCCTTGTTCTTGATAATTACCATTGACCTCGGAGTCTCTACTCGCTACCCTCGTGTCAGCCCTACCGGGTCTTGTAACTATTATAATATCACATTTAATTTGGAGGTCAGGATTTCAAATTATATTTTTTACAAAACCTTCGCTATTTGTCATCTTAGAGAGGTATGTTTGGTACCATTATATGCAGAAATGAAATCTGTATATTTGTGTCTAATTCACTGTGTTGTGAATTGAAAACACGCGAGCTGTGAACAAAACACTGTGAGGAATTCCATTCACCAGCTCTTGCGGCCGAGCCTGCCCTTCGGGGAGAGTAGTTTTGCGGGTTGCCGAGTATTCGATTGCAGGCGTCTACGATTATTCTTGGAGATTTAGTCTTCCCCCACTCTCGGCAACGCAAGGTCTCGTGTGCAGTAATCGAGATACAGTGTCGGACGAGTGAAATAATCACAGTAGTGCACCGACCTCTAGTGAAATTGGATATTATGACGAAATTATTATTAAAATATTTCTACGTTGGGTCTTTTATTTTCACCTTAATACCTTTTGACCAACCCCCCCCCCCCCTAAGTAAAGGCACACTGGGCCCTTTTGGGATGATTCAGTTGACCCAGTGTTGTCGGCGGCGCGTCGTATAATTCCGCAAATAATTAATTGTGTGAAAAGTGGTTTTCGTCCGCTATTGTGCATAGGTTCACACGATAACGGCATGTCGAAAATCATTTTATCGGTTTTCTTAAAGTCATGAAACGTGAAATGGAGATCGGTCAAAAAACGTTGGTTGAAATTTTTGACGTTTACAAAACACACCTACATTTTATGTACTTGGGAAAGTAAAAGTAAAATATTATTAACTAAAAAACCATATCTTGTAAAAAACACATTAGAAGTGATGTTTCTTCACGTCTAAAATCAATTCAACACCTTCCTTGTGCAGCTATAAAGTACGACTTGTAAACGCTGATTGTTTTTGTCCATCTGGGAAACGTTAAAACAAAATGTCGCCCTTTCCTCTCAGATCCATCTATTATAGGACTGTTTGGGTGCTACGGATTAGGACAGATTAAAATGTACTAATGTGCGATTATTACTAACTACTCTATTTATTTCTAACAACTTTCACATCATTGCCAATCAAACCCCTCCTACTATAACTTATAAAGTGGATAAATTCTTAAAAAAATTGCTGGTAACTTTAAAAAGTTAATTAATAAATCCCCAAAACCAAGAATTTATTCGAAAACCAATATATTCAAATGATTCCTTTTCGACTTCACATTTCTTAGTAGCAAGTATTACTAAATTTGTGTGTGTGATTATAATTGAAGATGATGACGTAGTCATTGAAACTCGTCTACTTTTGTATTGTACACATAAA
The DNA here is from genome assembly GCA_963513935.1 of Aphrophora alni. NCBI lineage: Eukaryota > Metazoa > Arthropoda > Insecta > Hemiptera > Aphrophoridae > Aphrophora > Aphrophora alni. The sequence continues at coordinate 33,384,968 of OY740766.1, forward strand.
TGTTTATTGGAAAATGTATATTTTTATTTGATTCATAATTCTAAATTTTCAATCCAGAAAACAACTGTACATTCAGAAACGTTACAAGGTGCGTAAAAATTGTAAACACCGCATCACGTTTACCCAAATTAAACTGAGCATAATGATCGGTTGATGTAAAGCTAACCTCAATTTTATTTGTCAAAATGTTGAGAATAATTTACGCTAATGTTTTCTATTATATAATTACACAGTTTATAATTTTCATATAATTTGAGTTTAGTTGAGTAAACAAGTAATAAAAATGTGTTAATTTACTTTCAATAGACGATTTCCACCCCTAGAAAGATTGTTTAATAATAACTAGTACAGTCACATTAAAAAACCAATTAAAATAATAGTATTTATTTAAAACATTTACTTTGAAAGGCAATTTTAGGGAAAGATTATGCTGCAAGAATATCACTTCTGATATTCGTGTTATACTGACGATCCCAGTTTCTTATTAAACTTACATTATCGTCAGATATTAAACACACCGATATTTTCTGCTACAGTTTAAATAAAAATACATCGCTTTTTCATTATTCTAATTATAAGGTTATACGGTGTACAAACAGTTAACAAACTTCTTACAAACCCACCCTCAAAATTAAATACCAATTATTCATTAATTTTAAGAAGGACGATGCCAAAAAACCATAACCCAAAATTGGTTTACCAATTTTAACCATATTTTTCCAGAGGGAAATTTATTGGTTTCAATTTCAAAGAAATGGAAGGGGTTGTAGGGGTAATGTCTGATGAACTCTATATACAGGGTGTTTCAAAAAGACTTTACAACTCTTTGTGAATTTATATAAATTTATTTACACCACTTTACAGAGCTGGTAAAATCCTTTTTAAAGCACCTTTTATGTATTTTTTAAAATTTTTACTTCCACTTTATATATCCGCATTGGTTTTAAATAAAAATCTTTATCAAAATTAAAGTGAAAGAAATCGTTTAGATTTTGAGATAGTCCAAATTTTTAACAGCACCAATAGTTGATTTCCATTTTTGAACTTGAACCGACAATCTTAAATATTTTTATAGGTTTTTCGACGCCAAATTTGATCTAAATCGTTAGAGCCGATTAAAAAAAACTATTAATTTTTTGCCTTATGGAAACAACCCCCCCCCCCCCCCCCCTATTAAGAGTTGAAGGCGAAAACAAAATTTTAAACGTCTTGAGAAATGTTCTATATCTGATTAAAATCTGTCCACTTTTGGGTACTTTTTAAAAAATGTATAGACTATAGTCATTCCAAAAACCGTTCTCTTTGGTCGAAGATCATAAAATACACATATGACCATTATATAATAATAAAAAAATATTTTTTTACCTATATTATGCACCATCCCACCACCAAGTAATCAACATTTCTTCGTTAAAATATAAAACAATATTCATCGATTGTGAAAATGTACTTATCGTATATAAAGAACAACTAAATTAGCTTTCAACCTTCTTAAATATTTTACCAAAATCAAATGATCTACAAATATATTTTTCAAATAAATTTAACCTTATGACAGTCCCTCGGGCAAAGTCATTGCTATTAATAACTGTCACTCAATTAATGCTCTCGGCTGTTTTAATTAGTATTAATACGTTGGCAATCCTGCCAACAATCAATTGGCCTATTTGTCTTTCAACTGGCACGCCTGTTTCTTTTCTTTCCGCTGATTTCCAAGCCGAGTATAATCTAATTCTATTTTTAGACGTTCTAATAGTATTAATTAGTACTTCAATTCAATGTTGGCAGTACGATGGCACCATTTCACTCTAGTATATTAACATTATAAACGTTGATTACAATAACAGATTGTTTAATAATTGTAAATTGCATTGTGTGTTGAATTTGTAATTTCCATTTAATTACAACCTTGTCGACTTTCTTGAATTATTGCTAAAATTGGAAACACACAGTTACATTGAAATCACAAAATATATCTATACTATTATATAAAAATCTAATGGTGTCTGTCTGTGTGTGCATGTTACTCAATTACGTAAAAACTACTGGATCCATTAAGCTGAAACTGTACATGGACATTCTTAGGGTCCCTGGTTAACAAATAGGCTTATTTTCATTTATAAATTCCATCAGCACACCGCCCCACCGTCCTTGAAAACTCCCTTAACACTCAATTATCTATACTCCATTATATACTTGGCTTAATCAGCATATAGTAAATGTGTTTTTAATCACCTGTAAAAGTATTTTTTAAACACACTTAAACATGTGATAGTAAATGTTTGTTGTTATTCATATTTCAAGGTTAGTTATACTTTACATATTATTATGTCATCCTTCTCTTGGTTTTTCAAGACAATAATCGATAAGTTTATGTTGGGATAATACAAATATACGTCAATCCCGTACGAAAGACGGGTACTCTGCTAGTAGTTCATAAAACAACATCGTTTAATCTGACAAAAATGTGTTTTGAAATTGTAATATTACTCTGTTGGTTTTAAACTCTGATATTTAAAGAAAATCCTCAGTGTGTAGCTGATACTTTGACGGCATAGAATAAGATTTCATCGACTTGCCCCGCAACTTATATGAAGTTAAGATTACATTTCGACCATTTTTTTTGATTAATCTTTACATTTCAAGGTCACAGGACACCGAAATAGAGATTTTAGACTGCCTTCCGTCCTTTGCCGTTGTTGTCTGTACGTAAGCACAAGAGAGGCCATAAAATAAGCTACAAACATGAAATTCTGTATAGAAGACTATGGTGTTCTACTGAGATTCAGAAAAATTGAATTGAAAATGTTAAATTGGCGGACTTTTTTCGTTCCAATCTCATGTGTTGTTCAAATGACAACCCACTAAATTAGATGAAAAATTGCGAATTTCAATTTAGTATGTTATGGTCGAAAATTGTAATTTCTAATCCTGATTTCACTAAAAATATGATATACATACATACGTAGGCATCGACCTCGAAACGAGCCTAGCGAGTGGAAGGTCCTTCACATAAGTACAGCTTCGAGGAAAGCCAGGACTGAGATACTGGCAATAGCTCTGAGAGTGGAGAGGTTTTAACACTTAAGGCCAAGCCGACGCGACGTTAAGAAAGTAGTGAAATACACAATTACGAGGTTCAGAAAACCTGTGTAACAATTTTTTTTATTTTATTTTATTTTTTTTTAAACAAAAAACTGACCTTTTGGGTAAAAAGACTTTGACCAATACAGTTTAACATTTACTACAAGACTCAAGAAACCTTCTTCTGGATATTACATTTAGGCTATATGCTCTACTTGTATGTTGGGGTTGAGAGCCATCACTTTGTTTTTCGAGTTAAGATCGTACACCAAAATTGGATACATAGAGTACCAACTACACAAATGACCAAAATAAGTTGTCATTATAAGTCTGATATAACATAAATTTAAGAATAATATTAAATTAAGTTTAGAGAACATTATTTTTGAGTAACACTGATTTCAACAAATAGTAAAACCCAGCTTAGGCTATGTGTCAAATTTAACTGTAATTTCAGCAACTGGAAGTGTTAATTCTGATTTGAATACTATCACGAGATTTATTTAATGTTAAGTTTCTACAACATAACTCTATTACTGTTAATGTTGGAAACATATTTGTATATTATTGGCTCCAGATTATTAATATTTAATAATCGAACTATTGTGGCAAGTAATCGAATTTATTCTTGAGTGTTTTTTGAACTTTAAAATTTATCAATCGATTTTTTTGTTAAAGAACTCTTTTAGGAAAAAGAAATTAGACAAAAATTTCAACCCATATGCGATCATTATCACACTTAGTAACTTTTGAACAAAAAGATCGAAGGTGTATCGATTCGTCAAGGAGAGTAAGATATTTGGAAATGAACCCACTTCCCTCATCTATAACATAAAAAAAAAAAGAAAAAAAGTTTACTCTGCTTACTAAAAAAATAACATCAAAAAAAATACAAGTATTCATTTTGTACCACTGCAGAAAGGTTAATTATATTTTTAACTTTATTCTCAACATCTTAACACTTCTGCTTCCTCGCAGAAGACATTATTCTCAACATCTTAACACTTCTGCTTCCTCGCTAAAGACGTTATTCTCCACATCTTAACACTTCTGTTTCCTCGCAGAAGACATTATTCTCAACATCTTAACACTTCTGCTTCCTCGCAGAAGACATTATTCTCCACATCTTAATACTTCTGCTTCCTCGCAAAAGACATTATTCTCAACATCTTAACACTTCTGCTTCCTCGCAGAAGACATTATTCTCAACATCTTAACACTTCTGTTTCCTCGCAGAAGACATTATTCTCAACATCTTAACACTTCTGTTTCCTCGCAGAAGACATTATTCTCAACATCTTAACACTTCTGCTTCCTCGCAGAAGACATTATTCTCAACATCTTAACACTTCTGCTTCCTCGCAGAAGACATTGTTCTCAACATCTTAACACTTCTGCTTCCTCGCAGAAGACATTATTCTCAACATCTTAACACTTCTGCTTCCTCGCAGAAGACATTATTCTCAACATCTTAACACCTCTGCTTCCTCGCAGAAGACATTGTTCTCAACATCTTAACACTTCTGCTTCCTCGCAGAAGACATTATTCTTAACATCTTAACACTTCTGCTTCCTCGCAGAAGACATTATTTTCGATCTGCGATGTAATTTTTTGGTGTTCAGATTTTATAATATCCAGTAGTTATTTCAGTTACAAGTCAAAACAAATAATCTTTATTCAGTGTAAGTCTGTCTACCTATCCTCTTAATTCTAGTTACACATACAACTCAGTAGCCACAGAATGAATTTTGACGCATCTTGATATTTTTTATTTGCCACCTGTATTGTTCCAGTTAAAATTTGTCAAATTTCCCCTGTACATTAATCGATCTACACTAAAACATATTAACTGCTTCGTTATAAGTAAATATTATTAATATTTTTACATAAAACAAAAACATTTCTTTCAAATACTAAGAAAACTGTTTTCTTAAAAGACGGCGCCCTCCAAATTGTCTCTACCTTGGCGTCAGACTGCCTGGTTTTCTTCCCAGCACTCTGTCTCACCGGACATAAGTATATGTATTTTTTTGTTTAACCCAAGTAAAACTAACTGCTTACAATGCTAGAATAAAATAATGTAGAATTTGAGTTCAGAGTGGTTTTAAACGTGGAAACATTGTTTTTCATAAAAAATGACAGAAAGAGAATTGAAAACTAAATTTTAATTTTTGAAAAGGGATGATAACTTAATATCCTCAATTCATTTTTTTTTCTAAATACAATTTATTATAGTATTCATCTAGAAACGGATAACAAAATTACTTTAAGCTTAACAAAATATAAGTTGCGTTTTATTATAACGGGTTTAGTTTTTTTAGAAAAAAATTATATATTTTTTATTGCAGATTTGAACTGGTTTTAGCTCGCTTGTAACCCTATATAGGGTATAAGCTCGGAATTTTGTTTATTTTAATTATTCAATATGATGACATTTACATGTCTGATTTACAGAAAAATTTTGGTTTTTAAATTGTTGACGACTTTACATTGTAAATAGAGTGGTACTTAATTATACCATTGCCCATCCTCGACAAAAACACAAACCTTGATATTGTATTGTATTGTGGTACATTAATGTGTCATATTTTTGAATTTTGTATTTTGTCTAAAATTCATCGTAATTAGGTTAAATTCATTAAAAAAAATTCAACTGTCTAAAAATAAAAATATAGGTCTCATTTTTAATTAACCTAGATTACATAAATTAGGCTGGAATTAGGCATTTTATCCAATTTTCAAACCTAACAGTTCCGGCAAACAACAGAGGGTTCAAAGTGTGACGTGTTTGAAAATATGGAGTTACAATTTCCAATTTCTTGGTGGATGTATTTTTCGATAACGATTTATGAACGTTTTTGAGTATTTTTAGCAAAGTACCCACATTTTACGGAATAAATATAGACATTTTACTGGTGGTACGTGTGATATATGTAAACCGTCTACTTTAACGTATAAAAACAAATCCATAAAACTACTGTGGTGACATTTGGCCTGAGTCCTCATATAAATTTGATTTAGCTCCAATAAAGTTCTAAAAACTTGTATCGTAAACTGTAGACATGTATTTCTTTATCGCGTTATTGATAATAAATTGCAATAAATCGAAATGTTTGTCTTATATTTTATGTGTATAAGAAGCAGTACACCTACCGACACTTTATGAAATCAACGACGACTCATGGATTTAGATGTGTGCTACTGTCAAAAGACAGTTAATTATAGTCACGACTAAATTACAATATATAATATTAATACATACAAATACTCGTGATTTAATATTAACAATCACCACATATCCCTCACTGTACTACAGTAAGAATTGAAACGAGGACTGAAATTACATCCTCAGTATCGAATTTATTAGTCACTCTATAATCAATCGTTGCGTGTACAACTACTGTCGGTTCGACGGTTAACTTTCAAGTCCATAAGAAATATAAATCAAATGGGTTATTTTTTAAATTTTGCTACTACTTATGGTTTAATTCACATGATTCGGATCATATTTTTTAAATATTTATTAATCATCTTTTTTTAAAATTTTTGCACAAACAAACCCAAACTTATACTTTCACCACTGAAAGAGTTCCACCTAATGTAGATTACTGATTTATAATTTGACTTTATTAAAAAAATTCTGCAGATATTATAACTATTGGCGAAGGCAAGAGTGATCTAGATAAGGGGTTTTAAGTACAACATAATAACGATTTATAATGGTAAATTCGAATATTCAGTTCAGATATATATTAAAATTAAAATTATTAATAGAACGGTATAGCAATAAATCCCTAAAAGAAATACAAGTAATAAATTTAAATTGATTACCTTGTATTTACGTTCAACCAAAATCAAAGTACTGTACTGTAAAGTCAAAAATGTTAGGACAATTTAAATTTAATATGGCAATGCTTCTGAATCCATACTCTCTAGTCTACTACGAATTCTACATCATAAAAGTAAAGTTATTAGTATTTCTAATACAAAAATATATTGTATTTATTTTTTGTAATCTAAAAAACATAATAGTGCAAAATTTACACATACGTGACAGAAAATATTTAAGTTTACTATCAATGTACGTAACTGAAGAAAGTTTTTGTTTACAGTTCTTTAAAATTATATATTTTAATCACTACAACATAGCAAGTAGTTACTGAAGATGATGACACTGTCAATGAAACGCGTTTACAATTGTATTGTGGAATTCACGTGTACTTACAATATCGATGAAACTTGTTTACAGAAGTTAAATAATTGTAAACTTAATTATTTAACTTTTAAAGTGTATGATGACAGTCACATTTTACATAGGAGCATTATTTAGGATGTCATTATATTTATATTAGTATGTACATATTTGTCAGATATTAAATGTGGTCCTTAATATATACAACATTATGTTATATATTGTTTTGATATTCTGCATATACAACAGGATCTGGAAGCTGAACAAGTTCATTAATAGGTAAATCATAAATTTAATTAAGGATATTTTAAATTGTATACATTGGACATAAGGACTTTTGAAATCGGAATTCAACTGTAATGAGCTCACTTGGGGAAACTTCAATCATCAACTACAGAAATACATTTGAAGATAAAATAAGTAAAACATTCCATAATAGAATAAAAACAACAACACTGCTACGAATTATCTTACATATCACGCTAACATTAATGATTAAAATCCTTTTCCTTAAAAAAAAAAGTTGAGTATGTGTTTATTATAAACAATTTACAAATTAAACACTAACAATTATTACTAAAATGATAAAATAAAGTTCTAAGTTCAGGGTTTAAAATATATACATAGGACCATATTGTTTACATGAATTACGATTAAAATTATTTGGTCTTGTGTTTATAGTCGACGATTTTTTTTTTGATAAATTGATAAAAAGATGGAAAGGAAGAACGAACTATACCCTTACTGTGGCTCTGAAGTGGGAAATTGTAAATTTAAGCAATATATTTTAAAAACCGACGAAGGTTTTTTTTTTTTTTTTTTTTTTTTTTAGAAATATTTTTGTACATCCATCGTCAATGCAATTTTGGAATGTTGTAGTTCGAATAATAATAAGTTTTCCTTTTTTGAACAAATTTGAGCTTTCTTAATGCTTCTGCTATATTAGTATCAAACTGGGAATGCTGCTGAACGAAGGGTCAGAATAAATGGAATAAATCTTGTTTTATAATATTGTAAATGATATAGCCCTACCTATTGGCAATGTTGAAATGACTTGATTTATAGGTTGATTATTAATTATTATTTATTAATCTAGAAGAAATATATTATAAATTATATATTAATTATATATAATATATATATCATATATGAATTAAATATTAATCTGTATACAGAGTACACACAGAAATATGCAGATAGAGATAATGCCTCGTAAAAAGTACTCTTTACTTCAAATTACTTTAAAATATATAATTTTACTGAAAAGTTTTTATATAAATTTTTTTCAACGATCAATTTATTTCCCACAGAACCTATCAAAATTAATCAAACAGTAAATTTACAAACAAAACCATTCTATAATATAAAGACAAAAGAACTATAAAAAACCAATTTAAAATAAAATAATAAAATCTGTAAATAGATACTAAAACAATAAATCATGTCTAAAAATCATAACATAAATATTGAAATCTACAAAACGTATACAAATACAGAAGGGCGGTAAATATACCCATAAACATGTCCTGAAGTCATGTATCAAAACACTCATATACACTAACTACAAAGAGACGGACTGTGACTTAATACAATACGAAGAAATATTAATACTTCAATAAAATAACAACTCTAAATCAGAACTATTGGCCTATTCACGATTATTCTTACATTCAAACCAGGAAACCACCACTCGTCTTTTAAAAATATTCATTTTACCCGTTCTTATTTTATGATTTTAAACAAATTCTGTACTGACATTGTGGAATGTGAATATAATCAATTTTTTAGTTTATTATAAAAATATAAAATATTAACGATGTTTCTCATATGTGGGTAATATGTTAAAAATTTGGGCCAAAACTTTTTGTCATTCATTTAACGTTTCTAACGTTGTATAATTTTCAATTTATTACGTTCACACGAGTAAGTGAAACAAGTCCCCTGAAAAGTAAACAAAATATGATATTAACTTTTCGAGAAACATTCACTCTATGATTACGAATCTGGGACACGTTAATACATTTCTTCCTTCATGTTTTGAATACAAACAAACAAGAAGCTACACTTTATATAATAGTGATACTAAGTAGAAAAGAGGTTATGATGGAGATAAATCATGATTTAGAATATGTGTACCACACTCAGTGAAATGTAAAGGATATCACAACAGAAAGGGTGGGAATATCACCGCATAGATAAGATAACCTTCGACAGAACAATGTTTACTAATATCTTTAAGCAAACATATAGCAACATTTTAAGTGAATTTCCTTATCTCGTTTGATAGTTTTATAGAATGTTACTGAATATCAACCTCGTTTAGTAAAATGATGTGACTTTGATTATTTTCAATTTTACCATTGTTTATAATTTATTAACAACTTTTTATTTCGTGAATTGTATATAAATAATAATAGAAATATCTAGGTTGGGAATATCAATAGAAGTTATTACTTATTTATAGTGTTTATTAAAAAAATGTTGGTTCACAAAATTAGGTTCAAAATTACGATTTGTAAATCTAGAGATATTGAAGCGAATTTTGTTGATTTTGTTTTCCAATTTAAACTGCCGCCAGTTATAAAATATTTGAACGATTTTTCTGATAAACTTACCATAGTAAGTTTAAAATAACAAATTGTGAACAAAATCGCTCTAAAATTGCCACTTGTAGAATTCTAAAACAAGTATAAGTCTCTTCAAAAGTTTATAGAAATATTACTTAAAGCTTTAATATCCTCAAAATTCAGATAATTTTACCGGAAAATTTATTTCTTTTTGTAAACAGAGGTTTTTGAGAAAGACAACTTAAGTTCTATGAGTCATCAAATGGGGTCGCCTGCGTACCATCAGTTCCACAAAAGACATAATACTTTTTCATATATAGTTTGAGAACTATTCAAAAATAACTGTTTTAGAGGTTAGAAAGCAGTCCAAATATCATTATTTTTGGATCGTCAAAGTCACACAAAGTCCTCATATTCCTTTGAGTCTACGACTTAGTTTAATAACCATTTAAAAACTTGACTCGATATAATGTTATTTATAATGAATCTTTTACTTTTTTATGGGGTTAAATAAAGAAGCACCTATACTGTTTAAATTGATATTGCTCCTTCACAAACCCTCTCCCCTTCACATATTTGGGCACGTTATATGCTTTGTTTTGTGACAAAATTTTATATAGATTTCAATTCTATAACGTAAACAGTTGAAAATCATTTTCCCAAAAAATATTAAAATATGTTAAAACCCCATTATGATTAGACATAATAAATTATCCACCAAGAAGATAATATTTCCCAATCCGACACAAAATATCATTATAAATGTTTTAAAATTTATTATATATCTTTTGGAAGACGAACACTATTCATGAATTACTTTATAAATACACAATTTACGTCCACAGTTTATATTTTAAACGTGTACGAACGTTCATTAATATTCAAATTACCATCATACGCAAAATTTAAAACAGATAATCTTGTCGACAAAACTTTTGAAAGATAGATTAAACATATAAAAAGAACGACGTTACACTATTGGTACAACAGCTTAGTGACCAGATTGTTGTTAAGATTGGAAACGATTGTTAACACACAAGACGAAAACCATTATTTACGATCAAAATGAAACCACAAACGTGGGATGTGTAGCAACATGCCACGTTATCGCTTTAGAGACAGATTTAATATATTTATTGCCAATAAACCCGACCCTGTCTCGTCTCGGGTCGTACACAGCTCCATTTTCCACTAAGTAGTTCCAATATAAAAACTTGGAACGCTTTTCTTTCTCAATCTGTTCAACGATGTTGATCATCAATTTACCAATTTAGGCTATAGTTAAACTTTCTAACTGTCGTTAATTATTCTAAAATTGGTAAAACTTGTCTTGAGAAAACAAATGTTTTAAATTGTGAAACTCTTAACGATTTATGTTTTATGTGATATAAAAGTAACATTTTAAATGAGAGTATCTCTTACAAAAATATTATTTAAATTATCTAAATTTTACCTACATGTCCCCGTAGTTAGTCCCCGTAACGAACGGCGTGGCCACAATGATTTGTTAAAGAATAGTCAAGAAGGAAAGAAACCTTATAATTTATATCAATCTTCTTAATTGCTAAAAAATGTATTATGTTCGTCTGCTTATTAACTGAACCGTTAGAGCTACTCTTTGTTTGATACAGGGTGTTTATAAAGTACAGGCACGTAGTAAAAACATTAACAATGTTTTATTTATTCATAATTAAATGTAACATTAAGTTTTATAAAACGAACAAAATATGCAGAAATGGTTTTAAATAATGTGTTCAAAGTGCTTCATATCGATAACTATACATATCCCAATCCGGAAAGCAAATTTATTGTCAATGCGATGAAACAATGCTGCATCTGTGTCTAATCTATGCACAGGCCTCAGTGATCCTTTGCTTGAGATGACCCATGTTTCTTAAATTCACCTCATACACCTTTGCTTTTAACATCCCCCAAAAACAGAAATATAGTGGATTCAAATCAGGAGACTGAGAAGCTCATTTCACGCGGCCACGAGGACCAATCGAATTTCGAAAATTTAAATCCATCCAGTTAATATGACAGTTAGTATGACAAGTCTTGTTGAAACCATTTGAGACGGCCTTCTTGTATCAAGTCAATTTCAGGTAGAAAATTATCACCTAACATACTCAAATATGAATCACTATCTTCAAAGGAAAATTGACCAAAAATATGGGTAGACCACATTTCACACGGTACCATCAATTTAGCTGCCCTCTGATCTGGGTTGAAGAAAACCAGTGCGGATTGATTGTTGAACAGTGTCGCACGTTTTGAGTATTCACTTCACCATTTATTTAAAACAGAGTTTCGTCACTTAACAAGACACAATTTTGTGAAAACTTGGGATCGGTATCCAATTATTTGGAAACCATACACACATCAGGATCATCTTAATTAACCCTATGCATCAATTAAATGAATGGAACCTTACATTCATTAATATTGTGAAAAAGTATCGAATGAGGTATTCTCACTGCCAATGCATTTCGGCTTGTTGATTTTTGTGTAGTTGTAATTGTTTATTTCAAGCACAGTTTTGTTGATTTTATAAGATACTAAAAGACGGTCGGGAAGAGGTTTATCAGCGACACTGCCAGTTAAATTTTCTGACAATCTTCCCACAGGACTAAAAGTCACTACTCTCTATAGAGATGAATCATATTAAAATGGTCTGCCACTATGCTGACATGACCAGTCTTCGCTTTCACACAGAAAAATAAAATCTACACTTCATTCAAGTAACATTTTTTGTATCTTATTAAACTGCAAGTAATCTAAAATGTGTGAAACAAAGTTCAATTTTACAACACTATGAAAAATCATTTGCAAACTTCAGCTCATTTCATTGTTAACAGCTGATACTCCTATGTGCCCATACTTTATACTCAGCTTGTATAATGGTATATGTAGAGGCTAAAAACTTTTACTCTTCACATAACACACTATAAAAATGGTGATGCCGGAGAAAATCCATTCTATTTAATTTTAGAAAGTTTCTTGTAAATAATTACTATTAGTGAACTATTAATATTTGTGATTTTTTACTTAGGTTTGGGTCATTAATTTTAATATTTTATACATATAACAGTTGAGTAATAAAATAACCAAGACTCAAGGTAGTTATAACCTCCATGTACATGGATTCTCAAAGTGGCTTGGCGTAGCTAAATGACTGGATCCTCAGATCCTTAAATATTCCCTGAAGAACATAAATTGTCAAAGTACCTTGGCACTCAATATGGTTGGGTTCTCATACTGGCTGCAATTTTAAATTATCTATGTCTTTTAACGATCAAGCCTTCAAACTAACTCAGCTTTTTATATTATTAGGCCTTGAGTGTCATGGAATTCAGAGTGTTTGAGTTCACAATGCAGTTGGGTTTACAAAATGGTTTGGTCCTCAAAGTTGCTGGGTCATCAGTCAAAAAGTGGTTGGCTCCTTGAAGTAGCCCGATTCTGAAAGTGATTTTGTCGTCAAAGTGAGTAGATAATGAAAGGAAAAGTGGTCCCTGTCCTTGAGGTGCCTCTAAATTGTGTTCGTAAAGTCTGTAAACTATCTACTTGTATATTATATTTGCATTTCTACATTCTTCAGAGTAAAAAATGATCAGTTTGATCATATTAAAATCAACTGTTTTAAAATTTATAGTTCAAATAACCACTGTTCTGAATAAATTTACGAACAAACCTCGTAACAAAACATAAAAGTTATTACGTCAAAAATTCTCAATTGTAAGTCAATAATAATTAAACTTAAGACTAGTAATAGAGGTCGTTATTAAAAATCCTATTTATCAGTTTCTATTAATTTTTTTATTTAATTTAAACAAAATTTCCAAGTACATAAAAATATACATGTATGAGAAAACAATTATATAACAATACTATTTTTCCAAAAAATAAAATCTATAAGCGAAATAAAACGGCAACTTTATTCTCTCTCATCTTCAAAGTTTCTTGTAGTTTTGTAACAGTATTTTGTTACAAATAGAACATATAATTCCAAGACGTCAGTTTTATCTTATCTGACATGGGTTGTAGGCTTGTACACGTAACTTAAGGTTTTTTCTATCATATTTTTCCTGCTTATTTATCCACCTTCCGATTTGAACACGTTGCAAAGTTTCACAGGAAATAATAAGAATTCCTGGAATCCAATTGCTATGAAACAGAAGTTTGTTTTTAGTATTGAGACGAGGCTTATAGGTTATAGATGAGACATATTTATATTTACCTGAAGTTTATTTATATTTAGATGAGGCTTATTTATATTTAGATGAGGCTTATTTATATTTATATGACGTATAGTTGGATTAGCTCCTTGTATGGGCGCATTCGAAAGGTTGTGCTGCATATTTAAATTTCTAAATGAAACTTCGATTTTTTGTATAGACTCTTTAAAAAAATTATAATACAAATCGACGAGCGCCTACCTGAACGTCTTACATTACAAATTAGAATCGGTTTCACAAAGTAAATATCTAAACATATTTGCATGCCGAATACAAAATCCAGTTTTTTGATAAAGTTGAATACGTCCTTTTAAACAGCTGTTTATAACCCTCGAACGATAGTTTTTGTTTTATTTTCCATACGTAGTTAAAAACTAAGAAGTCAAATTTGTTAACATTGACTTTTTGTGTTAAATTGTAACAATTCGTACATACGTTGGTTTAAATGATTTAATATTTTCCATAGTTCAATATACGTTCACCGTCACCATTTTGACTTTGAAACGTTTGAAACTTGTTTTATTTTGAACTATTTCTAATCGTTAATGTACTGAAATAGCACAGTCAGGTATTACATTTAATCCTTTACTTTGTTATACTATAAACGTGGGACGTCACATCTTCGACGTTTGTTCAAAATGTCTTTTGAAGAAAACCGACTTTGGATACAAACTTAGGACGGCTGGCCGGGTAGTATTCATGACGGCTAGTTTAGACGGTTGATGGTGCTGCTTTCTTGAGTGATTCGATAACTTCGAATTAAACATAATTGAAAAATCTCATTTTCTCAAATGTATAATTGACAACAAAGTTAATGATTAAATAGTATATGTGACTATGCAATTTTACAACATTGACGATAAGAAATAGTCCAGAATTAAAAATTGTTCAAGTGTTACAAAATCCGTAATGGCAACCGTAGTGTCCAACTGTTACAATTATTTACAGATTTTGTTAAAAAGAAGCTACTAATGTTGGTTA
Organism: Aphrophora alni; assembly: GCA_963513935.1. Classification (NCBI taxonomy): domain Eukaryota; kingdom Metazoa; phylum Arthropoda; class Insecta; order Hemiptera; family Aphrophoridae; genus Aphrophora; species Aphrophora alni. Next base: position 33,400,028 of record OY740766.1, read on the forward strand.
ACATGTTTTTTTTTATATACTGATATTAGAAATATAACATAAAAAAATACTTTAAAATAAATAAATTTTATTATACAAACTAAAAATCGACTTTGTTACTGTATAAGTCCATTAAACTGTATTTTCTGTGTAGGAAAACATGATTTTGTCTCTAACCTATAGTTTTGGCCTAGTCATGAGCCTAATTTCTTCCTTTAGTTCTTCATAATCGTCCAACACGACTTCTTCCAGTTTATTTATTTACAATATAATTGAAATCTAAAGTTAAAGATGTATACACACAACCATTTACCGAAACGAAACCACACATATATGAAATGATGTACGAATAAACATTTATCCCAGTGTGACTGATCCTCAAGTCTCTTGAATAGATGCAAACTCAAACACAATGATGAGAAAACGTGTGTATTCATGGCAGCTGTCATAGAATAATAGACCTGGATATATGATGGATTAGAGTTGTGTACAAACTACGTGTTCTGTACTGTATCGCTCTATTTAATCAAAACAGCTGTAGTAACAAAACGCGCAATTAAAACTCTTCCAGTTACTACCGGAAGTTTAACTTAAACATTCACACAGATCATTCCCAATGTGATTTATGAACTTCTGAACATTTCAACTCGTGAATAAAAAACTTTTTAGACATTAGGGCCTACTAGTGGTTATTTATCTACAATATAGACTATTTGTTAAGGTGTAAGGAATAATATGTATTGTGCTATGTATATTGTATATAATTCATTTACAAGGGTTTTTAAACATAAATCTTCTCTAACGCCTTAAATAGGTTTTAATTTTTTGTGAAGCACTAGTTTCATCAGATAGCACAGGACTGATAGTAAGATATTTCTTAGGAAGACTGTAACGAAGAAAAATTCTATACCTGAATAAATCGAAGAAATTGCGGCTGACTTTCCACTACAACGTGTGTTTAAACCTAAGTTAGTGAGCAAGACCAAGAAAATAAGAATTTATAAAACCATACTACGGACCCCTCGTTATCATTGGTGCGTATGCCATAGAGTTGTTAAGAATAAGACAAAAATAATGAGCTCCAATAATTATATGGTGATCCTTAGATACTATTTTAAATAAAAAAAGGCAAGAGTAAAAAAGTAAAAAAATATTGCAAGTAAAACCAGGATGAAGATGGTCCAGGATAAAACAAGAATAAGGTGGCTGTATAACCTTGAAGACCTAAGAATGGGTGTACGGAGATGAGATGGAGGGAAGTAGCAGAAGAGTGGAGGTGTGTGCCGAGAATATATTTATGTATCCACTGGTTTCATGATAAAGTTGAGTCGTTTGTGGCTTCTGGGCTCTTTCGAGGAAGTGGTTTGAATGCATGCGTACGTGCATGCGCGTGTTATATTTTCTCTTAGTTTTATTAATTTAGCAATTATTACACTTTTTCTTTATTGAAAAATACATGAACCATTTTTGTTAGTATTTATATTTTATAAGTTTTTTTTTGTAATTCTGTTTGTAAATAAGAAAACAATGTTGGATTTGGTAATTTTGTGTTAAGTGATAATGTATTTTGTAATGTTGAGGATCATTAGGAAAGAAGACTCTGTGGTATAACTTCTACTCATAAAATAATATTTATTCTATTCTATTTTAAATTAGTTTCTAGTTGTTTAAAACAATTTGGTTGGTGGACTTTGTTTTGATAAATGGCTCGGCTTCTTTGTGCAATTTTTGGAACGGGGAGGAAGAAGGTTAAAATATCCATTATCACGATTTATTTTAAGGGTGTAATTTTAATAAACAGCTGCTTCTGACACGAAAAATTACTTTTTCGCAGTTTGCTTAGGATTACGCCTGAAACGATGATGTTTGTGCAAGCTATTTACGTCTAGAGTAGGCCTAAACTTTATCACATTTAATATACATACGAATATACTGTAAAAGGAATCATGAAAATGTTTTGTATTTATCGATTATACAATGGACTTTAGTCTCTATATTTTATTATTTTTCTAACACAATTCAATAAAATATGCACGTATAATACAAAAACCCTGTTCAAAAACCATCGAGATTTAAAAAATTGAATTTAGGGCTTTACTTCTTTATTGACACCAATTACTGCAATCACCCAACATGTTTTAATTTAATATTAACATAAAGTCTATTTCGCAAATTAAGATATGCCTAACTGAAGATATAATACCGGTTGCCTAACAACTGTACAATAATCACATTATTGTACCATTATCTACATCACTTCCATATAATAATTAAACCGTAGTAGAAATTATTTTCAAGTAATAGAGGGAAACATTATAACATCTCAGAGTAAAAGTATAACACTGGTATTATTGTATTATGGTTGCCTAGCAACGAAACAACAATTTATCGCATACCCTTTTGTAAATATTCATAATATTTTATTTATAGTATAGTTATTTGATGGGTATAAAATCGATGGCTAGTTGTTTTAGGGGATATATACGTTTTAAGGTTTTATTAGTCCAAAATTGTAGTTTTTTTCGATTTATGTCTATCTCTCGTCTGTTATCTCGAAAACGAGTAGGAACATTTATTAAAATATTTATATGTAGACATATTTTAGCTACCTTTTTAAATAATTATTTCTACAATTTAAAGTTTGAGATTAGCTGCCATAAAACAAAAACACAGAATTACAAACAATATTTTTCTCGAACAATTTGGATTAAATTTTGCTGAAGCGTATCCTCTTAGGTCTCGAAAAAAATTTACTGCTCAGAATTTCTTCTAGTTAACCCTAAAAAAAATCAAAAATCTATAAAAGGGGTTTATAGAAGACGTAATTTTTCAAAATTGGTTAAACTGATTGTGTTCATATTTTAGTGAAGATACTTTACCTAAATCTGTGTGAAAAATCACAAATAAAAAAATATTACAGTTCAGGAATTGATTTTACTTAAATTCAATTTACATTTGAGATGCATTTATGGCACAAGTAAAGCAAATTTAGATCGAATTTACCTAATACATAATCATTCAAAGATTTTTGACGTTCATTTCACTGATGAATAGTTATAGTACTTTTAACATAACCTAATTGGTTTTGATTTTAAAGACGGATGAGTAATAAAGTTCGTGCAATTTCGCACAGTTTATTTTGTTTAATATGTACCTCCAAACAACTAGGCAGATAGTTATTAAAATATCGAATACCTCGGAGAGAGTAAAAATATCAGTAGTTTGTTTTGGTTGCCTAGCAACGAAGCAACAATGCCACTTTCTACGAGACACTCATGCTTTACCTGAAACCAACTCAACCGATAACGATAGTTCAAAGACAAAATAAAACACCGGTAATTTGTGATTAAGTTGCCTAGTATCAGAACAAATATACATTCTTTACCAGTTTTTTTTATGGATTCATATTTCATTCATATTCATCAGTCTAGACTAACCAGCGTACTTGTCTTTCATAACCTGTAATCCAGCGAAACTGTAAAATGAAAATAACTTTTTTTCTAGTGGGCTTTTATTTTATTTTTTGAAGTAGGCTACACATATTAATTTCAAATATATAATTTTCTGTTTGTTAATGTACAATTCATGGAAAAAAAGTTTAATGTAATGATTGTAACCTGCTTAGATTTTTTTTTTTCAAATGATTTTAACTTTGTTGTGGGTTTAAATTATTGAAAAGAATTTTGTTTAAGAATATAATGTCTATATTAATTCTGGTTTTAAAGTTATTTGAAAATGACGGGTTGTTAAAACTATTAATATGATTTAATCGGCCATTTCCCATCATTTGTGTACATAAAAACTAATACAAGACGTTTCAAGAGTATAAAACAACTATAGTTATCAAGTGTTAAACCTAAAACATAAAAGTAAAAATCAGGACAGCTCAGGCCTAGTTAGTTATAGATTTAGTTTTAGTTTCCAACTGTTACTAATTTATGTTGGTATTTTTTTTTTTAGGAATAACACTTGATAACGCGAGTTGATTTATACTAGAAACATCGCGTATTAATTTTTATATACACTAATGATGGCAAACGTCCTATTAAACCATATGTCTACTATCGAAATTTTAATTAGAGACCTCAGACTTTCATGCGTTCAACAGGGTGGGGTGGACAACCACAGGAACAAACGGCTAAAAGTAAGTCTCTGTTAGAAAGATAGACATAAATAATCAGGAGAAAACGTGAATGTCTTTCTTTTTCTCAGGTTAATAATTTTAAATAACTGAAAGGAGAGACGTTTAGGAGACGAATGGACATATCTGACTGTTTAAAAACGTTGAATTTGAACAGAACATTCAAATTACTAACCACACACACACACACACACACACACACACACACACACACACACACACACACACACACACACACACACACACATATATATATATATATATATATATATATATATATATAATACATTTTTTTTAAATGTCGAAAAATGTGGGTATTCTAAAATTTGAGCAGTAAAGAAACTATGAAGTTTTTAGTTCCGATAAACATTAAAATCGCATACCATATTTGTCATTGAAAAATATTATTCTTATTGAAAATTTGAATAGAATACGTAAAATAGGGCGACTATTTTATTTTCTCATTGTCTTTGCAGACAAATCTGTTATATCTTGTTAACTATTCAACAAATTTCTCTTAGGAATGGAAACTACATGAAAATCAGAACAGTAGTTTTTAGGTTGTAAGCTTATAGACAGTCCGACAGTCGGAGACATATTCCACTTTATATATGTAGCGAAGTAGTCAACTTAATTTTAAGCTAAAAGTAATAATATAATTTTAATATATTTCAATACTGATGTATAAAATACATATATTATATTTAATATGTATTTTCTTATTCTAAATAAATTCTTAAGTCACCCTTCTCTAAAGAAGAAAGACTATACTAGCTACAAACAATATTTATTAAAAACCCCTTTGTATATATGAAAGCACAGTTTCGATGTAGAATTTTAGATGGACACGGAAACCAAGTCTGTAAATACAACTTTCCTTATCGCTAAATACAAGTACATGTAAGGGTTTAGTATTAATCAATACCTGACTATTAAAGTAAAGAGTAATTAAATACAACACACACGCACACATATTGTTATTTATTATAGATAAAACAATCTATTATACATGTTTACATGTATAAAATCAGATGAAAAAACAGTCATAATTTAATGAAAAATATCACCTTATTACAATAACAAAGGGAAACATTATAAAACAAAATGTATAAAAAATACGTACAAATAGAAAGCATTTTTCAATATAAATAAAAACCAACAACTTTTGAAACGCAAATGGTTTTGCGGTTACCATCAAAACTCTCGACAATATAACAGTTAAAAATATTTATAACATAAAATATAAACATCCTTCAATATAGCTTTCCTTTACTTGTTTCGGCTTTAGCAATAAATGAACCAATATAAAAATTTCATTTATAAATTTAATTGAGGAAATTTATCGTCATATGCTTGGGGAGCTAATAACATGTGCCGGTCGAAAGCTTTAAAATGAACTCTGTACGATTTTAATAAAACTGAATTGACTACATGTATTGTTTCATTGGAAATACAGCTATTGTTGCACACGTTCTCATAACACCGTTGGGACCAAATTGGCAATATAGTTAATGTCCTCTAAGCGTTCAACCATGAAATTTGTTGTCATAATGAAAGGGAGGACTATTTTTAAATACCGGCGTGTACATGTATATTGTTTGACTTCGCTAATTGTCGTGATGGTTATCCGATTTTCACTAACATTATTACACACGATGATTTCTATAATGGATTGGACAAATTCTTTACTTATAAAAACAGGAAAATATATTTAATCTATAGCGGCCGCAAATTTCTTACATTTTCGCGTAAAAACATTGAATAAATTGGAAATATAAATAATGTAGTTAAGTAAGAATAAAATTCAAATAAAAAGTGAGTTTTGTCCCATTTAGTTTTATTTCATTTTTTGCCGATTTCATTGTAGATCAAATGTTTTAATCTTGATTTAAATGAAAAGTTCTATCAAAAAATAACAGATTATTGTGTTTTACTAATTTAACGTATATAGCGAAGACAACCAATAAAGGGATATTTCATTCTATGAAGGGAAATCAATCATCGTCAGTCCGGGTACTGGCACGTTGGCAACAGTGTCTCAGTTAGTCGTTTGCCTTCTGCCGTCTGCTTACTGCTTATGTTTCCAATTATTTTACAAAAATGGTTTCGCCTGAATGTGATTTAGTAATCATTAAGTGGACTAATGGGCGGACATAAGTTCAAATATATGTTACTTAATTGCTGTTCACCAAACTACAACAGATTGTGGGTTTTCTTCTTCTGTGTACTGCCATAATTTAAAGATTTTATTATAAGGTAATTGATTGCAGTTTAAAAAAGAAATGAATAAGAAAAAAGACGAATTTTACGTTAAACGAAAAATGCTATCAGTAAATAACATACTAAGATATATTATAGTGGAGGCTAAAATTAAAGGGATGTTTCATTCTATGAAGGGAGATTATGTTTGCACGTGAGGTAAATCAATCATCATCAGACCGACTCTCTCAGTCCTCTGCTTACTGCAGTTTACTTATGTTTACAATTACGTTACATGTTTTCAACTGAATAGTTGGTTTCAAATTTGTTTTATATAGTGATTTCGTTACGGAGGACTTGAGTTCTAATACATTTTGTCTGTGTCACTGTTTAAAACACTCGCAAATCGCAAACGTTCATTTTGATTTGAATTTAACAAAGTATGGAAGATCAAGGACCTATGTCTTCTGAATATAGTCATAAAGATGGAGCTCAAAAATTAATGAAAAAAGTAAAACAGATTAGTATTTCAAAGGAGAACAGAAGAAATCAAGAAGTCTATACAATATAATTAACTATTAACTGTCGAACGGATTAATTCCATTAAAATGTTTTTAAATTCCTGTACTTCAAATCAATGTGATTACTAGGCACTCTAGTATGTTGCTATTGAAGAACCACGTTAAGAATTATTTGCGTGACTGGACAATTTTATTGTAGGGATTTAAGGTGGGCTGTTTTAACAACAACAAAAAATTAAATTTTATTATCAGTTTTAGTTATTTTATAATTTGCTTAACATTTCTGATAAATAAACCAAGGGAATCATGAGACAATACTTTTGGATCGGAAGGAGTTTAAATTTTAAAATCATGTCAATGTCTTGATTAAACTAATTAACAAGTTTATAATTGATGAGTATAATTTTTTTAAATGTTAAACTAAAGTTAAATACAACCACTAAATGACAGGTTATCACAAAGTACAGCATGAGACTAGGGTGTTTAAATTAATAGTCTCAAGTGGTACAACTGAAGTGAAGTTGTTACATAGCCTAGTGTACTTGTTTTATTAATATTAACGTTTAAAACTTTATTTAAACACTAAAATACCTCGAATGTAATAACTATTACTGGCTAACTAATAATATCATTTATTAATTTATTGATTTTAACGCTTATACATTATTTTACCAAGCTAGTATTATTGATTAAATAATTATTTCAAGTGAAAAATATACGACCCAGACCGGGAATCGAACCCAGGACCTTTACGCCCTATGTGAGAAGTGTACGCCCTATGCTGGGAAGCGATCAAGGATAGCTCAGTTGGTAGAGCGTTGGCGCGTAAAGCCAAAGGTCCTGGGTTCGATTCCCGGTCTGGGTCGTATATTTTTCACTTGAAATAATTATTTAATATCATTTAAATTAAGTTGCAAGTTGGTGTAAAGTTAGGTCCCACGACATGTGCACAGATCATGGCTCTAGTTCACGATATATAAGTAAGATATCACAAACTCTAGGCTACTAATAGTTCCACCCTAATTTAGAATGAATAAATACAATAGAAAGTACTTTTGTGCTAAGATGTTTGTACATTCATAAAGTATTCTTTTAATTTCTCCAATCGCAGTTTAAAATTGTTTGACATGTGCACAGATCATGGCTCTAGTTCACGATATATAAGTAAGATATCACAAACTCTAGGCTACTAATAGTTCCACCCTAATTTAGAATGAATAAATACAATAGAAAGTACTTTTGTGCTAAGATGTTTGTACATTCATAAAGTATTCTTTTAATTTCTCCAATCGCAGTTTAAAATTGTTTATATTATTAGACGTAGACAAAAGGTCAAGAAGTATTTTTTACTAGATAAGTTTTGAGGCAATCCTTTATTATACTGATTGTGCGAATATAAATGTTCTTAATTTTCACATTGTAGTACAAAAATTGTTCTTTAAAATCACTTTTTGGGGGAATAAAAACTGTGAATTCTAATAATGCTATTCTCCGATTTTACCATTTTTTTATTTATAGGCTATACACATATATTTTATTTTTCGCATTAAATATAGGACAATACAGACATAAGAAATAAGTTTAAGTAGTTGTACAATTTGAATAATTCAGAGATATTAAGGAAAGCGCAAATTTTATGGTGCTTAGATGTGTTATAGAATGTAAGTTAGAACCATATTACCACATCATGTACACTACATATGCAGGTTTCAAAATGTTTCATTTACGGTTATATTATCTGAAGATACGGTTATAGTATTTTTCCGTAATTTCAAAATAGTTCTCATTTGAAATACTTGAAGTAAACGTTTCCAGCAAAAAACAAACAAACAAACTTCACATAAAACCCTAAACATTGACTTTAGTAGTAATATAGAATTTCATTCTCAATTAAATTATTTCAGATTCACGTTACTTTAACAATTTTTAGACACTTTAACGAACTAAACTTCTACAACAGTTTATAAATGTTTAACCTAATATTACTAGAGACAAATAAACTGTTCAAACTGGACGAATCTGAATAAAATATGAATCCATTAGACCTATACACTGTACAAGCAATGCATTGTTATCCCGTTGCTAAGCAACTAAAACAAGGCAGTAACGCTAATGTGGTATCCCTCGGCTTAATGCACTAAATATGTTCCCTGAATATTAAGTAGACTTACTTGTTACGATAAAAATTAATTATATATATAGAGCATGAACCTGAAGCTTTGACCCTACATGTACTATCCAATTGCGAAATAAGGAAACAGTGATAGTTTTTGACATTTTAACCCTTATGAAATAATTTAGATATGTTAATTTCCTTTTAAGTACTTAAGAAATTATTGTTACTCGTAGAAAAATATCGACATTTTCTTACTGTTCTCCGCTATTTAGAGACTCTAGCTACATCAAATTTAAATTACTTTTGTTATGATAACCGTGTCAGTTGGTGAAATTTTCGTCACGTATTGTGTTAAAAACGGGTTGTACAAATGATTCCACATTTTCAATTGATACATTTTAGTTCAACTCGCTTAAGAATTATCCCGAATATCGTTGTATCCAAGTCTTGAGTTTTCACGGACACATTTCATTAAGGCTGTAATTTCTGACCAAAATACCGTTGTGTTATATTCCCATCGGCAGAGCATATTCCTACCAAGGTCGGATTCTTACTGTATCAGATACTGGTCCACCTTTGTGAAAGAGCTCTCTGTAAACAATTCCTCTTCCACATCATACATGGGTAAGTGATTCTTTCTCTTTAGTCATTCTATGCGGTCAGGTTACCATTTCTGATACCATTACACGGTCAAAGTTCATTTCGCATATTATTATTTTAGTTAGAACGTTTGATAGGAAAATAACATTCATTTACAGAGTTTAGTGTTTATGTTAATTACGTTGTTTAAGTTTGAATTTGACATCGGCCCAAGTATATTTTTACTTCCTAAAAAAATACAGGATCTTTCAAAAGTAAGTTAAAACTTTAAATGGCTTTGGTTTCGTTATTTGGTGTCCGACCCCCAAGTAACTGTTTATAATGTGAAGTAAGCACATATAATGTGATTTATTAAAATATCAGCTTTTATTTTCATTGCTATTTATTGTTGCCATAGCAACGAGTTTTCTCATTGTTGACTAATTTAAAAATATATGAATCCAGTAGGTGGTGAACTTATAGTAGTTTAAAATTAACTAATTGATTTTTATTTTAATCCATCATGACTTTACCTAATCAAACACACATCGCATTAATTCAATCTTATTATTGAATGTGAACAGAGTCTATAAGCCGAGTTAAGAAAGTTTCCTACTTTCAACGGTTTGAAGGACGAACCGTGCAATGTAGTCCCGTATAAAATCCTTGCTAGTAAATTTTAAAGACTTCACTAGGCCAATAAGACATTTAATAGTGAGATGATATTGCTGTTGCCGTCTTAAATAAAAAAAGTTGTTATTTCAAATAACACTGAATACACAGAATGTAGTGTATCGTAGCGACCATTTCGAACACCTCTCTTAAAAACCCTATCAAAAAAGAATTTGCCTTAATTTTAGGTTTTTTTTATTAAATCCCATTCAATTTCAAAGCAATTTATGTACTTTATTTTGTTCTATGTTAAAAAAAAACAACTAAAAACCTTTAAAATTTTAACTTATTTTTGAAAGACCCAGTATATTACACAACAAAATATTCTCGACTAATAACGATTAACGTGTTTAATACCCCAGAGAAACACTAAATACCAGTTGTGTGTTGGTTAGTTGCCTAGCAACGGTACAACAATACACATTATGTGCTAATTTCTAAAATATTTGATACAGTAACCTAATATTAACCACAGCCATTATCATCTAATGAGGAATAACAAATCTTATTCCTTAGAGTTGGGATCCCTATAATACCGGTAGATTTGGTTTTGGTTGCCTAGCAACGAAATGAATTCATATATTATTCAGATTACTTGGTCTAGACTAAAGAGCGTTGTTCGTATTTCATAATTTGAACTCAAAGGCGGAAGCTATGAAGTCAAAATTGTTTTTCTTTCTCTGTTTATGGTTTTCCTAAGTTAATCAATCATTATTTTATTTTAATAAATTATTTATAATGCATTGTTGTCTATTAAATAACGTTCAAATTAAATAAAAAAATAAGAACAAAATTAACAAAAACATTTTTAAAGCTTGACACAGTTTTTACCTATACCAAGTAAGTGGAATTTCTTTTTAAAAAATGGTTTGTTGTTTAAGTACGGGGAAAATGTATTTGTTAACTCTTTAAGAATAATATATAGGAGAATTTCTACGTTATGATTTTGATAAAGATTTAGGTAGGGACAAGTTTATTTTTACTTTCTGAGTATACAATTATGGAGATTTTTGTGTTATGACTAAAATAAAGTTATGTCAAGTTATTTGAGAATATCCATTTTAACGGCCCTTGAGCCCGAGTAGGGGTTATTAAAATGAAGTCTGTATATCTACTGTCCATTTACATGTCTGTATATCGTCTTTAGAGTTTTCTGGAGAAACGAGTAGACAGAGAGGTCTATGTAGATGCAATTTGGTATATAGGAATATTTTATTCATTTATCAAGACCTTTTTTTGGAAATAGCTGTCCAAAGTCCAAACCATTTGGCTAAATAGTAGCTAAAAATAACCATTTTGAGAGAATTTTGCTAAACTGTCACCTCTAAAGACCCAAAGAAAACATATCATTCAAAATTACCAAAAACAACATTTTCTCTTCCTCACTGAGTTCCATTTTGTCTTCAGTTTTATCAAGGAGGATGTTCAAATCCCCGATCACGACCGCTTAATGTATCTTTTCCAAATCAACATCTGTTAACTCCTTATACCAGAAGGAAAAAGTTGTTCTGTAGGCAATAGTTGTCTTCCGTCAGAATCTGTGAGGAATGCCTCTGAAGAGAATGGATTTTCGAGATTGATGTCTTGTTTGCCACCTGGAGTACTCAATCCTATTGATGATTACATTGCCATAAAATTGATATTTTTTAGTTTGATTTTGGAGTTCCTTCGCCTAGCCTCGAAGGAGACTGTACACACATACACACCTTACGCTCGTATCGGTGACGCGTAACTATATGATTAACACTTTTCCTTGGGAGGTCAGGGTTGAAAATTACATTTTTTTAATATCTTTACTATCTGTCATCGTAGAGATGATGTTGGTACCACTACATTAGAATTGAAATCCGAAAATTTGTATTTAATTTAGTGTGTTAAAAGTTCGTGAACATAAAGTTAACTGTTTAAAAGAGAAGATTTTTTACAGTTTTAATTAGATTCATTGAAACTTTAATAGGTTTCTATATGTACACACTATAGTCTCCTATACCCAATTTCATGATCCTATCTTAATTTTTATGGCGGCTATCGCACGTACAGAGACAATCACGACAGTATGTCGAAATCACTTCTGTATTCTGAGGCTATTAAATTTGAATAAAGTTACCAAAGTTACCCTTACGTATATTGGGTAAGGAAAAATGCGTTTTTAGATTAAATTTAAAAAATGTAAATTATTAATTACACGCCATACTCTGATTAGTCCAGTTTTACGTTTTTCCTGTGTTGTCTAATAGCTATATAATAATAATAACATATATTTATTATAATTCTTAAACTCTATGAAAAAGGTAAGTATTTCAAATTAAATTATTTTTATCACGAAAATAAATACTATATAATACATAAAAAACCCAGTATGGTTTTTACATTTTTTACAAAATTTGGGCAACTTTTTTGACAAAAAACATACAGGAAAAAAATGCATAATTTCTGACCGATTTAGATAGGTAACTTGGTTGATCGGTTGGCCTAAAATGAAACAAAAAATCGAGAAAACCAATGTTGATAGTTTATTCATTACCACAAACGTTCTGTTTAAAATAAATAAATAAAAAAATAAAAAATGTAAAAATTAGAATAAAACAAAAACAAGTTTAACGAAAAATTACTTGTTCAGTTTATAACGAAAATTATTGCAAGCACAACAAACTAGTCTATAGTCCTGTTCACTGGGTACAAACAGTACAGTGCTGAAGTCCCGGTAGAGACGGGACTTGTCCGTGTTGGTATCGCATACATCAAAGCCATGAGCCAGCCATTATAGTCTATAGTAGGCCTACTGACCTGTGCCAGTCCTCACTACCACTCGTGGCTTCCTATTTCGAAACGGAAAACATCACACTTTGAAGAACTGTAAGTAAACCTATATTGAGTTGTACCTCATGTAATAGGTCTTGGAAAAAGAATAATTCCTCCTCAAACCAGAGGACTCTCTCTTAAGCCGTTTGCAAAAAAAAGGATAGAAAAAAACACAAATTTAAGTAAAAAAAACTTATATTTTATACAAAAAAACGTACTACTTATGTGAATTTGTGTTTAAGTTTTATTCTATCAAATATATTTTATAAACTATTCAAAATGGTCACCAAAAACTATTCGAGATCTAGCATAATGCTGGTACACACATAGATTATTCATTATCGGAGTACTTCCAAACTGTCGGATTTTGTCAGAAATAAACGATCTCATACGTATTGCCAGAAAATATATTTTTTAATCTCAAGTACTATGGATTTATTTGTACCTACATCAGAGTACTTATTGCGAAGGTCGTACAGCAACTTCGTCTAAAAATTGAACTCGAAGCTCATTGGTTTTGACAGATGAACAAGCAGATTTCGAAGCATCTTTTACGATAAAGGTATACTGAACTTTATCACAACACTTCTCATGTAATAATGGCAAACTGGCCTACCTGTGTTATATTCAATAAACAATCTGGAAGATTCCATATAATTCCGATTAGTTTGTCCATCAAAGAAATTATTTCAACTTTGACTTCATTTGATCGATTCATAGCGGAATCGAAGTATTTAATAATAAACTAAAATTAGAAAACTTTTAACCTTTGTTGACTCTGAACAGCAGACATAGAAATAACAATTTTTTGAGCATCTTTCAAATGCATGAAAACAAAATGTTAGAAAGAATTTCTTTTAATGTAAATATAGGATACTTGCAAAGTTTATTTGTTAAAATATTTCCAAAAATATTTCACTCCTTATTACTAAGAAACGGTTTGCGCAGTAATTTTTCTTTTTAAAAAACTTATAAAATTAGGCTAAACTCAATACGGGTTTCCATTTAACTCTCAAAAATTTCAACCCTCAGAGGGGTGAAAAGGTTGTGAATACCCGAAAGAGTAAGTTTTGTACTCGTACAGCCAAAAAATTAGGTGATTTTTCTTCATAAATTTCGTCAATGCTGACTTCCTGGATACACGGTATAAGTCGCAACAATAATTAGTTATAAAACAAATTAAGAATAACTAATACAGTGGGGGAAAAAAAGAATTTAGGGATACAATAGATTTTTGAGTGGGCGGGTGCTTAGAATGATTCGCTAAATTATAATCTTCTAAATTGTAGTAAGAAAAATTAGCGCCCACAGGCACAGTTACATTAGGGAAACTCTAGCTCTTTGACAACCAAACTGTTTACATGATATTTTTCTTTACAATGTGTTTAGTTTTGACAAAAGCAGGCAACGTGGAAAATATAAATATGCAACCGTTGTTAATATCATCACAAAATAAATGTGTATAATGAATACGTCAAAAACACAAATTATCAATTCAGTAAGATACAGCATGTATTATTGAGTTTAAACTGAGCTTTTCTATTGAGGTATTGTTATGAAACAAATTAACATTACAAACAATAACACTAAGCACACTTCTAATATAACATGACATGAAATTAATTACTTTGATTCTAAGTACATAACTAAAAGAGAATAGGTTTACCAATGAGGCGCACTTTTAATGTCTATTGTTTATTAAACAAGTGGAATTTATAAATTATATATTTTTAAAGTTTGTTTTTACCCAATTTTACCAAAATTAATATACATCCATAATAATCAAAACTGTAAAGCTACTAATACGACTTTTTCAGCTTCTACCTTGAACAGAATAAATTATTTAAACAAAAAAAGTCAATTCAGTGGCCGCATTAGTTATGTCCCAACTTATATAAATTTAATTAATAACTTTAAATTTAATCAATTAGTTAAAATAAAACTCGAACACAAGATCTCACAAAAAATACCATTAGAGAACGACAAAGTAGCCATCCTCAGTGATACATGAACTTCAATAACTAAAATAATAACACGTTTGATTAAGTAAACGTAATTTTTGTGAGATCTTGTGTTTGAGTTTAATTTTTTCTAATATTATCTCACAAGTCAAGCTCAATATTTATTACAATCCGTAATAAATCCAACATTATTCCTTATCAATGTTAAACATTTATTATAATGCAACAATAATAGTAATATTAAACATTACATTTAACTAAACAGAACTCTAACGTTAAAAACATTCAAGATTTTAAACACAGTACAAGGATTGCATAATTTAAATAATTACTGATTCGAAATCAACGAAAACTAATAAATATAAGGACATAAATGAACAAAAATGCAAAGAAAAACACATTTTACATACACCCACAATATTATTATTTTTTAAATATTCTCTTTGACCAATGTTTGAAACTATGAATTACATGAAATATGCTTTAGTCATATAGCACAAACATTTAATAATTATTGTAGACGGGAAACAAATAATGTTGTAGAGGTACTATAAAGAAAAACCCACCAACAATTGCAATTATGTTGTGCTACATTTAATTACGTTTTGCGATTAAAATTACAATCTGTTAAATTTGACTATTGGGAGGAAATACTATTCATACGACACAAGTAGAGCCTATATTTTGTGATAAATGTTATTGTTTTCGTGAACAGATCTGAGGGTGTAAATATTTTTGCAATGTAAAAGGAAACATGAAACCAATTCAACATGACTAGAGCGGTTGTAATTTGACGTATAAAATGACGTGAAGTTTTCAACTTAAAGGAAGCTGTAGTTGACTTGAATGCTCTTGAGATATATTGCTTTAACAACACCACTACCTAGATTTGAATATCCATTTTATTTCCCTGATATCATTTGCTAGTATACTAATATTCTTCAAAACTAAAGACGTAATCAAAACATCAGTAACGGAACTTTTATATTTTAAATAAAATCGATGTCATAGTCTTGATGGAACTGATAATGGAGTAAGGAAGTGGAACCCGATAATTCCTGTGGAAATAACAGTTTTTATTCAATTAAAGAATATGTATTTTCAAGAATAACCCAAGCAAAATAACAGTATGAGACATATCCTACAAGCATATCATCGTTCAATGTACAGCGTGACTCAAGAAATGTAATTTAATAAAAAATCGGTACACTTACGCACAGATGTGATATAACTTAGTATAAACATTAATTTTTCTAGAATTTGAAAGATGTATCTAATTTTGTAATTTTACAAATAAAGTAAAGAGAGATCTACGTATGATATAAGGACTGGAAGAACGAAACGACCAATTATGTTATAGTTGCTTAGTTAAAAAAACTTTACAATCCAAATTTTAATGTCAGTTTTATTTCGAAAGATATCACTTTATAAAAGGAGGATATTCCTCAAAATCAGTCAAAAAACAGGCTTGGAATTTTATTTTTGTTTAATGAGATGGTGAAGTTTTAATACAAATAATTATGTAGAAAGAACACAAAATTCTGTACGTTATCCTTTGATTTTAACATCTCATTTAAGGATAATGGGAAACAATTATTTAATATATGTATTCTAATTTGTTCGTAGTCAAATTTCTATTGACAATGAGATGACCACCAATTATGATATCACGGCCACAATACATATTATAAGTATGTGTACACAAGTATTACTGTGTATATGTTCATACAATTTTCGTTTAATTTCACCTCACAAATGATTTTTTTATAAATTACAAAACAAGGAAAATCCCAAAATATGTATTTGTTATTTATATAAATACTTTTTATGATTGTCCGCTAGTTACGGTCCTCTAGATCTGCGAAGGTTCTAACCTTTACATGTTTAGAGGACCTTATCTAACGGACAAACAATAAGTAATCAACAACATCTTCAGTGACATTTAGTAATCCAGATTTGTATAATTAATATTTTAAAACATGTAGTGAAAACAGAAGTAGTATTACCTGCACAACCTGTTCACTCATCCTTGAAATTTGTGTTTGTCATCTAAAAACTCGATGATATACTATATAAATTATTACAACCACATCATACAGCCTGTACACATACGCTGTGTTTCGATTTATGTAATTTCTTATGATGTCTTATAATCCCAATTTATTCTATGAGATGGGAATCGCTACAAGCGTGGTTTACCTGTAAATGCCCGAGGGTAGTTCAAAAATAATTATAATAAAAGGTAGTGGCTAACGTCCCGGCCATCTAAAGACCACCCAAATACCATGCAAGAAATAAATCAGGGTTAAGAATTCCGTGAAATATTTCATGTTTTACTTTACTTTGTGTTATTGTTTGTATTGTAAATTTGTTTCGTGACCCATTAAGTTTATTTACACCCATTAAAACACACCGTATCTTAATTGAAATGTTAATATGTTTTTCCACATACATTAATGTACTTTGTGATGATGACAAGAACTGTTTTCTCGTGTAATTTGTTTTAACAAAAAATTATGACATAATAATTGCGGACAAGTAGTTTTGATATTCGTAGCTCACCAACATTTTATATCAAGTGCCGTTTTGAAAATTTAGTATCTCACTCTATATATTTGTGCATTTTTCCATTACCAATAACTTTCAATTTGGCGTTTTTGTTCAACATTTTCTACGGCTTATTTCAGTTTAGAAACTGAGGCTACAACCTTTAATATATATAATAAAATTGTCCACTTTTTTTTAGATAAAATAAACTTTTTTTAGGATAAACACCATAAAATACTAGTCAAATTGTCTCCATGCAAAAGGTTATTATTGTAAATACTAAGGTTCATAGACTACTAAAGCCTTAAAAGTTCTTGTATTTAGGAACAAGAGATTTGAATTTGATTAGGTTTCTTTAGCTGTATACATTTCTACACCAAATTCATACTTTCATAATCGTATACTATTTTAAAACACTTGTTTATAAAAACCATTTGGTCGTAGTTTTGTTGTTTTCCTCATTATATAACAGTGGCTTTAAGTTTTATTAAGGAAGATATACAAATATTTTTTACATTTTATTTTTTTTTCCAATATTTTATGTGTTAATAAAATTAGGGGTCGTAAACTTTTATAATAGTCGTGACAAAATAAGCAAATTACTCAATAGCAATAAAACAAAATGTTAAATTTTTGCGATATGAAATGTAAAAGTACCTTTTACTATGTTGTAATAAAAACGATGCGTGCGTAAAGAATAGCGTGACGCAGTTCCTTTCTAAAAAGTCTAATTTTATTACTTTTATTAGGCTACTTTGTAAGACTGTAATCTGATGGGAATTAACCGGGACAATATTTAAGTTTAACAAAACTAACATCTCAAAAATGAAAATATAGAGCTTTACGAGGAAACAAAGTTGTCAAACAACTTTAATAATAATAATACTGGTTAGAAAAAACAAAACAAATATGTACACATACAGTAAGATGAGGTTAGGTTAGAGCGTGCTTTTCACGGGTTCTATTTTTTAAAAGCTTTAAACAATCAATAATCGCTACGAAATAATCAAGCTTTAATTACAAAATAAATTTCGTCAAAATCTTATAAAAATTGCTGTTTAATTCATTTCTAAAAAGGCATGCATTTAGGTTTGAGCCGTTTTGAACTCAGTATGATCGCAAAGAAAAACACAAATAATCTTCGATCGTAATAAAGTTTCAAAACAATTCTGACATATAAATATTCCGTTCCATTTTTGCACAGGAGCTTATTACAAACTTTTGGTTTTTCTTAATTGAAGTTCAACCAAGAACGGAGAAAATAAAACAATTTTTGAGTCACATTTTCGACGTTCGGATTCGAATTACTCAAGACTAGTTCCCACGAAATGAGATGTCAAAAGAGGAATGTTCCACTGATAGGCCTATCACTGATACAACAGTTTCTTAAACGTTCGACTAAATTGAATACTGTTTAATTTACATGGTCTTGGCTGTTCTCGCGAAACATTCGATTTAACTGAATGACAACAACAATCCTTTAATACGAAGTCGCCACTGTGGCCAACTTAGTTACGATATCCCTAAATAAACAACATCAACAAACATTAAATTTAGGGAAATATTTATAAAATTTCTTAAAAGTAATTTTTAAAATAATTAGAGTCTAAGAACACTTAAATCACTCTGTAATACATGATAGATTAACGAAAATAATATCAATTTAAATTTAAGTTAGAATATCCAGGATTGGATGTAACACGCATTTACTTTCTGCATAAAGTAAATCATACACAAAATTCTATCTAAAGCGTAAAAGAATTATACCAAATATTTCTACTTTTCTCGTCTAGATTATACAGAGACGACATTATAACTACTTAAAAATCGTGTTACGTTTTTACAAAAAAAATATAGGTATATTTTGAGGTACTATGAGTGATTTTTGGTAAGACACCCAATTGTTTGACTACCGTGAATTAAACATATTTTTGCTCTTATATCTAAGATGTCTTTACTATTATTTAAAAAAAAACTCAATTTAGACCAAAGCAGCAAACTAAATTTCCTCAATTATAAACACATGTTTCATAATATTTTCTCAAAATTTAGTCCAAAAGGAAAAAAAGTTGTTGGCCCAATCGTCAAATATATAAACTCATTTTGTTTAGCGTTTTATTGTATATAAAAGTTTCTAAAATGTAATGCACTTCTTTATATGCAAGGATTTTGAAGGTGGGGTCAAATAAAACTTAATTTTCTGATAACAATTCCGATAGAGTAAAGTACTAAGTGATTTATTTTACTAGTATAAGAATCGTTTCTAGTATTTTCTTAAAAAGACAAATTACACAGGATTTCCGTCCTGTGGAATAACAATTCCAACTGACCTAATAGAAATATAATGCAGACATAAAGCCAACACAAAAGCTACTTCAGTAAAACTGTTTTTATATTTACTTAAACCACGCCACACATCATTTTCTTTTACAAAAAATCCTTTGTGATTGAAACTGTTACATGAAAGCACGTATAGTTGTAGAGATCGGTAAAGAATGGAATGCATAGAAACAATTAATTCAGTAGGAAAAAAAAGTTTTAGAAAATTCCCAAACAATACTGTCAAAAGAAAGTAGAATTGTATCAGGAAATGTTTAAACTATTTTAAAATTCATATTACATAGTAAATTTGTTACTTAGGCAAAAACGTTATTCATATGAGAGTTGTGCCATACTCAACACATCGAGTATTTTGTTTACACGCACAAATATCAGAACAGACTATAAAAATATTATGTATGGTTATATTTGAGGTAATAAGTATCAAATTATAGTTTTATATTTATTTGTTCCACGCGCAATGACTTAAGACTCAAATACAGTTCACAAATATGGACAATTGGTCGTTATATTCACACAAAAGTTTTCGTACATCGGCATCTGATATTTCTATGAAAAATTACGAAGTCTTTACTCATTACGTTATATATTCAAACAATCAGAGTATATTTTTATTTCGGAAGTCACTTTTCAAGGCACAAAATCCATTTCTTTACTGTGAAATAATACATTGAAAACATGGGAATCCAGGTGTTGTTAGGTTAAATCCAGGTCTGGTTAGTGTACTACGAATTGTAAAATCCAGCCCTGGTTACGAATGCCTACGTTAATATTTATGACTACGTTCGTCAAGTTAGTGAATGTGTCATAGATCTATGTCATTATTAAAACTATGTTTATTAGGTCTGGCTAGGTGACACTATATATCCCGCTCATCCGATTGACGTCACAATAACATTTGGAACATTTGAGCCCCAAATGAAGTCATTTCACTTTGGGCGGTAATACTACACTCGTATTAGCTGTAATGCACATGCATCATGTATAATAAATAAATAAATATATATATATAGTCACCTAGCCAGACTTAATAAAACAAGTTGTGATCACACATTCACTACCTTGATGAACGTAGACATAAATATTAACGTAAGCATTCATAACCTAAGCTGGATTTCGTACTTTTATATTTCTTATTTTCTACCAAAGTAACGTATTTTGTGACTTGAAAAGTGTCTTCCGAAATAAAATATGATTTCATTGTTTGAGTATAAGGTAAATACTTAATGATTTCATAATTTTTCATAGCAAAATCGAATGCTGATGTACAATAGATATTTATCGAGAATTTGTTTATTAAAGATAATAATACAATAATTTATTTGAGAAGAAGAGTCTAACACATTTAGGCCTACGGTAAGTAAAAATAAGCACTATAATTAATATTTTATTACGTGCAAAAAAAATTTTATTTTAAGTAATAGGCTACACAGAATATTTTATTTTTTATTAAATATTTTTTACAACACTAAACTATCTACACTGATGGAGTATGAGTAAACGTGTAAGGTACGAGATACAGACTGTTCAAACTGGAAGGACGAATCTGAATAAAATATGAATCCATTAGACCTATACACTGTACAAGCAATGTATTATTATCCCGTTGCTAAGCAACTAAAACAAGGCAGTAACGCTAATGTGGTATCCCTTGGCTTAATGCACTAAATATGTTCCCTGATATTAATACAGTAGACTTACTTGTGACGATAAATATTAATTATATACATAGAGATAAAACAGTTTACTTCATGAACCTCATACTTTGATCCTAGAGTTACTACCTAATTACGAAATAAGAAAAGTGTTTTGATTGTGTGTTCTAGGTTTTTCAACAACATGATTTTATAAAACAAATTGACGGGTGCCATCATAGGCACTTTTACCCAGCTCGGTCAAGCAGATCCTCTAAATGTAATATCAAAAATTGGGTTCCTTTGATCTTTTAGAAGATGTTACATAAATTTTATTGATACATCAAGAGATCTATCCAGTAGGATATTTTCGTTAAAACAGTTGTTACAGGTTTTCTGAACCTCGTTTACGTGTAGATATTAAAATTATCCACTCCCTTCGCTCGTGACCATGTCTTGACCTTGGTTGGCCTAAAAGATGTAAATATGTGTGGAAAGTCGACGAAATTAAAGAATTGTAAAATTTCCTTAAAAGCCTGCTTATAGTCTTAGGTTAAATCCTTCTTTTTCGTTTTTTTTCCAATCTTGTTCTCTTCCGATCTAACGCTATTAGAGTATTCGAGAACTACTGTAGAAGTTATTATTGTTCCTTTATCATATTTTTTTATTAGGCGGTGATGACAGGTGCTTTTAAATACAAAGAAGAAAAATGTAAAACTGGGTTAAAAATCTTGTTTAACATAGATTTTAGTATATTTTAGAAGTACATTAAATCATTAAACATTTATAATTTTCGCACTGTTTAATTACAATTGTTTTCAATACACATCTCTTCTTATTTCCTGACACTTTTGTAAAGAGAAGTAATCAACTTAACCTCAGTTATTTAATCATGTTAGTTTGGAATAATTACAAAGCTCACAACCCATAATAAGTAAACTAGGTTAAGTTGGTACTAGTAGTCAAGTAGGGGAGGTCAGTCTAAAATGACACACTTGGGTAAAATGACATACTAGGCAGTTTCTCAACATCAGGGAATTTTTGGATTTATAACTGGGTAATTTCATGTTTAGCAATTGGTACACTGCCGCCTCCAAAAATCTGAGCCAGCTGGCAGTGTCAGTTGAGTCACGACAGCCACTGTTTTACTAGTTGGAGCGTTGTCTCAGACAAAAGTTTTTTTCATCGTTGGTATAAATCCACTCTTATTCTTAGAAGGTAAGGAATAACTTCCTAACTATTATTATTATTAGATACCTTGTACTCTTAGGCATAAGGTTTCGTGAACCACAGAACCTTATAACCAAATTCAGATAAATATAATTAATGTTTTTCTTGACCACGTGTTTCAGGGTAAAACGACATATCTCACTCTGGGCTAAAATGACATAGTATGTCATTTTACCCTTAAACTTTACTGTCTCATTTGCTATATTTGGCTCGTACAAAAAAAGGGCTGGATGACAGGAGAACTTTTTGTTAAAGTTCTTGAACATGTTGTGAAACACACTAAACCTTCCAATGATGATAAAGTTTTGTTATTAGTTGATGGTCATGGTAGCCACAAAGACGTGGCTGTGCTGGAATTTGCCAAGGATAATGGACTTGTTATGGTGTGCTTGCCTCCACACTGCACACACCGCATGCAACCTCTGGATATAACATTTTTTGGACCGCTAAAAACCTTTTATAATCAGGAGGTTCATAAGTGGATGCGGAATCACCCCGGAAGAGTTGTTACGACGTATCAGGTTTGCTCAATTTTTTCTGTAGCTTACTGGAAAACTGCCACCGTAGTAAACGCTGAGAAAGGCTTCTTGCATACAGGACTGTACCCATTAAACCCAGATATTTTTCCAGAACATTTGTTTGCCCCTAGTGAAACCACCAAAAGACTTCGAGAGAAAGAAGACGACAATAGTGAAGCTCCCACACAATGTCAAGGAAATTCAGTGCAGACAGTTGAAGACACCCCTGGCCCATCTACAAGCACTGGAAAAGTTACAGTGGCTGATATTTCACCTCTGCCTCAAGCTCCGACTCCAATAAAAAAACGTCAGAAGAAGAAACATGAAGCAATTTTGACCAGCTCTCCTTTCATTAAAGAGCTTAAAGAAAAAAAAGCCCTTAAACTGGCAAGAGAACAAAAAAAGAGCGTGAGGCAGGCCAAAAAACGCTTGGATTTTCATATATCTGATGCTTTTGAAGAAGACCTATTTGACAACAACGATGAAGAAGACGATAAAGCTTGTATTTATTGCAATGAATTATATTCAAAGTCCAGAGCTAGGGCACTTTGGCTGCAATGTATGACTTGTAAACTTTGGGCTCATTTGGAGTGCACAGGATTGGAGAAAAAAGCAAAAAAGTTTGTTTGTGAGCTTTGCTCATAGTTCTTTGAAAAACGTTTTTAAGATTCACAAATCCATGTCATTAACAATGGTATGTCATTTTATCTTCATGTATGTCTAAAATGACATAGTTGCAAACATTTATAATTTTTTTTTTAAACTATGATTTATTGGTAATTTTAAAATCAAAATCTTAATATGTTGTATAAAAGTGTCTGTATAATGTTTTACTGTAAAAATTGTGTTTAATCGCCTTTAAAAAAAAAAGTTACAATGAAAAATCAAAATGGTATGTCATTTTAGACTGACCTCCCCTAACTAACTCCTCTCGTAATCACATTTACATGTCTAGTATAGAACTGTGTTGTTGGGGGGGGGGGGGAATAATCAAGTCTTGACAATTGAAGACACTTTGTTTCTTTACGTCAGGATCAAAAGACTAGGTATGTTTGTTTCTTCTTTATGTATGTCTAACATATCAGATTTCTTTGATTATTTATCTGAAAGTGATTTCCATACATACTATTTTTTAATCAAAAGTTAAGATGGTTAAAGAAACAAGGTAATTAATTAGCTTTTACGGTTCTAATGTTATACAAACCTTAAGATCATAACATAAATTCTAATGTTATGAGTTTTAAAGGATGGAAAATGCCTCATTCCTCAATAGTCATTATTAAATTACGGAATTTCAAATTGTTTTATCCAACTTGATAAAATACAAATTTAATATAATGTAGTTTAAAAAATTTAATATGTTTCTCAATCCAAGTGAATTGATATTTTAAATATATATATATATTATCTATACAGAACACAAAACACTAGAAAAGCAAGATTTTTTATTTAGTTTTAAATGAACAATTAGATCTTAGTAATTCACCAGATGTTGCAACCCCTACCAAAGCCCAGAATTATTTTATCTAATATTACAAATTTTTTTAGTCAGGAAACCATATTTTTTTTTCTTCTTATCGGGTGAAAAACAAACTCAGGACGCATTTTTAGGGAATAACAGTGTACTTTATTGAGTATAGGTCAACATTGTCCATGCCCCGAAATAGGGGATTATGGAAGCAACTAAAGAATCTTAAATGTAAAGCCCCATAGAGTGACACCTTTTTTTTTAAAGGTCTTGATAAAAGAAGAAAAACGGCGCAAATTATAGGTCTCTCTACCTCAACCCTATCAAACCTATCAAAAAGTGCGGCTAATTGAAATCTTAAGATCTGTGTCTAAATTAACTTTTTTTTTAAAATACTGTTTATACTGTACTCATACTATTTTTCCTCAATTTTACTTTACGTCGCTACTTGTAAAGGAAAACTTACAAAAGGAATAACAGCATCATTTCAATACTCAATCACTAAATAGGCCTTTTATAAACAAATTTGTTGATGCCTAGACAGTAATAAGTTTCGCTCAAAGAAGATGTTATGAAAATTTCAATCGGCCGCCTTTATTGATAGGGTTGAAATAGGCACTTCTAGTTGTCAATGTTCTTCTTCCTTATTAGGACATTTAAAAGGACGTGTCACTCGATAAGACTTATATTTAAAATTCTTTTAGCTGTCCTCAAAATACACCATTCTGGAGGCATGGGCAAAGTTGTCATATACTCAAGAAAATAGATACTGTATTACCAAAAAGAGGTGTCCTGAGGTAACACCAATAATTATAAAATAACAGGGTGTCTCCACACTAACTCTGTATACAGTATGTTTCCAAACTACGTTCCAAAACTTCATTATTTGTTTTCTTGATTTAAAATAAATAAAAAAACGTTCCTATGAACATATATCCTAAAATGCTGTTTTCCGTTTGTCCCCATTTTGTCTTTTTTACAAAAAAAAAACAAAAACAAAAAAAAACATGACTTTTGGAAACAAATTAGATACTAAGTCCAAATCTGGTATAGATATATTTATGTGACCGTTTATCAATGTTCCAAAACCAGGACTTCTCGTTTGGCTTGTTTTCAAAATGACGCACGTTTAACATTTTTTTGAAAAATTAATGGTTTCTGTTATATTCCATATTTAAAATGTTAAACGGCCACCATTTTGAAAACAAACAAAACGAAGTCCTGGGTTATGCTACAATGACAAAAGGTCACATAAAAAATATGTGTAGCACATTTAGATTCGATACCTACTTTATTTCCAAAAATATGTTGTTTTATAAAAAAACACAAAATGGCGGAGAGACGGAAAATTACCCGTTTTAAGACTTTAATTTTAACGTTTTTAAAATTATTTTAATCCATGGCACCATATCCTGAATTTTTGGAACGTAGTTTGGAAACCTCTGTATATAAAAAAGATTGATTGTTGGATTTAAATGATTTATAATTATTTTATTTTTTCGTGGTTTATTATCATTCAATTATGTTTACTGTTAACTAATTATGTATTAATTAATTATTAGTAGATGTAATATTAATAATATTTTATAATAAATAACTTACTTAAATATTTTTCATTGGAGAAAATTGATTTTAAATACTCACGAAGTTGTTATATTTTTATATTATGTAAAATAAAACGCTTTAGGGTAATTTGTAAACATATGAACAGTATATTAACAGTAAAACAATATTTACATCATAGCTAGTACCAAAAATCATTTTAATATTTATCTAAATATTTTTGATACGTATTTCATTTATTATCAATCCTTGCCTAATTTTCTTTTTGATCTAACTCCAACTGTTTCAAAACTAAATAATGTATTCGTGTTTTCAACTGAAAACAAAACTTTCCGTTCCAGAATATCACTAAACATTTTATGATCTGGGATGGGAGTAATGGTGTGTTTACTTAGGGTTGAACATTGCCAATGTCATTGTTCCAGCAGTCACTAGGGTTTTACAATTACTGAAGCGAAGTAATGTTAAATAACTAATTTCAATCAAACTCTACAAAGGTTTACAGATCCACTAATGTCCTCACAAAATTTATTATTAAAAACCACTTTTGTTGTGTTTAAATGTCAGGCCCAGTAAGTAAAACTAACTGCTGTTACTCCAGAAACTGTACAATAATAAACAACAATGAGTGTTTTTTGTTTCTTTATTTCATTGTTTATAAATTTCAGATAAGTCATGATTGACGTTCAGCAAAATATAACTCTTACAATTACTGTTTTACTAAGATCAATTAAGGAGAACAAAGATTCTTAAGAGTTGGAACTCCTCTCTCTCTCTCTCTCTCTCTCTCTCTCTCTCTCTCTCTCTCTCTCTCTCTCTCTCTCTCTCTCTCTCTCTCTCTCTCTCTCTCTCTCTCTCTCTCTCTCTCTCTCTCTCTCTCTCTCTCTCTCTCTCTCTCTCTCTCTCTCTCTCTCTCCTACACACACACACACACGCATATATATATATTATATACACACACGCATAAAGGTGTTCCTAAAGTATGCGACTTTTCCCCTATTTTCAAACATCTTGATTTATACAGTATAACAAACACCCAGAACACAATTCTCACAAAAAATACGCCTAAGTATCAGACCCGTTTCAACGACAAGATCGTCCTCTTCAGTGATACACGAGCTACAACAATCAAACTATAACTGAATCTAACGTTGCGCCGAACCCCATATTTATACAAACTGAAGGGGGCGTGGCTTATTATTTTACACTGCCAATGCGATAGTACGCGCCAGGTGTCAATTTAACTACTTTAGATTTAACATATAGGTAATACAAGATAATCGAACTAACCCTACATTTAACATTATACATTACATTTTACATTAATATAGAATTTTGTATAGGTCCTAGTTCATTATTTACAATTACGTTCTAGTGTCTATTAATATAAAAAGTTTCCCAAGCATCCAAAGTATTTAATTTTGTAACATTCTTAAGAAAATGTTCTGTAGACACTTTCTGTACTACACAGTCCACTTTTATAGTATTCACACTATTGGATGTTTAACTATAGGTGGAAGTCTTATACTATTTTACAATATTTGAAAAGATATGAATACAATTTGTGAATATGATTACATCATTCGTAACTACAAAACCTATATTTCTTAATTGATGAACGAATTGTTGTATAGTAATTTATTCAATGATTATTCTCAATATAAATTTTGTAACATTACATAAGCAACCCGTACATAAAGAAACTACCTAAAACCCACTTTCAAAGGCATGCCATTTTGAATTTTGTCAACTTTTTTACTTTAAGTAATAAGGGCATTTTACTGTTAAGATAAACTTGACAAGCTAAATTTGACTAATTATTAATAAATAACTAAAATTTCGGTTACAAGAAATTTATAAAGTGTAGATGTTTTTTAATCTTTGTTATTTGATTTTGTTTTGACATTCGTCAATCTCTCTGTTAGTTCTGACCTACGAAGCCCAATTCTTCACTTTTTTGTTTTCAAAGGAAAAAAACATATTAAAAAAAATAATAATTAAATAAAAATAAAAAAATAAATAAAAAAAAATCTCAACAATTTTTATAAAACGTACATACTTACTTTTCTCTCGTACAACAAATTCCAAAGAGAAATTCTTTATAAAAAAAACTAACAACGTGTAAATAAAAATATTAAAATAAATATTATTTATAACGTTACTATTACTACATAATTCAGAGTATAAAATAAAATTCTTACTTGTATTAAGCAGAGACAAAGTAGGAAGAGCCTCTAAAACTGTAATCACACTGACCTGAAAGAAAATAGAAACGTCTATTTTACTGAATAAAAATATTTTCAAAAAATGAAATTACTTTATAACATTTCGCTATTAAAGGACAGAATCTAGTGATGCAATTTTCGAAACAGTGATTTGTTACTTGCTAGGAGGGGAAGGAAGGGTAACACAGTTACTTGCTATAAACATATAAAGATTCGTGCTATAAACATTTGGAAATGTTTGGTGTGATTGTTTAAGAGTAATTTTTCGTTAAACATTCAAAATTTGATACTTATTAAAAAAACATCAGAATAAAACAATATATTTCTGTTTGTAACCCTAAATCTTATATATTAAAAAAATATATATATCATGTTTCTTGATTAAAAATAACTTTCTTGGTAATTTATAAAAGAACAATAATTATTAGTTTACATGCATATTCATATTCTATACACGTATTAAAAAATGCACGTCAATATTTCAGGAGCAGATTTTAAAGCTAAAAATTAAAAAAAAATTTTTTGTAACCATATGTCTTCGTTTCCCATACGTCGCGTCGTCCAATTTGTGTTTTTACACAACAACAAAATTATATCTTTGGAAAAAGATAAGATATTGAGTGAAGATTCGGTATACCCATTATTTATATAATCTTTTACCAGTATACTGAAAAACCAAGAGTTTATTTTGTACAATTTTCAAAATGATACACGTTTAAAATATTTAATGTAGAATATCTCATCTCGAAAACCATTTAATTTACAAAAATCAAAAGATTTTTCTGTTTTAATGGAATTTTTTAAAATTTGTATAGTTTTACTTTTTGAACGACAATTCATGAACGAAAAAATGTTTAAGATTTTCTTGAGTGCGGGTTTGAGAAAGTTTGAGCAGAGTTTATATTGTAAATCGAAACCACTCGACAACTGCTTTTGTAAAGTCTGAATGTAATTATAAATTTAACGTTGATAATTGGAATTCCCAGCTTTCAGAACAATTAATGGCAAGGCTCTCTCTCTCTCTCTCTCTCTCTCTCTCTCTCTCTCTCCTCTCTCTCTCTAATTCTTTAATACAACAATAATTCAGCTTACAAATAATGAAAGCTCTCATAGAATACATATGAAAAATGAGTTAAAATCAATTAACATTATCAGTTTTAATCATACAAATTAATTTAGTAAAAGAGTTAAATTTCAATGAAATAGCAAAAAGAATCATTCTCCGATGCTTCATTTTGAATCTGATTAATTTGATTACCTAACGAGCTTATCATTTCACTTTTATATCATATTAAAATGAATTGAGCAACAACAGCTATCACTACAACAGAAGGAATATATCTTTACACAAAATAATTGTTATATATTTAATTTAATAACTATATATACTTTCCTTATAAGAAATACTAGAGATAATATAATTCTTTTATTCTTATTTTGATGAAAGAAACCAAAAAATCTCCATAATTAACGAAACTTAGAACAAATATTAATCAGACAAACATTTTGTTTTTATTTTGAGTTTCGTTCCAACTCTTCTTATCAGAATAAAAGCTATAGGCCCCACCTTTCTTTCAACTTTGTTCAGGGGATTTTACTAAACAATATTTTGAATCTCTCAAATGTATACACCAGTAAAATTTTCTGAACTATTTATTTAGAGGTTAGAAGATTTATACAAAATTAGAAGTTGATCCATAAGTTTTCGAGTTTCACAGACATTAGTGAAGAAAGTTTTTTGATGCCGCATTTGTAGAGACACATGCTACCGATTGTAGATGTTTTTAAAAAATATTGAAAATTTAAAGTAAGTTTCAGACCAAATTTGTAATAATTTTATGTTGTTATAAATAGTGGTAAAAATTGGTATGAACATTACACTCTGGCCAAATATTTGGTACTAACTTTTCGAACTTCATCATTGATACCGGGAAATCAGTATTTTATAGAAATCACTGCAACGTTATTTTAAGAGTTTCTAATAACGTAGAGAGTTAGTCAAAATGAAATATACTAAAATTTAATTTATACATCCTCTGTATAGAACATTGTTCGAAACAAGAATGGGTAAACACAGATTCTACCTCAGTGTATAGATGAAGACGAATAAGTATTAAACAAATTGGGATCTAACCAAGAAATTTGTTACAGTTTCTTAGTGACTGTAAAGAATACCCAAACTAGAAACTCAGTTAGTTCACGTAATAAGGTCAAAGTTTCATTACTATATACTATATAGCATTTACAAACACACTTCTGACTGCTAGATTGTAATTTTCAGTTTTTAACTTTGAAAATTACCACAGTTCAAAAATACTATTTTAACGATAAATTTTCTAATAATATATATATATTATGTCCTAATTTAGTATGTTGTACTGTCATTTTTTGGTTTAAATAAAAAATTGCAATCGTTTTAGCAACTAAACCACAAACTTGAATGAAAAAAATACCTTTCATCTTTGATTGAATCCATGTTTCACGAAACAAATCAATATGATTTTTTTCATGTTTCTGGAAATTCTTTTTTAAATGGTTAGATAAGTTTTATTTTTTTAAACACAATACCGATTTTTATCTATCCAACATAAGCAATGTTAAGACGATTTTATTCTTTCGATTTTTTTATTTTATTTTAGAAGATTAGATTTGGTTCCATGGTTTGAAAATATGAATTTAAAAAAAAAACATATTGTAAGCTTAAAGAAACACGTTTAATAATCTATCAAAACCAGAGTCAGCTAAAAACTAAATTAGTAAGTAATTTTGAGTGGGGAAACACTATTTGTTAGTGTTAGCACTTTAATAAAATCGTTAACTTCCACTAAATTGACAATTTGAATATCTTATTTAGTATGTCTAGTCCAGGATTTTCAAAATTTGTTCTATATGCTAAGACACTCTGTATAATTACAATCAATTTTGTATAATCATGCTAGAATGTTTCAAGTTTGAAACTATGGCTACGGTACATATATCATAGTCCCAGGTGTGGGTCTTACAATCCTACAATAGTTATACACATATTATGATAACAATAGTTTTCCACACACTGTCATAAAACCACTTTCCTAATTTCATGCAACGACATTCATTATTTAAATTAAATTTGTATTCTATATTTAAATTTTAAACATGGGAAATGAAGCGAACATTTCAATTTCTTGCGTGAAAACCATCCTATTGTTTTGTCTGTAACAGTGCCAAAAAACTATGTAGAGTGACGGACTGGACTAAATATTTATGACTTGTCTGTGAAGGATTTCAGGCATTTATGATGTGTTGTAAATTATTATAGTTTTATTTTATGGAAGCTTTATGTTGAAAACAATTTTATTTAATTAAGAATTTAACAAGAATGATTTACAGTTTTGAAAATTGAATTGTTCATTCACATTATTTATTTTATTAAAAGGAAACTATGAATGTGGTGCACATTTGATATTTCTAAGAGTAACTTGGTAGTATTTATTTGCGCGTAAGACTTTAAAAATAAATTATAACAACAATCGACAAGTTTACGAATGTTTGATAAAAAATCTACTTTATAGTATGAACATCCGAACACATTTTCATTAATTTTATCTAATATTCCTTTCGATGTCTAGATAGGAACTACTAGGCCCGATATTTGAATTTATGCTTTAATTGGGTAATTTTTAGGTAAAGCAGTTCTTTTAAAACTTTCAAACTCTCTGAAAGACTAAAAAGATTTTTAAACTATTTTCAATATTATTTAACTTTCAGGTTTAACATCTGTTTGTACGAAAGCCAAATTTAATCTGATAAGGAAGATAAAGAAAGGGATTTAACCCAGGACTACATTTCGAGGTTACGTAGGGATTGCCTTACCTGTACTTACAATAAGTGAGCACCTATAGAGTCAGAAAATGGGCATTTATGGGGGTTGTACTAAAATGAAATACTGGGTCTTTCCAAAATAATTTAAATCGTTAAATGGTTATGGTTTCGTTATTTCTTTTCCAATCCGTAAGAAAAAACTCTTTCTTGTATGCCGATATAATTGAGATTTATTAAACCATCAGCTGCTTTTTTTATTGCTATTTATTTGTTGCCATAGCAACGATTTTTCTCATTTTTACCATATTTCAAACACAGGAATCCAGTAGGTGGTAAACGTATAGTTAAAATTAATTAATTGATATTTTTTATTCCATCATGGCTTTACTTTTACAAACACGCATTTATACAAACACATTTTACAAACAACACATAAACTATAGGCAATTAAAAACTTACTTTCGTAAGATTCCGATATATCATTTTTTGTAATTATAGATTTAAAACAAAATATAGACTATATGGAAGTCTATACGATTTTATTATCCTGGTATTAAATCGTGAATAAAGGGCAATGTATGACAATTCTATCCATGTTTTAGTAAGGTGTTGATTTCGCATCAACAAAATTTGCTTTAAAATTTCTATACTCTCATTTCTCAGCGTACGGATATATTTGGTTGTATTCGTCGTTCAAAATATTATAAATGATTCCGCACTACAGTTCAATTTAATTAAAAACCTAACTATAGAAATAACTTAATGGTGCCTTAGAGGTGAGATAAACGTAAGTATATGTTTTGTCTCCATGATTTTTATTAGATATCAAGGAGATTTGAGCATAATACAGATTATTTTACACCAACTGTGGAAAGTAGCAACATTGCAGAGTGAGGAGTTAAGACCGTAGACAGTCAGTCACCAGCTTGTCTTTGCGAAATTATTGTTTATAACCTTCCTAACGACAACAAAACCTAAAAATTTATAAATAAATCTAAATGGTTTCGCGAATAAAACCAATTTTCAAAAATTAATTGCAGATAGAAACCGTTGGAGAAAGGGGGATAAAAAGTAGGCTATAATATATTTTTGTACCTTACGTCAAACTAATTATGTCACAATGTAGTTGTGATTGAACTTACACGCTGAAACTCTAAATATAGCCCTAAGTCATTACCTGGTGAAATGAACCTGAATAAAATATGAATGTCGTTACTTAATCACTAGTGTTTTGTTGTCCGTTGCTAAGATACCAATATCAATACCTTGGTTTGGGTCGCTAATACAATAAACCTGTCCCTTATACGGTCGCGTGTTACCACACTCAACAAATTAATGCAGATATGTTAATAATGAATAAGAAATTGCATGTTTGACTAAACGAAATTTTTAATGTAAAACCTTATTTTAACAAAAATACAGTTGTAATGAGGCAAAGTGTCGAATTATAGATAAAAATTATAGGGCTGAAGTTGTTTGGAATGAAAATTACCTCGTCACTGCGCTATCACTAATGATCAATTTACAATTTGTTTACATCAATGTCCTTTAATTCCTATATATATATATATGTGTGTGTGTGTGTGTGTGAGTTTGTAAATTGGTAGAACTGAGGTCCTGGCATAAACCATTAACGGCAGAAGCGAGGACTTGTGGAAAACCGAGGTCCTGAACCCAAGACCTCGGTTTTAGATAAGTACAGTTTTGCATTGTTAAGGACTTAAATAGTATTTTCTGTTAATATTTTCAAAATCTGAGCGAGACCTCGGTTTTCTTTACTATACGGGTAGAGTGTTTAGGAGTGTAAGTTAGTTCGAAGTGTGTTTGCGTAGAATGCTCTGCAGTCACCAAAATTACACGGAGCTATAAACGGATGTAAGCCTACTACTACCGGATAAGTAATGTCCCTTTAAAAAACAAGTCCCACTCCCCTTCGCTGCCCTCGATTCATTTTCCGACGTGTCGTGAAATCTCCATATTTATTCTAACTTTAGTGCTCAAAATAAAGAGGAATAAAACCAAACTAATTATTTTTCATTCATACCGCACCTCGTAATTAAATGATTTACGAGCACCTCACCTCAATTATTCACGAGTATAACGTGAATCAAATACAACTCTTTTAGTGCTATTTATTTCCAAAAATAATTTCGTTGTTCTTTTTAAACTTATATTAATTAATGGATTATTGGTTCTTATACAGCATATTATACACATATATACACTTTACAGTTCTGCTGCAATGTTTGCAATGATTTTGCAATGTATACTGCGTCCGTATGGGATGATGCGTCCGTATATGGACGCAGTATCGCAACTCCATAGTAATTGAAATATTGCGATGATTATTTAATTCCACAAAACATTAAATAATTAAACATGTTTTATTTCCGTGTTTTGTGGAATTAAATAATCATCTCATTATTTCCATTATCATGGAATTCCATCATGTACCGACTGTTGTAACATTAAATCCATAGTAATTATTGAGCATTAATATTATTTTGGTTTTTGAAGTTCTGGGATTAGAGTTCTGGGTCTGTGTTTCCTGAAAAATACATATTTCCATATAGTTTTTTACTTTCAGATTCTGATAATGCGTCAGTAAGCTTGGCAACGCTGTTTTTAAAATGATTAATGTTACTTTAAAACCTTTATCGGGGAATAAGTGGTGACTCTTGGAAACTTTCTGACTATGCTAAGTGAAACTAGAACCCCACAGTACGCAATAGTTGCGTTATATATAATTATGTGAGATTTATTCCTATATGTATTCTTTAACATACTTTCAAAGATTAATGTAGGGAGCAAAACTTTACTAAACAATAAATACAATAGTGCGGTATTGTATTACAAAAATCAATAGTAAATTAGTATGTTTTTATAGTATTAGCACATTTTGATATTTCCACGTTAGCTTAGCATTTAGTGATTACCATTTGAAGTTGTTTAAAATTTATTTGGTAATTAATTATAATCGCAACAAGTATTTAAGAACGCACAATTACCTGAAAACCTATGGTATAGGCCCTACGTTACATAAATTTATTCATAATAATCGAAATTAATTTGAGGAAGGAATGTTTTAGTTTATTTTTACTTGGAGCTAAATTTTTCCGTCTTCGCTAACTTGTTGGGTCCTAGAAATTTTAAATGGCGCCTCCCTTTTGACTCCTAAACCAATATTAATGCAAAAACGCTAGTCATAAAATTTATTCGATGTTCATTATTTTTATATTCTTATATACTTTTAATATATTTCACTTATTTAACAACATAATCCTCAATGGGTCCGATTAAATCACTGGCAACAAGTAGGTCTGGAACTATATAAACAGGTATGGAACATTGTATGAAAAATTATTAAATTTTTTTAGTTCATTTTAAAAACGTGTTAAATTTTTATTTTCTACTTTTCAGTCATGTACAATCTAGCTTTATACAAGGCAGAAATTTTGCAATATAAATTAACAACATCGGAGCTAGCAGGGGGCGTCACCAACTAATATTTATAATAATTCAATATTGTCATCCAATCCTGAGCTGTGTTTAAAAGTCGAAGCCCTTAACTCATCGGGAAGTTAGTTTAAAATCGATTAAAAGATTTCACCCAAATAGACAAACAAGAATTCGAGTTAATAAAAAGGAATTAATGAATAGTGATAATTGTTTCTTCTTGAGACATCTACCGGCTAATGAAAACTAACAAACAAGTTGACTATAACTTATACAAACAAAGCCAGTAAACAGACAACAAAGAGAAACTTGGATGGGGGAGGGAAAACCCTAGTAGCTAATAACGAGGGTAACGAACTGGGTTATTATCCTGGGTTACAGGTAAGGTTTTAGAAATGGTGTTGAATTTAGAAATATTTTGTTATTTAACCTAAGTCCAAAAAATGGTTAACAAAGATAGAGTTTTTATAACAATACTTCCACCTATGTATGTGTTCCTGGACATAACATAGTTGGATGTTACTTTAAACTTCCGTTATTTGATTCATTATTAATTTTTTTTTTTTTTTTTAATCTGGTAGATTGATTTAAAACATTGTAAACAACTAACTTTAACATAAAATATATTAAACTAGTGGAACAATGCGACCTTTCACAGTTCATGGGAAAAATAAACAAATAGGCCTAATAAACAACAGTCCCGTATTAAAACAATAACCTTGAACTATTAACTAATCATTGACTTAATTCTAACATTGTACGTACATTCTAATTACGTGCTTAATTACATGCTGATATTACTTGAAAAAAAATTGCGTAAATTTCCATATTTTTATTCGAATTAAAATTAAATAATAAAAATTTAACGATCACGTATTTAATTATTTAAAAAAAATAAGTCGTTCAAATAGATCACTTTTTGTATTTGTTTAATTAATTACTGTCATTAAATCGCAAATTCAGTTTTCTTTCCTTTGAAACTAATTATCCTATAATTTATATTCATAAAAAGAAATTTTATACTAATAAATATATTTATATATATAGGCCAATATTAAGATATTAAGAAATATTCGAATTATAAGCGAAAACCTACTCTGAAGAACAATTTACAATCAAGCGTAAATGATTTCTGACCAAAAAACATACTTGAAACAATATATAGGCCTACTATAGACATTCTCGCTCTTGATCAGAGGACATTTTTGTCGCGTATACTCTTGTTCAGAGCACAGTTCAGTTACTGTCCTCTGAATATTAGGAGGACAGTGTATTCTCATCAAGAGTATATATAACTTATTGTCCCCTTCACATGAGTTAACATAACACGGATTTTTGCAACAAATGCTGCCAACATTGTCTTGTCCCCAACATTTCCCCTTCTTCTATACTCTCATTTTTGATATCTCCCTAAATCTCTCTCTGCAATAGGCATAAAACATTTGGTTTATTTTAGTTTCAATCGATTGGAAAATAAACAATTAACATCAAATTTTGTATGACGATTTTTTCTATAGACTTGTGGGTGGAAACACACGATAATATTTTAACTAGACTTTTTTTCTATAGATAAAAAACAATCTAGATTTTTTAATACCATATTTATTGAATTAGATAATTTATTACTAAGACACCGTTTGACCGATTGCCATGAAAATTTTCAAACTCATTTATTAATTAATGGAGAATATTTTTTTCTAATTATTATAAACGCCATCATGTTATTTACCCAGTCTACAGTAACATTAATACTAAGACACCGTTTGACCGATTAAAATGACAATTAGCTCACACATGTATTATTTCAT
The DNA here is from genome assembly GCA_963513935.1 of Aphrophora alni. Classification (NCBI taxonomy): domain Eukaryota; kingdom Metazoa; phylum Arthropoda; class Insecta; order Hemiptera; family Aphrophoridae; genus Aphrophora; species Aphrophora alni. The sequence continues at coordinate 33,437,588 of OY740766.1, forward strand.
GGAGAAGGTTTTTACCTAATTATTATAAAAGCCATCATGTTACTTACCCAGTCTAACATTATTACTAAGACACCGTTTGACCGATTAAAATGACAATTATTAGCTCACACATGTATTATTTCATGGAGAAGGTTTTTGTCTAATTATTATAAACGCCATCATGTTACTTACCCAGTCAAACAATAATACTGATATAGCGTTTGACCGATTAAAATGACAATAGGCTCACACATGTATTATTTCATGGAATGTTACTTACCCAGTCATACGATATACTGATTTAAAAATCATTGCGTTTGGATCCAAGTCACTCTTTTTTATATAATAAAAGAACAATAATGTCCGTCTATGTGCCGACTTCTTTTAAAATAAAGTAGTGTTAATGTGCGCGTGTATGTATGTATGATGTGTTGTGTAATAATTTGTTTTAATGTTTTAACGACCTCAGCAAAGCGATAATCTGAAGATGGAACTACTTTATTTTAAAAGAAGTCACCATAGACTGACATTATTGTTCTTTTATTATATAATAATACTGAGATAGCGTTTGGACGATTACCATGAAAAATGGCACACACATGATTGTATTATTTCATGGAGAAGGTTTTTATTGAATTATTATAAACGCCATCATGTTACTTACACAGTCTCACATTAATACTAAGCCACCGTTCGACCGGTATAAAAATCATACAAAAATTTGAAAATGATATATACATAATGTTTTGATTTATGAACGTTTATAGCAAAATTGTAAACGATTTCTAAATACTGCTATTTTTATTGGTTTATTACATACGTTTATTAATCGCTGTAGTTATATTCTGATATACCAATTTATAGAAAATGTAATTGTGAATTCAATTTTCTTTAGATAATTAACATCCGTTCAACGGTTCTCGAAATAAACACAATTTAGTAAACCAGCGTACTCTGTTTTGATTTTCGTACAGAGAGTATAAAAATTGGGTACGCGTCAGTACAAAAACGCTTATATATCGAAAACTAATTATCGGAAGTTATTTTTAAAACGGATTCGGATTCCTCATAAAATTTACTATATTTATGTTTTTATTATTATAGTATGACAATTATAGTTTAACGTTTTGAATTATTTAAGCCAATGTATATTTAAAACGAATTATATACAATTCATCGTGGTTTTTAATACAAATTAACCTAACAACAAGTAGCCTACTCATAAACATTTTATAGATAATTTTATTGTGAATTCAAATATTTTTTCTAAACAAAAATCCATCAAATGGTTAAAAAGATATATCAATTTTTGTTAAGTAGGCTACGTTACCGAATACCCGAACATCCCGAACTTGAAATTAATTTCACGACTGATAGGCCTACCATTGTTTCATTACGTAGCATTTCTTCATAATATATATGTGTGTAAATAATTAAATTAATATTACCAGGTATGATCAGTGATTATAAGTACATGTTTCTAGTAATAACTTTAAAAATTTTAATAGAAAATATACCAAGAATTTAATTTAATTCTTAGAAAATGTGGACAAATATATTCAATAATTGACGATTTATTTTATTTGTTGGTCAAGAACATTTAGTGTGTTGAAGAATAGTTGCAAATCGACCAAATATATATATATTTTTAATTCGGGAATATTTTTGGGCTGATATTTGAGTGAATTGGCGCTTGCTTTGTCGTTGGCAAGCCGTAACCGTGTACCGTGGGAATTGACACCAAACTTTTGTCGCACTTCACACACACATACAATGTTTAATATTTAGATAATGAAACCACTGGTGATTTTGAAAGTTTAATTTAAGAAGTAATATCGTCTCGAAACGTAGAATAGTAGTTCACGAGCATTCTTCACTTGTGTACCGAATTTCAAATCAATATTATCAATATTTTTAAAATAGATATAATTACTGCTTGAATTGTTGCACTACCGACGGACGGTACTATCTGAACTAGTTACAGTATCTATTTTAGAAAATATCCTTGGTAACATCTGAAAATTAGGTATACACATTTATTGGTAAGTGTATTATTAGTGTACCGAGTTTTGACATAACATAGAGAAAATATTATACAATAAAGTCAGTAACGCGCGCTAAATATACCCCCGGTACTGAAAATATAAATGTTTCATCCGGTTCAATTAAAAACATGTTTAGGATATGACTTAACTCGGTACACATGCAGAATGTAAAACATGCAGAGTAACTTGTATTCTAAGGTTGTAGTAAATATCTCAAAATTTTAGGTTAACTAGTATATGTTTTATTAGAAAACCAAAATTGAAGTCGATACCTTGAAAATGGTTGAAATTGGAGCCTATAAATTCATACAGTTTCGTAATACCCACCGCAAATTAAAAATTTTCTCGAAATCGGCTCAAATGATATTGATGAAATTTTTCTCAAGAGTCCAAAACAAAACCGGTCGACATCAACAAAAATTCCGGTTCATGTGTTATCGGAAATCGTTAATCGGTATCGGTTATAGGAAATAACGAAAAACAATCGGTCTTGGGATTGATATAAAACGCGTAATTTATCAAACTCGGTTTAGTTCAAATTTTAAAGTTATGCTAAGATATATGGCCCAATTTCGTATTCAAAATTGCGAGGAAAAAGTATTACCGTTCAGGAATAGTTGACAAAAAACAAAAATGAACCTTGACCACCGTCATTAAAGTGATTATGATTATATGAAAGAATTATATTCTATAATATATTGTCTTGTATCTAATTACTCACCTCAAGACATAAAGGCTATCGCGGTTTCGAAAACTCTAGGTTTCCATCATCAGGCCGTACAAAATAGTCAAATCACTTATTAGAGGTCGTCACATAACAATAAAACACTAAAAACACAACACAACCTAAAACCTTAACAGCACAAACATAGTTATTTTAGCCGAAATATCGCGTGCAATACCAATACCCTGTAAATATAGACTGCGGAATTATTGCTGTAGGCACAGAAACTCCCTGCCTTCTCTGTTATCTATCGTGGTGGTCTAGTTTGACGTCTGTTTATCATGCTGTCTGTCTAGATGCTTACGACATCGTAAATTAGATTTGATTTGAAGGATAGTTTGTCATTGATGATATTAGATGGATCTATTTTTACACCTTTAAAAAGATCTTGAACTCATCTACGGAATCCATGTACTTACTTTTTTTGCAAAAGTGTAATATCTCCATGTTAGATTGGATATCTGTGTATTTATCGTTTTTGTTGATAAGATGTTCACCAAAAGCAGAGTTTGTATATGAAGTCCTCTTAGGGAAGTGTTCCTTAAAACTTTTGTTGAAAGAGCGGGCCGTCTGTCCTTAATAAAAATTGGGGCATTCACTACTGTACAACAAGTGATATTGTATAAGGCAGTCTTATCGTGTTTGTCATTATGTATGTCTTTTTTTGGGTTATTTTTGGGTTAATAGTGTAGTTTGTTTGAGGTATTGAAAGAAACGGTTATGCCAGACTCTTTAGCCAGTCTATGTTTTGGAGTATGACTCGATGCTGATCCATATTCTGTGGAGACTTAAGTTTTATTTTTATTTTTAATAATGGGTTTATTATTTGTATGTTACCTGTTCATACTTCTCCTTGTCTAGAGGCACTTACTGAGATTAGCCTGTTACGAAACTATTGTAAGCTGCCATTTTTATATTACATGGATGATGGGAAGAAGCGTGTATAGTCTGGTTTGTTGTGGTAGGTTTTCTATAGATGTTGAACTTAACACTATTGTTTATTTTTTAAATTGATAGGTCTAAAAAGTTTAAATTGTTATTTGTTTCCACTTCAACCGTGAATTAGAGTTTTGGATGCATTGCGTTTACGAAGTTAATCAGAGTTTTTAATTATCTTTTGTTGCCATCGAAAAGTACTATAGTATCGTCTACATAATATCTGAAGACTATTTTTGGCCTATTTTGATTCATTTCAGACCAGAGATATTTGTTTTAGATTTGTCCTTCCAGCATAATTTTGTCCTTCCTTATAGACAGACAAATCGCGCAACACTTAGTTACGTTTTTGTGGAAACTATATGTTATAACTATAGTATAAAGTAGAACCTTGACCTTTTTTAATTTGTTTTAAAATTTTCAATAATATCCACGATTACTTTTATTTTTCAAATTTACCAGTCACTTACGCCCTTTGTATTAAAAGAGACGTTCACATAAATAATGTAATTACCATTTGTTAATATGAAATGTATAAGACATAAACTTAGGGATATTTTGTTAAGATCTTGTAAGGTAAAAACTTTTCTCATACATGATAAAACATTATCAGGAGGTGAGTGACCTTCAAACTAGTTTATATCTTGACTAATAGCTCCTTATCTCTTGTTCAACCTTGAATGTTTGAGTTATCCTTTGGGAATCAAATGCAATATTCGTATGTCCATTAAAATTGAAATTGTTTTAAAATATACTCCACCTGTACAAATAACTATACAAACCATTATCATTGACATTAAACTAAACTTCTTTCTGCCCGTCCGTCGACCTAATAAAACTCTAATCAACATATTAACTTAACTTAACTTTTTCATCTGTCCGTCGTCATAAATATTTTAAAAAAATTTACCAAGTTACCAAATCCTCCCTTCATAAACCATACTTACCCATCTAACCATCAATAAAGTATTACCCACCAATCGCGTAACACGAATTACCTTTAAATTTATCATATTTACAACAAACGATCATATTTCTCACTTTTTTATTTAATTATGTTATCAAGTAGCAAAGACACGTCCATAAGGAAGAACATATTTGGTGCAGTCAGCTGTTCGAAAGATAAGTCTACTGGCTCACAACTATGTCAAGGACACGTCAGTCGTATCTCTGCTTTGATGTCTGTGTTAAGATGAAGAGCGCTGAAAAAACAGTTTTTTTAGCTGTAGCCTATACGACACCGGTCTGCATTGCGGTCGGCGTTTTGTACATATCATAGGACCGGTACTTTTTTTTTCAAACTCTTCAGAAGTTTGATAACGAATAAGCTTACTTATATTTAGATATATACATGATCAGACCTTACTAATTTTACCGCCACTGAATGGAGAGAGGAGAGGAGAGGAGAGGAGAGGAGAGGAGAGGAGAGGAGAGGAGAGGAGAGGAGAGGAGAGGAGAGGAGAGGAGAGGAGAGGAGAGGAGAGAGAGAGAGAGAGAGAGAGAGAGAGAGAGAGAGAGAGAGAGAGAGAGAGAGAGAGAGAGAGAGAGAGAGAGAGAGAGAGAGAGAGAGGGAGAAAGTGAGAGGGGAGAGCGAGAGAGTGGGTGAGAGAGAGAGAGAGAGAGAGAGAGAGAGAGAGAGAGAGAGAGAGAGAGAGAGAGAGAGAGTGAGAGAGAGTGAGAGAGAGAGAGAGAGAGAGAGAGAGAGAGAGAGAGAGAGAGAGAGAGAGAGAGATGTATTTTTGCATAGAGAGATTATATTGGTTTTATGTTAATTTAATTAATTGAAAAAATACAGTAGCCATATCATAAGTACCAAAAAGGTATAAAAAATATAGTCAGGATTCGATATTGAAAAAATATTAATCCGAGTTTCAATACATAGTTCAAGAAAAATAATATTACTAGTCTCACTTGAAAATTAATATCAACTACGGAAGTTCATTTAAAGGGTCACGGAAGTAAAAAACCTGACAGGAGGAAACGCTCTCTTTCTCTCTCTACTCTCTCTCGCTCTTGTCTGGATGTAGACTGTAAACTGAAAGTTTATAGTTGCGTAATTCATCAACGACCAACAAACTATTTAGCCCTGCTTCACGGTTAACGTATGGCCCCAGAGTTCACTATCTGCCTTAAACTCAACTATGAGGTCTTCATGTAAATTATGTCTGCTATTCATTTTATGATGTAATTTCTCCAGTTTTTGCTATTTAGAACAGTGGGGACGTGTGTATTACCCCACAATTTGTGATGGCCCCACAGCATGGTCAGTTGCGCCAATAAATATAGGAATCCTAACACACACACCACACCCTTTCTGTAGACGTATTAAAGCTAAGTTCGTACGATGTAAGTTGTATTAATAATCTTGAACAACTAAATAATCGTCCTTTTTGTACGTGTCTTAAAACTAAGAGAGGCTAGGTACCTAGCTACCTGAACCTCAACATAGCAATCAAGACAAAATATATCTTGATAATGAGAGAGCAGTAATGGTCAACATTATTTGCTATAATGTAAATAAGCACACAAAAATACTTTATTTATGAGATTTGTGCGTTCTATCCATTTCTGATAAAATTCCATCTGCCAATTTGGAATTTCAAATCACGACTAAATAAAATATATGATAAATTGTGATTTATATATATTTTATTATATTTAAATAAAATGAAAGTAGTTATATCATTAAGAAATTTACACAGAATATTTATTTATGGATAGAATACATTTTGAGAAAATTTCATTAATAAATATTAAGAAATATTCGAATTATAAGCGTAAACCTACTCTGAAGAACAATTTACAATCATGCGTAAATGATTATGACCAAAAAACATACTTAAAACAATTAGATGGCATTGACATAAATGCTTGTCCATTACATTTAATATCAGCTCGATCATGCCACTAATAAACATTTTCAACAAAGTACATTTCATGACACAGGTTATTTTTAAACATAATGCAATTTTATGTTAGTGTTTATGTTTTTAAAACTGTGTACAAATGTTTTATTCAGATGATTATATCAAATTAATTCGTACTTAAACATTACTGTAAATCCTTACCGTTAGTAAATAATGTATTTTTTGCGTGAAAATATATAAGTTGGCGTCTTGACCCGGATCCTCGATCTGCGATGTACCATAACATGCTACGTTCAGAAGCTGTTACTTCTGTTAAAGTAAATAATTTATTTAGAATAGTGTATAAAGTTTATTTTGGATGGAGAAACGATGGGAAAATGGCCCCCGTTAAGATACCTTTTATAGTTAATAAAGATTAGTACGTTTACTAATTTTGGGCCCTTTTTTTAGAGTTCCCTAAAAACTTAAGTGGATAATTTCGACCTTCGTATATTGTCTGTTGTGTTAACCCCAATTGCATGCCAAATATCTGGTTAGCGGTATAGAGACAAACGTGTCGAACAAATAAATTACTTTTTCTTTTTCCGTTTTAATTTTAATATATTGAGATTCAAACAAAATATGAATATAATATTTTTAGATTGGTCAAATAAATTATTAACTTCCCTTTTCTAAACAGACATTATAAAAATACCTAACATGAGGTTGTATATTTACTCCAGTGATTGTTATCAAATCTTGTGCAATGGATTCATAGTCTTGAGGTAATTTACTATTTAAATCAATTTTTTTCTTAACAATTTTTTTAAATCGCGCTTCTGTTTAGTCCCAATTGTAATAATTATTATTACACACCATTGCTCGTTTCTATTCCCTTCATGTTTGATAAGTAAATTTGAAAAATTATGAGTCTTGATTTTATACATAATGTTACACAATTAATTAATACAACATAAATGAAAACAGAACACAGTTGCATATAAAAACCGTATAATACACGCGTTTCGATGACCAAGTTGTCATCATCAGTGACGGTTACAGTTGAAAACTCATAATTAATTGTATATACTTGTTTTAGTATAATTATTGTCTTAGTTTATTATACTCGAAAGGCGTTTGCGTATTAAACTTGTTTATGAGGAACTGTGTTCTGTTTTAATTTATATAGTGTTTATTTCTCATAAGTCCAGTTCAAGTTAAATTTGTTTAAAGCAATAAACGAGTATACGCGAACTTCATGTTTATAATAGTCTTATGGTTTTCGCTTTAGCCTTTTATAGGCCTACATTTTGTATCGCAAATATGATTTACTTCGGAAATTAATTGTTTGACATATTATACAAAATAGTAAGACTTTTTAATCGAGAGTAATGTTTTCTAACTGCAACAAATAACCAGCTAACTCAACTACTATATTAGGAAAGTAAACTGAACTACAGTATTAGGAGAGTAAATGAACCGGACAATCTTTGAATAAATTAGAACTAAAAACGAATATGTCTGCTTTGCTTTAGGTTTAAGCCTACTAAATTTATTTTTAAAACGCACAACACATTAATAAAATAGCCTGAAATATTAGGACTAATACTTGTGTGAAAGCTTCAGTAATTTACAGAACAACCATAGGCATAGCAACGAATTTACTTTAAAACATTGTTTTAACTTGGAAAGTGGCAAATGAATACGCCTTGCAGCCATTGCAAAGGCATTGATAACTTTTTATGTATATTTGTTGTGCTGCTTAATTATTTTTCTACAAGAAGACAGGAGAGTGACGGCCTACGTTTTGTTGTGGAAGGGGTGGAAAAGAGTTAAACACTGGTTGGACACTCTACCATAAGGTGTTCCAAAAAAATTTACCAAATTGATCACAGCATCAACACCTCATATGCTCAATATAACAGTGGCTTAAATAATTTACATTAGTGGTGGAGATCCGTGAGAGAAGGTGGCTGCTCTCAAGCACGTATACCAACCGAATGGAAACACTGCTATTTTATTTAAATATTTCCAGGCAGTGCGAATATTTCGATAATTTAATCGAATCCGAATCCATCTCGGGGTTCGATTCGGATTCGATAGTCGAATCCGCAATGCAATAATATTCGGATTCGTATTCAAAAACGAATCCGCTAATCCAGATTCGGTTCGAAAAATCGAATAGTGACCGAAAAGATTCGAACATTTTTCAAGGATAAAACTGTTTAAATGTTTACAATTCATGTATTAAAATGCCTTACACCGCGCTGGAAGTAGACGTTAAAAGTCTACGCGAGCATCCGAACAAATAACATCGCGTCGTCTATGATGGGGGGGGGGGCGGTGTCAGTGTTGACCTTAAACCAAGGTAGTTGAACGGCAGCGTATATGCAAAGATTTTAGTTTGCCGTCTCTAATTTGTAACGCCTTTTGATTGACTTTGAATGTATGGGGAAAAATAAATGTGAAATTTGGCAGAAATGTTAGTTATACATTTTAAAAGCCACCAGTATGCATCAAATTAGTTATATTTCACTCATATTTTCTTTACTAAACGTTAAAGTTTTATCAAATAATAATGTGAGAAAAAAAAAACATGAAAAAGTTAGTAAGCGAGGAAAATTTTTATTTTTGGTCAGCGTCATAATGTCAGCGGCAAAGTTGTAGATAAATAGTTGAACCTCAAATTTTAACTTCATGGACGTGTTTTTCCCGAAATAATTAATTGTTTAGAGTAATATGAAACACGTTTACTCACATTCTTTTTTGTCTGTCACGTCCCACGGTTTGTTTACTGCGTCTTTGTTTTCCCTCTAACAAAACTGCACACACGCGACCCATGTGTTTTTGTTAAATGCTACCGGATGTTATTGCTACCGGATATATATCATTTTCTTTTCGTCGGTGAGAATGGATGTGTAAACTTTTATCATAAGTAGGCCTACTTTTCCTGTTTCCCACAACTATTTTGTTTTTGTTCATTTCTAAAATTACCTATTATAACAATTTATATCAGTAAATTTTATTTTAAGTATATGAGTTATGTGTATATTTATTGTGTACCTATTAATAAAGATATTTTATGTTTGCACATAAACCTGACCCGGTTTTATTTAAAGTAACCATTGAAATATGGTTCAGTGTGCAAATTAATGTCAATAAATTTTTACAAGCATTCTCGCTTCATTTATAATAATATAGATTTATATTCCTTTGTAAAACACTGAGTACCGTTATTTAAAGCATGGCATCCCTCAATCTCCAAAGGAATTGGTTTCCTCTGGGAGAATTTGATGTGATAAATGTAGTTATATAATGTAATAAAATGGCCGGTAAAGAAACAAATGACAAGAAACAGTTACTCAATGTTAAAAATGTAAACTAAAAATAAAAAATGCAAGATTTTAGCTCTAAACTCCTCAAGTCATCACCTATTATAAACAGATTATTCTTCTTTCTATACTAATCTTGAATAGACTACTATTGATAACAAACTATAGTAGATGCTCCTAAATCATTTTTTGATTACCACTTTTAGCACCACTTGTTTTAACCCTGGATACACATAACAAATATTTTCAGAGCCATCATAAATTAGCAGCTAATTTTGTTAATGATTGTCTTTGTAATGAAAGTTAACTGACAATAACTGTATCTATTTGATATTTTTGAGACGAATCAAATTAAAAACCATAAAGTGACTATGAAAATTCTGATTGTGATTATAATTCAGGTGAGATAAATTTAAATATTGTTGAAGGCCTAAGCTATTTTAAGTTTTATGATTGAGGACATAAAAATTCAGTCATATAAAAGCTGATTTCATACATCATCTGTATGATCTTTTGTTTTGTTTAGCTAAATGTAATAGATCTTTGAGTAAAATTTTGAATTTAGGCTTTGCACATTTAGCATGCTGAAAATTACTAACGGCATAGATTCAGTTAGATATGTGATTGGTAGGCTTAATTAGTTTCTTCTAAAGAATGAGGTGAACAATAAGAATTAAAAAAATATACATGTTGTACAGAAGTTTGACTTCGTACGTGTATACACTAAGACGTACACACATATACAATTTTTTTAACACTGCTCAAAGTGTATCCACTACGTCGATAAAGAATTTTCATTTCAAAAACGTTTTTAGAATAATTATTTTTGTTTAATTAGAAAGATTCTATAATTTACGTAATTATTTAAAAAAATTAACTACGACCTCGGTTGTCTGTTATTAAACATACGAGTGCTTAAGTACCTCGGTATCGTGTTAGAAACAGGTAGGAAAAATGACCTCGGTTGTCCGTTATTTAACATATATGAGTGTGTTAGGACCTCGCTTTCGTGTTACAAACAGGTAGGTAAAAAGACCTCGGTTGTCCGTTATTAAACATACGAGTGCGTAAGGACCTTACTTTCATGTTAGACACAGGTAGGCAGCGAGACCTCGGTTGTCCGCTATGGAACATATGAGTGTGTTAGGTCCTCGCTTTCGTGCAGTATGCTGGAGTTTTTAAAATTTGGCCAAATTTGTAAAAAAAAATTGCATCTATTTCCTTTAATTATAAGGAATACATATATGTGCTTATTTTCGGTAGTCATCAATGTTAAATTGCCTTAAAAAAATTAAAACGTAAAAAGTCCTCGCTTGACCGTACAGAGTTGGTAGGTCCTCGCTTTTATGTTATTTAACAAGTGATAGAAGAGAGAGGTCCTCATACAAACAGGGGTGTGTGTGTGTGTGTGTGTTCGTTTTCATGTCTATAGAGGTAAATATCCATTGGCATAATAACTATACGATCTTGCTGATATATGTTTTATATACTTTTGTTGCCAATATATATAGATTAAATTTGCTTGTGGTGGATTCCTTGGTGACGGAATCTCTTGTAAATCAACCTAAGGATTATTGTGCCTGAGGTGATTTGTAAATCAGAGTTCGTAAGCCAGACATTACTATATTAATACTATTTTGAAGCATAATATTATTCATTTCTGTTTTAGATGTTGCATATGTTGGTAACTTTTTCATTAAATTGTATAAGTTTTTTAAATTTTACAATTACTTAAACTTGTAGAAAAACAACAAAATTAAGTAGAAAATGGCATTAGAAACACAGAATTTATTGATAATCTCTCTATAACTTGAAGTTTTAATTTAAACTTCTAAAACAAGGTTAAATTTTATTTTTAAATATTAAAAGCCTAAGTTAATATTTTTATCATTTGTAATACAACTTTTTATTTTAATTATGTTACTCTAACAATTTGTAATGTTTCTACAATTATACATATACATATTTTTGTTTCAATTGTTATTGTCTTTCTCGGGGTTCCAGGTCAGTGCCGGCTTCTTCCAAATGTTAATATGAATAAAAAAAAAATGACAAATCAAACATAACAAAAAAAAAAAAAAAAAAAAAATCAATCAATAAAACGTTGAATGCCTTAATGAATGAAAAAATATGTATATATATTTAATATATATACAAATATAAAACAAATTTAATCTATGGTTCGAGTCCACTCATCATTCACTCAATCAAAAAAAAAATATATATATATTTGAACAATAATTACAAGTCTCACCCTTTACTTCAATGTTTTTTTTTTCAATATAATCCCACTTTTTGGTAATTGTTTATAACAATGTTTTTTACCTTTTTCTTCTGTTTTCCTTCAATAACCACTTTAAAATTCCATTCCAATTAATACTTCCATTTTCTTATTTTCATTTAACACATTATATTTATATATATCAACTGTACTTATTAAATTCTCCAGACTAACTCAACTGTCCTTCTTCCAACCTCAAAACTAACTGAATAATAATTTTCTTTCTTTTTTTAACTGTTGTTTTTAATCATCTGGTTTACTGTTGTTTCACTCATATGTTATTTATTCACTGGCCTATTAGATTTTTTTTGTACTTGTATATAACTGTATATGTTTGTATATATATATATATATATATATATATATATATATATATATATATATATTAGTGAATTAATTTAGATGAAAATTAATATATATTAAATAATGAAATAAATTTAGAATAAATGAAATATTTGAATAAACTCCATATAACTTAGGCCTATATCTAATTTTTATTTATTTTTTATTTTTTATAAATAAACTTAAGAAATTTAAATTATATATTTTTGAATTGTTATAATATCTCCTGATAACTTTCCTTAAAAATGTTTACTTAAATATTTTTATGGAACAAAACAAAATCAACAATAAAAATATATAATTTATTTAATAAAAAATTTAGCAATCATTTTTTTTTTTTTTTATCGGCTGATTTATTTAACTTGAAATATCGGTATTAATATCATTATCAGATACATTATGACTACTTGTTGTCCTGTATCAGTTATTGGTGTTTCAATTTTTTGACTACTACTGTCCTTATTTGTAGAAATTACATCAATTAATTCTTCATCTGATGACAGTTGTGATATTAATGAAATTAATCCTTCACGGACTTTAGCAATAAGATTCCATAACTCCTCCTCCGTATTCTCCTTATAAACACAAATAATAATAGCAGGATCAAACTGACACCAATATAGTTGTTCTTCTTTATCTTTACCTAGAGGTTCCAGACGAAGTTCTTCCTCTGTCAACTTGTTGATATCATACTTTAATTTTGAATTGAGATCAAACTTAGACTCCAATAGCATTTTTAAGAGACACAGTTTAACAGCCATTTTAGATTTTTTATAACCTGTCCTTTCCAACTTCCAACCATTTTCACTTAAATAAGAATGATAAAATTTAATTAGGGTACGTTCCCATTTTTCTGTTATCACAGATTTATGAACTTTTCTTATATAAAATTTGTAAATTTTCTCAAAGTATTTCATTAGGTTATATTCCCTGTCATAGAATTTAAATATTTGGTTTTCTCCTATTCCAATAGTCGGACCACTACAGCTAACAAATATTTGGTGTTGGTAATTAGGCCTATGTTGTTTTTTCAGTAAATCTTTTTCGATAGTTCTAATTTTGTTGTTGTGACCTTGGACATTTAGTTCTAATGACTCCAATTGTTTCTTTTGCTCCGCCATGACATTCCTTTCTTTCTCAATTTTATTCTCTAATCTTCCCTCTAATTCCTGGCACCTCTGATTGGTCATCTGTTCATTTTCCGTTTTCACTATCTCTTCTTGGCAGGTCAGATCCTGTATCTTTTCGGTTTGGTTATCCAACTGTATCTGGACCTGTTCTTGTGTTTTGATGGTGACTTTATTTAAATCCATTTGGATCTCCTCTTTCTGAGTCTGAAGTTCGCTTCTCCACTCCTTGCGACTAGTTTCCCTTTGCATATCCAATTTCTTTTGTAAATCTTCCTCCAATTTGTTCATTCTAGTCTTCAATTCATCCTGGACCGAGTTTAAGTGTTTTTTCACATCTGCCACGATAATTTTTTGATTTTCTTTGTTTTCATCAAAACGTTGTAATATTATCTTCAACCATGGGGGTTGAGTTTCTAATTGTAACATTTTTACAGTTGCTGATTCCATGATAAAATCTGTCCTAGGATGGTACTCGATATCATCGCTGACAGGACTTGCCCTAGGGTTAGATGTTACCGACATGTCATCATTCGAAAAAATTTCGCCTATTTCCGTTGTCTCAACGTGTTCCCCTGATATCACGTCTTCCATCCGGCGGTGTGTTTTTTCTGGAATCCGCGACCCTTCCATCGTTTCGTGTTCAGAATTAAAATTTGGCTCCACGACCACGTCTTCTTTTCGCTGGGACGCCTGTATGTCGGGCAAACCTTGTATCTCTCTCACCTTAAATGTAGGCTGAATGTTCTTTCTCAAGTTATATCTCTGGTTATTGTCCATAATTCTAGATTAACTTATCTATTTTACAAACTATCTTTTATAGTTAGTACAATTATTATAATTAGTTATAGAAGTTATTTGGAGTATTGTACAACTTGAAAAAAGCCAACACGTTGCGGCGCCAAAATGTAATACAACTTTTTATTTTAATTATGTTACTCTAACAATTTGTAATGTTTCTACAATTATACATATACATATTTTTGTTTCAATTGTTATTGTCTTTCTCGGGGTTCCAGGTCAGTGCCGGCTTCTTCCAAATGTTAATATGAATAAAAAAAAAATGACAAATCAAACATAACAAAAAAAAAAAAAAAAAAAAAAATCAATCAATAAAACGTTGAATGCCTTAATGAATGAAAAAATATGTATATATATTTAATATATATACAAATATAAAACAAATTTAATCTATGGTTCGAGTCCACTCATCATTCACTCAATCAAAAAAAAAATATATATATATTTGAACAATAATTACAAGTCTCACCCTTTACTTCAATGTTTTTTTTTTCAATATAATCCCACTTTTTGGTAATTGTTTATAACAATGTTTTTTACCTTTTTCTTCTGTTTTCCTTCAATAACCACTTTAAAATTCCATTCCAATTAATACTTCCATTTTCTTATTTTCATTTAACACATTATATTTATATATATCAACTGTACTTATTAAATTCTCCAGACTAACTCAACTGTCCTTCTTCCAACCTCAAAACTAACTGAATAATAATTTTCTTTCTTTTTTTAACTGTTGTTTTTAATCATCTGGTTTACTGTTGTTTCACTCATATGTTATTTATTCACTGGCCTATTAGATTTTTTTTGTACTTGTATATAACTGTATATGTTTGTATATATATATATATATATATATATATATATATATATATATATATATATTAGTGAATTAATTTAGATGAAAATTAATATATATTAAATAATGAAATAAATTTAGAATAAATGAAATATTTGAATAAACTCCATATAACTTAGGCCTATATCTAATTTTTATTTATTTTTTATTTTTTATAAATAAACTTAAGAAATTTAAATTATATATTTTTGAATTGTTATACATTTTAAAACCGGAATCTCTTTAATATTTGAAAATGTACTTTAAAAAAAAGTAAATTAACAATTTTTTCATATAAAAATAATGGAAGTCGGACATATAACCATACTTAATATATGATCAATAATTATAAAGCTTTCCGTAATAATAGAAGAAAAGAGTGGTGTAACGGTTAAAGTCAATGTAGATTTGTTATTTTAACATAAAAGTGATTTTCTCTTCCTTCATATACAGGATGAGTGGTGAATAATGTGACAAACAAACTAGGGTGATAGAAAACTTAATTTGAAATATACTTAACCATATCTCGATTCGTTTTGAGATATACGTTTTTTCACTTTTTTTAGGGAAAACGTGACTTTTCAGTTAAACATTCTATTTTCTCACTTTATTTTTCACCTTGCAAATAAAGTGACGCTTTTTCTAAAAAAAAATACATTACATTTCTAATAAGACTGAATCAATATCCTTTTTTGAAACTGAAATTTGCAATATTTACAAGTCCACAAGCATGAAAAACTAATGTTTAAAAATCATTATTTAAATTCACATTCGTTTTACAAACAAACGACCACACCTATAGATGTTTGAAGTACACAAAAATTTGACCTTTTCATAAGGTTTTGAATTGTATAAACGAAACGCTAATTTACTTTTCCGTTCATAGAAATTTATTGCTTCCGGAAAGTCAAAAGTGGAGATTAAATATAAAAATATTTTAGATTTTTGTTCTCTAATTGACACTCAACAGTGATCAATTATAATATTTCTACAATTATATTTTTTAATAAACAGATACTCATCAATGAATGTAGGTTGGCTAATACTCTACAAAAGAAATAAAATGTCAACAATGTCAGACTTAACCATTATGAAATTACCAAATAATGATATGACAACGAACAGGGATAGGAATGAAATGTAAATACAGTATTGGTTTTACATGTTTATTTTGCCAAGCCCCTGAAAACATTTTTCTGCTCTTAATACGTAAGAAATGAATTTAGTTTTATTACATTACCCCAGTCAAAGTGTTACTTTTACATCAGCATTACTGGGATTATTTACCTTTGCTAAATCTTCTAACTTTACAATCTGCGTGCTGTAGAAAACCTCCACACGGAAAAGTCCATAGGATTGAGATCTTGCCGACCATGGCATGGGCTCTTTCCTGTCAATCCAACTGAGGTACCACTCTTTTGTGGACTTGTAAATAATGCATAATCTCAGTTTAAAAAAAAACTACTCTTTTTCTGTCTTATTGGAAATGCTAATAATTTTTGGAATGGGGTCACTTTAGTTACTAGGAGAAAATTTTAATGGCACAATGGAATTTGTAACTATAATGTCAGGTTTTCTTAAAAAACGAGAGAAAATTTATATCTCAAAACTAAGCGAGATAGGATAGGGCTTACTATAGGTTATTTTGTTGCAATTTAGCTGTGATATCACCCAGACTTTTTGACACATTGAACACCATTCACTGTATAATCTTACTAATGCCTTGGGTCTTGAAACAGTCTTTATTTTTCAATGATTTGTAATTGAAGGTAATTAGTGTATCTTAATTTGAGAAATAAAACACAAACTTGAAGCTCATTATGAATTTAACGTCTAGTCAAGAGTTAAGATTAAAAAAACTGTAACTTCAGTTGTTGACTGTAGATGTTGAGGGATTTGGAGAATTTTAGTTCTTGATATTTTAGTGCGGAAAAGAAGATCAGACTGTTGTGAACAAATAAACACCAAGAGATGTATTTTCTTTTGAGTTTTATTTGACAAAAAACGAAATAACTTTTTTTTAAAGTATTTATTTCTCTTTAAAAAATAAAACATCAGATATATAATAATTTCATATGTATTCTAATTACTTTACAGTAGTTTATAAATATTTTTACTTTATAATTTTTTTACAAAATTAAAAGAATAATTTACAATAGGAATTATATTTTATACACTTTATAACTTTAAAGTGCACTTTATTTTGTATTCTTTGTGATAAAATTAATAATAAATGAGTTTTAATATAAACTGTATTTTAATATAGGCTAAACTGTATTTGCATGGGTTGTTTCGAGGGGAATGTTCCCATATAACCTCTATCAAAATTTGGAAAATTAATAGGTTCCCTGGGGAACTTGGAATGGGATGGATTTCATCCAGAAAACCGTGTTTGTGAATTAACCGTACAGTAGTGGCAACAACATGATCATTGCTGTTGGTACACTTGTAATCTCAATGAAGGGATTCTGTTTTAATTAAAAGTGGTTCATTTGATAAGAGAATATCATATCGCAAGACGTTCAATAGATAAAATTATACATTTGTACGATATCAGATGTACTTTTATAAAAAATGTCTGATCAGTTGTTCGCACTCAACTGTTTCACGTAATAATTGCAGTTTATGTTATCATAATGCAAACCACATTACTAACAAACATCGATATGGTGCTTTCACATGCACCAAGTAAGTTAATAGAAAATATAAAACAGAATACAATAAAAACAAATCTTGATTTATATTGATTTGTCAAGCTGATTAGTTGAATACATTTTTGGAGGGGTAGGGGTGGTAGGCTAATATTTATTTTAGATCTAAATGCTGTAGGTAATAATAATTATTGTATCAAAATGTACATTAGGGCACTGAACCCCGGAAAATGTTGTAACATAGACAAACAATGTTGTAAAAGTAGATCAATGTTGTTGTTGTAAGTAGTGATTTGTATACATAGAACTATTTTTAAACGTGAGTCAAAGTTTTTTCTATTTAGTCTCCTTATTAGAAAAAACGAAGCATTTGTGATAGTAAATCTTAAACTGGGTTATCTTTAAATATCAAAGATATTGTATTAATGCTTAAATCTAAACGTGTGATTTAATGTAGGCGTAACATAATTGATTAGACAATTTGTAAAACATTGCTTTCATGGTGACTGAACGAAAATTCATTTTAATCAAATTCATTTTGCATAAATCAATTAAACGAAGGTTAGGTTAAACAAATTTAGTACCATACATAATTGCAATATTATTTAATTACAAAATTGGGCTAAACTTCATGAGATATCCGATTTTTCATAGAATAGGTTAAGCCAAAGAATCTGACAAACTTACAATGTACTTCCAAGTTTCATAAATATGATGTCTTTATTTGCATACCTGACTTAAAATGGACAAAACAGTATCATAAATTAAATACGAAAAACTAGATTTTTGGAGACCATGTTTCTATAAAACGTTACTGTATTTTACCACCACTCTTCATAGAATCAGGTAACAACATTATTTTAACCGTTTTGAAAGGGAAATCAAAGTAATCATCAAATCATTAATATTTGGTTATATTGAAACTCGAAGATATCAGGAAAAAGGGTTGATTATATTTTGGCAATATGTTTGTTAATCAAATCTATCACGTGGAAAACAACATACTTACTACAAGATGCCCAACAGAGTAATTGTTTCTGAGATACCTTGATACTTTCTGAGATAAACACTTAATATAAACTGAATGATTTTGCCTTGTTCTTCATTGGGAAAAAGCTTTCTGTTATCATTGCCAAATAAAAAGTGAGAACAGATCATAAGAAACGACCCCTATCCAATACTCTAATACTGTCAGTGTCGTAAAAGAACAAGAGTTAATTAATATAGGAAAGATTAAAGAGAGGAATCTAACCCAAGGTTACATGAAAAAAGTGTAGATCCAGCTAGGTACCTTCGGAATTATCAAGCCTGTACTCACTAAAATGAACCCTTGAGGGTAACAAAAAGTGAACATGTATGAATCAGTTGGAATTAAATTTTTAGATACAAATCTACAGCATAATGTAAACATATTTTCGAAATCAATAAGTTCCCTGAGTAACTCAAGTTTGGAGTGTTTGTGCATTAAACCTACAGCGTTTCACCAAAATGATCATTGCTACGGGTCGATTTGTAAAATCTAATAAAGGGGTTCTGGATTTAATTAAAAGTGATTAATTTGATGATAGTGCACAACAGCATTGTGTTAAATATATTCATAAGGTAAATATTGTACAGATGTTTGAAACAATATGGATTCATTTTAATCAAAATATAAGAACAGGTGTTTCGGAACCAAGTGTTACATATCAATTACAATTGTTGTTATTATAATGTTCTGATTTTTAGTATAACTATTGCAATACAGGTACCAATCAAATGGTTATGTTATGTAGTCCACTAGTTACGAAAGTACAGGAATAAGTTATTAGAATATGTTTCCATTTCGAATGTGTATATTGTTGTAATATAACAAGTTTGCCATTTGGTAAACTTCTGTATACAATTAAGTACAAGAAGTCAATTAAAATGCGTTAATTCAGCGCAAGATCTACTGGTAAAATCACGTGAAAACAAATTTAAAAAAATCATTTTTAAAAAGATTAAAGATGTTTTTGTGTTTGTGAGATTTATCATAGGAATATGTATGTCGAGTTTTATTGAAATTGGTTAAGTCTTCTAGAAATATTAAAAACAGGATAAAGCAGTAAATAGACGGGAAAACGCCAAATGGAATTTTGCCTTTAAATATCATAGTCGATAATATTCATCTTGTTCAAGTTTCCTCTTTATTTAATGATAAACCAATTATAATAAATTCATATAAATTATATTGACTCCTTTAAAATATTAAACTCACTATAACTTGTGATTTAATGTGGGCCAAGAATAATTGATTAGGAAATTTGTAAAACAGCTTCCATGATTTCAACTTCAAGATAAAAATAAAATCTTTAAAATATAATTTAAATACGATCTGTGGACAGAAATAAATCTGTGACTTTGCATCACACTGGAGCTTAATAAATAACCACATTAGACTATAGGGGGGGGGGGCTATCTAGTGAGACCCTAGCTGGATCAACACATTTTTTCATTTCAAATTTGCAATCTTGACTAACTCTTCTTTTTTTCTGACCCTGGTGTAATTAAGGTATTCGAGATCTAAGGGGTCTTTTTCCATAAGGCGATGACCGTTAAAACAACGAGAATAAAATAAAAATTTTACATTTATACAATTTGCAAGCCTCTTAATCGAAAACTTGTAGTCTAATATAAAGTATCAGAGACTTTTAACGCATGCTCGATTGAAAACTAAACTAAAACTAACATCAAGAACTTGGTTTGTCCGCCGCATAAGTTTTATGAAACGTTGCAGAATTTTACTTTCATTCTTTTTGCTTTCGACTGTAGAAAGTTAAAGCAAGAAAATTATAAAAACTTTACCATTCGTACATAATAGAATAACTAAGAAATAAAAAAGAGAGTTAATTATATTGTGACAATTTATTCAACAGAAAGACTATATACAGAAGTAATAATTGTCAACAATGCTCTACTTCCCTCCAAACTCTCATCGTTCAACTTTAACCTTCATAAACTCCAGTTAATAAAATATTACCTGAACTACACGAGCTCTTAATTTTGATAATATAAAATAGAAATTTTAGCTATTATAATTTCGCTCATGAAAACTTCTGTATCCAAAGTTTTTAAATAATTACAAATTAGCAATAAGTGTGATTTCGCGCTATAAGGTCCAGCTGGACACAAAGGTTTAATCGGATATTTGCCATCTGTTGTGTATATTAAAATTAATACACGACTTTACAAGAGTATATTATACCAACTATCATTGTCTAGTGTAAAACTAGAACATAAAATGTAGTCCTCGATCGCGTTATCATCCCCGTTTGTTTTATAAGCGGCAAAATTTCAGCCTTATTTAAAATAGAAGGATTTTTATCTCCAATTTTTAATTCAGTTCTTATTAACGGAAGCCATAATGGGCTTATTTCTAAACTGGTTTTTCTGAGAGGATTGTCCAATAGCTTTCAATATAGGACCGAAACTGCATAGGCCTATATAAAGCAATCGGACAATCATATCAGCATAACCAGTTTTAAATAAGTTCATTATGGTTTTCCGTTAATAAGAACTGAATTAAAAATCGGAGATATAAATCCTTCTACTTTAGTATAACGCTTAAAGTTTGCAGCTTATTACACAAATGGGAAAAATGACGTGATCGCGGACTAAACACTTGAAAGAGAGGCCAAAGACTAGTTTACCTGATATACAGTTAGGATAGCTTTCTCTTGGTTACATCTCTTTATATCAGTTAACGTCCTTTATGTAGCGTGGGTCTCGTATGTTGTAGTGTTATCTGAACACGTTTGTATGTATTCCAACCTTTGACTGCTCAGGCCTGGTTTTAGGTTTTAGTGCATTTCTTAGATTATAGATTTAGTTTTAGTTTCCAATATCACCCTAGGCTATGTTGCTGTTTTTCGCTTTTATGTTGTGAGTTTTATACTTGATAAGGAGAGTTGATATATACTCACGATTTTGTTTTGTTTTGTTGATGCTCTAAGACAAAACAACCATTGCAGTCATTATCGCCTTATATATACTTTCGTCGAAATGTTGTGTACTAGCTTTCATATACAAAAACTATGGCAAATCACCGATTAAACCATATTAATAATATGAACCCATCCATCATTATGAAATAACTTTAAAACCAGGACATTTATATATTTCATACTCTTATCCATTCCTATCTTGCTAATGACAATTCAAAAGGTATCATCAAATTATTTTTAAAAAGACAAAATTCCAAAACAAAAAATGTATTTGTTCAAGACGACGCGACATTTTAATGACCTGAATGTAAACAAATCCTCCTGGCAAGGAACTACAATTGGCAAAACAATGCTTCTCACACATAACAGCAACGAAGCAACTTGGCCACACCTCCAATTACATTGTCATCACAATTAATTAGTAAGTAAATGAATGCCTATTATACAATCCAATTAAAGTTCTAATAAATATTCCCTGGGAAAAATTTAACCTTTCAATAATAGTTTTAATTTTATTAACTACATCACCGCAATAAGTTTAGTGTTGCTTTTACTGGCCTTAGAGGACGTCATTTATTTCCGATTTTATTGAAATTTCGTGTTTGGGTTCAACTTTACAATTCGTTCAATACGTTGGTGGTAAATTTCAAAATGGGGTCCATTTATATGCAGATCAACGATCGTTTCTGTCATAAAAATGAGAACACAAATAAAGACAAGATCACTTTCAAAAGTAAAACAAAATTTAAAAACAGTAGGTGGGTTATTTTTCTATTTTAATCAAATTTGGCTTTTGTCTTAGGTGTACGTTTTTCTATTAGTTGAATATGAATGGTACTCAAAAATATTTGACGACAAATCTAAATATAGGAACAGCGTTGAAAAGATAATCGGATAATTTCTACTTGTCATAAGGCAAGCCTCTATTAGATAACTTTGTAAAGACGTTATGTATTTAAGTATATCTAGGTCCAGATTAGTAAACATTGCAACCTGAAAAAAAATGTGTTTAGTTAAAGTCAATCTCCGTGTAACAAGTATTTCAACAAAGAAACTCATAATTTAAATGAGAACAGTTAAATTGTAATTAAACAGTTTGATACAATTTAGTTTACGTGGTATTTAAACCAACGATCGTAAACGTGTTTCAGGTGAAACTCATCAAATTAGAACGGTCAACATGGTCGCTCTTTATGGTTTATGGGTACAATTGTTGGTCCGGACTAATTTAATATTCATAGTCGACTATTATTGCATACAATACAGTATCGTTTGATTTTATATAGGTTTCCATTCACAAGTGACTAAACCTACAATGTTAATTATTGAATATTGCAGTTGTCTAAAACAATAATATAGTATTATAGAGGATACCAAAATTCATTTTTGTCGAATTTCCGTCCTTTACATATTACGTGTTTACTTACAAATTGACATTATTGGTTTCTGTATGGTCTAGCATGAACTTATTTCCTTTCAAGCACACTCACTTCAGTCAAGAATGTTGACTAGCCTACAAGGGAATTCATATAACCACAACAAACGTCAAACGAGGACTGCCACTGAGTGATGGGCTCTCAACTGTGCTTTTCGATATTAGTCAAGACTATAAATAAATTATGAGATTATAAATGAATCCGGGAGGCACAATTAATTCAAAACACTACATTGTTTAGCATATGCCGATGATGTGAGATGAAAGAGACAACAAGAAACCTTAAGCTGTTAATCTAATGAAATGGTTTTGGAAATAAACGTAGAGAAAACAAAATTCGTAATCCCAACTAAAAACAAAAACAGGTATCAAAATGTAGCTGGGACATGTGGAAAGGAAGGAGGACGCATAGGTTTCAAAGAAAGTGCTATAACAACGACCTGGAGGATCGAGGAGAGAGTGATGCCCAAACATGAAGTGGCAGGATGATGTGAAGAAGGCAAGACAGAAGACAATAAACGAGAATAGTTAAGAAGGGCAAGACACTTCAAGGGTTGTAGCACCACTGGATAAGATAAGTATAATATTTTCATTACAAACCTTATTGTAGTCAAAAGTTGCACCGGTATAAATTAATTTATGAAGCTACATGTTTCGCTGCCACAGGCAGCATCGTCAAGCTAGCTCAATACTAATCTGTTCACATATCAGTAGTACATATTATTTAAAACATTATATATATATATATATATATATATATATATATATCTTTCGTGTAAAAACTATACTTGTTGATATGATAGAGTGTGACCAGTTAATCCAGCCAGAAGCATATAGCCACGTTACTAAAACTTTACATTTTACAACAAATGTAGTTTCCAAAAGAAAGATATACATTTTGAATGTTTTAAATAATATGTGTTTGTGATATTAAACTGTTTTAAAGTATTTAGCTACCCTGAAGATGCTGCCAGTGGCAATGAAACATATAGCCTCATAAATAAATTTGTACATGCACTACAAAAAGGTTTGTAATAAACTTATATTACAATGACAATATTTTTTTTCAGATTTTTCTGGTTATTATACTATATAATAAATCTCTACAGAACTATGGACCGATTATAAGGCGAGATGAAATAGGAAAATAATCACAGTTTCAATATTCATTAGCACTTCACTATCATGCCATTTAGTACGTGGATTTAAAATTTTATTTTGTATCACAATGACTCTGTGTTCGCAATTTGTATTTTCAAGAATTTTTTTTCTTATTTCATTGTAAAATTGACATTGGTAATTTTAAATAAAAGAATTACTATTATCTTCCTTCTTGTTTTTTGAAACAAAAACAAAATTAGTTTATCTGGCACCATTTTGAAACTACAGGATTTGATTTTGCTGTTTAAAAAATGTCTCAACAGCTTGTAAATTACTGTTTCAACCTATAAATCCTTTTTTCATTTTTTTAAAATTAGATTTGCAACCGAATTCAAATGTTGTGATTGGCGTTATGACAAATGATACAGTTTTAAAAATTAACAAAACAATAGAAACAATTGCGTGGAGATATAGTTAAAATTAAGACATCCGTTATAACTGTAAGGCACTATACGGACGATGCCCACATAATTGACAAACATATTTCCATTAACACACGCAACCATAAAAACTTTTTTTGTGTTCACATTGGGGCTTTCTCATTTGTTTTTTTTTTTTTTTTTTTCAAAAACACTGTAGTGAAATATAGCGGATGTGAGATTCTCTATAAAAAATTCTCAAATACAAAAACCAGACCCTAATGAAATTGCTGATATAAAAATAAATTTACCTCCGAATTTATATATTGTAATGTAAATAAGCTGTTAAAATATATTTAAATAATTAAATTAAGTGTAACTAAATCGAGTGTTGAGTATTGCGTAACATCAGTATTCACTCCACGAACTGTATTTCCTTTAAATGGAGATTCAATTTTAGTGTCCAACTTAAATATAATGGTAATTCTTTAAAACAAGATCCGTACTTGCTCTGGTAGTCCTGCAGGAAATATTTATTTTCAGCACGGAAACAGGCAGTTAGGTTTAAGTGTCTGTACTGAGAAACAAAGTGTTTGCTATGAATTTAAATCACGAAAATAAATTATACTTCTTCAATGTAAATATAGAGGGAGACATAATGAACAGGGAAAAAATTAGCTTTGATTCTTATGCGAATTTTCTTTACAAAATTTTATATTAGTGCTTGGAAATAACATTTTCATGATCATGGAAACAGGAAGAGGTGAACCTAAAAACAAAATATAATCGTGAAGCAGTGACATAAATGTGTTGGTTTTTTTCTCATATGGTCGTATAAATACAGTCAATGTAACTAAACCTTAGATGTAAAATGAGTCTACTAGTTAGTAAAATTGATAGTGAAATGTTATGGCCACATCCACAACTTTAAGTTTCTTTGACGTTTACTATAATTTCAGTACAATAATATACTTTTTTAAATGTAAAGTGTAAAATGTAGTGTGAGTGTATATAAAGTATTCCTGTGTTGTGTCTGAATATCTCTCATGTTGAGGTGAAACAGCTGTAGCAGTTACACAATACAACTACTTTTGACAAAGGATATAAAAAGTTGTGTTGATTAATCAAAACTTAGTAATTTACATGAGATAAAAATAAATATTCGATCTTATGATAATCAGCAATAACGATTTTGCTCAAATATAGCCCAAAAGAACTATAAATAAAGATATTTTTCACCAAGTTCCAAAAAATAACAGTTAAGATTTGTCAGTAAAAAAATGCGCCTAATTGTTGCTAGCGCATTCAATTAAATTTGTGAAAAAAGATATCGAAACTAATGTTTATGCTATTAAAAAAAAATACTAACAAACAAGTATTACAAAAAGAAGACTCCACAGATAAATACCAAGATTACAATGGTGTTAAGGGATGCTGTTTCTATTATTATTATTATAAATAGAAGTCGGTTTTACTCCCGAGAAACTTCAGCCTATAAGACTTTTAGAATACTTCTTAAATTTTCCTAACGAGTTTATCTCTATTCCCTTAGATAAGGTCAGGATATCGCTTTTGCAGATCATGCATCACTGAAGATGGCGACACTGTTGTTAAAACGCGTTTGGTTTATTAAACGTCATTGTGTTTAAGTTTTATTTTAATTTATAATATTTGCGTATACTACTGGATTATCTCGTATTATCAGACAATACGTATTGAGCTATTTAAATCGTTATATCAGTATAATAATCCTCAATTAAATCAATACGATTATAGGGTTTAACAGTTCTTGCTGTCATCATCATGTCCTTCGCCTCAATTGATAATTCATGAAATTACATTTTAAACTCGTCATAAAATTTGTTGAAATTTAAAACACTTTTAAAAACATTTGAAATTTGTCTTTTTACATTAAAAAAAAACAAAATACTTACATATTACGAAAAAGAATACTACAATACAAGTTTAAAAACATCTGATAGTTACTAATAACTCTACATCAGGATCTCCTAGTTTTAATGCAATATCTTTTGAGACGAAATCGACACCGGAAATACAATGATCTGAGAATGAAGATCTAGTAGTCTACAAATAATGACAAAAATTACAATCCTCTTATATTAATTAGAGATGCTTCAAATGATATAATAACACAAATAACCAATTAACTAATTGTTGCACATATTAATTTACCTCAAATCACATCGCTCCAGTTAGCAATTAACGGGTTTTAATTATGCATAATTCAGTTATTGATACTTTCCCTTGTGTTGGTAAACTATGTAAATACAACTAGACTCAAATACAACTATTATATAAATACAAATTGTTGCCATCAACTTGTTTGGAAAAAACAACAACAAAAAACACTTAAGCAACATCTTTAAACGAATAACTAACATAAATACATTTGAGTGGACTATTGTTTTTGAGAAAATAATTTTTGAATATACTCTGTCCAATATAAATTAAGCTAAAAGAATCAACCTAACCTAACTTATGATGATTTTGTTTGTACACCATAAAGTCTAAGACAGCAAATAAAATCGAAAACCTAGTAGGAAACTTGCATTTCAATATTTAGGTTAAATCGTTTTATTTCTCTATCGTAATAGTACGGCCATTAGAGCAGAAAATAAGATAAATAATCGGCGCGAAAGAATTGATCAAGGTTTCTTTAACAAAACCAATTCATCGACGATTCGTAAAATAGTGGTAAAAAGGGCGGAAATTGGCCACTCTGAATGGTCAAATATCTCAAAATCAACCTTTGTGCGAAATATGACATTTCTTGTTTTGGATTCACAAATTTTTAGATCTTGAATACGCCTTTATACAAAAAATATATACAAAAGCTGTCTACCTTTTCATAAATTAGTGCAATGAAATGATGTAGGATGATTGAGGTAACGTTAAAAAAATAATAATAAATCTATCCAGTGAACGGTTAAACAAAAACTTCACTGAAAAATATCGTTTTACTATTTAGTGCATAACATTCTATTATACCTATAAAATTTTAAAATCAACATTTCTGATAATGATACAGTTGCATTGAAAATCAAAAACTGTGACTAATTCAAATTAGATAAAAGATTTGTTGAGAATTTAAAGTCGTTCATGGTGTAGACCATGAAGGTTAAGACGATTTATTTTCTACACAATTTGGATAACAGCTTCCATAAAATGATTTTTCAAAGTACAGTAGTTGTACTTTCAAGCGGGGATGAAGTTAAAATATTATCTAAGTATTTCCCAGGAATATTTCAAGATCTAATAAAACTATAAATAATTATCAACTCACTTCTAACCTCAATTGCAAAACAAGACAAAAATGGAATTTTGAAGGACCTATAAATACATTAATAGGCAGATAACAAACTTAATATAAAACATGAGGTGCAATAGGAAGTGATGCGCAATATATAGCCTCTCCTATCCAAGTGTCAACCTCACCTTCTCGCTGGTACACCCTGTTTTAACTGACGAGGCTCTGACGACCGAGTATGGCGGTATAGCCATAACCCAATCCAAGGTGGAACAGCATATGCCGATGGATGGATGGATGATGGGAAATCAGTCGCTAATATGCAAACTCTGGATACCAGGTGACCTCCAGTAGTACATAACCTTATCCAGTAAGAGGCTCTGCTGGATGGACTGTTTAACTCCTCTCTTACTCGTGGGAACAAAATGGACCCAAATAATAAAACAAAAACGAAAAATGCGGAGGTGAACAAGCCCTCAAACCAAACACCCAAACCTGTGGCAGTGGAGGCGGGCAAAAGCAGCGCCTCAAAGCCAGAGGGTGGGGTTGAGAAATTGATATGGAGTGCGTGCAGGTGAACCTCCACCATGCGAAGGCTGCTTCTGCCACCTTATGCAAAAGGTTTGCCCAAGGCACAAAAATGGTGGGACTAGTTCAGGAGCCCTGGATCAACGGGAGACGAATTTGTGGACTAAACACAAAAAACTCTAAGTTGATTTATGATAGATCTACCCTGGTACCGAGGGCGGCGATTCAGATAACAAAACCATCAATGTAATGATTCTCTCAGAATTTACAGATGCTGATACAGTCACTATAATGGCAGAGCTGAGTGTCCCTGGAGGAAGGTATTATTATTATCAGGAACGCCTCCCTCCTAATTGTAGCAACTAGTTCTCTTCATGAAACTCAAATCGAACCTGTCCCTGGAGGTAAGAAGGAGGTAGTTTTGACCTCGGCATACTTTCCTGGAGAGGAGAAGGAGGCGCCACCAGAAAAGGTGAAACGACTAATTAGCTACTGCGAAGCCAACAGGAAACACCTAATCCTGGGTGTCGATGCCAATGCCCACAATACCATCTGGGGGAGCACCGACACCAATGATCGAGGTGAGTTATTGTATGAATACTTACTTACTACTAACATGGTGGTGGCTAATAAGGGCAATCGCCCAACATTTATAAACTCTATTAGGCAGGAGGTAGTCGACTTAACCTTAGTGTCTAGAGGGGTTTCAAAATTAACATGTGATTGGGAAGTGTCTGGGGAGGCTTCTTTCTCTGATCACTTCATGATCATGTTCAAAGTTGTAGCGTGATTAACCAAACATATAGGGTTCCTAGCAAGACCGATTGGGTGGGATACAAAAGTTCCCTACAAAATGGTGTGAAGGATGTACAACAAAAAATGAGATCCATAAACGACCTGGAGAGTACAGCTAACCTCACAATGGAGGCAATAATGAGGGCCTTTGAGGATAGCTGTCCTCTCAAAACCAAAAAACTAACAGTAAAGTACCCTGGTGGAACAATGAGCTTAGTAAATTACGAAGCAAGGCCAGAAGGGAATTTAATAAAGCGAAGAGAACAAATAACTGGGGAGAGTACCGTAAGGCTCTTCCTGAGTTTAATGTAACACTTCGTAAATCGAAGCGTAGCTCATGGAGGACCTTCTGTGACAGTCTTAATGAAGCACCTGAAATTAGCAGGGTGCAGAAGGCTCTTTCAAAGGATACTCAAGTAAACATTGGAGCACTTAAACGTGAAGATGGCACCATAACACCAACCTTCCAGGAAACTGTGGAAGCTTTATTAACAAAACATTGTCCAGGATGTATAGCACCTGGAGAAACAAGGGTGTACAATGGTTCCATAAGGAGTAGAGCAGAACTCAAGATGGACTGTCCCCTTGTCAACAAGATTGTATCGCCTGAAAGGATTAAGTGGGCCATAGGGTCCTTTAAGCCTTTTAAGGCTCCAGGCCCTGATGGAGTGTTCCCGGCACTCATTCAGAGAGGGCAGGAAATCTTAATCTCAATACTGATCAAAATGTTTAGATCCAGTTTGTTATATGGCCACGTTCCTCAAGTATGGAGGAAAGTAAAGGTCATATTTCTATTCAAGGGGGTGCAAAACCCTAGACGACCCAAAGTCTTATCGTCCAATTAGTCTCTCGTCGTTTATGCTTAAAACAATGGAGAAACTAGTAGACCAACACATTAGAATGGAGGTTATAACAATTGCACCTCTTCATAAATACCAATTTGCCTACCAAAAAGGCAAATCAACAATATCGGTATTGCATCAACTTGTCAAGGCCATAGAGGAAGCACATGAGTCAAAGGGGATAGCCCTATCAGTCTTTATGGACATAGAGGGCATCTTTGACAATGCTTCCTATGACTCAATGACACAGTCTCTCAGTAAAAGAGGGATTCACAACTTTATCATTCAATGGATAAATAACATGCTGATAGGTAGACATGTATCCACCAGCATTGGTAGCGCTACACATGAGGTAGGTACCACAAGAGGCTGCCCACAAGGGGGAGTTATCTCCCCACTGCTGTGGTCGCTGGTAGTGGATGAACTACTAAACGACCTGAGCAGGGCTGGGTTTGACGTTATTGGTTATGCTGATGACATAACCATAACTGTGAGGGGCCAGCATGACTCCGTTATAGGGGAGAGAATCCAGAAAGCCATTAACATGACAAAAAACTGGTGTCTCAAAGAGGGCATGAATATAAACCCATTAAAGACCACTATTGTTCCATTTACTAAACGAAGGAAATTCAATTTACCTAGCTTTCACCTAAGTGGAACCACCATTCCCCTCTCTAAGGAAGTAAAATACCTTGGGGTGACACTGGACCAAACGTTAACGTGGGAGAGTCACCTATTCAAGACGACCAACAAGGTCATTAAAACACTATGGTCGTGCCGCCAAATGGTTGGCAAAACGTGGAGTCTGAATCCCAGAGCTAATAACTGGATCTACAAGCAGGTCGTTAGACCCGCTATCCTCTATGCGTCAGCAGTTTGGTGGAGGAAGGTAGACCAAAGTACCGCGCAAGCAAAGTTGGCTAAAGTGCAAAGACTAGCATGTCTAAGCATCATGGGTGCCATGAAAACAACACCCACTGCCGCGATGGAGATCCTTCTAGGCTTGGATCCCCTACCGGTTGCAATTAAGGAGGAAGCTATGAAGCAGGTACTCAAACTACATGAGGAATACCATTTCAAAGTAGGAAACCTCAAAGGACATCTGGAAATTCTCAGAGCCACTCCTTTATTGGATATGGCTGCTGCAAGTGACCAGATGAAAGTAAAAATGATCTTTGATCACAAATAGAAAGTTCGCTTCCCCATTAGGGAGGACTGGACGGGAGGCACGGAATGTGTGCCAGCGGACTCCCAAAAATGGTTCACAGACGGATCCAAAATGGAAGGTGGTGTGGGGGCAGGAGTGGTGGGACCAAGGTTCAAAAGACATGTGTCCCTCAGTGCTGACGCCACCATCTTTCAAGCAGAGGTACATGCCATCCATTTAGTGGCAAATCATCTGATCAATAAAAACCAATGCAAACAGAAAATTAGCATTATGTCGGATAGTCAAGCGGCATTAAAAGCACTTCAAAGTAACAACTTGAGATCAAAGATGCTTCACGAATGCCATCAGGCCCTAAACCAGCTGGCGGACAAGAATAAAGTTGAACTTGTCTGGGTGCCAGGGCATGAGGGAATAGCAGGCAACGAGGAAGCAGATCAGCAAGCTAAACTTGGTGCATCTAAACCCTTTACAGGGCCATTTCCTATGTATGGATTTGGCCCTAGGGATTACCAGGAGGTTATTACCAACTGGGCCAACAAAGTAATCAACAGAACCTGGAATATATTGCCGGGTCTAATACATTCCAAGAAGTTCCTTAGCCCTAATAAAAAGAGAGGGAAGGAAGTGCTAAACCTAAGCAGAAGAGAGCTAAAACTCCTCTGTGGTATACTAACAGGAGGGGGGGGCACAAAAGATCTAATTAAGTCGCAGTGCAGGAGGCGCTTTTAAAACACTCTCCCCAGTCTTAATAATAATAATAATAATAATAATAATATAAAACATTAAAATAGTTAAAATAAAAATTATTCAGTCTATTTATCTATCAAATTATATCTACACAAACTGAACTTAAAATTAAAAGCGATATACAAATCGTGTCAAAAATTAAGTTTTCGAGATATGAAAATTTACAGTTAATAGTGTAACGTCCTTTTAAATTCAGTAAAATAATCTGTACATCTGTTATCGACAGTCCACTCGCCGTCGTTCCTATCGCATGACAGAGACGATCAGCTGACCTATCTCTCTCTCTGTCTGGGAACAAGGTTCAACCGATAGCGAATCCGGCCTTAATAAAACACGTCTTGCACTCGGTCCGGATTCTCATCATGTACAAGAAACCTTCATAGCTCCGCTAGTTTTTTTTTCTTTGTCACATCAAAAATTCATGTCTCAGTTCTTCGAGAAAATGTAATATGTTAGTCTACAGATTAGTGATGTGTTCTTTAGTGTTCAAAAATAGTTGAGTAAATTTTTATTTTCACGGCACAAGTTCACGTAAACTGCGACAGGATTTCCAGGTATTCAAATTTACAGATTTTATCATATCATAAATTTTTTTGTTAATGTTTTAAAATTTATTCATTAAAATATGTATTTCATGTTCTATTTAATATTCAATGTTTTTTTTTTCTTGAAACTAAATAATTATAAAAATTTTCATTTCTTAAAACATACTTTACAAAACCTTGAGCAGTCACATTTTAAGTTTTGAGCAATTGTGTGAAATTAGTGCAAACTAATGTTGAACATTAAACAATCAGAATATCTTATTGAACATGTCAAATATAAAACTATTAAAGAAATCTCTTCTAGATCAGAATATTCGTTTTACAGATCTTTACAGATTTTTGCAAGTTTCATACAAGCTTTGTTTTAAACAAAACTAAGTATATATAAATAGCTTTATAATCATCTAAGAAGCTTTTAATTATAATCTTAATGAATTTCTGTGATGCAATCAATATTCTCTAATTTTGACAAATAACCAGATATTTTTAATAAAGAACTTTAATGCTACAACATGTCTGATTTTGCACAGACGCTAAAAAACGTGTTTTTTGCTTTAGCTAATATGCTGGTTGGAGAAACCTACCAAAACTTGTTTCATATTGCATACTCCAGCAAAAGCGCATAACATGTTTCTGCCTGTTTGTAAAACACGTTTCGTATAATAAATCAACAAACTTTCAAGTGCACAAAAGTGATGTTTTCCTTAAAACTGACTCTACAGAACTTTGTTTAAATTTATATTGTACATGTACCTAATTTGCTTCAGTGAAATGTGTTTCTTAAAGCTGTCATTTAAATGTATTCTTGTATAGCTATTTATAAATTATATAAAAAATAATTGGGTGGTGCCTGCATGCAAACTTTTCGGTCCTAACAACCTCCAAGAGGTTATTTTCTAAATTAATAAAAATTGACGTCAATTTATAAAACTTCAGTATTCAAAATTCTTTTTTTTATATAAACTTCTCATATCATAACAAATTCTTTTATTTAAAATATATATGTATATTGGCCAATTTAGTATTTAAGAAATTTAACAAACAAGTAATATTATGTAACATTTAATCTAATGATGAACCTGTTTACTATTAATATAAATTTTTTTTTGAATTTAAAACATCAACCTAATTTATAGAATCTTTTCATTGTTAAATTCTGTAACTGTGTTAAAAAACTATTATTTAACAAACAAAAAAGGGGGGGAATAAATATCAGAATCTTTTCATCTTTTTTTATATATTCTAATTTTACATTAAGGGCGTATAATCTTTTTTTTTTGGATTATTTTATAATCCTGTTAATTATTAAGCTGTGCTCATTGTCTTTTTTTTATTGTTAAATTTTGTGACTATATATATATATATAAACTAAAAGGGGGGGGGGGATAAATTTTCAGAATCTATTCATCAATTTTTTTTTTAATTATTATATGTTACATTAAGGGCTTATAACTTTTGATTAATTATAATCTTGTTAATCATAAGCTGTGTTTATGATGATTTGTCTCAGGATGTCTTTTGATTTGTAAATGATAAAATCTGAACCGTCGAAATTTCCTTCTTTTTAATAAATTTGAGCCTTGTTAATTACTAAATTTGTCTTTGTCTTTTTTTTTAATTTTCAAACATTGTTACCATTTGGTTCCGCCTTTTGTTTAATTTAAGTCCCCTGGTAACAATAGATCTAAAACACATTAGTGAATACAACTTTATGCTTTATTTAAACTGTTATAAAATTTAATTCAAAATATAACGAACGTCATTATAGTCTAACGACAACTTTTAATGGGATGTGGAAGTGCGTTTTCTGCACGGAACTCCTTTGAATTTCACTCTTCAATATGTTGAAGTGTTTGTCACGAAGAGAATATTGGTGGGAAATAGTACTTGAGCAAATCAGTCAGACTTGCTACAAAATTACTTTAGTTCAATATTCGATACAATGAAAAGAACACACTATATTGAAACACTTGTGCTTCTGAGACCAGACTACTGTCTTTGGTTTTAAAGCGTATAATCAGTAAAATTATTAAGACATTTTATACACAAATTCAAAAACGGTATCAATGTAACACAACAAGTACAACAGTTCCTATGTGGTAGTCTTTTCATTCTTGAACCTTACGTGGCTTGAGAGTAGTAAAAAAACACAACTCAAAATCAAAATCTATCTAATTAAGATTTTCAAAACAATGAGTATCTTGATAATTAATTGTTACATCTCAAAACTCTCAAATTATTTGCAACTGTACTTGATAAGTAGGCTACAATATTTATTTCGGTTTAAATGCATTCTTTCCTGCAGGCGATTATAAGCTGAGTCGAATAAGAGGAAGATTAGTAACGTACTCGTAAAGCCTACCAAATCATAATCATTTAGAAAGAGAGATTGCATGAAAAGAAAGTAGTTCCATCATGGTTTTGTTCAGCTTTTCTAAGATAATGGGCATACCACACGAACACGCTACCCATTAAGGATAAAGAAGTCTGATGGATACATAGGAAATGAGAATGGAATATATGACTTGTCAGCTGTTACGATCTCTCTCGTGGAAACTCTGACACTCATAAAATTATAATATATTTATGATCCTACATAAACGAGTAGGACTATATTTAGCTAGTTAAAATTTGTCCAGGGAAAAGTTATTTTTTTATTCGGTACAACTCAAAAATCGATTTTCAATTTTTATAATAATTAAATTATCAATAAATACAGCATTTCAATAGGACAATTCGAAAATGAAAATAATAAATAAATTTTACGTAAACTGGGTTATACAATATTATAGAAACATTCGCTTACATAAGTTAATCAAAAATATTGCTACATCTTGGCAAACACATCTTGTATACCACTCGCAACTCATACGTATCTGAGACCATATCAGTAAATATAGAGGTTTATAAACAAGAAAAATGTAATAAAGAGTGTCACTATTTTAAGATAATTCTTTAACAAACTATCTTTCGTTACTTTACACTAGAAATGGAATAATCGATTTGACTGAACGATTACGTTTTGAGATAGTAAAACCAAAGCAATTTAGAATGTTCCACAACAAATTCTCTAAGAGAAGAACACTGATAGAATATTTGGTATTAATATTCTCAATCTTTAATGGAAAGTATCACACTACTCTAGAGTTCAGTATGATTCTTTTCACGAGAATAAGTTAAGTGTAACTTTTACATAACGCGGACACGTTAACAATTTTCCACAATTTAATACACTTTTAAAAGTTTCAGTTCGTAAATAAATAGATCACTAAAAAAAGATATTAGTAGAAAGGGAATATAAAATCAGCACAGCTGTTAGGCAAAGCAACTATACTACCGGTTTGATTTAGGTTTATCATCAGCGTTTTACGTGATAATTTGAAAAATCTGGACAATTTATGAAAACACAAAATGATCAGTTTTCATATTGTACAGCTATACCACCGGTGAATAAATACATCACCGATGGAAAATATTCGTAAATAGGAGTATGAATTTTGGTTTTATCTTATTCTTTAAAGGTGAAAAACCGATAGGTCATGATAACCTTATAAAAAAGGAAGAAAATATAATGAAATACAGACCTCCTCGATTACTCTAATAACATCAGGGTTGAAAAGAACAAGAGTTGCTCAAGATAGTGATAGAAAAGATGAAAGAGAGGCAACAGAAAACATAACATGGAACATTTTGTAGATATTAGGCCCATGAGGTTTTAACAATATGAAAATCAGTTAAACCGTTTCTACTGTAAAACATATTCAAAATTACGGACATTTTGTTATTAATAGTGCTTTTGTTAGTGTTTTTTAACAAGAAAAGCTATCAAGTTGGATTCGTAAACATTACTATCATCTTTAAACTTTGAACTATGAACCTATTTTGCTATTTATAACCAGCAATTAAACTCAAATATCAAGAATGGAAAACTATGAAAAGAATTGACGAACTTCCACATTTTTGAAACCCTAAACCAAAAGGTGGCTTTTAGAATTTATACTGAAAAATATCGTCGTACAATTAATTCTTGAATTATATTTCTGACGTGGTGTATTTTACCCTTTACTTGTATTACAGTTTAATAAAGATAAAAACACAAATGTATAACCCACACGAAATGTATTATAACTTGGTTTCAAATAAATATAATTAAGTATGATTTATAGTGTGTCGTAATAAACAAAAATAGAAGTAAAAACCAGCTAATAAACTAGGAATCGCACTATAAGTCACATTTGCAATAATCATATTAATCACTATAATCATTTTCGGTAATGGTCTAAATTTAAAATAATTTCATTAAGGTGTCCTGTAGATAATTAATCTATATGTAGATCGAAACCTTTTAAGAAATTGGAATATTGGGAAATGATGATGTATTTCCATAGAACCTCACGTCACACAGTTTTCTAATGATATGTCACAATGTATTTGTGATTGAATTCCCATACTGAAGGCAAAAATATAAACCTAGTCATTACCAATAAGCATGGTATGAGCCTGAATAAAATATGAATGTTATTACCTAATTGTTACATGTGTTTTGTTGTCCGTTGCTAAGATACCAATATCAATACCTTGGTTTGTGTTTTTTTGGGTCCTAATACAACAAACCTGTGCCCTATTCGGTCACGTTTTACCACACTCAACAAATGTTGAGCAGATGTTAATAATGAATACGAAATTGCATGCAAGAAAACGAAATTTTAAATCTAAAACGCTGTTTTAACAAAAATACAGTTGTAAATAATTTAAACAAAAATACAACAGATATTTTATTTTTTTGCATTTTTTATAAATGTCATTCAAAGCGAGATACATATTTTGTTTTCTTTAGAAGGAACAACTAAAATATCAGATGTCTAATAATTTGGTATAAAATCTGCTGTACAAATAGAAATTTTCTGCTAGATAAAGTGCTTACATTGGTTTACGAAATATCTAATAATTATTTATTTGTAGGACAGTACATACCATTTGGGATAAACATTTGAATGTTTTAACGCGAATAACTACTTTAAAGGGATTTCTACATACAATCTCCCTCGAAATGGAAATATATTTTCCAAGTGAATGAGCTCCCTAGAGAAGTTTAATGTATCACATCGAGGAAACAGTGTTTGTGTATTAAACATACAACACTGGAGGAATTAACATCTTTTCTGTTTGTAGACCTGTAAAATCTAATAATATAAATGTATTCTGTTATTACGTGTTTCATTTTATAAAACAATTCATTAATACAACATATAAATTTAAACAATTATAAAATAGATGGTCACTGACAAATCATGTAGGAGTAGCGTATGTTTTGGATTTATTTTAATCTTTGCACAAGCGATTTTGATCCGACGGAAATGTAACAATTACTATTTACAATATTATTACGAGAGAACAAATTAACGACGAAATTTCATATTTAAAGTAACGCTAGCTACCAATGAAATGGGCATATTGCTTTCTTTTGAATGGTCGACTTATACAGCTTGTAAGGAAAACCGAATGAAATTAGATTTTTAAAAATCAAATTAACTTAGAAAGCAGATGTTGAGAAGAAAGTATACCGTGTTCATGAGGTAAAAATAAATTTAAACTATAATATATATCTTATAATGTAAATTAACAATTGATATTTCCTGTAATATATTCATTTAAAATATATAGAGTGTAATAAACGAAGTAGAGAATGTATAATTATAAAATGCATCGGTATTAACTCATTATAATTAAATCAAGATCTATATTATATATTTGATATGAAAATATCTTTCTCCAGAACGGAAATTAGTATAAATATTTCTGTTTAAAATCTATGTTGCGAATATGAATCAAGGAAATAATTTTTATGACGGCAGTATTTATCGAAATTGGAGTCTTCGAAAATTTACATACCACTCATCACAAAACCGTATCTGGTGAATAATGTCAGTGTCAGCAAAAGAAGTACTTAAAAACGAAGGTCTGTAAATAAGAAAATGGAAAATATACAGTAAAAAGCTTTATTATTTTTGACGTAATATTTTTCACTAATTTACATAGTAAATGAAACTCATGACTTGACAAAATTATAGCAGCCAACTTATGACTAAGTTTTAAAACTCTAATAACCCGAAAACACTGATTAAAAAAAACTATATTATAAATAATCGACTGATTCCCCATGAATATGAAAAAACGTGAAACAATTATTGGCACTAAAATTCTCCATTTTCCCATTCTATTAAAAATATATAAATTAACCAAAACATTGTTGAATTACAACTGTCGGAGATGGGATTTTATAGTTTAGAATGAGAATAGAGGTACTATCATTTAGGTATCAGAGGGGATTTATGTGTAAACACAGTCGGTACTTGGTGAAATTCCATATTAAGGTAAATAATAAGGTAAACTCACATGTAAATTTCACAAATCAATATATTTTGGTAACAGCTGTTTCGCAATTAAGCATCTTCAGACAACTATGACATAAAATTTACAAAATTTAACTTAATTACCAACATACATATACTAAAAACGTGGGGTATGGAATGCAAGGAAGGGGGACTGAGCCAGGACTACCTGAGAAGGTAAATGTCCTGACAGGATGTGTGACAATGCGTTTTAACAAATGAGATGGTTAAACACTTGTTCCTTGAGGTTGGAAGAATGGCAATTGAGAATAAATCTGGTAATTTTTGGCTGTTTGGTACACTGCACACCTCGTACTTTAGCGTGCACTGGTGGTCCTGTAGTCTCTATATAGTGTAGGAAGTCAGTTGACGTTGCTGTCCTAATTGGAGTTGGCTTATCTATATTGGGATATTCCCGCAGGAAATGTTCGTACCTGGTGGACCTGCGCTAATAACTCTTCCTTTAATTTCGCGACTCGTAGTCTGGTCGATCAAGCATTTCCTAGTCAGGTCTACTAGTAGGTTGTGCTTGGTGAGGAAGTCGGCTCCTATGATGACGTGATGAACATCTGCGATGACGAATGTCCAGGCGGAATGACGTCTTACTCCTAGATCGAGCTCTTGTATATTGACCCGTTGCTGCTTATACTTGTTTCATTGACGGCGCATAAGAAATACTCTGTTGATTGCCAGCTAGTCTTGTTGCGAATTGGTAAGATGGATATGGCTGCACCGGTGTCTATGAGAAATCCTTCCCCTGTCCGACGACCAGAAACGAAAAGACGGTAAGTTGTTCCAGCGATGGGCTTCATCTTCACTGCCGCATTTAGTTTAACTCTACCGGGTCTCGTACGTGTTCTCTCTTTCGCTGAGTTGGACCTTGCCGAGACTGTGCTGACTTCGCTGACTTCTAGGATTTTCTCAGCTACTGTTTGCAAGTCGTTCAAGATCGGCCTTTGAGAAGGCGACTAAAATCGCTTTTGTGTGAACTGAAAGGGCCCAGAACCAGATTGTTCCCAGGACTTCGTTGGTCACGGTGTGGCTCGCTAAAGGTAAGCACTTCGCGTAAGAGGTGAGAGGGCCTCAAGTCTCCTAACTGTGTCTCTTCTAACAAGCGTAGGATGAGACGTTCTAGACTCTGGCTGATCTACATGTTGTCTTGCTAAGTCTGAGATCTTGTAGAGCAGCTGGTTGATGACGAGTTGGAATCTCCTGTCCTCTGCATAGATCCTCTTGGTAGTGCTTCCACTTGGATGAACCATAGTGTTGAGTCTTCTTCCCAGAATGGCGGTAGGCGTTTTCGAAACTTAACGGAAAGTTTGGTGTTTTTTTTATTTAACTGTGTCCTTCATACAATTTTAAACAAAGTTCGGCGTTTTATTTAATAAATTTAGGGTTAACAAATTGCATTCTCTGTCTAACATTTGAAATTACTAAACTTGTAGAGAATACTTTAGCTTCCGTAATGAAGGATTTCCTTACTACTTACAACGGTGTTATTTGAGTGATTTGAAAATATCAAATCGTCTGCTTATGTGGTTGTGATTATTTATTATTTCGAAGAAATATACGTGCATTATTAAATTAAGCATAAACTCTTCGGCTTAGAAACACACAGAAAATATTATATATATATATTGTTACCTATACCGTTAGTCGACTAATCCCTTTATTTAACTCTTTTGGGATTACACATATTTCGGGTTCATGATCAGATCTATAATTATAACAACGTCAAATTGGGCACAGCAATTAAATTTTAATACCAATTGGTGGTCAATGATGGTGTAATAGAATTATAAGAATAAACACACACACTCATAGATACATACATACATAATACTACTTGAAAGCAACACAAGGCAAAACATTCAAATTCACGCACAATATGCACGGTTCACTGCATAAGATGAATTTTAAATTACAAAGACACCAGAGATTATTAAATCTTCAAGTTTATTAATAATCAACAACAGATATGTTTTCACTACCTTTTAGTTTGGTAAAACAAATTTTATCCTTGAAGAAATGTTATTTTATTCACATAAAAATAAAAATAAATAAAATGACAAATTTATAATAATTTTGTGTGTGTATATAAAATGTACTTACTGCAGTATGTTTACATAAGTTCATCACATTTGTTTCCGAAATGCTCAACAAATAATTCATTTTAATTATGTATATCTCAAACATTTTGGGACAAACTGTACACACATGTGTATTTTGGAGGTGGATCTTTATCTCCATCGAAATGAAGGTATTCCAAAATGAATAGGTTCCCTGGAGAGCTTCGAATTCAAATGGATTTCATACGAGAAACAATCTCAGTGACGTGATTAATCCATTGAATTATAAACTCTAATAAAGTCATTCTGTATTTAATTAAACGTGCTTCATTTCATGAAACGATATTATAGTGGAGCAACAATATTGTATTATTATATTAAGAGAATGTAAAAAGAGTGCTAAAAAACTTATTTATCTGAAGCAGGACAGAGCACACAAGGTAAACGTAAATTTAAACCACAATGTAAATCTTGTGATGTAAATAAACAATTGAAATAATTATATTAAATTGAATTGGATTTCTCGTTGTAAATTAATATATCTATACATAATTAACATATCAGTATTCACTACAAAAAATATATTCCCTTTAAATATAATTTAAGTTTTAGCGGAACTTATACGTCATAAGAATTCCTTAAAACGAGAACTATACTCTGATAGTACTGCACAGAAACCTAACCTATCTCAGCACAGAAACGGGAAGTTAAGCAACAACAATCAGTGTTGTAGAACAAAGTATTTACTGTGAATTTAAATCATAGAAAGAATTTACCATGTTCTTTACAAAGTCTTAAAGTCTGTAGAAAAGAGGGTGTAGAGTTTCTCTAGTAAAACAACATGATTAAACTTTGACAGATTATGTTACGCTAATTTACTTATGAAATGAAACGAACTGTCTTTAGTAAATCATAAATGTCATCTTGATCCATCAAGCTAATAATATTTATTTTAAAATAGATTATATAAATAATGTCCCATGACAAGTGATCCATAAATGTACTCTAAACACATTATTAATTAAGCACTAACATTATTGATTTAACCAATTCTAATGGGAAATAATAACTAAACAATATATTATTGAATAACATTCTTGAATAGTCTGTTGAACAAAAAGTTAGAGATAGGCATCTAATAATTGCAAAGTTTAGAAGCTTGTTTGCCAAATTACAATGGTGCAAAATTACAACTTGTGTATGGCAAAATGGTGACCTGTATAGAAATAATTTTCAAAATTAATATTTAGAACGAAACCTTTTAAGAAACTGAAATAATTTAAATGATAATGAACTTCTACAAGACCTCACGTCACGCGATGTTTCTAATGACATGTCACATTGTAGTTGTGACTTATATCAAAACTCCCACATTGAAAGCCTAAAAATAACACAAGTTTCTACCCTTAAGCATGGAATTTAATATGAATGTTATTACTTAACCGTCACTTGTGTTTTGCTGTCCGTTGCTAAGATACCAATATCAATACATGGTTTGTGTTGCGTCCGGTTGCTAATACAATAAACCTGTCCCTTAAACGATAGCGTGTTACCACACTCAACAATTTAATGCAGACATGTTAATAATGAATATGAAATTGCATGTTTGACTCAACGAAATTTTTAATGTAAAACCTTGTTTTAACAAAAATACAATTGTAAATGTGGTAGAGTGTCGATTTATGAATACAAATTATATGCCTGAAGTGGTTTGGAATGGAAATTACCGATTCTATTTATACGTCCCTACGCTTTTACTAATGGATCAATTTACATTTGTTTTAGTTAATTTACATTTACTGGAAATAGGAATTAGAGAGTTATTTAGGAGGAAAATGAGACTTTTGCGACCATGCAAAACACACCTGTTCGTTATAAATTATTTTCATTACCTTGAGAAGTATATTTTCCTTTAGCATTATTTCTAGATCTGAATTTCTTTACGCCGAAATTTATTGTGTTTATTAGCTAACTGTGATAGATTTTACCGTATTCTGACGTTTTTAAATTAGTTCTAACCTACGTATAAGCTAGTACACTCTCTGAAAGTGAATGATAGAAAATACAATGGATGCAGATTTCAGGGAATACAAAATGAGCAAGTGTGGATTATGTTTGAATCTGGTGGTAAAGATGTATTTCGAGGTCAAAATTTTTTAAATGACCTGCATTTTGAAAATTATCAAAAAATTTTCTGCAAAAGAACATTATAAAGACATTATAAAATAAAATATAAAATGTTGTTTAATTTTTTTTTAAAGTTTAAGCAATGACAACCACTTGAACAATAATAGCAGTTTTAGAAACATTGCAAAGAGCATTCGAACTGTGTTATGGATCTTACCGCATTATTTCCAAAAGAAATTTGCTAATAATTACAAATGTATGTGCATTGTAAGACTGTAAGTTTTTAGCAACGTTTTTATAAATGGGCTGAGGCCTACAAATTTGGATACTGAGTCAATATAATTGTAAGTTTACCTAAGAAAATTTGAGTTTCTTGTTTTTAAAGGTGAATTGTTTTTTATCGGTTATAGTTGCCTTATGACAAAAAGGCAACCCTAGACCTCTAATTATACCCTAGACAAAAATTATACCCCTAGACCTCTAATACTCTAATAGAGTCCGGGTCGGAAGAGAACAAGAGTTGGTCAAGAGAGACGTGATAGGAAAGATGAAAAATATGTAGATCCAGTTAGGTCCCTCGGGATTGAATCTCTGAGCGTTTATCTAAGAACACACTGAAGCCTACAACAAATCATAGCACATACAACACACTTTGT
Source organism: Aphrophora alni (assembly GCA_963513935.1). NCBI lineage: Eukaryota > Metazoa > Arthropoda > Insecta > Hemiptera > Aphrophoridae > Aphrophora > Aphrophora alni. The sequence continues at coordinate 33,481,544 of OY740766.1, forward strand.
ACTGTTTATCTAAGAACACACTGAAGCCTACAACAAATCATAGCACATACAACACACTTTGTACTGTTGATAATAATTACTTACCACAACAAAATGCTTTAAGATGTTTTGGTATATATAACAGTTTTAAAAACATATCTTAATGACTGTAGAGAGTTATAAACCACATTGCACATCCATCCTTCTGTTACAATATAACTTTAATGGTCGCTAAACAATATCTAAATACAAATTTAATGGTCCATAAATAACTGTAAATTGCAGATAAAGTTGTATATCTTCATCAATATTCGTTTAAACCGACTATAACTAAGAAATAACCCTAATATTTACAGTAGTTTAAAATTACTTTGCACCATGTTTTTGTCTCCAATTTTAGAAAGGTAACTTGATATTAGGTTGTTAAAAAACTTCAAATTCTCTAAAATGAACATAAAATCTTTCGAAAAAAACAGCTCAGATGGAGTTTTAGTTACTTGTAAGAAACAACTTTCTTTTAGTTTTTGGAATCTATGCACATGTTGACTTTAGGTATTACATTCAGGAATAAATTGTATGAATGTCAGTACAATTACTCTTATGCAGCCACGTTTTTAAGGTAAGGAGTATTAATACATTATAATACTTTTTTTAACGCTATGCATTACACTGTACAATATATAGTCGTTATTTTTTATTTCATCGCACAATTTCGATAACAATAGAAACTAACTAAGAAAATGGTGAATTTTTAGTTTGAATAATATTGTTTGAAGTGTATCAATTAATAGCTCCACTCAACTTGCACTTTACGAGAATACGTGCTTTAATTGATCACTCTTGATTAAAACATTTGTGTTTATAACTACACAGCAAATGGACTCTGCTGTTTATTTGTTCTAGTCAAATAGATACAGTGAGCAACCATTAAATGAATGTAAATAAACAATTCAGCAAATATTTGATAACACATAAAAAAAAGCTAAAGAAATAAATCTGTCCCTTTAAAAAATATCGTTTAAGGAGTAAAATGTCATAAAAGTAAAATAAATAATAGGCGCCGTTCTAGAACATCGAATAATTCAAAATATTCGTAAGTGAAAAGAATGCAAGGTTGTCTTTTGAATTTTGTCTTATAGACAGAGGTCTCCTTGCACGTTAAATGAAAATTGGTACAGCTGAAAGGTGACCGATAAAGGTTAGGGATCTCTCCAAAAACCATGTTTTAGGACTTAGAACATCTAAAAGCAAATATGTCAGTTTACCAATTACATAACTTTTTCTGTACAGCGAAATTATCAGAGAGTAAAACCAAAATGTTTTTTCAACTGGACAATTGTATCAAGAATTCCAGGAATGTATCAAATTAAGGTGCAATGTTGTGATTGTTCTGTTGTTGAGAATTCCACCTTGGCATGTATGCTATGGAGAATGAGACCATTTATTTTCTGAAGAATTTTGGTTCCGACACGGAAATGATATTTCAAAGAACTAAATATATGTCTAAGCGAATCTGAAATTAAGCTAATGCCTCTGGATTTGAAACTTCAATACCTATTAAAAAACAACGCTGTAATGAAGTTTCATATTTCTAAAACTTTTTTCCTCTTTTTGTTTAAAGGCTAAAACCTCTCGTCATCATCAACTTATAAATAAAAGGAAAAACAATTGAATACGCTAATAGTTTTCGGATCGGAAAAGAACAAGAGTTGGACAAGTGAGACTTGATAAGAAAGATAGAAGAGAAAGAACTAACCTATGACTACAAAAACAAAGATGTAGATCCAGCTAGGTTCTTTCGGGATTACCAAGAACTGACTACAAATAAGTCCTTGAGGGTCTAAAACCCATTAAACAATGATTTTAAGAGATCTGCTGAATATTTGGTGTACAATAGATTAAATAATCATGAAATACTTAGTAAATAATTCATAAATTTATTTACCCAAAAACATAAAATGGCAAAAACTCACCTTGACAAAAAAATATTAATATACATTATATATGTTGCCTCCAAGAACTGTTATATAGACTAATCAATTTGTTAACGTACGTTACTTCCGTCTACAGTCCTTTGTTCGTCCTTATTTGAACGGACTATCGATTTCGGAGATCACGTTCTCATTAATCAAGTCGCTTGATCATAGTGACGTGATCTCCAAAATCAATAGTCTCAATCAATTTCATTAGATATCAATAATTTGAAAAATTAAGATTCAAAGAACGCATATATTCTGAATACACATCTATGGATGAAATGTAATTCCTTATTTAAAACAATATATAACCTAATTTAAGTTTTAAAGTATATAATTATAATTTAACAGGCTGTGAACCTGAGGATGTTTTCCCTATGATGCTACATTCTTCGAGTTCAGTGTAATTTGTTAAAACTTTTTTTTTTATTCTAAGACTTCAGCAACAAAATCGTATCTCTTTACGATTGAGGGCCTTTCTGGCCACCTCTTTATGTCGCCAACAGACCCAGAGGTTTCAAATTTACTAAACAAGCTTCTTATACGCGGCTAAATTGCACGGTCCGTCCCTCAAACCGTTGCAGTATGAGACTTTCAACCCGGCTGATAAACTCCGTACATATTCATAATAACACTGAATCAATGCAAATAGTGTTTGTAAAGTTTAAAGTCATGATATTTTTTTAAATAATAAATTGTAAACTACACAAGTTTACCCCATCTACTAGATTCTTGTGTTTTAAATCAGTCAACAATTAGAAAACTCGTTGCTATGGTAACACATAAATAGCAATGAAAATAACAGCTGATGTTTTAATAAATAAAAATTTATATCTGCTTACAATAAAGAGTTTTTCTCTGGGATTAGACAACAAATAACGAAACCACAGCCATTTAAAATTGTAACTTGCCTTTGAAAGACCAGGTACAGTACTTTAATAGTGGAACCTCACGTCACGTTGTATTTTCTAATGACATGTCACAATATAACTGTGATTGAACTGTCACAGTCTGGGAATAAACTAAATCATTACCCTTAAGCATGGAATGAATCTGAATAAAATATGAATGTTATTACTTAACCGTCACATGTGTGTGGTTTTCCGTTGCTAAGATACCAATATCAATACCATGGTTTGTGTTGAGGTTGGGTCGCTAATATAAAAAAAACCTGACCGATATACGGTCGCGTGTTACTATACTCAACCAAATAATTGAGATATTTTAATAATGAATGCAAAATTGCATGGTTGACAAAATTTTTTAATGTAAAACCTTTATGTAATAGGGTAGAGAGTATCGATTTATGAAAATAAATTATATAGCTGAAGTTGTTTGTGGAAATTGAAATTACCGATTATATTTGGACGTAACTGCGCTTTCCCTAATGGATTAATTTACATGTTGTGTTACCTAATTTCTCTTTAATCGAATGTATGCTCGTTTTCATGTAAAGTATTCATGTTATTTAATAATTCACACAATAACTTCATAAAATTTTAATTTAATTTGTTATAGATACTGCTCTCGTATAATTTATAAATCTTAGTTCGTTAGACAGAAAATAATAAATAATCTATCCAAAAAACATTGCACAGACTTTCTTACTCACCCATCGACAAAACCACATAACAAAGTACCAAAACTAATACTTACCATAAATATTATTTCAGTAATTTTTAAACAAAAAGTAAACAAAGGACGTTGTATTTTTTTTTAAATGTATATATTTAAATAAGGGCCTACACGTCCTCAGTATAAGTAGTATTTTATTAAACTCGTGGACGGCAGTTTAAAGTTTTTTTGAGTGCATTTATTTCTAAACGTATTATTATTTTAGTTTCAATTTTAGACACGGATTTGGAGTCATTAATCTTCACATTTCACTAAAACTTTATTACAAACGTTTAAGCCGATTTGAATAAAACTCTAGTTTTTGGTGCAAAGTTTTTATGGCAGCTACATCCAAATTTTGAATTGTTAAAAATAATAATAATCATCCCGATATATGGCCAAAATATCAAATGTAAGAATTAATAAGCGTATACAGTTGTGTCTCACAAAATAATAATAAACAAACAAATTGAAGAGTTCGAAATGTATGAAATAATTAACAAATAATCCAGGAACTTATTGAATGGCCAATTACCGTTCAAGTACAGTACAACGATTTGTACGGCACACAGCCATTGGAGTTTTTATCAAAATAGGCCCGATGATTAGTGTCTCGGAAACCATGCAATATTAAAACCAAAAATACTACGTACTGTCTTTGTTTTTCTTTAATAATTTTTGTTTTGTGACTTATAATATGTACTTTTTAACGCAAGTAACAACCTCTAAATGGGATCTCATATTACGGGCCTGAAACGCGTCGTATAAGAAAGATAAAACGACAACAAAGTCACACGACGGACAGAAAGGCGAAATTTATAAAAATATATTGACCTTCATTGTAGAGTTTTATATTTATTGTTATTCTTTATTATTATAAAGTTATATGCTAAAGAGATCCGATCGTTATCACGTGTATAAATATATAAATAAAACTGAATTCAATCGATTGTAGGTTTTTGTAGATGTTTATCAAATACAAGTTGTTTGCCAAAAGAATTCAAAAAGGAAACGATGGTTGAAATTAACAATTAAAAACACTTATTGATTTAATAACTTCATAATTTCTTTAAATTTTAATTTAGGTATTTCTTTTACAAATATATAAATATTATTATATAATAATAAATAGTAAATGAATTAAAGATGATATTTTATACTTTATTTTTGATTTGTAAATTAACCTATTATAAAAATAAATTAACTTCTTTCACAGCAAGAAGAAGTAGCTGAAATATATAATGTTTAATTGCTATCATCAATAACATTAAGTTGTTGTAAATAGTTTAGTAATGTCCATCCTAACTCATACCCTCCTCATTGTATGAAGTACTGACACAACGTCTTCTATTTTCAATAACATGTTTACATTTGGAGAAATAGTACATAGACATTGAGAATAATTTGGAATGTATATCTTTAATGTTTCAATCAAAATTCACGTTTTTTGGAGGAAAACAGCAAAGTCGATTGTCGTATATAACTGATATGGGATTCGGAAAATGTGCAGTAATTATGTTTTAGTAGGGAAAAATTAATAGACCTGATGCAAAAAAAAACAATAAAGATTTTTTTGTTGTTGTATTAAGGCTGAAATCATCGCCTTAAACAAAATTAAGAAAAGAATATAAATTAAAGACCTTAAAGCTGGAATACTCTAGTAGCGTCAAGATCAAAATATAACAAGATTTGGTGAAGAGAGATTTGAAGGGAAAGATAAAAGAGAAATATATAATTCAAGACTACATGAAAATAGGAAAACACAAAGCAGACATGTTCTCACGTGAGTTATATTTTTATTTGATGCATAACAGAATTACTTTCTTTTTTTTCTTCTTTTTTTTTTTTTAGTTTTCTTTATATGAATTAAATACAACATTATACGTAGCCTACATGAATTGCATTTTTATGTAAAAACTTCTATACAGTTATTTACCTGAAGTTTCTTTACATTATTTGATTATGAGATGCCCAACAGGTAAATATTATTATTAGGTAACATTAAAAATATCTTTTTCAATAAACATTTAAATGGTTTAATGCTAGGAAAATGATGGTCGACCTGTAAAATCTAATAAAGAGGTGCCTTATATAAGTGAGTGTTTCATTTGGAAAACCAATACCATAGTTCATTTACAGTATTGTATTAAATGCAGAGTATACTGTTGATGTTTTGAACAGTAGACCCTGTACTGCAACATTCCATAATTTTACAAAATTATATAAATCAAATAATAATATTTACAAACATACCGAGATGTAATATCGCGGAGATAACAAACCGGGAAGACGGAAGGCACGTCTACCATGCGTCAGACAACCGAGGCGAAGCGAATGACTTCACGGAAGATAACGCGATCTCATTGGCTAGGCCAAAAGATGTCGATTTTTCAAACGTATTTTAAAGTATTTATATGTAAAAATTTTAGAAATATGATTTTAGTTATAAGGAATATAGAGAAATAATTATATTACGAGATCGTACAAAATAAAAATAAAAATTATTATAATATAAAAATCTTTACATATATTTCGGATTAAATTAAAAACCTATAAAATTATGACAACGAATTCGTGTTTCATACCGTGTATTAAGATAAGTGAACCCCCCATACACCATCTTATAAAATTTTGGTACAGAAGCTAAGCAAGTAGAAAGCGTCCTTTGGACAGTCCAGTATTGAATACCGAAGACGATAGACGTGTACAGCGACGACTACACATTTTGAATTTTAATTGTGAAAAGTGAAAGAAAGTATAGTTTTTTTGTGTTTGACGAGAAGATATATGTGCTAAGAATACCAGGTTTAAATTCGACAATTTGGTGAGATCTCCCCAAAATATTTCCAACTTTCTAAATTCCAAAACAAATTTTCAAATTTACATTACTCATAATCAAAATTTAATTTAATATTAGTTGATAATTTTGATGAATACGATCAGAAGACTGGATAAAGTCGGCACGTTACCCTACTCTGAGATTGTTATGTATATATAAAAGTAAAAGTTAATATAATTTTCACTCTTGCTCTTATCAAACAATTATATTTCGAATAATATTTAACTCATATTTTGTTTCTAATTCTTGATCTTTTGCTTGTAGTTTTTTAATATAATAAAATTTAATTTGATTGTTTACTTTGTAAACCCATGTGTGTGTTCATTTACCATTGATAGTAAAACGCATAATTAAATTAATTAAATATAAATCAAGATATATATATATATATATATATATATATATATATATATATTGTAGTACCTACGAAGGTTTTTAGGCACTTTCTACAATCCTTCTTGTAAAGTTAATGTGACATGACACAACAACAATCTAGAAGTAACAGTAAATAATACCAAAATTAGACTAGAAAATTATACCACCCACAGAAAGAAATTATAAGAGTAACATGAATGGTTTGTTCCTTCCATTGATTTAGCATCAACTAAAATCACAGTGGAAGTCAACATTATGCTGCAGCCAACAATGCGTATGAACCCACTGAAAACCCCATCTTTATCCGATTTCCCTCCCCCATCATTAGTGGACACTTATGTGTTGTGGCAATTCATTGGGGGCTTAAACGATCCGAATATTGTTCATATTTTACTCTAATTCTGAGACCAAGTCACAGGGAACAAAACAATGTAACAATTATAATTTACTCCATAATTTTGTAAGTCTCTGTAACTAGGAAAGGTTTAAAATAGTAGTTCAAAGTTTAATCTGACATATGTATACATTTGTGTATATAAAAACTCATAGACAAAGTTTTTAGAACATAAATCAATTCTCGTTATCAGGAGTAAAACCTAGAGCATAAAAGTGAAAACACCAACATAGCGTAGCAGCCATGTTGGAAACTAAAACTAAATACTTTTCACTTTTATTTATTATAGGTTTTACATTAAAAAAATTAATACATTGACTTTTACACTCTAGATATTATGTATTACTTTTACACACAAATGATGGCAAATGTCCGATTAAACCATATTAATAATACGAACAATCCATAATAATTATCAAATAACCTTCAAACCAGAATAGTAAATTTTTTTTTTTTTTTTTTTTATGTTGAAACTTCCTGTGAGAAAATTTTAGAAAACTGTTTGATTACATTTTCTATTTAAAGTTTTTTTAACGTCTATTAGTTACAACTTATTCGTGTTATTATATTTAATAATTTGAGTCACTCGTTTTAAGCCAAGTCGAAGCATCCTGGACAAAGCTTTATAGAAGTGAAGTAACTATTTTGAGTGGTTGCCTTTTTTAAACGAAAAATAAAATAAAAACATTGTAAAAATGTCGTCCTTTCTAGTTGTAAATCAACGAATTTTTAAATTTCATCACGATTGGTACGCGTAACAAACACGCAAACAACCATTCAGAGTTCAGACGAAATTCGCGCTGTTATTAATAAGGACGTATAAATATAAATAGGTGTACAATCATAACTTTAACTAATCTAGCTAGAGTCGAGAGCGTTTTGTAGTTTTAATAAAAACAGTTCTACAGATGATTCAAATTTATGGTGAATGTAACAAATACTATTTAAGATATTTCAATGATAACTTTTAATAAAATGGACATAGTGCTTATTCATAAATTGACGAGCTATAAACCAATGAACTTGAAGTACAACAAAAATATATTATGTAAAAACTTTATGTTATAAGCATATTAATGCTAGTAGGGTGAGTATACGTGTTGTAAAAATAAATTGAAACACGAATTTCTATCGTGAAATGTAAAAAGCATGTTCATAAATAGATAAAATTAAAATAAATAAAGTGTAATGTACTTGGTGTCTCGTTATATGATTAGTACAATGGTTTTCACAACACAAACTTTATTTCCTTTAAACGAACATTCAGTTTTATTGTTAAATGATCCTGTAGCTCTGTACATGATTCTGCAGGGAATATCTATCTTCAGCAGGGAAACCGTCTGAAAATTTAAGTACTGTATTAGTGTTTAAGAACAAAGTGTTATCTTGGAAATAATTTCCATTGGTTTAAAATAAATACAGGATGAACGTATGGATGGTGGGAAAAGTTGAAATTTTTCTAGATATCTTTTATGATACTTTAAGATTTATTTATTCTAAAAATCAGCTCTAAAAATGGCTATAACGCTTTTATGAAATGTAGCTCGAAAGGAATAAATCATGTCTTTACCTTGTCAATAAATGTGTTTTGTAATTCCCTATAATGATAAAAGTAACTGAAACAACAAATAAATATAGATAATGATTGCTGTAAAGAATATTCCAAGTTAATATCACATTAAATAGTAAAGCTAACTGTGTATTGATTTTTCTAACAATTTTGAAACTCATTTGAAAATACTCTTCAATCTGTTGGAAGTGTTAGTGACGGAATGAAAACATATCAGTTCTATACGTCGTGCAAATCAATAGATATGGTTCATCATTCAAAATACTGTCAAAGAACGTGATGGATTTGCTAAAATTTATTTGAACCATTTTGTCTCAATACCAGTAAACTAAGTATATACGTTTGTACACCTAATGACGTTCATGTGTGAGTGATCTGTTTAAATAAGTTTTTTTTTAAATTTAACAATGTAAAACGTTTGTATATACCAGTTCCTATTAGCTGTGCTTTCTATTGTTAATCAAATTACTACTTACCATTATTACGAATGGATAATAATAAGTAACACTTTATCTAAGCCATAAATGCAGGATACCTTGATAGGGGGGATAAATCGATTGCAATCGTATACATGATATATACGTTGTAGTATTTGTTTCGACAGCTAGAAGAGATTTCACTCTTTCCCACGATCGATTATTGTTAGATGAGACTTGTAAAACCCAACAAATCAGAATCATTTAGAAGTGACTACATGAAAAATTACGAGGACTGTTCTAAGTTAGTAGGCGTTTCACACGAACACGCTACCCATTAGGAAGTCTGATGGTTATATAGGAAATGAGAAAGTAATATACGTTTCCTTGACAGACTTGTCCATATTATATTATGGAAATTCTATCTATTCAAATCTCCCTCATGGACAATCCGAGATACACTACTATGTATCCTACACGTAGGAGTCTTTTTGTTACAGTTTACTCTCTAAATTGTGTACATACATGTATACCTCTAAATATAGTTTTCTAAATTGAATCTAAGTTAGTCCTAAAATACCCAATAACAACTTAGAGAAACTTAAAATTCTGAACACCATAATATTACATACACGAGAATTATTGTTAATAAAATTATTTTATATCCAGATAATCTAAAAAATAAAGAAATAATAATTAATTTTTAAAACTATGCAGAAACTGTAAAAAATTGTTTTCCTTGATACCTTGTGCAAGTTTACTTAGATATAACTCAAAAAGAGTAATGGTATATTGTGACTATGTTTAAGATATCAAAAGTCGAAAATTATTGGCATAGAGTATTATAAAACCAGTTATCCAAGAATAAAGATATAGATTCTCTGATTCGGTTCCATATTGCTTGTAGATCTGTATTTATAAATCAGATATAATTTTTTTTTTAACATGAACTTGATTTTACACCAAATTTTATAGTTTTTCCTTTCTAGCAAACCCATTTTTCTCTGATTTATATGAATCGCGATGATTATCTTACTATTATTCTAAGTTAAGAAAAATAATAAGATAAGAAAGTGGTGGTATAAGTTATTTTGAAAACATAATTTTCAATATGAAATTTATTATTTAAAAAATATTTTTACTACCTTTTCTTAAAATACCAAATTGAACAAAACGGAATTATAAACCCTCATAATATTTTAATAATGTTTATGGTAATTGGTATAGAAAAAAATATATAAATTTAAATTCTAAAGATTAATATATTTTGTATTTCTAATTTCTCTTTCGAAATTAATGTTCAATTTGAACAAAATAAAGTCAGAAATTACACATTGGTTCAGCCTGACTTTCGTCTTGCACTGCTCAGTTTTAAAAATATCTTGAAAAATAAAACAAAATCTATGAATATGTTTTAGTAGTTTTATTATTGTCTGACACATAGTTAAATATATTTTCTTTTCCTACCAAAACAAAACAAATCTCTAGTAATTTTATTTATATAACGAATCTGCAGAATATTTTATTATTCGCATTAAAAAAAAATAATAAAATTTTTTTTAAAAAAACAGATTTGTAATTATTTTATATTTATAAAGAATCTGCTGTAGAAATGAATACAACTATTTTTAAATAAACTATTTTATAATAATAACAATAAGACCTAATTTTTAAGACACGCTGTATATATCTTGTACGACAAAGTAAAATAACAAAACATAAACTGTTTCTAGGGGAATCTCTTCGTACAATCGCTATCATAATGTAGATATATATTATTATATTAGAAACGAATAGCTTCCTTAGGGATTGTATGGATTTCATCTAGGAAATAGTATTTATGTATTAAGAATACAGCTGAATCAGCAACAAGTTTCTATTGATCGTTCTCTAAAACAAAAGGGATTCCGAATTTAATTGAAGGTACTTCATTTGGTAAAACGATATAAGCTACCGCAACAACATTATTACATTAAATACTTCAAAACAATCGTACATACATTTACAAATACATATGTAAAACATAATAAAAACGATTTTTAAATATAGAGATCGGGCCTCCTCATACATAGCTAAGCTATCCAATCTATATATGAAGTTTGAATGATATTCTTACTACGAAAGAATGTAACACAACAAAAAACTAAAATTTAAAAAGATTTTATAACGTATTAATGAATAAAGAACGCGTTTACATTAAATAAAAATAAATGTCATCGAAAAATATCTTAATGGAATGAGCAGTCAACTAACATTCTTGATTTCAATGACAATCTTTGGAACCTTTGTTGATCATCGATGGAATAATTATGAATGCGCCATTACGATGGTCGTCGCTCGTCACTTTAGTAATGGCGACTGTGTAACAGAAAGTCACATGTGTTTTATAGGATGCTAAATTTAAATAATATTTACAATGTAACGTAATTTTAGGTGTACTTACACACAAGAGCCACCTACAAAACTATTTCTTGGTATATTTAGTTTTTTAAGAAATTGGAAACCTGGATAATAAGAAATCCTGAAGCAGATCCAGACGATAATGTGACTTTTGAGACAGTCTTAAACCTAAAATGTCAGTATCTTGACAGTTTGAAAATTGGCATTACTAAAACAAGCGTTAAGAACGTGCTTCGTAAATATTTGAGACTACTTGCTTACAAAAAAATCCAGCTAAAACATGAAATTAAGTAAGCGAAACGTCTTAAACGAGTTGAATTTGCTGTGACAATGGTGAATGCAATAGATGATGATAAATGAATTAATCGAATTTCAGTAGTGAAGCAACTTTCCTCATAAATGTATGTTGAATCCGGAAGTATCAGAAACCATTTTTTTTTTTTTTTTTTTTTTCAGAATATTCGTATTCTCTGGGGTTTGATTAATGCTTGAGCGAATCCTAGGCGCGGTAACGTTTGCTGAGAAAACGTCTACAGGTGTCACTTGGCTATACACGGACTTCATGTTTTTCCACAAATATATGACACATTAAGAATAGAAAGTAAATAAGTGTTATTTTTCAGGTTCTGGGTGGACTGGCTATTAATTTTTGGTTTATATCCATTAAAAAGGAACATAAAATCTCAAAAAACATATGGTTAAATTCCGCTGTATTATCCGTCAATCCGCCAACTTTACAAAATAATAATAATAATAATAAACGTCCCCCAGAAGTAAATTACGATATTGAGTTCAGATTTGGGAAAACTTTTTGCGTTTTATAAGTGTACCAAACACTTATTTTTTTATAATTTTCAAAAAGACTGCCGTTTTTATTTTTACCGCCGAATATGTCGAAAACTGTTAACTTTAAACAAATTTACAAGAGACCAAATATTTTTCTTTTTTTATATGGACAAAGAATTTTTTTTTCTGTAGGACAAAAAAAACAATTTAATTTTTAACAACACCAAAAATTACCATAATTCCCAAAAAAAATTAAAGTATATTTTCTATTCAATAATAACAAAAAATATTATTTATTAAACAAACAAATTGAGAAATTTACTTTTAATTTTTTTAGCGTTAATCATAATGAAGAAATGGCCAATAACGCCCACTATGACACAAATCACAGTTGGATCTACAGTCTAATACTAATTAATAACAGTGTTATCCTTTTCCTGTGGAAAAAAATTTTAAATAGACATTTGGTTACAAAAATATTTTTTGAAAGATAACGGTTTTCGAGTTATTCGACGTTAAACATTTTAAACGACAACCATTTTGAAAATTATTTTGAAAACATTCTCTGTGTTTCCTTATACTTATAAAACATGACATACAAAATCTGAATTCAATATGTTCTTTACTTCTGGAGTTATAAAGCTTTTTTTAAACAACAAAATATTTATAATTTTATTTATAATAATTTATATATTAATATTTATAATAATTATTTTATTTATAACCGAAATAATTTCACTAAGTGGGTGTGTGAAATATATTTTTTTAAATTATGTATTTGAGTCACATTTATCTTGTTCTATCACCCAAAAAATATTTGAACACTAGGTCTATACCACCCTGTATAATCCGAAAAAAATAGCCAGTCCACCATTTTTTGGATACCCTGTTTTTAAATATTATTGCTTTTTCTTGCAGCATTCTAGTTAGCGTACAACAATATATTAAAACAATTAAATTAAAACTTTGAATCCGCTGTTAATTATTGTTCTAACCTAAAATTTCTACAATAAAATAAAATTATTACCCTAACTTTAAAAAATAATACTTGTTGGACTCTTAACAACAGAAGACATTTTGAAATTTGGACAAGTACTAAACAATCCAGCTGAATCACCGACATGAGCAAGAGGGTGGAAGCAATATAAAATATACATAGTTGCATGATTCAATAAATCTTAGTGTGAATTGAATGGCTTCCTGGCACCTATAAACTTTACAAATATAACAGCACGAAAACGACCCTAAAAATGCTGATGCCACAACATATATAATAAAAAGTAAAAATGTATTTCGGGTTATTTTTTGGAATGAATGAATGACAATAAATTACAAACTATAATTAAACTTTATTTTACACACAATACAGTGCCCTATATAATTAGTTTTAGTTTGAATAATATTTTATGGAATGTACAATTAATTCCTACACTCAGCTGTGCTCTACATTGGAACAAGTGCTATAATTGATAGTTCTAATTTTAAAAGCTTTAGTTCACATTAACTTCACAGCAAATGAACACCGCCGTTAATTTTCTCCCTGTCAAATTAGGATTAGCACTAAATCAAAGCAAATAAACAATGCAAAATAACTGCATCAATTTTATCCAACCCAGCTTTATTAGTCAGCGTTTGCTTTTCTTAAAAACTATGATTGATGCAATAATAAAAGCTACAACATACTCTTCTTAGCACAAACTAAAAACAAAATTTCACTTAATATAAACAATATTACTAAATAAATAAAATAACACAAATAATGAAATTTACAATAAATTATATTTTTTAAGCACGAAATAAAAACACTCATATTATATATATGTAGTGCCGTATTCCAGATTTTGTAAAACTTGATCATACCTCAAAGGCATTAACATGCTAACAGGCACATGCATGCACATAAATAAGTATAATTTCTATATACGCGCGTATTTATTTTGATGAGAGTACATTTTTACATTTGCTGGACACGCAATGATGCCGAAATCAGGAAATACAGTTTCGCGTTGCATCTCAAAACCTTCGTGTACATCCAAAATCAAATCATACAACATGATAGTTATAGAATGAAAGAAATGCTTCATCTAATAGGTATTGTGATGCCATGCGCAGGATGAAGTTTTGAGATCGTTTCCAAGCCTCTGGAACGTTTCACACAGTACAACGATGCTCGTTGTAGTCTCATCCGATAGTTCTAATCGTAAACTACAGATTTAGTGTATACAATATTAGTTTCGAGTTGTTCTCGTGAGTTTTATTCCGCTGATAAAAATAAATTTCAACACAATGTCGGCTTATACTTGTGGAGAAGTCAAGTCAAAATACAGCAATCGTATACGGTTGAAAAGAGCATCTCAACAGCAATCCAGTAATGTCTCTCAAACCCCACATGAAAAGGGTAAAAATATGAAGGAAACGAATGAAAGCCAACGTTGCTATGAACTTCGACAACGGCGCCGCTACACCAGCCGAGGCGGCCATGCTTGTTGATAATAAAAGTACTTCTATGTTAACACCACAATGTGTGTCCGTATTAGCGCAATGACCGACTATGAAAAAACATTTGGCGGCAGTTACTGCGCATTTCACAAATACGTTTATCAGCAATCCGTTTGGCCAATAGTGTACCGTGTAAATATGTTTATTGTCGAACAGTGTATAGGCATATATTTATGCTATTGCTTAAAGACGTAACACGTTATTCATGTAACCAGCGCCAAAGGAAACCCCGGATTTTCCGCGTGATTTTATACTCACTAGTGACCGCTACTAATTAGAAATAGTTTGCATAAATATATACTTAGTCATAACAGTATTTCCAGCTATATAAAATATTAAATTGATCCACGTTTTAAAATACAAAATGCGATTTTGCGTATGATCTCTACTTATTCTTCCACTTAAAAGCCACCGAATTATTCCTCTCTTAAACCAGTATTTATGTTTTACTGGTAAACATGTTTTATTCAGAATATTGTCCATGTGTTGAAAATATTTTACTTTATTACTATAGATCAATTTTATCTCCAGAGGTACTGTAACAATTTCATTTAAAAAATGAATGTCCTATGAAAACGTTCGGAATTGTAGCCTCACAAATTGTCTAGCGTTTATTAAGAGGATGACGACCAAACTGCCAAAACAATTGGCGAGAAATGTACTTAGGTTAAAGAAAGGTAGTGATTAGATTTATGACGGAACAATTTCTTCTTATAAAACTATTAGGAAAGATAGAAATTTACAATAACCTCAACTGCCAACTCTGCAATACGGATTCACAACACTCTTCTTAAAAAAAAAAAAAAAAAAAAAAAAAAAAAAAAAAAGAGAGAGAGAGATGCTGTGACGCGTAATTTGTAGGATTACTTCATAAGTAGAAAATATGTCAAGTGAATTTGTGACCATGGGTTCTGTATCTAGTTAAAGTTAGTTTGTTATAGGACTGAGTATCCTCTTGACCACTCTAAAAACTGGCACAATACGGGGCAGTCCACCATAAGCGTCCCTAATACAAAAAGTCGTCTAATGATATTTTTGTTTGTATTTCCTAACTCCATCGAAACTGCCTTCAGAGTATAAAATATAGAGGTGTGCGAAATTAAATTTAAAAAAATTATTTATAAACTTATTTCATTATTATTATTTTACATTTTACAATAGATATGAATAAAACTCGTAGAGTTTTATATTGTCTACAAAAATAAAATAAATGTGTACAAAGAGTTTAAAATCATGATAACGAAAACAAACTGTTGTCAACTTTTATTAAATGTTCTTTTCAAAAGTTTCAAAAATGCTCATATTTTTTCAAAACAATAACTTTTGTTTAAATCTTCGCGATTACTCTTTAAATTAAACTATAATAAAGAGCAACAACTTGACGCAGCTGTGTTATAGCAGCGTACGAGGGAGAACAGAGGATGTGTAATAAATGACAAATTCCCTAGAGTATTGTTTTCAGTAGAAATACACACGTTCTATATCAGTGAAGATACAAATAACTCCAGTGAGTTACTTTACGAATAAGTTACGTAATACAAAACCTATATGAAGGAAAATACATTTTATATGTTGTAATGTATATAGAGTGTTTCTTAAAGCGTGAGACTCACAATTTGTAAGCAATAATTCTAAAATAGCTGTTTCATTTAGCAACCGCCTTCACTTTCGAATTTTTCGTGTCAACACAACCCCATACGTTTCGTCTTGTCATTGCCTATAGAAACTCGTATTCTAGTTTTACCATAGATGTCATCTCCATCATCTTCTAACTGGGATCCGAAGAAGAACTAGATTTGGTGGTCTTCCATCTTCCATCTTGCTTACTTGAGCAAACTACACTTGTTTCTTTAAAACTTTATCTATGGCATCTGTGCTCACTCCGATCTCTGCCGTACCTTCTATCCAACCAACCCTTACAAAAATCTCTTCTCATTAGGTCCAACTCTGTGATTTACAAATTTTATCCCAAGGCTGTGCTTCATACGTAAAACAATTAAAAAAATGTTTATCTCGGCATTTCTTGAATATGTCCTTATCCCATAATATTACGATCAGAACTTTTGTAAATTTCTACCATAATTTCTTTACAAGTATATCTCTTCCCTTCCTTCTTAAACTACACCCCATGATACACCTTGCTCGTTCTCACCGTCAGCAACAAGCAGATTCTCAATCTTTGATTTACAATCAACCAAATATTCACTCTTTTCCAAGTTGCTTTTCAAACCAACTTGGTCTCATGGTTCTAAACTCAATAATTTGTCGAAAGATTAGATTTCAATACATCAATGCAGGAATATTTGAAAAGACAATTTTAAAATATTATTACATTGACAACGTTCTTACTTAATGGCGAATAGTATAAAGAGGTCGGTAACCCGTCAAGCACAGGGTACCATGGTAACAATTAATTCAAGGAATGTCACCACAGAAATCCACACCTAAACCTTCTAACTGCGAAGATAAACCAATTCATCTGTGTACAACCAATTCTCTTACACGTATATTAGAACTCAAACGTGTTTTATCTTCTTGGGTGTAATATTTCCTTATGGAAGGCCGACGAGGAAAATCAATTAGTGTATTAGTATAATCATTATGTATGAAAGAAACCGGGTAGCAATGAATTCTAATATTTGGGGATGAGCAAAATTACTAGTTTTAAAAGTTACTTTCAACTGACATATACGACGTACAAAGTAATAAAAATTGTCCGTATGTTATTTTTAAAGTACATAAACAGTTGCAGAACATTTTCCATGTTATATATTAACTAGAAAATATATTATTTTTGTAGTTAATCTACTGTAATGAACCCTTTTAAGTTTGATTATGACCCGGGATAAGAACTCCCGTTATGTTTATTACTCCCAGGACATTTGGTGTGCGGTACACTCTTTTATAACTGTTATTTATGGATACAACAGTTCTTCGGGGTACAGTTAATGTGTCCGCAAGATGTAGTAACAGTCTTCTTTTTTTTAACTCAAAAAGAGCTTAGGATAGGGCGTTTAAATTGTATTTCTTAAATTGTTTGAGAATGATCTAACAACATTATGTTAACACATATCACAGACAGATTAATGTATTATTAAACAGTTTGACAGTAAAATCTTTCTTGATGTTTCTTTGGTCTATTTAATGTCATTAACTCGAAACAGTTTATTTCAAATAATTGAATGTAAAGGATTACAAGATAAGTCAGTCCTGAGTGCTAGTTCAAATAATGGTTATTAAAACAACACTTAGAGAATTGTTATTAAATAGGCTATATTAGTTTTTAACTTTAAAACCCTAAATTAAGATTTATATAGTGTTTCTCATTGATCGAAAAAGAACAAAGACATGAATATCAGTATGCTTTTGGCAAGTTGTAACAACACACACTGACATATGAATATGAATGTAAAAGCGTTAAAAAGAAGACAAACAAACAATAAAACACAACAAAACTTAGATAATTTATTATCGTAACATCACTTTTTCTTGTATATTCAGTTTCATTGAAGTCATTCTGACGAAAAGAACAACAGAAAAGTTAAGAACAGAAAAACTCAAACTCCCCTAGAACTGTAATTTTTCATTCAAACTTTTTGCGAGGAAAGATTCAGACAACGTACATATTAAAAAAACGTAAAAGTTAAAAATTCTAATTAATTTGAGTACAATCTTCTGTCAGTCCTATCATTTTCTTATTATTTATTTGTCGATGTGTTAAAAACTTAAAAAAGCTAAGAAAAAAGAAATAATTCAATAAATTCAGAAGTAGAATAAGGTAGTAAAACTTATTTTAGTTTAGAGACGTATTTGGTTTCCAAACTTATCATTTACAATGCCATGAGTTCGCAATCAATAACTCACGACTCTTCAAAATAAATCAAAACGAATATATATAAAGTTCTCTGTACAAAAAAAAATAAAATAATAAAGAAAAAATAAATAAAAAAATAAAATAAAATAAAACCACTCATAAGAAATGTTTTAGAATCAATACTGGAATTCATTTTAATTATTTAACGAAACTTCAGAACTTACAACTGTATAAACAGTTTTGAGCATCGTTTTACAATATTAACTCATACCATATCGCCTTTGATAAGTCGGTCCCTAAAATAAAAATTAAAAAATAGAAAAGGTGTACTTCCACGATGAAGAATCTGGAGAGGATTTAAAAAGGCTAATTGAAGAAGAAATGCTTAACATTCCTAGGGAATTCTCCAAGGAATGCATTTGTTCATCGATGGTACCAGTGCGTATCAGTAGATGGGTTTCAATTTAAATGATTTTTGTTTTTTTGTTAAGAAACATCTTTTATTATTTGGTATATTGTCGTTATTAAATTTAAAAATTATCAATGTCTATAAAAAAATAAAAATTATTTTATTGCTAGCAATCTTTTAAACCATAAATCGCTGTCAACAGCCGCCATTTTATTTCTATTGCAGATATCAGTGTAACCATTTGTTGGTACACTTTTGGATATGTTTCAGATATTTATGAAACAAATCTTACAATTTGGTTGATGCATATGTAGCCTACTTGATGGTTGTTTAAAAATGTAAATACCTTCATGTCAGACACTGTGTAAACATTTATATCCAGCGTCAAATACAAACATATTGTCACTTTTCAGGAACATTTTACTCAAATATAATCATTCCGCAGGACAATTCAGTACTATGGGTGACAAGTCCCAAACAATACGAAAAACTAGTGTAATTCCGTATGACAAACATAACCTGTACTAAACTTTTTAATGACCATTATTGTTAAGAATGTTTTCACCGTAACGCTAATTCCAAATTCTCACCACAAAAGAACGTAATCAATTTGGTCCCAAATCCAACCATTAAAATTAGGGCCAATCAAACTTTTGAATCAAACTCGTTCTTGATTTCATGCATAATGAAAATGTCTCGCACAAATAGGCAGACATGATTTCGAAATTCATTCCTAGCGGCTCAAAACATCATGAACTATGGATGAGTCAATTTTTTACTTTCAAAAAAATTTCATAATATTACTTATTTGGAAACTTCTATTTTACCAATCAAAATTTCCATCTAGAATCTTTTCCTTTTTTTTTAATATTTATTATTTTTTTGTGTTTCAATATTTTTGTTCTCTTACAATGGTTCATATGAAAATATTATTTCTATAGTCAGGTAGTATGATCACAATTTTACATACAGAAAGAGGATTCAAAATAAACGTTCTGGTCCATACTTTTTAATTCTACCAATTTTGAATGTTTAACCTAATCTCATGTTTTGCATCTAATAAAATATTAAACACTTATTATTAAACGATAACAGACACTTTTATAGAACTTTAGTTCTTAAAAAAATGACTCTCAATCACAAATCGAAGATGACAATAATACATTCTAGAAGAAGATAATATATTTTACCTGTTCTGACGAGTTTGAAGGTAACAGTGTTGTGATTCTTAAGATGATCTCCGAGAGACGGATGCGATAAATCCCTCAAAGCGCCCTCACCACTTCCGGCAGCCATTTTTCTATCTCTTTCGCTTGCTTCTTGACGGCTTAACTTTTTTTTACTTGCTTTATCTTTGGGAGTAGATTTCTTCTCTACTCTTGGTGAACGACTAGGAGAAGTGGGTGAAGTGGTAGGCGTGGAACAGGCTGGGGTTTCTGGAAACAAAGGGCATGAAAACAATTAACCTTATTAGAATTAACAATACACACATTTGTGTTAATATTATTTAAAATTGGATAAAAATATAACTATAACTGTCCTATTATAAATATTGTTTAGCAGATATACTTATTTCATTTGTTTGAAAGGTCACATAACAGATTAATAAATCAAGCATACCCTATAAAAGGTACAATATCGTTACCATGCTGAATGAAGGACGAATTTTTTTTAAATTTTGTATAGCTGTCCATTTTATAATATTGTATCTCCTTTTTATAGCACTACTAACACATATTTCTTTTATGTATTAGAATAATTAGGTAGATTATACTTCTCGGCAAACCAATTTAAATCTTGTCTGAATCTTAGCGGTTTTTTTTATGTTAGAAAGTTAAGATAACAAGATTTTTATACAGTGTATCCGACGAAAAGGTGTACACGCTTTTGATTTTCTATTAATTGCTTATTCTTCAGTAGAATCTTTTGAAACTTTATACTTTTTAATAAAGTTATCAAAAATGTTGTTTGAAAATTTCAACACAGCTGGTGTTTATGGAAATATCTGTTCAACAATTAAACCTGCAAGAGTAAAAGGCATACAAGTATAAAGGCATAGAAGTTTTATGCGTGGAATATTCTTTTTACAACAATAAAATGTTAGTCTTTTTAATTAAATTTGATATATGACCACATTTTAGCTGTATATTTCATTTTTTTAATAAACTACAAAATTACGATTTTATTAAGTCACTCTAACAGTTTTTATCAATTTTTTTTCATACGTAGCATCTAAGGACCTAAACTAAACGTAATGTTCGCCATCTCACAAAAAACGTCGGTTCCTGAGTTATCTGTAAAAAACAAAAATTAACTGTTTTAAAAGACGCATTATTTCAAAATTGCTTCAACCAATTTCGTTAAAATTTTAGGACAATATGAAGATTATTAACCCAAACTCGTGTGTAAAATCCAAGTAATAAAAATATTACGGTTCAGGAATAATTGGCAGAACACAAAATTATAACTGCTGTCGTTAAAAACACGATTTTATCAAATAAATATGGTTAAAGTTGTGGACCAATTTTGAGCACAAGTTTAGACCTATTTTAAATAATATCCAAAGAAATAATATCCATGGTACCTTATCACTTTTGATTAATACTATTGTTTGATGTGAAGTAATATTGCGCGTGTTGTTTGCACTATTTGTATTAAATAAAAATTATAGGCTACTAAAACGACGGAAAACAGATTGGTAAGCAATTGAATTCATACAATATTCATTATAGATCAAATAGTCTCACTAAATCTGTTTACGTATAAAATAAAATATTTAGACCTTGGATCTATAACTAGTTCGAATTTAAACTAGTACTTTTGAAATCTATATATTGAATAAAATGTTTCTAGATGTTGATTAGGTTTACTGTGATTATTAATATTTATGGAGACCTTCATTTCAAAGGAGTCGAACCATTAGGTTTTCACAAACATTCAAAACTTACGATAAAGATTTCAAGGCAATGAGTTAAATTAGACAATATATTTATTAACGAGTCTGGTACGAACATTAAACTTTATTATTAAAATCCTTCAAAGTGTCAGAGTAGATTGTAGATTAGGTTTTGTTACATAACGGTGAATAGGTTGTATGATAAAGTCTTTAGAGTTAGGGTCGTGACGTTACTGTACATGTGGAGAAGTATTTCCAATGTGTGTGTTATTAGATGAATGCAGAAAGAAAATATAAGAATAAAGTAAACCTGAAAGCGATGAGATACCGTCGATATTAAGAAATAAACTATTCAATAATGGTTCTAATTTTTTACAAAGATTCATCAGATTTTAAATATATATTTACATGTTTAACTAATTCAAAAAAATGATTGCAACGTTTAATGACGTTTGAAGACAAAGCTCCTTTTGTGTCTTCTACAAGAACTGTGAAGCCCTTATGAAATAAAATATTACAAAATTATGGAACCCATCATAGTACTTACCTAACTCCTTCATATAATGTATTTCAAGAGAATTCTCTAATTGTAATAACAAAATTTGATTTTTTGGACCTTATAGGAAATTTTGAATTGTATTGGTAGATCAAGGCGTCTTATCCAGTTGTCTAAATTTGTTTACAGCAGTTGTTACACAGGTTATTTTGAATCTCGTAATGTGTATGACTATTTTCTTGATATCAAGTAGGCCCTAAAGAGTCTCGTAGATGTATAATATATTACAAATTCTCCAATCGCTTCGCTCGTCTCTTTGTCTCAGCTCTATTCGCTACTCTCGTGTCTGTGATTCGATCATGCCGGATATTGTAACTATACAAATGCCACATTTTCTGGTACTAATACACTTTTGATTATCTGGTATACTGGTAAAACGTTCCATATATAATGTGTATACCAAATCTTCACTTAATATCTTCTCTACTTCCAAAGAATTTTTGTTGTAAAGAACTAAATAACTGAAAGACGGGAAACTAAACCCTTCCAGACCTACGTTTGTGTAAACTTTCTTTCATATTTTTTGCTTTACAATTTGCTCTCGAAATATTGCCATGCAATTTTAAATCACCCTGTTTATATTTTACATTACAATCGGTAATTTATAAGGGTAAGATACGAAATACAAATTAAACAGATATTTCCCTCTCGTTACATTCTTTAAAATGGTGTATTCTTTAATAATTAGCTTTTTAAATTTTTTAGTTGTCTCAAAAAAATCTGTTACATAGGGCGAAATTTTCCTTTACGTCAAAATGACCGTTTTTTAGTACTCACTGGTTTAAAATTTATAAAGAGGGGAGAGAATTTTTTGTACACATGGTAATTATAAAAATCATAATTTTTTAAATGGTAATAAAAAAATTAAATTATATATTTATTAAATGAATGTTGTTTTAAATTAATTAACTGAATGAAGTTGAAGGCATTATTAATATTGCTGACATTTAAATAATTACAGAAAAACTTGAAGTTAAAAATATACCATACACAAGTGACTTGTGACAATCGTAACTAGCTTCAATACTGTAAGCATTCACAACTTGCAGTCACCAACATAGGCCTACATATTAATTTAACACTCGACTGAGATGTTCACATGATTGGTTTTTCCACCTTGTTTAGTTCGGATTGGACAATTCATTCCAGATTTATCAGCTATAAAACACATTTATATTTGAATACATTACACATTTTGGTTAACTATAATTTTCGTGTTATGAGAACCGCAAATTAAATATCTGTTTTATACGATTCAAAGTTCCAATTTTGAAACCATAGAAATTTGTAATTCTAATTATTTTAAAATTGTTTTATGTGACATAATAATTCTAAAAAATAGCAATTAATCTCTCTTTCTGCTATATGCCGTAAAAATAATTTTATAGTATTATTTGTAGGTTTTAACAAAGAAACTAAACTGTTAAAAAAAAGTTATTTGTTTTCCATTTCCTCAAAAATTTCTCGTTTTCAATGAATTTCCAAGTTTTGTCTGTACTGCGGCATGGTCTATACCAGTAGGTTTGGTATGGTCAAAAACCCAAAAAAGTTGCCAAAAAAATAAAGATATATAATAACTATAAATTAGGTAATATATATATATATATATATATATATATATATATATATAACGTTTAATTATTAAATTAAAGATAGACGTCAAATATATGATCATTTATATTATTCTTCGGTTTTGTGTATTCAAATTATCAACTATTTATATTATACACATTTTTTTACAAGAATAACCCAATAATGTATGCACACTTGATAGGAGTACACTTGACATAGTTTATACTATAATACAAGACGTAAAAAGAAATATTATGTTTATTATTATTTATAATAATGAAATTTTCTTATTAAATCTACTCTATATCATCATGCCTGAAATAAAATTTTAAAAATACAACTTTATTAAAAATATTTTTTGAAGAGATGTTTTTTTTTATTTTACCGTAAATTTCAAAATACCCAAAACTCTGAAAACAATCTTTTTATCATGATTTAATTAAATACGTGTTTTTGTAATTCGGTTTTTATGTCAGTAATTATCAAGTCTATAATTAACTATACATTAATTATAAAATAACAAACGTTATTTCCAAAGATATTACTGTCCGAGTTGTTTAAATTAATAACGATTAAAACAAATTTAAAATAGCAACCTGTCATCTAGGCTATGTTTATATTGTAACGATAATAAAATAAATTATATTTGAGATAAAATTAAATTAGTACGTTTAAAAACATTTTATAATTAAATAAAAATATACTTTAAACCTCCATATAATATTAAATCCATTAACTCTGTTGCTAATAACACCCATATGACGTCACCATCGCTTCGATAATCATGCCACTGACGTGTATAATTGGGTTACTTCAACGCTTGGTCGAACTTTGACCTTCTTGTGACCTAATACTACAGATGGCACTACTGTGGACACATACAACAGCAATATCATTGCTTTAAAAATAAACAGTTGGTAGACTGACAATCGAAATAATTGAGGGTTTGAAGAGTTTAATCGATTCCTGTCAGAATACAAATTACAAATCTCTGCCTTTGTTTGAACCGATTGAGTGGTATATGAAATTCAATCAGTCTTGATTTCAAAATAAATTTTCAGAATAAAATTGTTGATGGAAAATAAATACAGATTAAAATTTTTCAAATAATTAATAACGTACATTTCACAGATCAAAACAATTTATTGATGCATCAACAATTAATTGTCGAGGAACGTTAAAGGGCAAAGTTTAAGTCCGTTTATATAATTTTATATTAAATATGAACTAAAATTAATCGGAGTAGAATGTTTTACCAAGGTGGTATTTGAGCCTTTGTGGAATAAATAAATTTTAAGTTTGCAAAATTTATTTAAACCTTTAGAAATAATTTTGAACCTAAATTAAGAACAACAATTGTATTCCGTGTTCATTATACACGATCATAACTAGGAACTCATTTCAACAACCTTACACTATCTCATCTCAACTATTTCTTTTTTACCTCATGTAAATCAAATTTAAATTGTGTTCGTGGAAGTTGAAACCGTGGTCAAATCATAGCTTGACATTCTCACACTAAATCCACGAGAAGGAATTAACGAAGTACACATTACAATGTCAGTTTCCTTGGATTGTCTACAAGATAAACTTTTCAATTGCAACAATGACAATCGAGTGAACCTAATCGAAAGAGTAAAATTAAAACGGAATGGGGAAAAGACGCATCGAAGCACTCGAATCCCCTCTCACATCAACACATCAACTCTCAGTGCAGCAGTCGTCGGGGAGCAGAGCAGCACCAGCAGTGAACTCGGGGATGGCGGCTACACAGTGGAATTCAAGGCGTTCAGACCAGAGATGGTTTGCTTGGCAGCCAGTGCTTTCATCGTAGCTTATTTGCATACGTATTGTTCATTATAAAGTGGAACTGGTCACTCCACTACCACAAATTCAAATGTTTTGACAATAAATTCAACCATGACCTCCGTTTATGCATTCATATGCTACTAACATTTTTATTTTGTTGCAGATATGACATCAGCATCTTCCTCACCCCCCCCCCAATTTTTTGTAATACTTATATATATATATATATATATATATATATATATATATATATATATGCCTTTAAAATAACTTTATGTTCTGCTTATGTATCTGTTGGTATTTATGCCCATGATTTCTGTATGTCGCCAACAGTTTTCTTCTGTTGCAGATTGATTTTAATTTATGTAACATGTATATGTTTGTGCCTCTAACGACTTTTCTGCTAAGTGAAGCAATAGTTTGCTTTTTGCAGCCATTAAGGAGTTCCCTAGATGCTGCAGTCGCTCTCCCCAGTGCATGTCCGTGGGGGAGAGGGGAGGTATTTTTAATGGGTATGCCCTACGCGGAGAGTCCCACGGTATCTCTCTGGAGAGAGATCTGTGTAAGTATGCATTTTTACCTCCCAAAAAAAAAATATTAAAAAAACGCATCGAAGACAGAAGAAAGTATCATAAGAAAAAAGATGTTGAAAATATACAAAGATTATTAAATAAGGTTTTATCCAATAAATATGTGTCACCAAGTTATCAAGATTATTAACAGGTGTTTCTGCTGTTAAAATTAAGTAATTCCAGTGTGTCAAATTATACGTGCTTTACATGTTGTGAAGAATTTATAAACAGGGATCAAGTGAGTAAACCATTGGAATTCAAATTGTATTCGTATATTATGCAAGACAAATATTTTTAACAATAATCCCCAAAACCGTAGTTACTTTAACTAGTAATTCAAATACCTAAATAATATATGTAGACTATAAAGATTATATTTTAAGATTGTAAAACAATGTATCAGAGAACAATCCTAACATTTAAGTAGTAATAATATTTGAATTAATGAGTGAAAGTTTTCAATAAGCAAGTGAGAGACGATTTTGTACAATAGAGTGAATTCCTTTTCAATATATTTATAATATATGTTTACGTGAGACATATGTCATACATTAAACCCAAAACAATATTCTCCTGTTAAAGCTGTGTTTGCCTTTGGTTAATTAAACCCTATCACAGTTAAACTGGGTAAATTACTGCATTGTACAGTTGGCGGTAAGCCCCCATATTTCAGACCTTTTTATATACACTAAAAGGAATATACAGGCTGATTCCGAACCTCACGGCAATCTTTCGGGAAATGATTCTATAGCGAAAAATATAGATACAAAAACTTTTAGTTTGGTAGTTACGGCTAGCGAAAGATTTCGTCCGAATTTCTGATCCATCAGTAATATTCGGACATATTGAATTTCACGGGGGCATAAACGCAAAAGTGTTGATCCTATATACGTTTTGTGATTTGATTTTTTTTTTTTTTTTTTTTTTTGTACTTTTTGAGAAATATAATGTAAAACCTGCAAAAATGTAGTCGAAAAACATAATTCGAAAAATAAATTTAATTCTGAGTTAATTGATGTGAATAAACCCAATAAAACGCAAATACGATTTAAATAGGAACTTCTTTAAATAACATTATTTTATTCTTAAGGTCTAAAACAAAAACTATTTGAACGTAAAATATATCGGAATTCAAAATTGTTTTGTTTTTTGTCGATAACTCTGTTATATTTGATATACAGAAAAAAATAAAGGTATTTGTTTTTTTGTTAAAAGAGAAAAACAGTTCTTTTTCCATATATTAAACATTAAGCATTTTAAACATCCACCATTTTGAAAATTACATTTCTGAGAACAAAAGAAATTAAATTCAAAGCCACATCCCTGAATAACGATCAGGTTAAAATTAATGTTGTTGATAGAAATGCATTTAAGTTGACTTTGGATAGCCTTAAAGAACATAGTTTTCAGTGGCATTCGTACGAGGATAAACAGACTCGACACATACGAGTTATGGCAAGGGGTTTACCCTCGACTGCAAGTCCTCAAAAGATCATTGAAGAGCTACAAAAACGGAAATTCACTTGTGTGGATGCTGTTAATATATTGAGAAAGGAAAGAATAAGAACTGAAGAAGGAACATCTGAAATTGTTAAGGTGCCATTACCATTGTTTATGCTGTCATTCGAGTATAAAGATGACATACAAGCTATATACAACATTAAAGATATTCTTGAGGCGACAGTTAGAATCGAACCATTAAGAAGGCCATACTACATTGCACAATGTAAGCGATGTCAGCTGCACGGACATACACAGAGATTCTGTAACAGAGAGGCAAGGTGCGTAAAGTGTGCCGGAAAACACTTAACTCAAGAATGCACAAAAAATAGAGAAACAAAACCAAAGTGTGCTAACTACCATGAAGAACATCCTGCCAATTATAGAGGGTGTTTGGTTGCTAAAACTTTTCAAGAGAGGAGAAACAGGCTAAATCGGGAGAAGACTGATGAAATCCATAAGCATAAGCCAGTTAAAATATTTGCAGAGGTTAAAAAAGTAAATAAGGATATGTCTTATGCACAAAGGGTTTTGGGTTCTAAAGAACCGTCAAAACCCCAAGTAAATGAAAACACTACTGACGAATTACTGTTGAAGTTAATATCTAAGCTAGATAACCAGGAGAAGATACTATTATCTTTCTCTGAAAGACTAAGCAAGCTTGAAAATAGTAAAAAACCGGTGGTAACACATGCCTCAAAGAAGAAAAGTGGTAAATAACGAATTACGAATTGCACTCTGGAATGCTAATGGAATAATTCAAAAGAAAGCAGAACTGATGGCATTCCTGGACCTACAAAAAATCGATATTTGTCTTATCTCAGAGACTCACCTAACAACCCAGACTTGTATTCAAATGGGAAAATATAATTTTTATCATAGTACACATCCCGCAAATGCCGCTAGAGGAGGTAGCGGAATTATAATTAAAAAAGGTATTTGTCATAGTGAGGATTTTAAAATAGAAACAGAGGAAAATCAAGTCACGGCGATAACAGTGGACACTAGAAGAGGAAAAATAAAAATTGCGGCAATTTACTGTCCGCCAAAACATAACCAAAAAAAGGACAACTATCTTGAAGTCTTAAAACAATTAGGTGATAAATTTCTAATAGGTGGAGATTTTAATGCAAAAAATACAGCGTGGGGCTCCAGGCTAACAACAACCAAAGGAAAAGAGCTACACAAGGCAGCTGTAGAGTTGGAGTGTAGTTACCAATCCTCAGGCAAACCAACATATTGGCCTACCGATCTGAGGAAGATCCCAGATTTATTGGACTTCTTTATATGTAGGAAAATATCACACAACTATATAGTAGTTGAAGAAAACTTTGACCTGGAGTCGGACCATTCTCCAGTAATTCTGACTCTCAGTGAGAATGTCATTAAGGTCGAAAGAAATCCCATATTATGTAACAGGAAGACAAACTGGGAGGGTTTCCAGGAGTCATTGAATAATCGTATTAATTTAGGAGTCCCGATCAAGACCAGAGAACAGTTAGAACAAGAAACTGAGAAGTTTGTAGAGGATATACAACAAGCAGCCTGGGATAATACTCCTGAAGTCAGAAAACTGATGGATGGTATTAATTATCCCAAGGAAATCAAGGAAATAGTTGAAATTAAAAGAAAGTTAAGGAA
Organism: Aphrophora alni; assembly: GCA_963513935.1. Taxonomy (NCBI): domain Eukaryota; kingdom Metazoa; phylum Arthropoda; class Insecta; order Hemiptera; family Aphrophoridae; genus Aphrophora; species Aphrophora alni. Next base: position 33,511,161 of record OY740766.1, read on the forward strand.
AAGATGGCAACAAACACGCTCGCCTGAAGATAAAAATAGGTTAAACAATGTTACCCAGAGGTTAAGAAGAGAAATCTTAGTTTTTAAAAATAAGTCTTTTAATAGCTATCTAAGCAACTTAACACCTACTATGGATACAGACTATTCGCTCTGGAGAGCCATTAAGAAAGTGAAACGGCCTTATCGGCATAGCCCTCCGATTAGATCCTTAGGTGGAAATTGGGCTAAGGATAAACAAGAAAAAGCAGATGCATTTGCAACACATTTGGAAAAAGTGTTTCAACCAAACATAAACTATCAATTTCAGCAAGGTGATAAAATTGATATGAATATATCCAATTATAATATATCCCAGAAAGACAGTGATGAAATTAATATTGAGCCGGTAACTACAAGGGAATTGTCGAAGGAAATTAAATTTAATACAAACCCAAAAAAGGCCCCTGGCTATGATCTGATAACTGGAGAAGTACTAAAACAACTATCGAAAAAGGCGATTTTAAAGCTTACACACATCATTAATGCAGCATTCCGGTTGAGGCATGTGCCGGATGTCTGGAAGATGGCGGAGGTAATCATGATTCCAAAGCCAGGCAAACCACTTAATGAACCTGCATCTTATAGGCCAATTTCACTCCTTCCAATTGTTTCGAAGGTGTTTGAAAAACTATTGTTGAGAAGGCTAAACCCTATCATTGAGGAAAATAATCTAATACCTGCCCACCAGTTTGGGTTTAGAAAAAAGCATTCCACAATTGACCAAGTGCACAGAATAACCAACATTATTGAAAATGCATATGAAGGAAAGAAAGTTTGCTCTGCCATTTTTCTGGACGTGGCCCAGGCTTTTGATAGAGTCTGGCACGAAGGACTAATTTATAAGCTGAAAAACATTTTACCAAAGCCATACTTTGAAATTTTACAATCCTATATTAACGGTAGAATGTTTTGGGTAAGACAAGAAGGAACATATTCCAGTATGAGAGAAATTAAAGCAGGAGTGCCCCAAGGCAGTGTCTTGGGTCCGGTTCTATACCTTCTATTTACAGCTGACATCCCGGAATCGGAATGTGCCACAATTGCCACCTTTGCCGATGATACGGCTATACTAGCTATTGGCAATAGCAGTGAAGAAATAGCCACAAAACTCCAGCTAACGTGTGATAATCTAGTTAACTGGATTAATAAGTGGAAAATCAAAATTAACGAAGGAAAATCGGTGCATGTTAACTTTGCCTGCAAAAAGAATAATTATGTACCAATTTCAATCAGCAATACAATCATTCCTTTCAACAATACGGCAAAGTACCTCGGGATGAACTTAGATGCGAAGCTTCGGTGGGCCGAACATATAAAAAAGAAAAGAAAGGAGCTTGATGCTAAATATAAGAAAATGTACTGGCTGTTGGGAAGGAAATCGCAGCTGTCAGTCCACAATAAACTATTATTGTACACGCAGATCCTTAAGCCGGTGTGGTCCTATGGGATACAACTGTGGGGATGTGCAGCAAAAACTCATATTAACAAAATACAAGTCTTCCAGAATAGGGTTCTGAGGAATATTGTTGATGCCCCATCGGAATGATGACCTACATAGAGATTTGAAAGTCTTAACTGTTAAAGAAGAAATCAAGAGATTGGCAGCAAAGCACAGGGACAGAATTAATTCTCATGTAAACGCGGAGGTTCTGCAGCTTCTGGATGACATGTGCCCGGAGAGAAGACTGAACAGGAAACTTCCCTTTGATCTACCTTAACAGATTAATTGTAGTGTTGTAGCGCATATGTAATGTTAGAAAATGGGGTGACTCCATTGGGAAATCCCCAGCACAAAAGACAGTTAATAGATACATATTGTAAGTTAGTCGCCTAGCGACTAGTAACAATCTTAATAAATAAAAAAAAAAAAAAAAAAAAAATTTGAAAATGTAGAAAATAATGTCTTGATTTTCTGGTAGAGTGGTAAAAGGTGACTCAATAAGCCTACTTCCAAAGATAAGTTTTTTAAAATATACAAAATGGCTGACAGTCTGGAAACAAAACGATTCCATTAATTAATATTGAGCTTGGCGTGTGAGATGGTACACTTAATGGAATAAATTTCTAACACAATTAGTACGTTTATTTATTCAAACGCAATTCAACGATAAAGTCACCATCTTCAGTGTAAAATAACAGTTTATAAGTATTAATTATAGTTCAGTGTAGCTCGTGCATCACTGAAGATGGTGATTTTGTCGTTGAAATGCGTTTGAATAAATAAACGTACTATTTGTGAGAATTTGTGTTCATGTTTTACTGAGAGAATACCGTGCAGTTCCGAGACATTCTGTACCGGTCTTTATTTGTAAGAATGTTTTAGTAGTGCTTTTACCAACATGATGGGATATAAATATGTATGATAGTTTGTGTGTCTCGTTTTTAAATGAACAATCAATAGAATATAAAAACCTGTGAAATATAATCTATTGTCTATAAATTCCTTTGAACTACTGGAAAAAAGAACCATAAAATTGGGCATTTATTTTTTAATTTGGAGATGAATTTTACAAAATAAATATTGTTGCCCATATGTCTACATCAAATTAAATTACCTAAACAAGTGCACGCACCATACGTATTTAATTAATATTAAATAAACAAATTCATCAGAAAAGGTTATTCAAGTGAATAATTTATAATTAGAGATTTGATTAAAAGTAAACAACTGCGAAGAGGGTGGAAAGAGGTTATTGTATAGATAGCAATATCAAAATCAGTGTACAGTATTATGTAACCAATTTTCAACAGTTAACAAAAACAAACATCTGTTTTGTGTGTGAAAAAAAAAAAACATGTACATCTATAAGGGCATGATTTTATATATTCCAAAAATACATGTTGAAAAAGTGTGATCAATCTTTAAAAAAAAATTGAAATATAATCCATAGGTCAAAATACTGTAATAAGAAAATATATTCAAAACTGTGCTCGTTCCATATTGGTATTGCCAAACATCTACATTTTAGTTTTTTGATCAGATAGATTAATTCAATCTTATGTTTTCTTAAAAAGTAGACAAAATTGTCAATTTAAAATGTATTCTTATAAAATAAACACGTTCTTATTAGGAACACGTGAGTTATATTTTACTGTTATAATTTTCTAAATTGCATTCAGATTTTACATCACGAATTGATGTAAAACACTAGAAATTAGAAAGAAGGAAAAATTCAAGTTTGATCAAACTTGTAAAAACGTCTGGAAAATATAGTTTCATATAGAAAAAAATATATGTAATAGGGCCTTTATACAAATTTACCAACTTTTGAAAATTCACAGTTGTATGTACGTAAAACGTTGGCCTTTGAGTTTTAAATAAAGCTGAATAGACGAACAATTTAGGGCTTTGTACAATTTTATAGTTTTATTAATCCCAATAGATATTAACGGGAAATGTTTAAAATGTTAGTATAATGCAAATTAGTCTCATTTCACCACAAGGTGTACTAATAAGGTGTTTTCTATGAATACTTTCTATAATATTTTAGGGAGCAGAAATAGTAGGGGGAAGGATGAAATAAACTAATGTCTTAAAAATTAGTTGAAATTGAATCGTCTTTTGCTTAATTGAAATAACTGAAGAGTCGATCCGTTGTGCAATTTAAATAATTTATAAGCTTTATGAAAAATCTCTGCTGTAACGGTAGTGATAAAAGCAAGCTTGGGTGAATGAGGGTTTCTAATTAAATTTTTAATCATTTACATCAGAGTGACGTGGAGCTTACAAATAATTAATCTGTCTATAAAGGAAAGAATTGTAAACATTGTAGTAAAATGGAATAACGTCATATTTCTTCTTCTTGCATTAATGAATGGATATTTATATTTTAACCAAGTATTATAAAAATATTTTTGTCTACATTTGTTGACAAAGGGGCATTTTGTTCATTTAAGTTGGTTTGCAAAACAGCTGATTTCTCAACAGTTTCACGTTGCCCACTACTTTGCACACTACTTTGCCCACTCCGAATGGCAACCGAACAAAACGAAATTTAGGTTAAGTTTATTTGAATTGATTTATAATATACAGGAAATGTCCCGTATGTAGGTTAGATTAATTCTTACATGTAAAATAACATAAATAAACAACAAAACAACGTTTTAAAGTTGAAAAAGGAAGTAATTATTCATGAAGATGATTGACAGTGTATGTACACGGATAGTATTTTTCGTTTGCCGAGTTTTGAAGTTGGCAATCCCGTTTCCAAATAACAATACACCTAAGTTATTTGTAATATTCATAAATAACCTCAGTTTTGACGTGAGAACTTCTACTCAGTGTTTTTTTATTTGTCACAAAATAACAACTGTAGACAAATAAAATTATAATGTGCAATTCGTGAGAAAAGTGTCTTTTTTAAACTCGGTAAAATTGACGCACTCGGCAAGCCTCGTGCGTCAACATTTTTCTCTCGTTTAAAAAAGTGCCTCTTTGCTCACTAGTTGCACAAATAACTATTGTTCTGTATTCATGGAGAAATATTTGGACTTTATATTTTATGAACTGACAGCTGTAACTTATGTTATGTATTTTCCATAGTCACATGGTTATTTGTAAAAAGTGCTGTGTGAAGATATTGGGACAAATACCTGTATAGATTGTACACCTAATATTTTCTTTACTTCTTTCACTCGCCTATTAAATCATCTTTAATTTCTAATCAAATTTTCAAAATTTCTAATCAAATCTTTAATTTCTATCAAATTCTACTTTAAAAATGAAATCATCTACTTGATTTCATCTAATAAAGTTTTGTTTCACAGTTAAAAACGTTACTATAAATCTTAAATTGATTATTTGTTTTCCCTTCTTAATTACTTGACCGATTATAACTAATACATATACCAGATGTAATAAGGAAATAATTCATATCCACAAAATAAATACCACACCATCATCTAGCATACTTTAGTTTATAGAACACAACATTTGGGGAGGGATAGTTTTAGAACAGCAACGATAGTGTGACTAGGTTTTTTCCCCTTATTTATGTAAACTGATTAATCTTAATTCTTTAACAGATTAAGTTTACCATAAAATAGACCAAACAAGAATCTAGTTTAAATATCATTAGTTATGAATGACGTTACATGACATTTTGTACTCAAAATTTATACAGTCCAATTGAAAATTGTTCACGTTTATTACTTTCATTTCCTATATTGTTTTTATTTTCTTACCTTCGATGGCTAACTTTAGTGAGTACAGGCTTTTCAATCGTGAGGGATTTACAATTTTTTTAAGTAGTCTTGGATTAGATCACTTTATCATTTTTCCAATCTAATCTCTCTTGACGAACTCTTATTCTTCCGATCCTGACACTATTAGAATATTCGAGGCTTAGGGGTCTTTTTTATGTTCTTTTCTTAATTTTGTACGAAAAGAAAATAATCGAGAGGCCTTTTGCCTTTAGAACATAACAAATCTGTGTTGGTTTAATTTTAATTCAATCTCCCACTTAATGTGTAAGATAAGAGAAATTGCATGACATATCTAACAAACACATATAATGTATTTAGAGAGAAAATAACGTTGACGTCGGGTAAATATGAACTGTGCAAAGGTAAATCCTTTAAAATCCCTACAGTTTTAACTAAAACAGAATAATTTAAACGATGAATTTATTGAAACAAAAGAAGATTCACTCTGTGATTAAAATAGCAGTATATAGATTTAAATCATTTCCATTTTTGAGAAATAGCTGACAGATGAGAGTTGAAATATGTGAGATCATGAACCGAATACAAATCACTAAAAACGGACCATCAAATATTGTTCTGCAAATCTGTAAGAGTGTCGAATTATTGGCCACCTCTGAATAGTTAGTTCGCAAAGAAGGAAATTATAAAAATTACTGTACACAACTCAAATTGAAATATTAGTGAACAAGCCTAAAGGCCCATTTAAATATATGTATTTTCCACACAATATTAGGCCTTCCTGAGAATGTCAGGAGCGCCAACTACCAGAAACGAAGCCCAACAAAATAATTTAGAAAACTCGCTCTAAAATTTATAAACTAAATAAATTGAGAGGACTGGGTTGAGTCCGGTAGAGGTGTTCCCCACACCGCACCCTACAGAACTAGTCTACGTTATTAACCTTCCTTCTATATCAGCAGATGTCAGCTGATTAACTGCCATCTCAATTGCAGGGCCTTTGTCAATCTGGTTGGTGACCGAAGATTCATCTATACCCAACAAAAACGCCAACCTCTATGAGTCACATCAGTATATGAATTTTAAATTATTATAATTTTCATACGAATTTTCCATTTTTTATAAAATTTACGCTTTCATTGAGTAATCTTGACCTAGTAAGCCAGATATACGAAATTAGTTTCTAAATATAAAATCAATAATTTCTATATTTTTACGAAACCGAGTTGCATTTAGAAATAATATAAATTCTACAATTAGTTTCATAATCTTATATTTGTCTAATATTTTGAATTTAAGAGAAACATAGCGTATAGCGTAATAGGAGGAAACTAAACCTAAACTTTACATTTTTAGATTTAAACCATTCCTTTCATTAGAATCATTTAAATTATCTTTCCTATGTATCTCAAATTTAGTGTAACTCTAAACCGATCCCATTAATAGGTACAACAGTCCTGGTCACATAGTCTATAAAATTACACTGCAGTGGCCATATGTCACGATCTTAAGTAATTTCCGAAACATTTAAAATAGTATTTTTTTAAAGCTTCATAAATAACCAAATTCGTTAGGAAAAGTTTTGCTCATTGAAAGTTCTTATTAATTATTCCATTATGTCATCATCACCGCTAAATAAATTAGAGAAAGGAAATTGAAATCAGATCTTACAATAGTAAATTAATTATTCAATTAATTTTCCAATAAACTGAACAAGGGTTTGTGTGAACGATTAAATCGTTGCCATTCTCAATTATAAACGTACGAAAAAAAAAAAGTACGAAAATCTGGCTGAGACTTAAATGATTTTTAAAAGTGTTTAATTAATAAAAAACAAAATGTATGAAGTTTTAACGAAGTCAATAATCCCTTGATTGAAGGTCACAAGAATTGATTTATTTATTTAACCGTAATCAAATATTACGTATTATGAAACAAAATATGAATTGCTAAAAAAGACAGCATATACAAAATTTACTTTTTCTTTCATAATTTTGAAGAGTGGTAATATGTATAACATAAATTTTATTATTTATCTGTTATAATTAATTTCTGTAAGTTGGTTACGCTAGTGTCACATATAAAATCGGCAATTAGAAACGACTGTTTCCATCACTCTATCACTCTGTTTAATAACCTCGAATGTCTCATTTCACTCATGATACCGTCATCTCTGCTAAAAATTAAAAAAATACATAACTAAAACCATAAATTTGGTATTTTGTTTAGTTCATATGACAAATTTAACTTATATTAAGTATTGTACATTGTTTTATAAATCGGTTAACACCTAACTGATCTTCACACACTACAATTTTGTACGAGTTTAAAAGAAAACTTAATTAAAGAAATTAAAAAAAAAGAAGTTTATATAATAGTGTAGTGATCTACGAGTCTCAACTTTTCAATTCAATAACTACAAAAATACTCTATTAGGGCCCAAGTGGGAAAGTTTGAAAATGACAAAAGTAGTCAAAAGTATGAGGGGCACTTGGGTGAAAAATTTGTGGTGTCTTGGGAAATGAAAAGAGACCACCTGAAAAATTTAAGGTGTCCAATGAAATGAAAAAGACACCATTACCTTTAGTCTGTCTGTCTTGTTATATAATATTGAGTTGTTGTATATTAAAATAATAAAGTTTTTATGAATACTTAATTTATACCAAAGACAGGCGCAGACAGGCTGACATAAGTTACTTTTCTACGTTAACATTAAAAAAAAAATAATTAAACATGCAATATTTAAACATACAAACAGCCTATTTATAGACAGTGACGAATATTTATAGTTTCAAAATTTACTTTGATTGTGAAATTTACTCAACAATGTTTAAATTAAGCATCAATTTAAAACAGTATGATAGGAGATCTTTTTTCCTGCAGGTTCAACTCTTTATTGCTCAGTTTTAAACGCGACAACAGAACTTCAGACTACGCTACAAGTAGCAGAAGACTGTGCTTAAATTAATTTAGCAGTAATGGAGGTAATGGGACACACGAAGTTGAACATTTTGTCCAGCGAAAAATTTGCTAAAATTTTTAACAATGATTAACATTAAAAAACATGATTAACTGTGCGGGAATGGAATATTACTTCTGAATACATTCACGTTTGTGTTTTTATACGTTTGTTATAAACAGCATTGTCACAGGTAAAGTTATAAATGATGATTTAATAAATGAAACGGCAAATTCAGGGAATGACAGTAAGGCGAGATTTATGATGATGAATTATGAGGAATAATAATTCCTTGTGTTGAGATAAACTGGAGAGTAATATATACCAGTATAATATTTAAATACTATCTACATTCATTATAGATTTATTTGGTACCAAATGCAAACTCAAATATTGTTCAATATTTCTTCAAATTTTGGTAAAATTCGGAGCAGAGACTAAGAACTATAAATTTACTTTTGAAAGGAAATCCGTAATTTTCATTGAAGCTTACTGAAAAATTATTCATTTGTTCATATAGAATTATTTATTTGGTTCTATGTCGTAAAGCATTGAATAATCAAAAAATGTCAGACCTATATAATATTCCATACTACAAACCAATCTAAAGATCTTATTTTTTGGCAGGAGATTTAATATGGTGGTATATATATATATATATATATATATATATATATATATATATATATAAATCTATCTATTTTTGTATGAAACTAATCTAAGCGTACAAATAGCACCGTAAAAAAATATCATAATAATGTTCATGATATTAAGGGTTATAACATTAGCGTTTTTTTAATAGGTTGATGTTGACATATAACACAGCCCACCAAAATTATCATATCATACTATAAAGGACTCTTTTGCCCCTAAATAGAAATCTATTCCAATAAAAAACAAAATATCTTAAAATTTGAAAACATGAGATTTTCAAAGATATGTAATTTCCGACCACATATTATAATTCAACATCCAAGTCTACAAATTACAAAAGAAATCCAATTTTGGTATTCCGAGTAACACTTAAAGACGTTATTATAAAAATAAAGTTTAGACTTTAGACTTGAAAGGGGAGGAAAGTTGCTGTGAGACGCGAAGTGAGTGAAAGCTGTGTCATATAAGTACAACTAACAGTTGACAATAGTATAACTAATTTATATATTCAAAGACACCAGATTTAGTATCATTGTCTTGGTCTTCATGGCACTATGATGACCCACAAAATAACTTATTGGTGTTAGTTATTACACAAACGGTGGGAGCGTCTTACCATTATGATGCCAACTCCCAGAGACATGCAAAGTTCTGCTTGATTTTATACAACTGTTCCACCTCCGCAGCACGACATCCACGACATCTGGCCGTTGTGCCGAACTGCCAGGATGGATGAAGAGTACCTCAAAGTCCGACAACACTAGCCGCTATTGACAGCCTCGATAGGACAGCCAAGGACTGGCGTTGGATAAAGCAAAATATTGTACTAATTAATCTATCTCTGCTATTTAATTATCACAATGAATTAAATTTTTGAAGAAATAAACCTGCAGTCAACTTTTAAAATTATTTGTTAAGCAGTATTCAACAAGCCTAAGTTTGGAATATTAAGTTAAAAGTTTAAAAATTTACTTTTTTAATAAGATTTGACCTGTTCACAATTTTGTTAAAGTAATTTTCGTTTGCTTGGTTTCTTATAAAAACAGATCAACTTTTTAAAATATTTGTAAATTTAATTAAAAAGTTCAATTACTTTAACTTCTAATGGCTGTGAGGAAAGAGCTAAAGTTGAAAGCATTTGATACTTACCATGAAAAAAATTCCTTAAACAGGTAAATTAAAACTTGAAATATATACCATTACTTCGGTGATGTAATTGGCTCTGACTTGTTAGCGTAGATAGAAAAGTTAGGTTCAAACATAAAAAATGTTCACTGTACGAAAAGTTAACATTCATTTATCCTAAGCTTCATTCATTTTCAGAAAAGGACATTCTAATCGTAATCGTTTCAAAATAGTCAAAACGCGTTTTGAACTTTAAAAACTTCTAAAAAAAGAAATTAATGTCAATCATCGAAAACAGTCATTGAGCAAAAACAAAAACATAAATAACAAAAAGCATTATGGTTTCTGTACCACTTTGAGAAATATGTGAAAGTATTTGTTTTATAAACACTATTGGGTCTGAATATGAAACCCACTCAAAACAGCACAAACGGGTTACGTTAAATATTCAATTGAATTTCACACTTGACACATAAAACCCGTTAAATATAGACAACTTGACTACAAACTGTGACAACCTAACCTGTTCGCAGTGTTAATGTCTACGAAGTTGTAGGATTTCTCATAGTTAGCTTTGTGGTAATTGCACAAAATGCAAACGTGTTGTGGGCAGTTTTCTAAACACTTAGCGAGTGTTATTCGTTCCATAAGCCTAACTTAGCACACATGATACAAATTACATGTTTAGGTTGCGTTTTCAAAGTTCAGAACATCTCGTGATGGTTTTGAACCGACCATAATGTGAAATATCAATTTCAGTATATTTGACAGTCCAGAATGCGTTTTGATCATTTAATTTCTTCACTAAATTCAAAATATATCAACATTTATTAAATTTGCATGATAGATCAAGGTTCGAAATTACAATTTTATATCGTCCAAAGTTGGGTTTGGTACCATTGTATAGATTATTAATATCTGTGGTTTTTTAGCCATTTTCTACCAAATTTAGAGGTTTTGTAAGTTGAATTACTGAAAAGTAATATACAACGAACTGTTTATAGTGAGCACCACTGTGAAATGTTTTAATTTGTGTTTCTTAAATTTCAATAGATTTCTCTATAGGGACACAAGTTTCAATTAAAAAGTCATATCCTCATATAAATTTTCACTACAGCTATTTTACTTACGTAAAGACGACAATAACAAGCTGCATGTCAAACATCACTTCTTTGGATTCCTTAGAATACACAGCCGTGAAGATAGTACAAAATACAAATGAAAAAACAATTAAAGTGGCCTCCATTTTTAAATTCAACCAGAATTTATCTAAATTCCAATCTCAGCACAACGCATACCAAATTTAAAACCTCCGTTTTACGTAGTAGCCTCTATAGTGCTATCGTAAGGCTGACAAAGATGGATTTGTTCGTCACAGTTGTACACAAGCGGAGGGGGTGGGAAGAAACTTTATAACTTTGTAAGTAGGTAAAGTTTGTCGGAAGCCTTAGGAAATTACAAAGTCTTAACTACGACATGAAGTTAAGATGCTGAATACCTTCGTTGAATGAAAGTCAATGTACATTTTTATAAACATTTAGGCAGACAGTTACGATCCTTCCATGGCAGAAAATAAAGTTAAGTAGCTTCAACTTATAATACTTCTATAAGTGATAGGTAATGGAGAAAATACATAATATAGGGTTCTAACAGCAAAATGTGATTAATATAAGTAGGCAATGTTAATGTGTTCAGGGTTGTAAGTCATGCATAGAAAAAGATATTCGAATTATTTAAAATATAATAACCTTAACATAATAACCTTATAATGATTACATAATAATCGGTACGTAAATAGGTTTTGACGATGTATTTCATCCGAAACGCCTCTATGGAGGTTAAGACATTAATACTAGGAGTGGTAGAAGAATGTACTCAAATCTATTACCTATGTATGTTTATTTATATTTACGTGTGTAAATAATCCTATAATGAGTACTGGTTTGGTAATCCCAATCCCTAAACACCTACACCTTGTTTGACGTAGTCTTGTGTTAGACCCAATTCTTCATCTTTCCTTGACCAACTCTTGTTCTACTCCGATCCTGACAATATAACAGTATTCGGGAACTAGAGGGGAGGGACTTTATTTTATACTCCATTCTTGTGCTTGTATAAGACGATGATGACCGAGAGAATTTTCGCCATTAAACAACATGAAAAATAATAGTAACAGCCATTCACACCCACGATATTTGGTGAAATTTGGTATAGGTATTCGTTGCACAGTTTGCAGCTCTCTTTGTTAGCAGACAAATACGGGGTCTGTTTAGGAAGAGGACCGCCACTCAAACAATGGCACCCAGAAGGTTTCCCGACCTAACTAAATTTATGTATAATACATTATGAATACAAACTTTATTACTCTTGAGTCTAATATTAATTGATGTCCTTCCAGATGGTGTCACGCACCACATGAAATCACATAAGTAGCAATCTAACAAATCTTTACTGATTCCACATTCTTTCTGTTCCTGGTAAAATATTATCCTTAAACTGAATAATTAGGTAATAAGTTATAGGCCAAGGAATCCGAAAAAAAAAATCAATTTAAGACCATGTTTCCCATCTCAAAATCGATCCAAATTAAATCATTAATCCAGGAAAATTCGCAAAAAAATCTTCTTGAACAAACCCAAATTTTAAGTTACTTCTAATAGATTTTTTACAGCTCTAAGTATCATATTTTTTTCACCGATCTTCACCATATTAGATGTTGAAAAACGAAACACATTTTCATTAGAATTTAAAACATCAGTCTCAAAAATTGACTTGTAGTAGAAAAAGTATAAATTTTGGAGAATTACTTTACTTACTTGGAGAAGAGTAGGAATATTCAGAAATCTTTGAACAAAATGGTTATAAGCATTTAACATGGAACCTAAACTAACTATTTGTTTGTAGATAATTCGCTGAAATATAGTGTTTTTTTCCTAAAAACAATTTTATTGCCTTTACTAGAGATTTCAAATTTAGTTTAAATTCAAGCCTATAACAAATTACCAACATGCCCAATTATCCAAGCTGATAGCAAGTTTTCTGTTGCTGATATACATTTAAAACAGAAGAAAAAGATTTCCGCATTTTAATTTGTTTCCAAGGGTATTTTACATTATTAAATTCTTACTAATTATTCCTTAATATCACAACCAGAGCTAAATAAGCCAGAAAAATTGTAATCAGATATAACTATCACTTGATAATTTATTATTCAATTAATTTTCCAATCAACTGAACAAAGGGTTGAGTAGTAACGAGATTAAATCTGATGCCCTTCTCAATAATAATTGGACTTCATTGTTCATTTAATACGATAACTAGTGTCATTTAATTGCATGGAAGAGAAACAAATAAACAATATAAAGTTTTAACGGACCAATCGTGCCTCTATATTAAATGTTTAATGATTTCACTAACCATGATCGTAATTATGAAAAGGAAAATATGTGAATAGAAATCTCTGCCATTAAAAACGACATATCTGTATGTGTGTGGGAAAATTGAGAAGTGAATTACGAAAGCGCGTGTGTTCGTGCAATTGTAATTGTGAAATTAAAAAATTAACGGTAATCCTTATAACTAAATAACACACAACATTCTACAAAAAAAAAATAATAAAAAAATTACAATAGATATAAAAGAAATGTCGTCTTGTTTGTATTGCACAAATAAAGTGATTTTTTGTGGAAAATTATTATTATGTTTTCTATTATGTTTTTTTTATTATTATTATGTTATTATATTTATTAAAATTATGTTTTTATTCATTTGATTTTTGAAGTTTTCACAAATGCAGCTCATTACAGTTGATTAATCCTTAACATTGTACACAAAAATTTACATTTTTCATAATATTCTGAGAAACTATAATATTTACATTATGTTTATTTGTGTATAAATGCGCCTGCTTAGCTTACATAAGCTTCACGTGTAAAATCGAGATTAAAAAAAAAAGTTGTTTCCTAATAATTATTATCTGTGGTTAGTTACTTCAAACTATTTATTTTGGGTCGGATTTAAGATTGATAATTCCACAATTTTGTACAACTTTAGAAGAAGGCCATTTTGTTTACAAATTCTAACATTTAAACCAATGAAAATGACATACTTTTATGAAGGCTAAAAATTTAAACGTAATTGCAATTTTTAGTTAGGGAATGTAGTATGTTGTTTGTACTTGGTAAACGAACATTATTTCATAAAAGTGACGACTTTAATTAATTATGTGTAAAGATTGACAAAACTTTTCATTTTTTTTTATAAATTTGGATAGTTTTTATTTTTACAAACAATAATACCAATTCGACATGCGAATAATTCTTTTGTATTTTAGAGTTTATAATGAATATTTTAACATAGTTTTCATTAAAAATAGTCAATTATATTCCAAGATATAAAAAACAATTACATTAAAATCCCTTTTTGTAAAATTTAATGTGTTTCGATCGTTTCCCTGCATTACGGAATGACACTGAATACTCGCTTCAACACCCCCTCCCCCGTCAAATTTCTAGAATTTTGTAAGAATGGTATGAAATTTTAAAAAGATCTTTTATCTGTCAAACAATATGACTCGTAAGAGATCCCCTCTACAAGAACATATCAAAAAAAATTCTGTAACACTCCAATGATAATGTCTGCTTTCCAATCAATAATAAAATATATTTCTCAGTCTTCTGCTTCGCAATCTTGCCAACCTGTAAACAAATATAGTTTTACCTTTCTCCTTGATTGATTAATGTACGACATTGTTAGATTTATGAGTTTACGTAGACATCAAACTGAACGTATATAGTTCAACGGTTCAACGGTTTAAGAAGCTTGTATTTATGTATGTAACAATGGGCGAACTTTTATATGCTCCTATAAACTGTACAATCCATGCCACTCAATATTTTAGTTTTCATTTGATACCAAATAAATCTGTAATATGTAATACTTATTAAACTAGTACTTATTTGTCTCCAATATATCTTAAAATTGCGGTCATTTTAAAACAGTTTTATGCTCATATCTCGTGTATCATTCATCTTATGACGCATTAAAGTGAGATACAAATTTGCAGATTTGAATTCTCCATTTAATGGTACCAACCATTTTCTACGACGACAAATAGCCAAGTTGTTGTAACAAATTTTAATTTCGAATTCTGACCTAGTAAAGAAACATTATAATTTGTTTAGTTATGAGGGCCGTGAAAGTAACACGAACGTAGTGAGTGCAGGCATTTTCATTGAACTTCTGATCCGACGCACGTTATGAGCGAGACACGACGACACGAGCTAAGCGATTGGAGACTACCGGAGATGACGTCAAGAATTAGTAATATCAACTATGATGTTAAAAAAACTTGTGAAAAATTTGTCTTAAACCAAATTACGACCCTACTAGCTCTTATCAACTTCTTTTTAAATATAAACATTAGTTAAACTTTGATCGTATTAACCAAGATTCATTTTCACAAATTCATACAACACCTCTTTTTTATTAGTTATGAATCATCAAAGTTTATTAAACATCTTTTCCCAACTTTAGTTTTATGAACGCCAAATTCAATCACCTGAGGAAGACAAGTTATTTTGTTGACCATGCGTTAACTGTTATACACACCCTTAAACACTACCAAAAATTTAAAATGGAAAAAAATATTAAAGGTTATGTTGACGGCGTCAAGGTTTATATTGGTATTTTTAAGTTTACTAACAAATCATAAATTTATTAGATACATTTTAAATTAGGCTTGGGTATTAAAATATTACATAAGATGAAAATTGTATTGAAATGCTTCAGTGTATTTTAAAACCTAAACCTTCTTTCCAAACCCTATAGTTTATTTTATATTTTACGACGAACCCGCGAACCTTCATTTGGAGACGGCAACCTCCAAGAAGAGGTTCATGAAGTATTATTTTTACAAAAACTATTATTCAACAATATGTACAATGGCGTAGGTTTGAAATGGTTTTTAGATAGTTGCTTTTAAACTCCAGGTCCTACATCAATCTGTAAGATTACACAGCCTCTGTTAATATTCAGGTCAGAAAACTAGGTAATTCACAAAAATTAAAAAACGTATCTGCCTATCACGGCAGCACATCAACTGAATACCGATTATTTACTCTCGAGAGAAATAACACGAACATCAAACCGTACGACTCTTGACAAACAATCAATATTTGTTAGCTTACATTGCATAAGTTATGTGCAAGCGATTACAATTTCTAATAATTTCAGAAAAAACGTTACTTATTTTCAGAGAGTTTCATTAAATTTTAGAACAAAATAAGGGAGCATAGAACAAATGACTTTAAGTCTTTATTTATTCTGTACGAGGTTAGTGAGGCTGTCAAGTCTGCTCTGTCACCTAGCTCCAGTAAGTAAGCGTAGAATTTTAAGTGTTTTAGCGTGAAATTACTTCTTCTACGGAATATTATTCTTGAAACATTTTGATTTATAAATTATCATTTTATATTTTCTGGGAATAAATTAAGTTGAGGATGAAAAGAGTCAACTTAAACACAAGTTTTCAAAGCAAATAATTAATGAAAATGTTTCACTAAACTAATAAAGTTTGAAAGCAAAGTTTGAGTTTATCCATAACTGACTAGAGATCAAGATACCTGTAGGGTATTTTATATCTACTTTATACCCTAATCTAAAAGTCAAGATAGGAATGAATTAACACACCGATTTAACCAATAACGGAAGGGTCTTCAGATTAACGGAAATGTGTTTTTAAACACAGATTTTTTTTGATTTTTTAAAATTGAATAAAATATTTTTGTGCAGTTTCTATAAAAGCTGTTTCATTACGAAATCAAGAAAAACAAATAACTAAAATACGTTATTTTGATTTGGAGTATTTAAATAATAAAATTATTGGTTTAAAAAAAATATTACGATCTCTGAACGACCAATAATAATTGTTATTAGACACTGCATATTTACATTCCTATTACTTACCCAGTTTATGAAATATAGGGTAATAGGGTAAGTTTGGTAATCACGAAAAATTACGACTTCCGTTTTTTATAATGATCTTCCGGTTTCATGGCCTTAGGAAACCGATATGCCGTCCGTCTATCTTCAATTTCTTTGCTGTTGTTGTTTGTACGTAAGCATAAATGCAGCCACAAAATTTTAGATAGAAACAACAAATTTGGTTTAAGGAACTATAGTAGGTATACTAATATTGTAATTTTTAAAATCTAATTTATAATGTCATAGTAGTGACTATTTTAAACAGTGATTTGTTCACATCCCGTTAAATATTCAACTTCTAATAATTTGAAGGTGGTGCGAATCCCACCTCTCTACGTTGTCAAATAGTTAAAAGACTAAACCACGTCACCGATAAGAACGTAGCGAGATGAAACACAGCTTCGAGGCCCACAAGGGTTGAGACACAGGCAGGAACGAAGCGAGATGAGACACAGCTTCGAGGCCCACAAGGGTTGAGACACAGACAGGAACGAAGCGAGATGAAACACAGCTTCGAGGCCCACAAGGGTTGAGACACAGGCAGGAACGAAGCGAGATGAGACACAGCTTCGAGGCCCACAAGGGTTGAGACACAGACAGGAACGAAGCGAGATGAGACACAGCTTCGAGGCCCACAAGGGTTGAGACACAGGCAGGAACGAAGCGAGATGAGACACAGCTTCGAGGCCCACAAGGGTTGAGACACAGGCAGGAACGAAGCGAGATGAGACACAGCTTCGAGGCCCACAAGGGTTGAGACACAGACAGGAACGAAGCGAGATGAGACACAGCTTCGAGGCCCACAAGGGTTGAGACACAGGCAGGAACGAAGCGAGATGAGACACAGCTTCGAGGCCCACAAGGGTTGAGACACAGACAGGAACGAAGCGAGATGAGACACAGCTTCGAGGCCCACAAGGGTTGAGACACAGACAGGAACGAAGCGAGGTGAGACACACATCTAAGAGGTCCATTAGAGTTTACCCGATGTCAAGAAAGTAGTGGTATACACAATAATTAAGTGTTTCAGAAGACCTGTGTAACAACTGTTTTAGACGAACTAACCTACTGGATGATGGGGCTGGGGCTTTTTAAATGTCCACTGAAAAATATGAGTGTATAAGTAATTTTTGAATTACAACTTTCCACCCGTTTTTTTAAAAGTAATTCAATTCCATAAAAGCCAGTAACGGATCATTTAATAGTGTCTGAATATTATTTTTTAATGTTAGTGTACTTTTGAAATATGGAGACTAGAAGATGAAAATAAGTGGAAATGAAACGGAACTGGTACAACATTATTGGAACGCGTGAAGTCATAAATCCAATAGTCCAGAACTAAGATCGTGGAAGCATAAACAAAGTGAAAACAATGACGCCTGAATTGTTTATGAAAAGGGCAATGTGTTGTGAAATTAAATATATTGTAGGACAGTTTATATACGAGTATTCTCTGGGGTTAAAAGGAAATGTTTGGGAGAGATTCAAAAATGTTGCTTCCTTTTTTAACTGAAACATGGCAATGTGCCTGAGTTATATTGTTTTCGCCAGTTAAAATTTACCCAATATCAAGAGTTTATTTAAAGATTATAATTAATAAGGTATAAACAATTAGTTTGTGAACAAAATTAAATTTTAGATGCGATTTTTGTGTGGAAAAGTGTTAGTACATCATGTTGCCACTTTAAAGTGTGAGAAGATTTAAAATATGCTATAATTTAAATAGCAAAAAAATTATTAACTTTTAATTTCAGACCTATGTCAAAATGCATAGATTTGAAATATTCTGACTGCTTTAGGTAAAATGCGTTTACATTGAACTCGCGCGCAATATCGCGTACATGTTCACAATTACGAAGTGAACAATTAGTGAGTGTACACAAAATCAATCAACACCTGTTTCAACTCAGTCACTAGACTTTCTACAATAACCTGATAAGTAACTTTTGTTATGTGAATTATTATACTGAGTGATTTTTAAGAATGAAAATGGCTTTAACCGCATAACTTAGAAGTACTTGAAGGCAGAAATAAATGCGGATCTACATAGTTTTAAAAATTATACCTTTTTAAAGTTTTTAATTTTTGTCCGCCATATTGGCTCCCCCATATTGAATCAAACTTTTTTTGTTAATAGAAAAGTGAACATGTGATAGGTCTACATGGTTTTCATGTAAGATTTGACAAGAAAAACGATGGTGAAAACAGTTTTTTGATATATGCCTTCGTTTTTTGATTATAAGCATTCAAAGTTGCAATTACCGGGTAAAATGGGCGGTCGAAGCTTTTCTGTTATATTTTTCCTGTAGAATAAATACATAAAAGTCCGAAATCGCTTTTTTACCAACTATCTGCATTTTGTTTTTGTTTTGCTTAATAATTTATATTTCATCTCTAGAACGGGTTAACCGATTGAGATACAATTTGCACGGCCGAAATCAATGTAATGAGCTAGTTTTAAAAAAAAAAACTCAACTTGTTCCAATTATTCGTTTCAAAATGGGGTCCATTTAAAACATTTAAATTAAAATAACTTTAAATTAATTTTACTTTTATCTGGCTGTAACCTGCGAATGTTAGGTAAATCAAATAAGACAAAAATAGACAATGATTAAAAATAATAACCAAAACTTTAAAAAAACAAGAAAATAACGATTGAAGGTTTGTTTTATGGGTAAAGAATCATATCTACAACTAAGACACTTCAGAGTCTAGTGACGTCCCTAGCGTAGAGATATGTACAATTACATGATTCAGTGCACCTGTGCAAGAGATGGTTTGGTTAGGTTAGGTTATTAATAAATACCACGATATTCATAAAATTCATCATGATGTTTTATTTTTGGCCATGACACAGACGATGATATTTCAAATTAATTCAAGTTTTAACCAAACCAACAAATCATTTCAATATTTTCACTGTTTGTTTTTATTTTTTATATGGTTTTTGATAAGAATCACATCAACAACATTTGCTTTTAAATTTTAAAAGCCAGTTCTAACATAAAGTTTAGAACATCATTACAATAAATTCTATTAAGACGGTTTTTTTATATGCTATACAAAAATGTAAAGATATGCTACACTAATGTAAAAATCATTGAAACGCTTACAGCCTTTAAAACAATTTAAAATAGTTAAAATAGTTGAATTTGTGAAAAATTTAACTAGTTTTGAAAATGAATTAGCAAAGACGGACTAATTAATGTTACAATAAAAATAAATAAGTTATTGGGTGTACCATCGTGATAAGTAGGCTACTGTATGCCTGAAAAGAACCTATCTCTCCATATTATTTTATTAAATACTTGAGTTATTTTCAATTCTGATTGCGGTAATCTCTTGTTGAGAGGGGCAACCAAAAAAATCAAGGTTAAGGTTTTTTTTTTTTAATTGAGGGGGACCAGGGGATAAGGGTTGCTCAAATCTTACGTAAAGGTTTGTGATAAACTCGTTTTAAAAGTGTCTGTGGGACAAGAAAAATTACGTCATGAAAATTTAATTGTGACCACCCAAAAATGAAAATGGCCTCCAAAAAGAAATATATAATACTGCAAAGTTTAGATTTTGAAATAAAACTCTTCTATAATTATGAAACAGAACACTTATTACCGGTACGTAATATGAAAGAATAATTAACAAATATTTTAAAAGCTTATATTTTAATAAAACAAAGCAAAGATTTTATAAGCTACAACTTATGGCATTAGTTAATATTTATTTTAAGAAACAGGCACCAGTTATTTTTCGACCTTTTAACTAACATTACTATTCCTAGCACAGAAGTAGACAGACCGGAATAAATTGAAAATTTAAGTAATCTTTCTACAATTGTTAGTCGTCTGGAACAATTCATAGATAAATATTGAGCTTGACTTGCTCAATAAAAAAATAAAACTTCAACACAATATCTTACAAATACCTTTACTGAATCAAACGTGTTTCAACAACAATGTCGCCATCTTCAGTCAAACATGAACTACAATAATCACTTATGAAGCACTGAATATGGCGACATTGTCGTTGAAACGCGTTTGATTTAATAAAAGTATTTGTGAGAAACTGTGTATAAATTTTATTTTAAACTAAAAACAAAATACTATGGGCTCAGCTTTCTGCTTTGCAATCTTGCCAACGTCTGAATAAATAAAGTTTTTAACTTCATCCGTGATTGATGTACGATATGAGACAGATAAAGCTTACATAATTCATTCACGTATATGAGTGATATTAATTTTCATTGTATAGATAAATATATATAATACATTTATAATTTTTTTAGGTGCTATATAAATATTATTTAAGTACATATTTGTCTCCAATCTATCTCTACACAAGGGATCATCATCCGTCATAATTCATCACTACTGATCTCGCCTTACTGTCATCCCCTGGATTTGTTGCGTTTCTTTTATTAAATCATCATTTATAAATTTTCCTGTGACAATGCGTAGAAACTCATATCAAACAGATTCACGAAAAATCCCTTTCCATACAGTAAATCACGTACCACTGTTTAAGATTTCAACAAATTTCCATTGTTAAAAAAAGATTTTCAGCATCGTATTTCCCATTTTTCTGATATCAAGCGTAAATCTGAATTAGTTATTTATTTGTTACCTCATATATTTTCCACCTTCATAATTCGAAATTAAGTTTTTAAGAATAAACTTGGAAAACATGAATTTACCCACAAACAACCGTAACCGTAGCGTACAAAACATTTCTATCTAAAGAACCTGACCACAGACAAGATTAGTTTGTTATTATACAATTTATTTCGTATTACTATCTTTACTTCATGTTATTTGGAACATTAGTTTCAATCATGAACGATCACACTTCACAAAATGCTTCATCAGATTAAAAAATATTCAATGTCCAAAACTGCGTTCACGGCTTTGGGTTCACAACGGAACCGGAATTTTTTTAAACATGGCAACTAATTTTTTGTTTAGGTTCTTACACTATTGATCCTCAAGAATAGAGGTAGACGATTTTTTTTAATGGAAATAGTTTGAGATAATTCTATTTTATAATTATGTAGGTTAAAAATAAATAAATAATTTCCGATATGCATATACAGAATGATTTACAAATAAACAGAGAACTTTTCAGGACCTGTTCTACAAGTAAATATCAAAAAAAAAGATCAACGAAATAGGTCCGAAAACGATTAGTTTTCGTCTATCCATAAATAAAAAATAACAAATTTGAACACAATATTTTATATAGTTTGAGTAATTTTTTTAACAAAATGGCGTATAGACGCGAAACTAAACGTTTTTGAATCTATGTTTATATGAACTTTTTTCTGTATTTTACCAAGAGAACATGTACTAAAATAGTCGTCGTGAATCACTCTGCAGGACTACGGGAAACAATTTTGCGTCCAATACGTCAATATCACGCTGTAAGACGATGACAGTGCCAGAGGAGAATAAACTCAAACACGGGTCACAAATTTTAGATTTCGAACAATATTTTCACAGGTTCAATCATGGTCTACCAATTTTAACTTAGAAATTCAACAAAAACTCATTACAGTACAACTTTTCATATTTTCAGAATTTCAAGTTCTTGGGGGCAACCTCCTGAGAATAAATAAATAGATATGAGATAGAGTAACATTAAATACCCGTTTTTTAAGCAAATAACGAATTCAACGTGTTAAATCAAATTCGGAAACAAAAATTGAATTAGTTTATATTTATTATATATAAACTAACACAATAATTTACCTAATATCAGCTATTTTTCAATAAAACTATTATTTTCACATAAAACTTTGTTACCATAGTACTTTCTACGTAAATATGGAAATCTAAAGAAATTCAAAAGATCAAATTATTAGGAACGTAAAATATATTATCTACAACTATATCGAATAGTATTAATATGGATTCTACTTTTTGAATTTCACAACTTAAATTAGGCAAAAGGTTTTACTTTAAAGTACCGTTTAATCAACTATTTTGAATTTTTGACAATGCTGATTTGTTCCAACCTATACAAACATTCGTCTATATATATTATGTGTTTACATTTTTGAAAAAAGGACAAGATTTAGTTTAAAATTACAAATTCTTCCAGTAATAAAGACATGTAATTAACCCCAACTGCAATAAATGATAAAGCCAATGGAAAATCTTTTACCTAATAAATCCAAACTATATGTGGGGAAAAAATGTTTTCATGAATTGCGGGACAAAATAATATTCATTAAGTGTCTGAAAATGTGCTAATTGTTTATTTTGAAGAATTTTTTTTTTTTTTTTTATTTATTTATTTACAACTACAACTAAGTTTTTATGACCTTATCTAGTAGTATTCATTTCAATATAATAACGTTAAACAAAACAATCTATTCTACTGAATAAACGATCACATTACCAGGTCCAAAGGCTTTCTTCGTTTAAGCCTCCTCACAACATCACTACTATTTAGTTCTAGCATCTCGGAGTTGACATGACTCCATAGTCTCCTATCGTGTCTAACTGCAGTAGTCCTGATTACTTCTTCGACAGTTTCCATACGAAGATCTCTATGGATATTATCATTCCTGATGTACCATGGAGCACCAATAGCTGCTCGCAAAACCTTATTCTGGAATGTTTGTATAGCTTGAATGTTGGTCTTTTTAGTGCAACCCCACAACTGTATCCCGTATGTCCACACAGGTCTCAGAATTTGCTTATACAACAATAGCTTATTGCAGGTATCTAATTCGGATCTTCGGCCAAGTAGCCAATACATTTTCCTATATTTAAGGTCAAGCTCCAATTTCTTTTTTTTTATATGTGTCTTCCAATTTAGTCTAGTATCCAATATCATACCAAGATACTTTACTTCATTTCGACATGGTACTATCCTAGAATTAAGAAAAATAGGCATTGAATTGATTTTTTTATTTGTAAAATTAACTTGAGTTGACTTAGTCTCATTCAATTGCATGCGCCATTTCTTCGTCCAAGCACTAACCCTGTCTACGGTATCTTGTAGTTTCATGGTTGATTCCTCTATTGTATCCGCTGATGCCATAATACATGTATCATCGGCGAAAGTAGCTGTTGTTGTTTCCTTCCCCTGTGGTAAGTCCCTTGTGAACAGCAAGTCCCTTGTGAAGAGCAAGACCAAGTAATCCTTGGGTGTCCAAGGACAGGAAGTGTCCTTGGACCTCAGCAAGTAGGTCCAAGGACACTTCCCTGAGGTACTCCTGCAGAGATCTCTTTAAATTACGAGTATTCGTTTCCATGTTTAACCCTAAAGAGTCTGTCTGTCAGATACGATGTCAAGATCTTGGACACCCAAATTGGGAAGTCTTTTTGGAGTTTGTATATCAAACCCTCATGCCACACCTTATCGAAGGCTTGTGATACATCGAGGAAGACACTTGAGCATATTAATATTTTTTGAAGAAATGACGAATAAAAAGAAGCCATCTTTCCTATGGCCTTTTCTTCTATGGTAGAATTCTTGTTTTCAATGTGAAACATAACATTTATTACCTGTACAATTAATAACTTCCACAAAAGACCAAAGTATTAGAAATCCAAAGCATACTAAGCTGTGTTGCATTATTATGTCTTGTAGGCAAGTAAAGTTTAATTTATAAAATAATTCTTTACACTTAATTCACAGCTCATTCTACTAATTTGTGTTTATTTATGAATAAATATTCTATCAAAATAATTATTTTACTTTTGAGTACCAACATATCTATTCCACAAAAGAGCTTTCAATTGTCTCACCATAGTAAAAGAATTTACAGCTTTTGGAAATGTCTGTATAATAACAGCCTTGCAAGAAGTTACAGACGTTGCATTTACTTACTTTATTTAGTTACAGACTAATAGGTAAAAAACTTTTGAACTTTTAGCAAACTTCCCTTATTAAATAAAAAGAACTTCATCCCCTTATATTCTTCTTTTCGGTTACTTTCATGTTAGATTAGATTGTAATACAATTTACAGACAGACATTATTGAAACTACTTTAACTTTTGTAAACATTCATATATAATACAGAAGCCTGAGCAACCTGAAAGTATTTTTAAGAGAATAAATAGTGGTCAGGGTTTATTTAATTATTTACTTGAGAACAGTAATTTTCTGACAAGTTACCCTCTTGGGCTCACCCATACGTACGTGGCAATTTCACGGGACCCTAGTTATATCAACACCTTTTTCTTATAGTCTTGGGTTCTCTCTCCTCTCTCTCTCTCTCTCTCTCTCTCTCTCTCTCTCTCTCTCTCCTCTCTCTCTCTCTCTCTCTCCCTCCCTCTCTCTCTCTCTCTCTCTCTCTCTCTCTCTCTCTCTCTCTCTCTCTCTCTCTCTCTCTCTCTCTCTCTCTCTCTCTCTCTCTCTCTCTCTCTCTCTCTCTCCTCTATCTCTCTCTCTCTCTCTCTCTCTCTCTCTCTCTCTCTCTCTCTCTCTCTCTCTCTCTCTCTCTCTCTCTCTCTCTCTCTCTCTCTCTCTCTCTCTCTCTCTCTCTCTCTCTCTCTCTCTCTCTCTCTCTCTCTCTCTCTCTCTCTCTCTCTCTCTCTCTCTCTCTCTCTCTCTCTCGTATTCTGTCTATCAAATATACCAACTCTTGTTCTCTTCCGACCCTGATGTTATTAGAGTATTCAAGTTCTATTGGTCTTTGTTGTCTATTTCTTCCTTTTTTTATATGGCGATGATGACTGAGGGATTTTTGCCTTCGAAACAACAAAGAAAACAAAATTCTTGACATGTGTTTAAAACGTTGCTTTCGATCAATAACTATCACGTTTCACCAACAATTTTTCGATTTACTTACGCCAATTTTAAAACACTAAAAATTTAAAACAGCACTAATGATTCATTTTCGTTTTTATGTTAATTCCATGCATAAGTTGTAACTTATAATTTAGGTTTTCAAATTCTTCCGTTTTACTGTCTTGAATAAAATGTTTACTAAAAAATAACGGTTCACGACAGTTTGACACTATTCTACAATAGGTTCTTATCCCTAGGTCCAGCCTAGAATTCAAAGTTATAAAACAAAACGTGAGAAAAAACTATAAAATAAAACCACTAGTCCCCAATACTCTAATAGAGTCAATGTCCGAAAACAACAAGAGTTGGTCAAAAGAGACTTGGTAGGAAAAATGAAAGAGAGAAATCTAACACAAGACTACATGGGCAAAGGTGTAGATTCAGTAGATACACTCGAGATGTTGTTCTTCATTTAATGTATATTAAACTAATAGGTTTTTTTAGATATAGACAGGAAGTTTATGGATGGTAGTGACTTAATATTCGGGTTCAACACTAACTTATGTTTGTTATTTTAGTCTCTTTCGTGCTATTAACTTTCCCAGTAACGAAGTATATGGTAAATTTAGTAATCATCAAAAAGTTATAGGAGAGATGCTAGGGATACAAACCTACATGAAAAAAAGGTGTCGATCCAGTTAGGTCCTTTCAGGATTTCCAAGCCCGTATTCGATATAGTGAGCTCCTGACAGATCATGCAAAGAAAAGGATTTACGAAGTAAGAAGAAAAGTCACTCCTTTCACAAGATAGTATCAGCTACAAGTCGATTAATTAGTTCAAACATTCTGGAACTCAAATTTGAATAAACGTACATTGATACTTGACGCACAAAACATGTTTTAAGGATGCATTGCAACATTACTTTCAAGGTTACTATGGGCGAATAATTCAACCCTCAAGTTCTCAAATGCTCATTAAAACTTTCCTTATTTTCAGACTCGTTTCTCTGTAGTTATTTCATGACAAAGTGAGAGAACATGAATGCGTAAAATTTTAAGTACCTAGAAGTCAAATGACATCATCTTTTATTTAACAGAATATTATTCTTGGATACTTTATGGTTTATAAAGGATCAGATACAACCCTTTTGGGAATAATGTTGGGTTTGCGGAAAGTCAACTTTCCAATTTCGAAGTAAATAACTAATTCAACACGTTTCACTAAACCAATAAAGTTTGGAAAGTTTGAGTTCATTCCCAAAGATATCTGTACGGTATTTAATAATTTAAAATAAAGTTATAAAGAAAAAAACACAACCATTCACCCAGAATCGGAAGAGTTTTGTAGATTACGTATAATTACGTACCTCTTTTTACGAGGGCTTTATTATTTAATTTTGCAGTCTCACAAAAATATGCACAGTAACTGTGATTGTGACGAGAAAGCAAGTATGGAGGTTTCAACTTAAGTGTCGGTAGAGTTGCAGATTTTATTATTAGATGCAGCTTTACTGAACATATTACGTTCGAATAACTGCCTAAATTGTTTCTACAATGAAAATGGTGAGACGACTTTCATATTATTTTTATTATTTGCGTACTATATTGTATCTTAACTGTTGTTAAAATAGGTTTCAGCTAAACGCCATCTTCTGAAGCTTACATCTATTCTCAATATAGATGTATACTTAATATAGTTTTTTTTTCACTGGGATCTATTCCGAACGCGTTAAGCAGCAGTGATATGACGACAGAAATACAATAGAATCTTAGCCGGGAAAAAAGAAGAAATTTTTATCAATCTTAAGTTTTCGTCTGTGCACTACTTACGATATTTTAAACCTTTTTTATCCTACAACAGTTTTGCAAAGTATATACTGTCGCGAGTTGACAAGAATACGAATGCATGATCTCCTGGTGGTAGTCACTTTAACTTGATTGAGTCAACTATAGGGAAAGTGCTGCCAGAGTTGGCAGAATTATCTTGGAAACAGAGACTCGATACCACTTGTGAGGGGGTGAGGCTTACTCCTGGCTGGCATTTAAATCATCTCGCAGTAGGACCACTTTTCCCCTTACTTTTCGTCAGTACAAAATACATAAAATAGAACCCCAAAAAGTCTTACTATTATTTTTATAAAAACATCAACATTTTTATCACTATATAGAACCTTAAACAAACATTTCGCCCAGTAATTCTTTACTAATTCTTCATTAAGGCCGGCTGCACACTGGAACGATAAGATACATATCTCAGGGTCGTAAGCGATAAGCGATAACTGTCTTATAAAATAAGTATCGCTACTGCACGTTCAAACCGTGTTGTAGTAGCTAAACAGATGTACACCAGTACGATAACGACACCTATCGTAATAAGCACACGCGTTCAATACTTTCTTTCCTTCTTTCTCCTGTTTTTCAAATACCACTACATAACGAAAATATCATCTTCACTTAGAGGAGTGAAATAAGGAGTCAGGACAATTCAACTAAATGGAATCGAAACATAGCGTTAGAGGTAATAATGTGATTAGAATGAACGAAAACAGAACAAATAGCGTGGAAATAAAAGAAAAATAAAGTGTAGGCAAAGATTAATTGCTTGTAAAAAGTGTAAGTGTAATTTATGGTCAAAGCAAAAATAGTATAGGATTTCTTATATATTATCATAGTTTAAAATGCTAGATTTGGGAAAGACTACAAAATGTTGCTTCCTCTTTCATTTATAACAAAGTGTCTGAGGTATATTGTTGTGGGATGTTAACACTCACCCCGCTTCAGAGAGATGATTTAGTTACTATTGTCAACTAAAACTACAATACAATAAAAGTATAGCAAAATTACAAATAGACAGACATATACAATAATTATCATAATTCATTATTAAATAATACAAGTCATTTTATTTTCTGCTGAATTATTAAGTCCACTTCAAACTGTAGAAGATATAAACATAAAATCATAACTTGATCACTTTACTAATTTACGTGAACATGGATCGTATATTTCACCCTGATCATTAATGTTTGTAAGAATATCGCCAATATCAGTCTTGAGGGATCTAGTAATCTAGCAGACTGTAAGATAACTTCCACTTGCCTATTCCAGCGAGTCAGTCCTATAACAAAACTCACATTTTGGATTCCACCATTTTAAATTTGTCTTTAAATTACCATTTGCTTTTATATGAGCAACTATCCTTCATTATCAAATGTCGAGTCTCAGTTTTCGTGGCCGCTATTAGTGCTTGCCATACAATCAATATAAATGACAAGCAGAAGGCACGACCAAACTCGCTTAAAAATTTGTCCTTAATTCTACCTTTGTTTTTATATGAACAAGAATCTCTTTTTATGAAAATGTCTTGTCTCAATTTTTTATGCCGCTATACTACATGCCACGCAGTCAACAAAAAGACATGTCTAAATTCACATTTTGGATTCCATATATTTCGAAATTTATGGATCCGGTCTTCATGTTATTCATTATTTTAATAATAATCGAACGATATACTTTATGCGTTATAGGATTTTACCGTCAAAGTTACAAGCACGGTGGAGGGCGGGTGGAAGAACTTCATAACTTTGTAAATAGGTGAAGTTTGTCGGAAGCTTAGGAAATTAGATGTCTTTAATTTAGACATGAAATTAACATGTTAAATACTTGTGATGAATGAAAGTTAGAAAAAAATTGAAATTATGACGTTTCGTTGTCTCCCATTAAGACAACTATCGGTATTTGTGAATGATACTTCTGTTTTTAGCACTCAGAAAATAACTTTCGTTTAAATTGGAATTTTCGATTTTTTCAAACGATGTGAAATATTTGATTGTAATACCATTTTACTTGATTTTATTAACTAGTGGATTCTACTAAAAGTTTCAAAATTTCAGTTCTTTTAAAATATTAATATTCATATTTAGGCTACCTTTGACACTAAACAAAAAAAAATAAAAATATAGTAAAGAAATAAATATAAAATATACATTTTTCTTAATTTGTACTGCTACATAAGTTCTTTGATGGTAATTGCCCACATGGGCTCGCTTATAGTGAGTATCAGTATTACAATTCCGAGGTACTCTAGTTGGATCCACCTTTTTTCTTCTTCTTTCCTATCAAAGTCTCTTTTGAAAAACTCTTGATATCTACCCATCCTGATAATATTAAAGAATTGCAAGGCTAGGTGATCTCTTTTCTTATACCTTATCTTCTCCAGTTGTAAATTTGTAATGTGAATAGTTAAAGAAGATTAATTTGACTACGGTGTAAGGATCGATTCCCCATCATTGTAAAAGAAGTGTATTTTTCAAACAAATAAAATGTACTATGTGATCTTAATTTTGTTTTATTCAATTTTTGAATACCTGCCCTCATAATTAGTAGGACTACAGAGTGATTAGTCTTAAAAAGGCATTTAAGTAGGCATCAAAATACCGGGAAGGCTATTTCAAAGCATATGCGTGTTTATCAGAACACCGGGAAGGCTATTTCAAAGCATGTGCATGTTTATCAGAACACCGGGAAGGCTATTTCAAAGCATGTGCATGTTTACAGGAACACCGGGAAGGCTATTTCAAAGCGTATGCGTGTTTATCAGAACACCGGGAAGGCTATTTCAAAGCATGTGCATGTTTATCAGAACACCGGGAAATATATTTCAAGGCATTAAGTTGGGGGGTCAGAACACCGGGAAGGATATTTTAAAGAATCTGTGTGTGTATCACAACACCTGGAAGACAGTTTCACATCATCTGCATATGCATTGGAACACCGGTAAGACTATTTCAAAGCATCTGCATGTGGATCATAATACCGAGAAGGTTATTTAAAAGCATATGCGTGTTTATCAGATTACCGGGTAGACTATTTTAAAGCATTTAAGTAGGCATCAGAACACAGGTAAAGCTATTTCAATGCAACTGCTTGTCCATTAGAACACCAGCAAGACTATTTTAAAGCATCTGCGTGTGCATAAAAATACCGCTAAGGCTATTTCAAAGCATCCATCAGAACACAGGAAAGACTATTTCCATAGCATCTGCATGTGCATCAGAAATCCGGAAGGCTATTTCAAAGTATCTCGGTGTGCATCAGAACAACGGGAAGACTATTTCAAAGCATCTGTGTGTGCATAAGAACACCGGGAAGGGCTATTTCAAAGGATTTGGTTTAGATTGATAATAAAATGTAAAAGAAACACTTTTTTCTTTTTTTTATTGAAACTGTTTTAGTCGACGTCTACAAACTTTAAAAAAAATAAAGCATATATTCTAGGATTTTGCCTAACTCTGAATTTCAAAATGTGTGATTTTATATGCACTGGTGTTTGTATGGTTGTGTTATAGGCGATTTTGATATTGAATTGTGTGTATACTCCAAGGTGTGATTAAAATCACTCTCTAAATCTCTTTAAATTTCTGTTGTCACCACGAGACAGGAAATAAACAATATAAAGTTAAGAAATAGGTCACGTCAAATTACATTGGAGACAGCCATCTCATTACCTACGTAAATATTTAGGCCGATGTAAGAATCATTCTTTATTAAATAATTGTATAAATAATTGAATACAAGAAAACAAAAATAAATCATTTTCATTTTATTTCATACTACTTGTACCCTCTACCATGACGACATTATCTGGAGTGAATTTAAAATTTTGCTGTGTTTGGTTTCTTAGGACAAGTATGTGGGAGACAGATAAAATTGTAGGATTCAATTGTCTGCCCGTATACATCTTATAATAGTTATTTCATTTAAACCACATTGGTAGATTAGGTTAGCTTACAACTCATTCACCTATACAGGATATTATTAAGAAAAGTATGGTTTAATGAAGTGAGAAGGGGTAGTTTAGTGTACGAAGTTTTAAATCTTTTGATATTTGTTAATCTTATAACTGTCTAACTTTTAATTCGTAAAACAAAGTCATACTATATGAACAAAGAAAATAATTGTCCAATAATCTGCAATGAAAAGTACTTATGTCTCACTTGATAATAACAAAAATAAATTTTTAGCTCTCAATGTTACCAACGTTTGATCAAATATTGTTCTTACCTTCATCCGAATTGCTGATAATGTGGAGAATGCCGTTAGAGGGCTGCAGTGCTCTCTTGATGCTATTGATAAATGGACAAAGAAATGGAGAATAAAACTAAATGAAAAGAAATCGGTTCTTGTAAATTTTACAAATAAAAAAATAGTATCACTCCCAGTTTTTATCAACTCGCAGATTATACCATATGCGAATTCAGCAAAGTACCTAGGTATGACGCTCTATGACAAATTAAGGTGGAAGGAACATGTCAAAAAGAAGAGACAGGAATTGAATCTAAAACTCAAGAAGATGCATTGGTTGTTAGGTCAATACTCACAACTTTCATTGCATAACAAATTGCTAATATATAAGCAAATTCTAAAGCCAGTATGGAATTATGGTAGTCAGTTGTGGGGCTGTACTAAGAAGTCAAACATCAAGCGGATACAAACATTTCAAAACAAAGTATTGAGGCAAATCTGTAAAGCTCCATGGTATGTGAGGAGCGACATCATCCATCGTGACTTAAAAATCAATACCGTGGCTGAAGAAATTAAGGTATGCTCCTTAAGACACAGTAAGAGACTGGAAGCTCATGAGAATATAGAAATGCTCCCTCTCCTCAACGCCAGCAAGGATCTGCGAAGGATGAAGAGGACAAAGCCCATTGACTTGGTGCGAGACTAAAACTGGACTCTGTTTAATGAACTAGAGCTGGGTGAACCATATCATTGTTAAAACCATGTATTCAGAATAAATTGCTTGTTAGGTTGTATTTAACTTAGTTGTAATAAAATTTAAAAAAAACCTTCATCCGCGATTGATTGATGTACGATATAAGAAAGATTTATAAGCTTAAATTAATAGATATTGGACCAAGCGAACGTAACTGAATGATGGGTTTAAGAGGCCTTTATTTATGTGTGTAATCATGGCTGATCTTCAAAACATCTGTAGGCCTATAAATTGTTAAATTACGTGTCCAGATTATATCGGTTTATATTTAATTGATGAATATATTACATTTGTTTATGTTCTAAATGTATATTATCATGGTAATATTAGTCACCAATATATCTCCACACAAGGGATTATCATACCTTATAATTCATCACCATTAATCTTGCTTTACTGTCATCCCCTGGATTAGCCATATTTATTTTATTAAATCATCATTTATACCTTTATTTGTAACAATACGTACCCTTTATAAAAACATTAACAAAATTAGACATAAGAGTGTCCCGAATAAAATTGCCCTTTTACCGAGTAAATCAATACTAAAAAAATGTTTAAACTTAAGCAAATACCTACCTCTCTTTCTGTTATTACCTTCGAGTATTGCACATTCGTTTGTTAAGGCGTTCGTTAAATTTTCATAAAACAAAGTTAAAATTTTATGAGTTGAAAATAAAACATCAGCTCTTTTCTTTTTTATGTTAGAACGCTAACTTTCTCAAAACAAAAAATTCAAGATTAAAAGATAAAGGAGACTTGTTTGGCATTTTCAATTTACTCACAAATTATAATTGTCTTTAAATATTGGTCGTAAACTCTTAATAATTTCATAACTGTGGCGGGCATATCAAACAATTTTCTCGGTAGTATTTTTATCATTACATCCAACATTGACGAATAATTGATTATTTTATTAGCTCCTAAATCTGTATGTCGATGTTGTTAAACGAACGAATCTATAAAATATAGAAAGATACAAAGAATAATAGAAATTTTAAGTACATTGTGAGGCATTGATATTTTCTCATGGATGATATTGCATAATTATTTTCGATAGGTTTAGTTATGCGCTTACGATTTAAGATCCGAATTAATTAAAAAAGCTCATTAAAACTTTTCTTTAAACTTA
Source organism: Aphrophora alni (assembly GCA_963513935.1). Lineage (NCBI taxonomy): Eukaryota > Metazoa > Arthropoda > Insecta > Hemiptera > Aphrophoridae > Aphrophora > Aphrophora alni. The sequence goes on from OY740766.1 coordinate 33,544,729, forward strand.
AAGTAGGTAGAATTTTAAGTACTCGAAGCTCAAATTATATCATCTTTCTCTCACAGAGTCTATTTTTAAAATGTTTGGATTTATAAATAACCCATTGGAACCTTTTAGTAATAAATAAAGTTGGATATAAGGAAAGAAACCTACAATTTTAAGATTAAGATATTGTTAGAAATTATGGTAAAATTATAAAGTATATGAAAATTTAGTTTTTATTTTAAGTTTTAAAACAATGCACCGAATTTAGAGCATCGATGCAAAAGAACTCAAAAAGTGATGCAATCGCTGATTAACAAGCAATATGCCCAGAACAAAGAAACTATGCAGGCGTAGTAACCAGGTCAATGAGACCGACGGGATCTGCTCGCTGTTCCATGCAGTCAACAAGGAGACGAGCCACCAATGACTAGCGATAACCTTATTTGAGAGATTATTGGACTTTGATGTTTACGCCACCAATGGCACAAAGAGTGAACAAATCAATTGTATTCAATTCTATGTGTTTTGAATTTGCCTTTCGCAACGATACTTAGTTTGTTCTGAATTGTATTGTTTTGGAAACAAATAATTAAGTTATATTTTCTTTGTTGAAATATTAAAACATAATGTTGAAGTATGTGTGTAAATATTAGATCGAAGAATATGGAACTTTTATATCAGGGCATAAGATTGTATCTGAGAATTTGTATAAATAAATTGTTTAAAAAATATGTCTATATTAATCAATAATATATGTGGAAACAGAACCATTAATTATCCACTGAACCCGATAACTAGAAAGCCCTCACATAACAATATTTGTAAGGTACTTAATAATTACTCTAAAAATCAAAATGCAGTTATAAATAATTTAAAAAAAAAATTATATACCCACTAATGGAAGAGTTTCAAGAGATGGTAAAAATATATAATACTAGGCCTTAATAGATTACGTAATGTCTGGAATATGCAGAGAGCTTCTGTGAAGGTGATAAGAAAACTGAAATATTAGCAGATGTCTCGAAAGAAATACAACGGTTAATCCAGCGTATTACATATAGCTTTGTTAACCATCCCCTAATAAGTTGACTTCCATGCCAATTTCATCAAATGGCAATCTCTTCTCTCTGGTAGTTTACATGTTTCTTTTCAATTTCTTCAGCACAATATCAACGTATCACAATTTTTAAATTACATTTTTAACATATAGCATTTTATGTGCTTGAATTCACAAGTTTCAAATAACTTCGCTAAACAGGTGTATACGATATTTTGGTCTAACGTCTTCCATTTCGTCACTGACCAAACCTGAAATTCTTACCAAATATTACTCAAATCACTAAAAATCTAGCTTCCAAAATATAACTAAAGAATTTTCCGATGAATAACAGTCATTTTATATAACAAAAAGTTAGTGTTTTAGCTCCAATTGTAGGGTAAACTTTTTCCGAAGTAAACATGTCGATTGAAATCAAATTGAGTTAGCAAACTTTGCATCATGAACAGATCTCTAACCACAATAAAGTTACACAAAAAGAGGAAATTTATAAAAATAATTTATAAGGCTTATTAAAATATAATTTCAGTTAAAAATTAAATTAAATCGTTGAGAAGTTACCCGAATTTTTTTTCTAAATATGTTTTTTTCTTATACATTTACATTAAAATTAATTAATTAAAATTAATTAATTAAAATCTTAAAAATCAATTGTTTTTTATATAGAACCCATTTCCAGAGGTGAGCATTACCTGATCAAAATAAAACGTTAAAGATTCCTTAATCTAATGAATTGTATTTTTTAATTTAACTATGAAACACATTTCAATGCAGTGTGTACAGGTAAAGTCGTTTTTCCAGTGATTTATTCAATACTTTACGAAGTAAATGGAGTTGAAAATGTATCAACTCAAGTTAGTAAACTAAAAAACATTAACAATTAATTTTGATCCTTCTTTATTTAATTGAAGTTTTATCCAAGGAATCACTTAAATTATTGAGTATGGGATTGGCAATACCGAAGGATCCTAAATGGATCTATACCTTTTTTGTTTAGTTTTAGGTTAAATTCCTCTCACCAAATTAATAAAAAACACAATTTTCTACAAAAATCATTTTATTTGTGTAATACAGAAACAAGAAGAGTTTCAAGTTACCTTGAAAGTTATCTTCAGTTGTTACACGCACACAAACCTTATTGACACTGGACTGTACTACAGTAGTGTCACACAGAAGGGTTTAGTGTGCATGTAACAACTGAGGATAATGACTTAGTCTTTGAAAGGTCGTCTTGTAATTGTTATTAGGCCTATACGAGTAAAGTGGTCTCTGGTGTTTTCATTAATTTAGCGACCGACGTCTCTACAAGTATAGCTCATTACAGTTGATTAGATCTTTCCTATCATATCTCTCTTGACCAACTTTCAAAGAGTATTTGAGGGCTAGCGATCCTTATTTTATAATATTTTTTATAAGGCAATGATGACAGAGAGCTTTTTCACATTTCAGGAAAAAATGAAAATGAATAATTCTGCGAATTGAATAATTTATAGGATTCATAAAAATGTCAGCTGAGGTAATGATAAAAGCAAACGTGAGTGAATGTGAGTTTTTAATTGAATTTTTAATCATTTACATCAACGTGACGTGAAGCTTATAAATATTTATTTTAGAAATTGTGAGCAAGGTGGGAAAATAAAATGACAGCTGATTTATTCTCCTTGCATTAAATATATGGATATTAAACATTTTAATCATGTTTTAAAACGTATAATATGATATTGTACTTTTTTCAGGAAATATAATGCCAAACAAAAGTTGAACCTTCGAAAAATTACATGTGATGTTTACAATTAAAATAAATATCAAAGCAAATGTGATCTGCTTTCTGTCAAAACAAAAGTATGAAAGTAAACTGTGCATTTATACAAATTTGATGCTAATTTATAAACGTTTTTATGATTTTGACTTTTTGTTTTCATTTAAATTAGTTTACGTAAAGCAATGAACGTAAAAAGTTACTTTAACGTTAACATTTTACAGACTTTTAAGTTAAAACATATTCCAACCTCAGGAAAATAATTTTATTAAATCGTGACAAGGTCCAAATTTCCAAATCAACAGTCACAACTTTTAACATAATTTCAAAAAACATAAGACACTGTGTTGAAATCACGATCCCCACTTCACTCATTTTTAAAAAGACATACGAAAACACAATTTCTAGTAATCAATTAATCTAGATTTCATTTTGAGGTAACATTTATTGCAATCTCAAAAGACCAAATTTGTTTTCATTTTAGATGTTTTAAATTTCATTTTGTCTACTTGAGTCTTCCAGAATACAAAACTTTAACGTAAAATGTTAACTTTGTAGTAGTAATAAATCTAACAAGCCACGTTTACACTCGAGAAGTTTATCTGAGTAATTGCTATTAGAGAATGTTCTAAACAACTACGGCTGTTAATTTCTTTCTACAAAATTTCACATTAAACTTTCCTCAAGCCATGGTGCATTGTGTCTTTTCTAAAAACAACCACAGAATTATATTTCTCTTTAAAGTTACTATAAAGAATTGATAACTCTAAAGGTTTTTCCTTACAGTGAGTGAGCGTAACATAAAATATCCACGACAAGAATTTCTATTCTCTTGATGTATTTGATAAACCTTTTCTAAAACTACAGCTGATTAATAATTCAATTTGTTTAATTGTACAATGTTAGAATATTTTCTTGTATTTGTTTTATCGATAATAAATTAAGTCTAAGATAAATCACATATAGTATGATTTAGGACATGGTAAAATTTCTGTTTGTAGCGTTTTGTGGCAATTCTACAAATTTTTGTTGAGTAACTTCATCCCTATTAGATTAATGAAGACGTATGGAGTAGTTAACAAACGGCGATGCTATCTACCAGGATCGAATCTGTGATGGTTCGGACTGCAGCGATATAAACACACGCTCAGCCAATTGAGCTACTCCGTTCCCATTAAGGGAATTCTAAATCAACCTCAGCCTATTTGTTGTAACTATACAAAGCTTCTGATTGACCCTAATACAAAACATGGCATGTTGCAAAGCTTACCAGTACAGAGCGCTGTATGACAAATTTGCATACACAACAACCACGCGAACCTAGTTTCTAAAGATTCTAAAGTTTTTGTTTTCGTTTCCGTCACACACGGTAACGAAATCATTTTATCGGGACCTTTAACATAATAGAAACTAAGATGGATCACCCTACACTATACTACGTATGCTAGATAAATATAATTTTATATGTTACCTTTCATATAACGCTAGTATTTACCATGTTAACTTCATGTCTCAGTTAAGACTTGTAATTTCCAAGACTTCCGACAAACTTTAACTATTTACAAAGTTGTAAAGTTTCTTCTACTCATCCCCTCTTTGTTTGCAACATTGACAGTTACTCCATCTTTGACAACTATACATAATCCTGATAGCCGCGTCAAAAAATAAGAGAGATAGATTGAAAATTAGGTATCAGAATAATTAAAAAGATATTGCAAATTGAAAATATCATAACCTAAATTATTTGCCCTATATCTAAACAATATAATAAATTCCTAGGTCTACTTATTGAAAATCGATTGCCAGGTGCCTGACATCACACTTGTAATGTGTAAATCACTAAAGAAAATAGAAAATTTGTTTACCCGAGTTACATTTAACGTATGATACTGAACATTTGTTTGACATGTTTATTCCATTGGCGTGTTTTGAAGAGCTTCCTCAAAATTGAGTTTAAGTTTTTATTTTCAAACAACCATTTAGTGAAACAACAGACAACTTAGGTTTTAGAGTGAAGTGAAGGGATGTGATATATGAGCGTAATATGGTGTAATATAGACTATTGTGTTTTCTATTCAATTGGTGAGAGGAATCTAATCTAAAACTAGATCAAAAGGTGTTGATCCAGGTAGAGTCTCGAGATTGCCAACCCCATACTCAATATAAGTAATTTCTTGAAGTAAACTTTATTTTCAATTAAATAAAGAACGACCAAAATTAATTGTTAAGGTTTCTCAGTTTGCTAAGTTGAGTTTACTTTATACATTTTCAGAATTATTTCCACTTCCATTTACTTCGTTGAGTTGCAATAAAAAACTGAAAATAAATACGTTACATCTACACACTGCCTTAAAATAAGTTTCCATGGTTAAATAATTACATTTTCTTAGATTAAGGAATCTTTAAAGTTTTATTTGCGTCAATAATTACCCATCTATGGAAAAGGGTTCAATTTTTAAAAATTAAAATTAATGAATTTTATTGAAAATTAAAAAAAAACATGTTTAGAAATAATGTCGGTTTAGAAACCATCAACGATTTACAGAATTTTTTTCAGGGAAATTATATTTTATATGCCCTTATAAATTATTTTTACAAATTCGTTCAGTTTATTCAACATTTATGTGGTTAGAGATCTGTTCATAATACAAAGTTTGTGAAATCAATTTAATTTCAAACGGCTTGTTTAGTGCATAAAGTGTATACCCTACAAATGGAGGTGAAATACTAACTTTTATTTGAGTAATATTTATAAAGAATTTTACGTTTAGTCAATGACGACGGTCTTGCCGAAATGGGTTATGGTTAGACAAAAATATCCTACATCTCTGTTGAGCCAAGCTAATGAGTTCAAGCACTTTATTATGCTATAAGTTGAAAGTGTAATTATTCTTCTGAAGAAATTGAAAAAAAACTAGTCCAAATTTTGGTTCTGAAATATTGAATTTGGAAAAATAGGCAAATAAACAAATTTACAAAAAATCGGAGTGTATTATGTTTAATAGGCTATTTTTTAATGATCCCGCCTTAAAACTGGTTAGGTTTTTATTTTCAGACCACAATTTAGTGAAATATTTCCTAGACAACTGAAGCTTTACTAAGTCAAGTCAGGGACGGTGTAATATGAGCGCGAAATTTTAAATCAATATTTTAGCTGTCTAAAAATTAATTATTGAGATATTGAATTTATATGACAAATTAAATAATTTTAATGATATCTACAGATAACAATAACTATTTTCATATCAACTAGATCAATAATAAAGATTTATTTTTGAGTTTTCCGATTCTCAATCTTATCGCGTCCATGATTGATTGATGTACGATATAAGAACGAGTTATAAACTTACGTAGATATAGAGCAAGCGTACGTAACTGATTAGTGGGTTTGGATAGAGATTTATATACACAATACGATGTATTTACATCATTTATTTATGTACGTAATAATGACCAATCAGCTAAACATGTGTCGATCTACAAATTAACGAAATAATTGCTACACAATAATTAAAATTCCATTTAATATCTACGATATGTTTAGATGCTCCACGTCACCAATATATCTCTACACAAAGGACTATCTTTCTAAAGTTATAATTATTTTTCTCAAAAAACAACACAAAATGACTGATTGACGGATAACCAAGCGTTTTCGGAACCTGAATTTTAACACACCTTGTGTCATATATATACAGAGGAGTATAAAAGTAGGATACAGTAATGAAATATTTTATAGAAAAAGTAGGTTTATTTATACAAAAACAAAACTTTTACAATCTATTTTAAAAGTGTTAAGAAACAGAAATGAACTCTTAAAAGTGTTGTACTTGACCAATACACTTACTTCCCTTTGTGTTCAAACTGTTTGCCTTCACAGTCAACACACTGTTGTACGTTTGAAGTTACGCTTAAACACACTTTTCGGCAAAGTTCTTTATTTTCATCTATATCTTGGCAAGCTTGGCGAATGAATTCAACCATCTGATTAAGATCACGAGGTTTCTTCGAAAACACCTTGTCTTTGACAACTCCCCAAAAGAAAAAATCCATAGGTGTCGGATCGGGAGATCTTGCTGGTCATTCAACCGATCCTCTTCGACCGATCCACGCGTTAGGAAACTCCCGATGTAGTAGGTCACGCACGATTGTCGCATAGTAGGCAGGAGCTCCATCTTGTTGGAAGGAGAATTCCTCATTACCCTGCTGGATTTTGAATTGTGGTATAACGTCGGTCAGAATGTTCTTGTATGCATGTTGGTCTACAGTGTTATGAAAAATGACAGGTCCAATGACACCTTTACATGAAATGCTAGCCCAAACTGTTACTCCAGGTTGATTCAGCTGTTCTTCGAATGCCTGAAAGCTTAAAATTAACCTCATCGCTCCAAACAATTTTTGGAATAATTCCAGCACCTTCTAGTTCCTCGTTTAACATTATCTTGCAAAACTGCAGTCGACGATCAGGGTCGTCCTCCAGTAGCCCATAAATAAGTCTTGGAATGTACATTTTCAAACCTAACCGTTTCATTAGGCGTCCTAAAGATCTACGTTCAATGCCCAGTTCAATAGATACCCTTTTTCTTGTCTTTTTTGGGCTTTGAACATAGGTCTGCGCGACAATCATTTCGTTTACAGGAGTAGTGACAGTGATTGGTCGTCCAGCCTTTGGAGCATTACAGATAGATCCTGTATGGTTAAACTTATCTCTTAGTCTATAAATACTTAATCTGGTTGGTGGAGGTGTATCAAACTCTTCTCTCCATCTCTCTCGAATTCTTTCACTGTTTTCTGTCTTCCAATATTCTTTCATAACCCACTTTCGTTGATCGTTGGTCGTGTAACCAGCTATGATGACACAAGTTTAATAATAACAACAGTAACAATGAGAAAACATTGCCAGCTGATAGTAACAAACGTATTAAACAGCTGATCAGGTGGCTAACTTGGATATTACCAACCAACTAAAATTATATACCTACTTTTGTACCCCCAGTATATATATATATATATATATATATATATATATATATATATATATATATATATATAGTCTAATTTTACTTTCCAAGAGTTAAGCCAATTTTTTTTTTAATATTCTGTATTTCTGCTAGGATTTACATAATTAAATTGAGTACAATATGCAGCCATTCTCGTTATTAATTGACTCTTTTCGGAGTACCTCCAGCCCCGAAACCTGTTTTTTTTTTAATGACGGTACTCCAAAACATGTCCAATAGTAATAATAATGTTACAATATCTTAAATATTTGAAAATAGTACTAAACATTATTAAATTGTTTATTTATTACTGTTTTTTTTTTTTTTTTTTTTTTTTAATTTACATCGACGGCTCAACAAATAATTGAAGACATCGATTTCTAGTTTGATGACAGTTGTAGATAAATTTAATGCAACAAAATTATACAGTATAACAAACACACAGAACACAATTCTCACAAGAAATACGCCCAAGTATCAGACGCGTTTCAAAGACAAGGTCGTCCTCTTCAGTGATACACGAGCTACACCAATCAAACTGCAGTCATAGTTTGATTGGTGTAGCTCGTGTATCACTGAAGAGGACAACCTTGTCGTTGAAACGCCTCTGATACTTGGGCGTATTTTTTGTGAGAATTGTGTTCTGTGTGTTTGTTATACTGTATAATTTTTCTCATAAGTCAAGCTCAACATTTAATATCAACTAAGTTTTGGTTAAACTTTCAGAAAAATATTATTCCTCATAAAAAATTCAAAATATCTATTTTTGGGTGGTTTTGAATTGTTTTACACAGTAGAGCCCCTAAATATTTCAATAAAATATGGGTCACTGTTTTAAATCCCAGACAAGTAGATTCCTACAAAAAAGTGCTCAAATAAAATATTTTCCTAAAATATAAATTTTGTCTCATAAATTATTGATACATTACAAGAAACAACTACAAACTTATTAAGAAATAATCAGCTGTCAGTTAGTTAAGTGAATAATCAAGAATATTCAATAATATTTACAATAAGAGAACTTATGATTATCACTCAGCGTTAAAAATAACACAAATTTCATGCGTGTAACACTTCCATAAATAAATACAAGCATACTTTGTTGTTCTGATAATACACGGTGTTAGGTGCTACCATCTTCATTCATATATTGTGTTTACACGCAATGTCACCACTAATGTTATAAATCACTGTTTAATAAAAGAAATTCTGCAAGTATGACAAGCAAGCTAAGATTAATGGTGGAGTGTGTGACTGGAGCCTAATATTTGTACTTCTTATATTCATAACCGCAAGGAAGTAAAAAATAAAGATCACCGGGAAAATTTTGCAATCAAATAATAATACTGTACGGGTGGTTTAAAAATGGTGGCGATAATTTAGAAGAGATATTTCAAGTGTTCTAAATGAACAAAAGCAAAACCTAAAGTGTAATTTAAGAATAACTGACGGGAATTGTTTCGTAAAAATTAAAATGTAAGGTTTATTCTGAATTATTTATTCGATTTTGAATAATTGTGAAAATCAGACTCTATTTAAAATAGGCAAAATACAAAACTTATTTCATTATTAATATAAAACTTCTAGTAGGTTAGGAACATTATAGATAGGTTGTGTTCCCCATCCCTATGCAGTTTTTGAAAATCATCGTTTATTATTACTTTTTTTTATTTTAGTTTATTATCGATTAAACAATAACATAGAACTGTTTTCAGATTTCACGCAACGAATACCGAGTAAATATTCTTGTAAAATACCTTGACAATGCTGTAACTAGAGAAACCATGGTCGGCGAGTTTCAATAAATTTGTGGCTATACTAAGAAATAAAAGTGTTTTATTTATTAAAATGGAATACCACCAAGTAACTATGTCCTTAACATAAATAGTTTATTACAATCTATCTTAATGCTAATGTTATCTCGATAGGTGGTTGGTCGAATCCATATGTATGTACCGGAGTTGAGTACCCTCCGATTAAAACACACAGAAAATAAAAATGTTAATTTAGAAAAGGAGCTGAAGATAAAGCCTATTTATTTTCTCAATATATTTTATTATTATTATTACTAATTTAATTTACATAATTTGTAAAAACATTTTACAACCCTTAATGTTGATACTCTTGTTGAAAGTGCAGATGTTAAAAAAATTAAAAAATTGTGTAAATTTGTCAGTACAGAAAATAAATTATGTAATTTCTCTGATAATTTATTTAAAATATTTATAAAAGGATCACGCCAGTGCCAAAACCACATGACGTAAGAATATAGGGACAATTATTTTTATAAAGTCAAAATGTTTTAAGGGGCCTAGCGCATATATATTATCAATGTTTTCGTCAAATAAACATAAATATTTGCAATCAGAATAACTTCTAGTGTTATTTGATGCCTCACACGTATTTCAAAATAAAAAATGTTCAACACGATAGCTCCTTAAGTATCCCGAGATCATTGTTTTACCGCTATTTTTTTATGTGGGACAATATAAACAATATAAATGCAAAATTTGAAATACATAGAATTTATTTTGTTGTCTGTGTAGACGGGTTACGACTTATAGAGAGAGAGGGACAGACACGCGCATGAAATAATAAAGGTGTTTGGTTTTAGCTATGGACCTTAATAAAGATAAATTATTGAAAATGCAATGCGTTATTAATAACTATTGAATTGTCTCAAATCTCACAAAAACTACTATTAAAACGTATACATTACGCATTTCTCATTGTGTTGTTTAATTCAAATGTATTCATCATACGAAAACTATAACCCACGATTTCGCACTGCAATTTCATTTCAAATAAACATAATTTTTCAGATTTGTAGGTCACGTCGGATTTAGTGGAGGGGAGGAGATGATATAAGACTTTTTATATTGGCTTAAACGCCAACATATTAATTTCTTCGTCACGTAAACATATATATTCGTAATCAAAATAACTTCTAGGTTTGTTTGATACCCCACACATAATATTTCTAAAAAGAAATTCAATTCAATAGTTTTTGCCCCTTAACTATCCCAAGATAGTTTATTTACCACTATATTTTTCCTACATGAGACAATACAAAGAATATAAAAGCAAAGTGATTAGACTGGTTGCTACTTACAGACAGAGAGACGGATAGACACGCGCTTGAAATTATAAAGGTCCTAAGTTTTACCTATAGACCCTAATAATTTTATATTATTTAAAAAATCGAAAACACTTGTTGTTGTTGTGAAACACAAACCTTGTTGTTTATAATCCACATTTGTTGTTTATTACACAACTAGTAAATTTTCAATCTTATGTTCACTCATCAATGACTTGAAAAGGTTAAAACCAGTTGAGCAATAAACAAAAAATTGTAGATTATAACAGAGTTTTCTTTTTTCTCAAAATAAAATGTTCGACTTTCACATACTAAAACCTCATTTTTTTAAATAATTTATAATGTTGAGAGAATAAGAAGAAAAATTTATAGCTACTTTTTTTCTATGCCTAACTTATAAATAGGAACCGAATAATATTACGATTCAGTGCAATTTATTTGATTTGTGGTTTTTAGAATGATAAAAACAAAAAAAAAATAAATCCTTAAACTGTATTTTTATTTAAATTTATTATTATGTTTTACATAAAACTTTATACTGTTCTTGAATTTATTCAATCACTGAAAGTTAAAAGAGAAAAAACGCTAAGAGTAAAACTAAACATAAATGTTTATTCTAATCTATTTGTATTTAAATTCCTTTAAAGAATGGATGATTTTATTAGATTTAATTAGGTAAAACTTTGAACCAATTAAAACTTAATAAATTGGTAATTAAACTCTTATGGATACCTCCAACAATGATGTTTAGAATGAAGTTGCCTTAATTGGACTTTGAAGTTTTGCTTTCAGAGGGAAAGCAAATTATAACCTGTCTAGACCTTTGATCCGTTAGTTTATAATTTGACTGTCAGATATTTCTATGCGTTTCAGTACATAATCAAGACATGTTCTTTGACAAATCAACTGTACTTTGCATTTCTTGAACATTCAAGTAGTTCACCTTATGAAAGACAGTATTAACAGGACTTGGAACTCATTTCTAATATGTTATTTTCTTGTTCTTTGACAAATCAACTGTACTTTACATTTCTTATACATTCAAGTAGTTCACCTTATGAAAGACAGTATTAACAGGACTTGGAACTCATTTCTAATATGTTATTTTCTTGTTCTTTGACAAATCAACTGTACTTCGCATTTCTTATACATTCAAGTAGTTCACCTTATGAAAGACAGTATTAACAGGACTTGGAACTCATTTCTTATATGTTATTTTCTTGTTCTTTGATAAATAAACTTTACTTTTCATTTCTTGAACATTCAAGTAGTTCACCTTATGAAAGACAGTATTAACAGGACTTGGAACTCATTTCTTATATGTTATTTTCTTGTTCTTTGACAAATAAACTCTACTTTGCATTTCTTATACATTCAAGTAGTTCACCTTATGAAAGACAGTATTAACAGGACTTGGAACTCATTTCTAATATGTTATTTTCTTGTTCTTTGACAAATCAACTGTACTTTGCATTTCTTATACATTCAAGTAGTTCACCTTATGAAAGACAGTATTAACAGGACTTGGAACTCATTTCTTATATGTTATTTTCTTGTTCTTTGATAAATAAACTTTACTTTGCATTTCTTGAACATTCAAGTAGTTCACCTTATGAAAGACAGTATTAACAGGACTTGGAACTCATTTCTAATATGTTATTTTCTTGTTCTTTGACAAATCAACTGTACTTTGCATTTCTTATACATTCAAGTAGTTCACCTTATGAAAGACGGTATTAACAGGACTTGGAACTCATTTCTTATATCTTATTTTCTTGTTCTTTGATAAATAAACTTTACTTTGCATTTCTTGAAAATTCAAGTAGTTCTCCTTATGAAAGACAGTATTAACAGGACTTGGAACTCATTTCTAATATGTTATTTTCTTGTTCTTTGACAAATCAACTGTACTTCGCATTTCTTATACATTCAAGTAGTTCACCTTATGAAAGACAGTATTAACAGGACTTGGAACTCATTTCTAATATGTTATTTTCTTGTTCTTTGACAAATCAACTGTACTTTGCATTTCTTATACATTCAAGTAGTTCACCTTATGAAAGACAGTATTAACAGGACTTGGAACTCATTTCTTATATGTTATTTTCTTGTTCTTTGATAAATAAACTTTACTTTGCATTTCTTGAACATTCAAGTAGTTCACCTTATGAAAGACAGTATTAACAGGACTTGGAACTCATTTCTAATATGTTATTTTCTTGTTCTTTGACAAATCAACTGTACTTTGCATTTCTTATACATTCAAGTAGTTCACCTTATGAAAGACGGTATTAACAGGACTTGGAACTCATTTCTTATATCTTATTTTCTTGTTCTTTGATAAATAAACTTTACTTTGCATTTCTTGAAAATTCAAGTAGTTCTCCTTATGAAAGACAGTATTAACAGGACTTGGAACTCATTTCTAATATGTTATTTTCTTGTTCTTTGACAAATCAACTGTACTTCGCATTTCTTATACATTCAAGTAGTTCACCTTATGAAAGACAGTATTAACAGGACTTGGAACTCATTTCTTATATGTTATTTTCTTGTTCTTTGATAAATAAACTTTACTTTTCATTTCTTGAACATTCAAGTAGTTCACCTTATGAAAGACAGTATTAACAGGACTTGGAACTCATTTCTTATATGTTATTTTCTTGTTCTTTGACAAATCAACTCTACTTTGCATTTCTTATACATTCAAGTAGTTCACCTTATGAAAGACAGTATTAACAGGACTTGGAACTCATTTCTAATATGTTATTTTCTTGTTCTTTGACAAATCAACTGTACTTTGCATTTCTTATACATTCAAGTAGTTCACCTTATGAAAGACAGTATTAACAGGACTTGGAACTCATTTCTTATATGTTATTTTCTTGTTCTTTGATAAATAAACTTTACTTTGCATTTCTTGAACATTCAAGTAGTTCACCTTATGAAAGACAGTATTAACAGGACTTGGAACTCATTTCTAATATGTTATTTTCTTGTTCTTTGACAAATCAACTGTACTTTGCATTTCTTATACATTCAAGTAGTCCACCTTATGAAAGACAGTATTAACAGGACTTGGAACTCATTTCTTATATCTTATTTTCTTGTTCTTTGATAAATAAACTTTACTTTGCATTTCTTGAAAATTCAAGTAGTTCACCTTATGAAAGACAGTATTGACAGGACTTGGAACTCATTTCTAATATGTTATTTTCTTGTTCTTTGATAAATAAACTTTACTTTGCATTTCTTATACATTCAAGTAGTTCACCTTATGAAAGACAGTATTAACAGGACTTGGAACTCATTTCTAATATGTTATTTTCTTGTTCTTTGACAAATCAACTGTACTTTGCATTTCTTATACATTCAAGTAGTTCACCTTATGACAGACAGTATTAACAGGACTTGGAACTCATTTCTTATATGTTATTTTCTTGTTCTTTGATAAATAAACTTTACTTTGCATTTCTTGAACATTCAAGTAGTTCACCTTATGAAAGACAGTATTAACAGGACTTGGAACTCATTTCTTATATGTTATTTTCTTGTTCTTTGACAAATCAACTGTACTTTGCATTTCTTATACATTCAAGTAGTTCACCTTATGAAAGAGAGTATTAACAGGACTTGGAACTCATTTCTTATATCTTATTTTCTTGTTCTTTGATAAATAAACTTTACTTTGCATTTCTTGAACATTCAAGTAGTTCACCTTATGAAAGACAGTATTAACAGGACTTGGAACTCATTTCTAATATGTTATTTTCTTGTTCTTTGATAAATAAACTTTACTTTGCATTTCTTATACATTCAAGTAGTTCACCTTATGAAAGACAGTATTAACAGGACTTGGAACTCATTTCTAATATGTTATTTTCTTGTTCTTTGACAAATCAACTGTACTTTGCATTTCTTATACATTCAAGTAGTTCACCTTATGAAAGACAGTATTAACAGGACTTGGAACTCATTTCTTATATGTTATTTTCTTGTTCTTTGATAAATAAACTTTACTTTGCATTTCTTGAACATTCAAGTAGTTCACCTTATGAAAGACAGTATTAACAGGACTTGGAACTCATTTCTAATATGTTATTTTCTTGTTCTTTGACAAATCAACTGTACTTTGCATTTCTTATACATTCAAGTAGTTCACCTTATGAAAGACAGTATTAACAGGACTTGGAACTCATTTCTTATATGTTATTTTCTTGTTCTTTGATAAATAAACTTTACTTTGCATTTCTTGAACATTCAAGTAGTTCACCTTATGAAAGACAGTATTAACAGGACTTGGAACTCATTTCTAATATGTTATTTTCTTGTTCTTTGACAAATCAACTGTACTTTGCATTTCTTATACATTCAAGTAGTCCACCTTATGAAAGACAGTATTAACAGGACTTGGAACTCATTTCTTATATCTTATTTTCTTGTTCTTTGATAAATAAACTTTACTTTGCATTTCTTGAAAATTCAAGTAGTTCACCTTATGAAAGACAGTATTGACAGGACTTGGAACTCATTTCTAATATGTTATTTTCTTGTTCTTTGATAAATAAACTTTACTTTGCATTTCTTATACATTCAAGTAGTTCACCTTATGAAAGACAGTATTAACAGGACTTGGAACTCATTTCTTATATCTTATTTTCTTGTTCTTTGATAAATAAACTTTACTTTGCATTTCTTGAAAATTCAAGTAGTTCTCCTTATGAAAGACAGTATTAACAGGACTTGGAACTCATTTCTAATATGTTATTTTCTTGTTCTTTGACAAATCAACTGTACTTCGCATTTCTTATACATTCAAGTAGTTCACCTTATGAAAGACAGTATTAACAGGACTTGGAACTCATTTCTTATATGTTATTTTCTTGTTCTTTGATAAATAAACTTTACTTTGCATTTCTTGAACATTCAAGTAGTTCACCTTATGAAAGACAGTATTAACAGGACTTGGAACTCATTTCTAATATGTTATTTTCTTGTTCTTTGACAAATCAACTGTACTTTGCATTTCTTATACATTCAAGTAGTTCACCTTATGAAAGACAGTATTAACAGGACTTGGAACTCATTTCTTATATGTTATTTTCTTGTTCTTTGATAAATAAACTTTACTTTGCATTTCTTATATATTCAAGTAGTTCACCTTATGAAAGACAGTATTAACAGGACTTGGAACTCATTTCTAATATGTTATTTTCTTGTTCTTTGATAAATAAACTTTACTTTGCATTTCTTATACATTCAAGTAGTTCACCTTATGAAAGACAGTATTAACAGGACTTGGAACTCATTTCAAATATGTTATTTTCTTGTTCTTTGATAAATAAACTTTACTTTGCATTTCTTATACATTCACGTAGTTCACCTTATGAAAGACAGTATTAACAGGACTTGGAACTCATTTCTAATATGTTATTTTCTTGTTCTTTGACAAATCAACTGTACTTTGCATTTCTTATACATTCAAGTAGTTCACCTTATGAAAGACAGTATTAACAGGACTTGGAACTCATTTCTAATATGTTATTTTCTTGTTCTTTGATAAATAAACTTTACTTTGCATTTCTTATACATTCAAGTAGTTCACCTTATGAAAGACAGTATTAACAGGACTTGGAACTCATTTCTAATATGTTATTTTCTTGTTCTTTGATAAATAAACTTTACTTTGCATTTCTTATACATTCAAGTAGTTCACCTTATGAAAGACAGTATTAACAGGACTTGGAACTCATTTCTAATATGTTATTTTCTTGTTCTTTGACAAATCAACTGTACTTTGCATTTCTTATACATTCAAGTAGTTCACCTTATGAAAGACAGTATTAACAGGACTTGGAACTCATTTCTTATATGTTATTTTCTTGTTCTTTGATAAATAAACTTTACTTTGCATTTCTTATATATTCAAGTAGTTCACCTTATGAAAGACAGTATTAACAGGACTTGGAACTCATTTCTAATATGTTATTTTCTTGTTCTTTGACAAATTAACTGTACTTTGCATTTCTTATACATTCAAGTAGTTCACCTTATGAAAGACAGTATTAACAGTATATATATAATATAACTCAAATGTGGACCTCTCAGTTACGAATGATTTTAAATGCAATACTGGACAAATAACTTTATAGGCGAGCATATAAAATATAATTGTTCAATTTTACAGGATGGCACAAAAATCACATCACACTGTATTAATTATTTTAATTTACAATTGGACAATAATTCATTGTTTTTGTTTTGTGCTTAAAATTCTTTCCATCTGCATTTATATATCGCCCAACTAATTTTATACTCACTCCTATACTTTATTACATAAATGAGTATTACTAACAATATTAATGAAGTAATTGTTTTTGGTTTTTATGCTACACAAAGAATCCTTTATCTCACCCCCGCAGAAGAAGGTCGTCGGTCTCATATCAAGTGACCTTGGTGACTTTTCAATGTCACTCCAATATTTTGGGAGTACTCAACAAATATTTAATGTGAATTTGCAAAGTAAGAAATCTATAACTCTGCAACATTAAGGATATGCATCTATTCTTACTATCTCAATTGAGAAATTGTGCTCAAAAATTTAAGAAAGCTTCCCACACTGTCAACACGGGTTGAGTTAGCTGTTAATCAAACAACAGGTAACCATTACATGATACCAATAAATACAATAACATGACCTGGAAGTTTAAATGCAATCTTATGTTGATGCTCAACTAATAATCGTCTACTCTTTTTTTTTTTTTTTTTTTTTTTTTTACTATAAGCAACTGCTACATGAAATTCTCATCTCATTATCTTCCATCTAAACTGTTTTTGGACGACCCGAAAGAGGTGAATCTCTTACAGATATGATATACTCTTATATTTATACAAAACTCGACATGCTACCTCTTCAGAGTGTGCCCTGAAAACAGCTGTAGAACCTTCATTATATCAATACGTGTTATTAATTTATCAATGCAAACATTGTTTCCCCCTTTCTGTACATGATAAGGATACAATACGTATGACACTAGTTGTATAGATTAGAAAGCAGCTGTAACTCAAGACTTTAAAAACAAATAAAATATGGTTCTTTTACCCAAACTCAAAAGTTTGATAACAACAAAATTGATTATAAATTAGTTGAGCCACTCAGTAAAACAAGTTGATAGACACCATCGTGGTACTTGCCCAGACCCATCAAACAATGTAATACAAGCGGATCCTCTAAGAGTAATGCCCAAAAGTTGGTCTCTTGAGCCTTATTGGAAATGTTAAATTGTATTGTTATATCAAAGGCTAAGTTTGTTACACAGGTTGTCTGAAGCTCGTTATTGTGATTTCGTGATGTAGGATAGGCCGTAACGGACCTCGTAGATGGGTGCATATTAAAAAGATTTAAAATTATCCACTCGGTTCGCTCGTGCCAGTATCACTACACTGGTTACCCTACAATCGTATCGGTGACGCGGCCTTCATATCTGTACGCCTACAAATTATTAAGAGGTCAGGATTGGAAATTATATTTTGTACAATAACTTTGCTTTTTGCCGTCATAGAGAGGTGCAGTTGGTACTATTACATTCAGAATTGAGATCTATAGTTTGTATCTAATTTAGTGTGTTATAAGACTAATAACAAACAAATTTCAACATTTTCAATTTGATTTTTTAAATTTTAATAGAATTGTATATGAGCACATTATAATCCCAAATTCCAAATTTCAAATTCCTATCTTACTTTTTGTCGCCGCTAATGTACTTGGTACAGACGACGGACGGACACTTTGCTGAGGCCATGAAACGTCAAGATTAATCGTTAACTGAGATTGATATTTCTAAACTTACCCTATAGTTCGCGTACTCAGTACTTGGTACAGACGACGGACGGACACTTTGCTGAGGCCATGAAACGTCAAGATTAATCGTTAACTGAGATTGATATTTCTAAACTTACCCTATAGTTCGCGTACTAAGTACTTGGTACAGACGACGGACGGACACTTTGCTGAGGCCATGAAACGTCAAGATTAATCGTTAACTGAGATTGATATTTCTAAACTTACCCTATAGTTCGCGTACTCAGTACTTGGTACAGACGACGGACGGACACTTTGCTGAGGCCATGAAACGTCAAGATTAATCGTTAACTGAGATTGATATTTCTAAACTTACCCTATAGTTCGCGTACTCAGTACTTGGTACAGACGACGGACGGACACTTTGCTGAGGCCATGAAACGTCAAGATTAATCGTTAACTGAGATTGATATTTCTAAACTTACCCTATAGTTCGCGTACTCAGTACTTGGTACAGACGACGGACGGACACTTTGCTGAGGCCATGAAACGTCAAGATTAATCGTTAACTGAGATTGATATTTCTAAACTTACCCTATAGTTCGCGTACTCAGTACTTGGTACAGACGACGGACGGACACTTTGCTGAGGCCATGAAACGTCAAGATTAATCGTTAACTGAGATTGATATTTCTAAACTTACCCTATAGTTCGCGTACTCAGTAC
The DNA here is from genome assembly GCA_963513935.1 of Aphrophora alni. Taxonomy (NCBI): domain Eukaryota; kingdom Metazoa; phylum Arthropoda; class Insecta; order Hemiptera; family Aphrophoridae; genus Aphrophora; species Aphrophora alni. Next base: position 33,564,145 of record OY740766.1, read on the forward strand.
TTGGTACAGACGACGGACGGACACTTTGCTGAGGCCATGAAACGTCAAGATTAATCGTTAACTGAGATTGATATTTCTAAACTTACCCTATAGTTCGCGTACTCAGTACTTGGTACAGACGACGGACGGACACTTTGCTGAGGCCATGAAACGTCAAGATTAATCGTTAACTGAGATTGATATTTCTAAACTTACCCTATAGTTCGCGTACTCAGTACTTGGTACAGACGACGGACGGACACTTTGCTGAGGCCATGAAACGTCAAGATTAATCGTTAACTGAGATTGATATTTCTAAACTTACCCTATAGTTCGCGTACTCAGTACTTGGTACAGACGACGGACGGACACTTTGCTGAGGCCATGAAACGTCAAGATTAATCGTTAACTGAGATTGATATTTCTAAACTTACCCTATAGTTCGCGTACTCAGTACTTGGTACAGACGACGGACGGACACTTTGCTGAGGCCATGAAACGTCAAGATTAATCGTTAACTGAGATTGATATTTCTAAACTTACCCTATAGTTCGCGTACTCAGTACTTGGTACAGACGACGGACGGACACTTTGCTGAGGCCATGAAACGTCAAGATTAATCGTTAACTGAGATTGATATTTCTAAACTTACCCTATAGTTCGCGTACTCAGTACTTGGTACAGACGACGGACGGACACTTTGCTGAGGCCATGAAACGTCAAGATTAATCGTTAACTGAGATTGATATTTCTAAACTTACCCTATAGTTCGCGTACTCAGTACTTGGTACAGACGACGGACGGACACTTTGCTGAGGCCATGAAACGTCAAGATTAATCGTTAACTGAGATTGATATTTCTAAACTTACCCTATAGTTCGCGTACTCAGTACTTGGTACAGACGACGGACGGACACTTTGCTGAGGCCATGAAACGTCAAGATTAATCGTTAACTGAGATTGATATTTCTAAACTTACCCTATAGTTCGCGTACTCAGTACTTGGTACAGACGACGGACGGACACTTTGCTGAGGCCATGAAACGTCAAGATTAATCGTTAACTGAGATTGATATTTCTAAACTTACCCTATAGTTCGCGTACTCAGTACTTGGTACAGACGACGGACGGACACTTTGCTGAGGCCATGAAACGTCAAGATTAATCGTTAACTGAGATTGATATTTCTAAACTTACCCTATAGTTCGCGTACTCAGTACTTGGTACAGACGACGGACGGACACTTTGCTGAGGCCATGAAACGTCAAGATTAATCGTTAACTGAGATTGATATTTCTAAACTTACCCTATAGTTCGCGTACTAAGTACTTGGTACAGACGACGGACGGACACTTTGCTGAGGCCATGAAACGTCAAGATTAATCGTTAACTGAGATTGATATTTCTAAACTTACCCTATAGTTCGCGTACTCAGTACTTGGTACAGACGACGGACGGACACTTTGCTGAGGCCATGAAACGTCAAGATTAATCGTTAACTGAGATTGATATTTCTAAACTTACCCTATAGTTCGCGTACTCAGTACTTGGTACAGACGACGGACGGACACTTTGCTGAGGCCATGAAACGTCAAGATTAATCGTTAACTGAGATTGATATTTCTAAACTTACCCTATAGTTCGCGTACTCAGTACTTGGTACAGACGACGGACGGACACTTTGCTGAGGCCATGAAACGTCAAGATTAATCGTTAACTGAGATTGATATTTCTAAACTTACCCTATAGTTCGCGTACTCAGTACTTGGTACAGACGACGGACGGACACTTTGCTGAGGCCATGAAACGTCAAGATTAATCGTTAACTGAGATTGATATTTCTAAACTTACCCTATAGTTCGCGTACTCAGTACTTGGTACAGACGACGGACGGACACTTTGCTGAGGCCATGAAACGTCAAGATTAATCGTTAACTGAGATTGATATTTCTAAACTTACCCTATAGTTCGCGTACTCAGTACTTGGTACAGACGACGGACGGACACTTTGCTGAGGCCATGAAACGTCAAGATTAATCGTTAACTGAGATTGATATTTCTAAACTTACCCTATAGTTCGCGTACTCAGTACTTGGTACAGACGACGGACGGACACTTTGCTGAGGCCATGAAACGTCAAGATTAATCGTTAACTGAGATTGATATTTCTAAACTTACCCTATAGTTCGCGTACTCAGTACTTGGTACAGACGACGGACGGACACTTTGCTGAGGCCATGAAACGTCAAGATTAATCGTTAACTGAGATTGATATTTCTAAACTTACCCTATAGTTCGCGTACTCAGTACTTGGTACAGACGACGGACGGACACTTTGCTGAGGCCATGAAACGTCAAGATTAATCGTTAACTGAGATTGATATTTCTAAACTTACCCTATAGTTCGCGTACTCAGTACTTGGTACAGACGACGGACGGACACTTTGCTGAGGCCATGAAAAGTCAAGATTAATCGTTAACTGAGATTGATATTTCTAAACTTACCCTATAGTTCGCGTACTCAGTACTTGGTACAGACGACGGACGGACACTTTGCTGAGGCCATGAAACGTCAAGATTAATCGTTAACTGAGATTGATATTTCTAAACTTACCCTATAGTTCGCGTACTCAGTACTTGGTACAGACGACGGACGGACACTTTGCTGAGGCCATGAAACGTCAAGATTAATCGTTAACTGAGATTGATATTTCTAAACTTACCCTATAGTTCGCGTACTCAGTACTTGGTACAGACGACGGACGGACACTTTGCTGAGGCCATGAAACGTCAAGATTAATCGTTAACTGAGATTGATATTTCTAAACTTACCCTATAGTTCGCGTACTCAGTACTTGGTACAGACGACGGACGGACACTTTGCTGAGGCCATGAAAAGTCAAGATTAATCGTTAACTGAGATTGATATTTCTAAACTTACCCTATAGTTCGCGTACTCAGTACTTGGTACAGACGATGGACGGACACTTTGGTGAGGCCATGAAACGTCAAGATTAATCGTTAACTGAGATTGATATTTCTAAACTTACCCTATAGTTCGCGTACTCAGTACTTGGTACAGACGACGGACGGACACTTTGCTGAGGCCATGAAACGTCAAGATTAATCGTTAACTGAGATTGATATTTCTAAACTTACCCTATGGTTCGCGTACTCAGTACTTGGTACAGACGACGGACGGACACTTTGGTGAGGCCATGAAAAGTCAAGATTAATCGTTAACTGAGATTGATATTTCTAAACTTACCCTATAGTTCGCGTACTCAGTACTTGGTACAGACGACGGACGGACACTTTGCTGAGGCCATGAAACGTCAAGATTAATCGTTAACTGAGATTGATATTTCTAAACTTACCCTATAGTTCGCGTACTCAGTACTTGGTACAGACGACGGACGGACACTTTGCTGAGGCCATGAAACGTCAAGATTAATCGTTAACTGAGATTGATATTTCTAAACTTACCCTATAGTTCGCGTACTCAGTACTTGGTACAGACGACGGACGGACACTTTGCTGAGGCCATGAAACGTCAAGATTAATCGTTAACTGAGATTGATATTTCTAAACTTACCCTATAGTTCGCGTACTCAGTACTTGGTACAGACGACGGACGGACACTTTGCTGAGGCCATGAAACGTCAAGATTAATCGTTAACTGAGATTGATATTTCTAAACTTACCCTATAGTTCGCGTACTCAGTACTTGGTACAGACGACGGACGGACACTTTGCTGAGGCCATGAAAAGTCAAGATTAATCGTTAACTGAGATTGATATTTCTAAACTTACCCTATAGTTCGCGTACTCAGTACTTGGTACAGACGACGGACGGACACTTTGCTGAGGCCATGAAAAGTCAAGATTAATCGTTAACTGAGATTGATATTTCTAAACTTACCCTATAGTTCGCGTACTCAGTACTTGGTACAGACGACGGACGGACACTTTGCTGAGGCCATGAAACGTCAAGATTAATCGTTAACTGAGATTGATATTTCTAAACTTACCCTATAGTTCGCGTACTCAGTACTTGGTACAGACGACGGACGGACACTTTGCTGAGGCCATGAAACGTCAAGATTAATCTTTAACTGAGATTGATATTTCTAAACTTACCCTATAGTTCGCGTACTCAGTACTTGGTACAGACGACGGACGGACACTTTGCTGAGGCCATGAAACGTCAAGATTAATCGTTAACTGAGATTGATATTTCTAAACTTACCCTATAGTTCGCGTACTCAGTACTTGGTACAGACGACGGACGGACACTTTGCTGAGGCCATGAAACGTCAAGATTAATCGTTAACTGAGATTGATATTTCTAAACTTACCCTATAGTTCGCGTACTCAGTACTTGGTACAGACGACGGACGGACACTTTGCTGAGGCCATGAAACGTCAAGATTAATCGTTAACTGAGATTGATATTTCTAAACTTACCCTATAGTTCGCGTACTCAGTACTTGGTACAGACGACGGACGGACACTTTGCTGAGGCCATGAAAAGTCAAGATTAATCGTTAACTGAGATTGATATTTCTAAACTTACCCTATAGTTCGCGTACTCAGTACTTGGTACAGACGACGGACGGACACTTTGCTGAGGCCATGAAACGTCAAGATTAATCGTTAACTGAGATTGATATTTCTAAACTTACCCTATAGTTCGCGTACTCAGTACTTGGTACAGACGACGGACGGACACTTTGCTGAGGCCATGAAACGTCAAGATTAATCGTTAACTGAGATTGATATTTCTAAACTTACCCTATAGTTCGCGTACTCAGTACTTGGTACAGACGACGGACGGACACTTTGCTGAGGCCATGAAACGTCAAGATTAATCGTTAACTGAGATTGATATTTCTAAACTTACCCTATAGTTCGCGTACTCAGTACTTGGTACAGACGACGGACGGACACTTTGCTGAGGCCATGAAACGTCAAGATTAATCGTTAACTGAGATTGATATTTCTAAACTTACCCTATAGTTCGCGTACTCAGTACTTGGTACAGACGACGGACGGACACTTTGCTGAGGCCATGAAACGTCAAGATTAATCGTTAACTGAGATTGATATTTCTAAACTTACCCTATAGTTCGCGTACTCAGTACTTGGTACAGACGACGGACGGACACTTTGCTGAGGCCATGAAACGTCAAGATTAATCGTTAACTGAGATTGATATTTCTAAACTTACCCTATAGTTCGCGTACTCAGTACTTGGTACAGACGACGGACGGACACTTTGCTGAGGCCATGAAACGTCAAGATTAATCGTTAACTGAGATTGATATTTCTAAACTTACCCTATAGTTCGCGTACTCAGTACTTGGTACAGACGACGGACGGACACTTTGCTGAGGCCATGAAACGTCAAGATTAATCGTTAACTGAGATTGATATTTCTAAACTTACCCTATAGTTCGCGTACTCAGTACTTGGTACAGACGACGGACGGACACTTTGCTGAGGCCATGAAACGTCAAGATTAATCGTTAACTGAGATTGATATTTCTAAACTTACCCTATAGTTCGCGTACTCAGTACTTGGTACAGACGACGGACGGACACTTTGCTGAGGCCATGAAACGTCAAGATTAATCGTTAACTGAGATTGATATTTCTAAACTTACCCTATAGTTCGCGTACTCAGTACTTGGTACAGACGACGGACGGACACTTTGCTGAGGCCATGAAACGTCAAGATTAATCGTTAACTGAGATTGATATTTCTAAACTTACCCTATAGTTCGCGTACTAAGTACTTGGTACAGACGACGGACGGACACTTTGCTGAGGCCATGAAACGTCAAGATTAATCGTTAACTGAGATTGATATTTCTAAACTTACCCTATAGTTCGCGTACTAAGTACTTGGTACAGACGACGGACGGACACTTTGCTGAGGCCATGAAACGTCAAGATTAATCGTTAACTGAGATTGATATTTCTAAACTTACCCTATAGTTCGCGTACCAAGTAAGCTCAGTACTTGGTACTGTTTATAACATTTTTATAAACAATACTAATACTAATGCTTCTAATTGTGTTACAAACAAGTTAATTATATATCTATTTCCGAATCTTAACTTAACCACAGTCTAGGAGTCTTACCCTGTCCTTAAGTCCTATCACCCTAGATTCGTTAACAAAGCTACATGAATGTTATCTTTTAACAGCAATCCAGTCTTTACTTTAAATAGATTAATAGATTAAGTTCTATTTTGCAGTATTTCACTTGAAGCACGAAATCATTGTACAAACTTTCTCACAAACCCATACACAAAACCAAGCTTCTCTAAAATACTAGTTCGGCAAATTGTTAATTAAAAAAAAAACGAATTATGAACGTTATGTTAGGGTTGAACATAAGGTTGAATATTTCAAAATGAGACAACTTAATAAGCACCACTTCCTGATATTTTCATGTCGCGTAGACACACGTAAGTTATTTGTATCACATTTTGGTAAATATCAAGGTTTATGGTCCCAAACCGAGTGGTAAAACGTAAAAGGAAAAAATACGGTTCACTAATAATTTAAAAAATACCAAAAATGAACAGCAGGGAGGGTTAATTTTATCACTTTCCAATTAACGCGACAACCATTGTGCGATGTGTCACACTAATTTTTATCATAAAACAAATTTTACCATATTTGAATTGAAATGTATGATTTTAAAAAAAATTCTAAAACACCATGTTTCATTTCCAAATTTACACCAATAATCCCAAAATCATCCCTTTTGAACGCTTAAGGGCTCACTACAATAAATACGAACGTGGGACTTTCTAGTTGAATCAATTATTTTTTACATGTAGTCTTGGGTTAGATTCCCCTCTTTCATCTTTCCAGTCAGGTCTATCTTGACTAATTATTATTATCTTCGTACCCTGACTCTAATAAAAGTATTCGAGAGTTAGGAGTCTTTTATATTCTTTTCTTCATTTTTTTTTTATAAGGCGATGATGATCGATAAGTTTTTCGCCGCTAAACAACATCAAAAACATATAACAGTTTTGGACAAGATTTACCAATATTTATGGTAGGACCTTATTTTCATACATCAGAGTATAATTACATTATAATAGTTGTTTTGGCAACTTGCTTTTCCTTCTTAAACATTGAATTTCATGTTTTCGATATCCAAGTCATATATAATTATTAAATAATTGAATATTACCTCTGTATATTATATATCCATCACGTGACTTCTTAGTCATATTAAAAGGACGACATGTTTTCAGAGCTGCAACTCCATCATCAGATCCATATTATTATATAATTTAAGGAACTACAACAATCGATAGGACCCCCTGATCTCGTCAGTTCTACGCCATCTTCCTTGAGATTCGAACTTAACCTTTTATGGTACGTGTGTTTTGTGTGATTTTTATGTGTAAAATGTAATGTATGTACTTTTGTTTCATTGTACAACGATCTCTTCGGAGTGGTATAATATTATGGATCTGAAATGTCATTCTTTTAATACGACTAAGAAATGACATTACGGTGATACCCAGGTAATAATCAATTATTTAATTACATATTGAGTTATAAAAATATTAAACTCTTGGAATTAATATAAAAAAAAGCCCACAAATCGATTTTGAGTCAAATAAATTAACTCGTATCGGTTGAAGAACACTGTATGGATGATCGATATACATATTTCCAAAAACCCCTTATTCTGTTTAGGGGATCTCAGAACGTATATTATATGGAGACTCGAAATCGATTTCCTTGCCCCATCAAGTAACTTTGACTTTACTGTGTATGTGAGGAACGATAGAACTATGCTTTCCCCTTCTAACAGTTCCTGACGTCTATACTCGAAATAGTGATTTGGAACAAAATTTCCCTTCATTTTATAAAATATTCTCATAACTTTAAAATTTAGAGGATTAACTTAACTTGAAAGACAATTTCAATAAAAACAGAGGTAAAATCATTAGGGATTTATTTTTTTAATGTAATTATTCAGAGAAGTAATTTTTAGCATCATATAGATGAAATCTTTGCCATCTCTACAGCACAAGAGCCCGTACTCCCATGAGTGGATTAGAACCTAAAGATAACAAACGGTTCTTAAAGGACAAACTAGTTATTGTTAAAAACTGGTTTTATTTGTCATTAAAAAAAGAATATTTTTTAATCTCTTGTAATTGTTTTGTAAAGTTAATGGTTTTTTTATATATTCTATATTACAAATTTTAAATGGCCGCCATTTTTAAACAAAACAAAAATAAAGTCCTGATTTTTGGTCCATTGATAAAAGATCACATAAAAATATGTATCCCAAATTTAGGCTCAATATCTAGTTTATTTACAAAAAAATATGTTTGTAAAATAAATGGCGGTCAGACGTAAAAACAAGTATTTTAGGACATATTTTGTAAGCAACGTTTTGACTAATTTTGACTCAAGAAACCATATCCTGAATTTTTTGAACGTAGTTTAAACATCCTGTATATAGGCTAAGGGGTGAGAGATAAGTATATTTTATTTAAGGGATGAAGTAGAGCCTCTCAAGTCCTCTCTACGCAATAACCCATACAAATGTACAATATAAAGATATACACAAAATTCAACTAAAATTACAAAATAACAGTATTGTACTTTAAAATAAAATAATCATAATTATAAATAAATAAATAATCCTGGATGAAAATGTATAAATAAATTAAAAGAGTAATACAATAATATTAAAACAAAAACATAATATAGAATAAAGAATAAGAGAAGAAATAACAACAATTAACAGATTTCCATAATTGCAATTTATCAACTCTATAACTAAACCTATAAAATATAAAACAATAAAATAAACTATAAAATTACTCTATAATATTTAAAAAACATACAAACTTCCTGAAATAAAAAAAGGCATCTCTTTAGTTACATCTTTGATCAGATAAAAGTGTACAAATAAAGTGGAAGGATTAGAAAGAGTTGTAAGAAACTGGAATATTACAGTTTTTATAACCCCAAATATCGATCGAGTTATCATAAAACGGAAGAAACAAGAAGTTTGATCAAAATTGATTTCCCGTGTGTGCTGTGACTGGCAGAGAGATATCAATCCAAAAATATACTATGTTTTACTCAGGAAACTCAAAACCTATTCTTCCGTAAAAAACCATCTTAATTTAAATGTTTTTACAAAACTTGCTCTACAGATCAACTCAAGATGGGTGAACTTTCCTTACTGTTTATGTAATTTAGAAATATATTATAAAAAATCTTGAAAAGTCACCGCCGTTTTCCTATATGTCGGCCAACGTTTTTAAAATAGCAAGAATATATTTTTATGATATTTGAGACTTCAAAAATCTCAGACGTTTTTATTCCTGCGTATTTATAAATAAACCAACCGTTAGAATCTATGACCTATGAAAATTTGAACATTTATAATTTACTCAATTTTTAGAGTTGATGTGGAGGCATCTTTATATATTTACAGCTTTGTGCCCTTCTACGTGCAAAACAATGACACGAGCGTAGTGTGTGGAGGCATCTTTATATATTTACAGCTTTGTGCCCTTCTACGTGAAAAACAATGACACGAGCGTAGTGTGTGGAGGCATCTTTATATATTTACAGCTTTGTGCCCTTCTACGTGCAAAACAATGACACGAGCGTAGTGTGTGGAGGCATCTTTATATATTTACAGCTTTGTGCCCTTCTACGTGCAAGACAATGACACGAGCGTAGTGTGTGGAGGCATCTTTATATATTTACAGCTTTGTGCCCTTCTACGTGCAAAACAATGACACGAGCGTAGTGTGTGGAGGCATCTTCATATATTTACAGCTTTGTGCCCTTCTACGTGCAAAACAATGACACGAGCGTAGTGTGTGGAGGCATCTTTATATATTTACAGCTTTGTGCCCTTCTACGTGCAAGACAATGACACGAGCGTAGCGTGTGGAGGCATCTTCATATATTTTCAGCTTTGTGCCCTTCTACGTGCAAGACATTGACACGAGCGTAGCGTGTGGATGCATCTTTATATATTTACAGCTCTGTGCCCTTCTACGTGCAAAACAATGACACGAGCGTAGTGTGTGGAGGCATCTTCATATATTTACAGCTTTGTGCTATTCTACGTGCAAAACAATGACACGAGCGTAGTGTGTGGAGGCATCTTCATATATTTACAGCTTTGTGCCCTTCTACGTGCAAGACAATGACACGAGCGTAGCGTGTGGAGGCATCTTTATATATTTACAGCTTTGTGCCCTTCTACGTGCAAGACAATGACACGAGCGTACTGTGTGGAGGCATCTTCATATATTTACAGCTTTGTGCCCTTCTACGTGCAAAACAATGACACGAGCGTAGTGTGTGGAGGCATCTTCATATATTTACAGCTTTGTGCCCTTCTACGTGCAAAACAATGACACGAGCGTAGTGTGTGGAGGCATCTTCATATATTTACAGCTTTGTGCCCTTCTACGTGCAAGACATTGACACGAGTGTAGTGTGTGGAGACATATTCATATTATATATTTACAGCTCTGTGCCCTTCTACGTGCAAAACAATGACACGAGCGTAGTGTGTGGAGACATATTCATATTATATATTTACAGCTCTGTGCCCTTCTACGTGCAAAACAATGACACGAGCGTAGTGTGTGGAGACATATTCATATTATATATTTACAGCTCTGTGCCCTTCTACGTGCAAAACAATGACACGAGCGTAGTGTGTGGAGGCATATTCATATTATATATTTACACCTTTGTGCCCTTCTTCGTGCAAGACAATGACACGAGCGTAGCGTGTGGAGGCATCTTCATATATTTACAGCTTTGTGCCCTTCTACGTGCAAGACATTGACACGAGCGTAGTGTGTGGAGGCATCTTCATATATTTACAGCTCTGTGCCCTTCTACGTGCAAAACAATGACACGAGCGTAGTGTGTGGAGACATATTCATATTATATATTCACACCTTTGTGCCCTTCTTCGGGCAAGACAATGACACGAGCGTAGCGTGTGGAGGCATCTTCATATATTTACAGCTCTGTGCCCTTCTACGTGCAAAACAATGACACGAGCGTAGTGTGTGGAGACATATTCATATTATATATTTACACCTTTGTGCCCTTCTTCGTGCAAGACAATGACACGAGCGTAGCGTATGGAGGCATCTTCATATATTTACAGCTCTGTGCCCTTCTACGTGCAAAACAATGACACGAGCATAGTGTGTGGAGACATATTCATATTATATATTTACACCTTTGTGCCCTTCTACGTGCAAGACAATGACACGAGCGTAGCGTGTGGAGGCATCTTCATATATTTACAGCTTTGTGCCCTTCTACGTGCAAGACAATGACACGAGCGTAGCGTGTGGAGGCATCTTCATATATTTACACCTTTGTGCCCTTCTACGTGCAAGACAATGACACGAGCGTAGCGTGTGGAGGCATCTTCATATATTTACAGCTCTGTGCCCTTCTACGTGCAAAACAATGACACGAGCGTAGTGTGTGGAGGCATCTTCATATATTTACAGCTTTGTGCCCTTCTACGTGCAAGACAATGACACGAGCGTAGTGTGTGGAGGCATATTCATATTATATATTTACACCTTTGTGCCCTTAATCGTGCAAGACAATGACACGAGCGTAGCGTGTGGAGGCATCTTCATATATTTACAGCTTTGTGCCCTTCTACGTGCAAGACAGACACGAGCGTAGCGTGTGGAGGCATCTTCATATATTTACAGCTTTGTGCCCATCTACGTGCAAGACAATGACACGAGCGTAGCGTGTGACGGCATCTTCATATATTTACAGCTCTGTGCCCTTCTACGTGCAAAACAATGACACGAGCGTAGTGTGTGGAGACATATTCATATTATATTTACAGCTTTGTGCCCTTCTACGTGCAAGACAATGATACGAGCGTAGCGTGTGGAGGCATCTTCATATATTTTCAGCTTTGTGCCCTTCTACGTGCAAGACATTGACACGAGCGTAGAGTGTGGATGCATCTTTATATATTTACAGCTCTGTGCCCTTCTACGTGCAAAACAATGACACGAGCGTAGTGTGTGGAGGCATCTTCATATATTTACAGCTTTGTGCCCTTCTACGTGCAAGACAATGACACGAGCGTAGTGTGTGGAGGCATCTTCATATATTTACAGCTTTGTGCCCTTCTACGTGCAAGACAATGACACGAGCGTACTGTGTGGAGGCATCTTCATATATTTACAGCTTTGTGCCCTTCTACGTGCAAGACAATGACACGAGCGTAGTGTGTGGAGGCATCTTCATATATTTACAGCTTTGTGCCCTTCTACGTGCAAGACAATGACACGAGCGTAGTGTGTGGAGGCATCTTTATATATTTACAGCTTTGTGCCCTTCTACGTGCAAGACAATGACACGAGCGTAGTGTGTGGAGGCATCTTCATATATTTACAGCTTTATGCCTTTCTACGTGCAAGACAATGACACGAGCGTAGTGTGTGGAGGCATCTTCATATATTTACAGCTTTGTGCCCTTCTACGTGCAAGACAATGACACGAGCGTAGTGTGTGGAGGCATCTTCATATATTTACAGCTTTGTGCCCTTCTACGTGCAAGACAATGACACAAGCGTAGTGTGTGGAGGCATCTTTATATATTTTCAGCTTTGTGCCCTTCTACGTGCAAGACAATGACACGAGCGTAGTGTGTGGAGGCATCTTCATATATTTTCAGCTTTGTGCCCTTCTACGTGCAAGACAATGACACGAGCGTAGTGTGTGGAGGCATCTTCATATATTTACAGCTTTGTGCCCTTCTACGTGCAAGACAATGACACGAGCGTAGTGTGTGGAGGCATCTTTATATATTTACAGCTTTGTGCCCTTCTACGTGCAAGACAATGACACGAGAGTAGTGTGTGGAGGCATCTTCATATATTTACAGCTTTGTGCCCTTCTACGTGCAAAACAATGACACGAGCGTAGTGTGTGGAGGCATCTTCATATATTTACAGCTTTGTGCCCTTCTACGTGCAAGACAGACACGAGCGTAGCGTGTGGAGGCATCTTCATATATTTACAGCTTTGTGCCCTTCTACGTGCAAGACAATGACACGAGCGTAGCGTGTGACGGCATCTTCATATATTTACAGCTCTGTGCCCTTCTACGTGCAAAACAATGACACGAGCGTAGTGTGTGGAGACATATTCATATTATATTTACAGCTTTGTGCCCTTCTACGTGCAAGACAATGACACGAGCGTAGCGTGTGGAGGCATCTTCATATATTTTCAGCTTTGTGCCCTACTACGTACAAAACAATGACACGAGCGTAGTGTGTGGAGACATAATCATATTATATATTTACAGCTTTGTGCCCTTCTACGTGCAAGACAATGACACGAGCGTAGCGTGAGGAGGCATCTTCATATATTTTCAGCTTTGTGCCCTTCTACGTGCATGACAATGACACGAGCGTAGTGTGAGGAGGCATCTTCATATATTTTCAGCTTTGTGCCCTTCTACGTGCAAGACATTGACACGAGCGTAGCGTGTGGATGCATCTTTATATATTTACAGCTCTGTGCCCTTCTACGTGCAAAACAATGACACGAGCGTAGTGTGTGGGGACATATTCATATTATATATTTACACCTTTGTGCCCTTCTTCGTGCAAGACAATGACACGACCGTAGCGTGTGGAGGCATCTTCATATATTTACAGCTCTGTGCCCTTCTACGTGCAAAACAATGACACGAGCGTAGTGTGTGGAGGCATATTCATATTATATATTTACACCTTTGTGCCCTTCTTCGTGCAAGACAATGACACGAGCGTAGCGTGTGGAGGCATCTTCATATATTTACAGCTTTGTGCCCTTCTACGTGCAAGACAATGACACGAGCGTAGCGTGTGAAGGCATCTTCATATATTTACAGCTCTGTGCCCTTCTACGTGCAAAACAATGACACGAGCGTAGTGTGTGGAGACATATTCATATTATATATTTACAGCTTTGTGCCCTTCTACGTGCAAGACAATGACACGAGCGTAGCGTATGGAGGCATCTTCATATATTTTCAGCTTTGTGCCCTTCTACGTGCAAGACATTGACGCGAGCGTAGCGTGTGGATGCATCTTTATTTATTTACAGCTCTGTGCCCTTCTACGTGCAAAACAATGACACGAGCGTAGTGTGTGGAGGCATATTCATATTATATATTTACACCTTTGTGCCCTTCTTCGTGCAAGACAATGACACGAGCGTAGCGTGTGGAGGCATCTTCATATATTTACAGCTTTGTGCCCTTCTACGTGCAAGACATTGACACGAGCGTAGCGTGTGGATGCATCTTCATATATTTACAGCTTTGTGCCATTCTACGAGCAAGACAATGACACGAGCGTAGCATGTGGAGGCATCTTCATATATTTTCAGCTTTGTGCCCTTCTACGTGCAAGACAATGACACGAGCGTAGCGTGTGGAGGCATCTTCATATATTTTCAGCTTTGTGCCCTTCTACGTGCAAAACAATGACACGAGCGTAGTGTGTGGAGACATATTCATATTATATATTTACAGCTTTGTGCCCTTCTACGTGCAAGACAATGACACGAGCGTAGCGTGAGGAGGCATCTTCATATATTTTCAGCTTTGTGCCCTTCTACGTGCATGACAATGACACGAGCGTAGCGTGAGGAGGCATCTTCATATATTTTCAGCTTTGTGCCCTTCTACGTGCAAGACATTGACACGAGCGTAGCGTGTGGATGCATCTTTATATATTTACAGCTCTGTGCCCTTCTACGTGCAAAACAATGACACGAGCGTAGTGTGTGGAGGCATCTTCATATATTTACAGCTTTGTGCCCTTCTACGTGCAAGACAGACACGAGCGTAGTGTGTGGAGGCATCTTCATATATTTTCAGCTTTGTGCCCTTCTACGTGCAAGACTATGACACGAGCGTAGCGTGAGGAGGCATCTTCATATATTTTCAGCTTTGTGCCCTTCTACGTGCAAGACATTGACACGAGCGTAGCGTGTGGATGCATCTTTATATATTTACAGCTCTGTGCCCTTCTACGTGCAAAACAATGACACGAGCGTAGTGTGTGGAGGCATCTTCATATATTTACAGCTTTGTGCCCTTCTACGTGCAAGACAGACACGAGCGTAGCGTGTGGAGGCATCTTCATATATTTACAGCTTTGTGCCCTTCTACGTGCAAGACAGACACGAGCGTAGCGTGTGAAGGCATCTTCATATATTTACAGCTTTGTGCCCTTCTACGTGCAAGACAATGACACGAGCGTAGCGTCTGGAGGCATCTTCATATATTTACAGCTCTGTGCCCTTCTACGTGCAAGACAATGACACGAGCGTAGCATGTGGAGGCATCTTCATATATTTACAGCTCTGTGCCCTTCTACGTGCAAGACAATGACACGAGCGTAGCATGTGGAGGCATCTTCATATATTTTCAGCTTTGTGCCCTTCTACGTGCAAAACAATGACACGAGCGTAGCATGTGGAGGCATCTTCATATATTTTCAGCTTTGTGCCCTTCTACGTGCAAGACAATGACACGAGCGTAGTGTGTGGAGGCATCTTCATATATTTTCAGCTTTGTGCCCTTCTACGTGCAAAACAATGACACGAGCGTAGCATGTGGAGGCATCTTCATATATTTACAGCTCTGTGCCCTTCTACGTGCAAGACAATGACACGAGCGTAGCGTGTGGAGGCATCTTCATATATTTTCAGCTTTGTGCCCTTCTACGTGCAAGACAATGACACGAGCGTAGCGTGTGGAGGCATATTTATATATTTACAGCTCTGTGCCCTTCTACGTGCAAGACAATGACACAAATGAAGCGAGTGGAGACTTTTAATAAATACCCATCTATGAGGCTCGTTAGAGCCTAGTCTACGTCAAGAATGTACACTATTACGAGGTTCAAAAAATCAGTGTAACGACTGTTCTACACATAGGATTACTACTGGATAAAAACCGTTGATCTACCAACACAATTAAACATTTCCTACATGACCCAGAAAACCAACTTTTAACTTTTACATTTAAAGGGTCTGCCTGTATTACAATGGGCTGGGTAAGTACCATCAACTTGTTGTCAATTATTTCTTTATGCAAATTCTGATACTTACCATTTAGTGTTTTGGTTTAAAATATTGTGTACGGTTGAGTTACAACTTTTATACATTTTGTGTATATTTTCCAACATCACTAGACATCGATTGTTAATAAAACCTTAATGTACGCAGTCATGGCTGACGGGTATAAATACGAAAAAAACAACGGCTGAAAAGGGCTTTTTTGGATTCAGTTTAGTGTACAAAATATTTTTTCGAGAATATTAACTTGGACTTTTTCCGTTCATATTGGAAACGAAAGTGAAAGCATGATCACATTTTGGTGACAAAGGAAATTATGGATCAGATTAAAGTATATAATAAGATGGAAAGAGGGGATATGAAGTGTGGGGCGAGAAAGCTGTATTACACTTTAAATAACGTTGGATTAATTTTCGTTTAATATTCTATACGTTTATTATTTTTGTATATAACGGCATACGGTTCAACAGTTACGAGGGAAGGTGTGAAGTTTAATATTAATCTTTAGAAGTTCCAAGACAACTTCATTAATTTTGAACGAATAAAAATGAATTACGAGTTTTGTAACTTTAACTATATTTTCGAGTTGAGGTTAACATCCTTCACATAGCTCATAGCTCAAAATTGATGGCCATACAAATTTTACCTAACTGTAGTCTCTAAGGTCTCGACAAAACACATTGGTCAAAAAGAGAAAATAAATCATGGTTTTACTGATCACAGTACGTTAAAACTTAGCGAAATATAAAGATATATGAAACAAGTTGTTGACACCCTTCATGGTGATTAAGCAGCCCCATCACACAATGTAACACAAGCAGATCTTCTAAACGTAATGCTCAAAAGTTGGTTTCTTGAGTCTTGTAAGAAAATTGTTTAATTTTATTGGAAGATCAAGGAGTCAAGATCCAAACAGGCCTCATAGGTGTGTACATATTTACATGTACAGTCCGTTCAATAAGACACTCTCCAGTAAAATTGGTACCGGTAAGTATTATTAGTTTTAACAGAGAAGTTCAATACGTTGAGTTAAATCAAATTTCCAAACTGCGAAAAAAAAAAAAAAAAAAAAAAAAAAAAAAAAAAAAAAAAAAAAAAAAAAAAAAAAAAAAAAAAAAAAAAAAAAAAAAAACAAATCTGCTCAATAAACGAAATCAGTCTGCCCTTGTGTGAGGAACAGAACAATGGAGGTCAAAAGTTGACGTCTGAAAACAAACTAGAGGAATTTTCCCTTCTCTAACACCTCCCAGACGCCGAAGGCTCTTAGTTTTCTTTCATGGATGAAATTATGAACTGGCGCCATGTAAACTTTAGAAATGTAAGCATAGCTCATGTTTGTTATTTCGTTTTCTTTGAATGGGAAGATAATGTTACAGCAATAACATTCGAGGAATATATAAGGGCCACAACCAGTCATCACGATATTGCTATTCAAGCATTAACTATCTTGAAGTGGAACCTCATTGAAACGCATGAATGTTTTTATTACATAAATGGATAGTTTGGGCATTACGTACTTGAACGATGGATTAAAGTCTCGACAATACAGAGTGTTTAAAATATATGTGTCACAACTTGTGAAGTGATTCACGACGTCGAAAGAATTATGATAAATAAATATAAGAAAACTCATCATTATCCGTCTATCTCCAATTTTGTGTTTAAAAAATAATGACAACTTTAGAAGATTTAGAGTCGGAATTTGGTGTTTATATTACGTTTCAACAGTATACTAAGAGTTAAAACTGTATCTTATAGATTTTTTTTTAATGGCCGCAGTTTACATTTTTTTGTAAAGTTAATTATTTGAGACATATCCTGTATTATAAATTCCAAACGACCGCCACCAAACTGCTTATTTTCACGCTTTTTTTACAAAAACAAGCCACCTTTGCCATCCCCTATAACTATAACATAAATTATCACAATGTGTAAAGTTTAACATATTACAGTCTAATAAAAGTTATATAAAACAAAGAAGAAATATTAATATTTATAAATGAATTGTACTTAAACTAATTGTTAAATAGGAACAATTCGTAGTTTTATTTCAAATTTACTAGCCTGTATTTAGCCTATACTTGTAGAAAACAAGCTATATTTTCCTAATAAGCTGATTTTTTTACTATAAAACTCCTATCGCCTATCACTTTAATTTAAGTAAACAACCTAACAAATTAACTATTTAAGACAATTTAACAATTTTCATTTGAAAAACATATAATTATTTCTTTTCTTTGCAAGTCTGTTAACTCCACAAAGGAGGGCCATATTATGGATAATTATAATTTAAGGTATTGATTAAGCCTAACAATAAAATATGATGAGCAGGACAAAGACCTTCAATATAAAGTTAATCTCAATTAACTTAAGTGTACATTTTCTAATTGATTCATTTAAACGCCCCAGCTAATAAACTTAACTCAGTCTGCCTATAAAGTTCATTTAAAAAACTTTGTCCCGAATCGTCTTTAAGTTTTCGGGAATTTAATGAATATTTTAATACAATTACATTACCCTGATGTAACTTTATCTTAGCTTATTACATTAAATAAACTCTTTTCATATTTACAATATATACATGTTTAAATGTATTTTAGAAAGCCTTCAAGCCTCCCCTCAAGGATGTGTTAAACAATGTTCTTATTATACTAACATCATTGTGCTATCAACGAACTTCCTTATTAGAAATATATCTTATGGAATAATCGTTGAATAAAGTAATATTTGAAACACAGTCGTTATGTTCATGTCATAACGCAATAGTTTAATTTGTTTGTATCTGTACCTCGACCATATAGCCAAGTTGTACACGAGTTTTGTGAGCTGCATTTAGATTAGATTGATAAGAGACTTCAATACACTTACTCCGTCTCATGTGACATGTAACGTTGCGTTACGCGTTTCGGATTATACAGGGTGTTTTCTATCTATCCTTAGTTTTATATCTATCCGTCAATTTAGCAAAAAACACATCTTTCTAACGGTTAATAATTAAATTTGTGCTTAGTGTTATAAAAATCCAATTTAAGAAATATAAGCAACCGATTACATTTACTCATTTCAAAATTTCAGCTATTTAAACCTTTTAAAGTTATATATCTGAATTGAAAACCCGTTAATATAATTGAAATTTTTAAGTGAAACAAATTTTGTTTTACAATTTTTCTGTACTTGAAAGAATAATTGAATTATAGACAAAACATTGACAGAACGGTCTAGATAATTGCAACATTAGTAGCAGTATTTATAAAAAATACTATTAAATTTTTATCTTAAATACTTCAAATATTTAGAATTAGGACAATATTCAATATTTAACTTATAATAAGTCTATGAAGTTATAAGTCATAAATAAATCGCTAAATTTTTTATGATTGAAATTTATCCTATTAAACTAAAATCAGATTTAACTATATGTTAACTCTAATTAAGATTGAGAAAATACAAAAATATTTAAGGAAACTTTACAATTTTAACGGATTGTTAAATGCTTAACGAACCGAGTTTTTATGTCGGAAATGAAAAAGTTAAAAACTTGCTCGGTCTTCTGAAGTAGAGCTAACTGATTGTCAAGTCCTTTAATTCCGCTTGGATGTTGTTAAGCACTCGACACTATTAATTGTCCAGTACATTTTTCCACTAGTGAAGTGAGCTGTAGAAATTTGAAACAGGAACTAATGCGGGTTTTCTTTAAAAGCTATGTATAAGGATAAAGAGAAGGATTAAAAACAGTGTTGCCGTTTTTTAACTGTAAAAGGAAAACTGAAGTATAGTGTGGAAATGTATATTAATACAATTTTTATAAATATTGTGATACTACTTGTTCTATCCCTTTGTAAATGACAAATTTAATGAAAATAATTAAATTCTCCTTATATCTCTTACAATTGCACTGAAAAAGGAAAGTGTATATACAGAGTGTCCCATGAAAAGATTTTTTTTTTTTTTGAATTGATATCACGAACATAGTTAAAACTTTAGTGATTTTTCATAAACTTTGCAGTTATTTTCATAAAAATATGTAAAAGAGCTTCCATCGAGCTTAAACTTTTTTTGTTTATTGATACAACCAACCATTTTTACCGTTTACTTGATTAAAATAATTTCGAGTTGTCAGTCAGCTGTTAAAAACGCGTTGTCGATCAGCTTTTTATTTTTCTATAACTCAAAGAACAACTGAGTTATCGACAAAAATTTAATTTAATCTAGTTCAAAGATTTGAAAACATTAAATCTTGTTGACTGACTTTAACATTCAAGATTAGCCTAGAACAAAAAAGTGTGTGAATTCTGAAAATTTGTAACTTCAAGTTTTTGTAGCTTAAAAGACAACTGAGTTATTGATACGCACAATGAGAGAGAGAGAAACAGATAGCATTAAATTAGAAAAGCTTTTAGCTATAAGACTGTAGCAGTGCGCAATAGCGTACATTAAATGTATTTCCACCATTTGTGAGTTGGAAATACGTGATTATTTTCTGCCATGGTGTGCACGATGATATGAAAAATATTTTTGAAGCAAAATTTGTATTCCACTTATTGGCTGTAATAAATAGCAATATACTAACTGAGAATAGTTTTTTAGTTATTAAAATCACAACAATACTTTGCTAGTAATCAGCTGTTGTATACCATTAATACACTTTATTAACCAGCCCTAGGAAATTCAATAAATGTTACCAAATAAGCATTGGAATACTTATCAATGTTTTAGCTGTATTAAACAACTGTTTCTTTAACATTGTTGTCTACCATACACTGTGGCATTATATAGTCATTACTACAAAACACAGAGGTTTATAATATTAGTTATTACATATATTGGGTGTCTAGATATTTTTGTTTAAGCTATAGGGAGATTTGTAGGTAAGATATACAGTAATCAAAGAAATATTTTCGTTCCAGGCTATCTTGAGTGTTGAAGATAATTACCAAGAATTAATGTTTTCAACTTTTGTCGATAACTGAGTTATCATTTACTAAACATTTTATGAAATATAAATTTTTCCTTGGTTTCCATGAAACTATTAAACTCCTGAAGTTTTGGAATCACCCTTTATATTCCATCTTCAGAATTTCGCTTGTAAGATTTTGTTAAAACATTAAGAATACACATACATAAACACAAACACTTTGTCGTAACACGCACGAGGAGTGAGTTTATATAAACTTGGAAACTTCTACTCAAAATGAGTTTAAAAATGAAAAGAGATTTTAAAAGGTT
This sequence comes from Aphrophora alni, assembly GCA_963513935.1. Lineage (NCBI taxonomy): Eukaryota > Metazoa > Arthropoda > Insecta > Hemiptera > Aphrophoridae > Aphrophora > Aphrophora alni. Next base: position 33,585,511 of record OY740766.1, read on the forward strand.
AAATCGGTCTCAAGCAAAGCGGTTGTGCAACTAAACCTCTTTGATTCAAGTTAATTAATCCCCTCTACTAGTTTCAGCAGTCTACTTATTAGCTCGATCAACGAGAGTTCACCAGGAGTATGAAAACCAAACACCCTGTGCAGATCATGGATTATGTAGTCTATTGGATTACTCACCTTTTAGAACTGACAAAAAAGAATATACTTCCAATAAACCGTTTTACACGGTTGGTATTTAAAATTCAACTAAAAGTTAGGTATCTAAAGTTAATATATGCATTTGGCTTTTACAATTTCTAGTTTAAACATAAAAATAAAACTTTATAATATTTTTTTTACGAAAGTAAAATAATATGTTTTTTGTACAATTCTAGTTAAACATACTTCAAAGCCTTTTATATTTCTTTATGTAAAATAAAATACTTATGTAAGAATAAAATGTTTTAAAAAGTTAAATTTAACTGTTATAAATGAGCGTCACTCAATAATACAGTGTCTAGACAGGCGTATGGATATGTAGTATAACATGGAAACTGGTGCCAAGATTTGTGCGGTTTGGCAACTTTACAATTCCTAGTATTAACAGAAAATATCCGATGTATCACAATACCCCACCAGATACTATACAGGAAAACATGGAATTGATTCAAAACAACTGTACATGTTATGATGGGTTGCGCCTGTTTTTTGACTGAACTTCACTTTACATGACCTCAGAAAAACCTGATTTTCAATATGCCGTCCAAACGTCTTCGTTGTCAGTACGTGAACAATATACCGGGTCAGATGTCTAGGTTAGTAACTTCAAATTTTGTATAGGGGACTGTTTGTGGGTTCATATAGAAGTCTATTGATATTCAGAAGAGAAAAAAAGTTGTTACATTGGCGGCCATTTTAAACAGTCTTTGGTCACACACTAAATTAGATAAATATTTGCGGTTTCAATGTAACGATGACAAATAGCGAAGTTATTGTCAAAATTGTATAATTTCGAACCTTAATCGCCAATGAAATGTATTATATTATGATAAACAAGATCCAGTAAAGCCGCGTAACCGACACAAGCGTAGCGAGTATATTTACAGCTTCGATGTCTTTAAGGATCGAGACTTTGACACGAGCGAAGCGAATGAAGACTTTTTAATACACGCGTATAAAGGTATACGAGCCTAGTTAAAGCTTCGGCAAAGTTAAGAAAGTATCGATATACACAATTACGAGATTCACAACTTGTGTAATATTTTTATTAATTTTTTAAACACCCTATTGATTAGACCCCTTGATCTATCAATACTATTTCATAGAAGAAACAATAAACCAACTTTGTATTCCACTGTATTATGGACCTGGATGGGAACAATGATGGCGCCCGTCAGCTTGTTTAAAATTTTACTTGGCAGTCATTTTCTACTTCTCCTTTTTTGATCAAATAAAAAAACACAAAAAATCAACAATATTCTCCAACATATGAATCACGAGAGCACTGTGGTGAATATACAATGAAAGACAAAGACTGTATAGTTATGTTTATTCTAACAACCTAACATCCCCACAACTCTCAGAGCAACAAACAACAAAATCACACGACCACAATAAACAGGTTTACCACCAATTGCCTGAAGGAACCAAGTATGGGGAAGACCTGGGAATGTCTCGCCTCCGATGGACCAATATCAAGACGACTGGAGAGATCCACTGCTGTTGCTCTCTTTAGAACAACGACTGGGCACGACTACCTTCAGGCCCATCTGCACAGAATCAGCCTGGCCCCAAATGACTGCTGTCCTCTCTGCCAGTCCTCCCGAATGGACGCCCTCCACCGTATGGCATGCACCAATCTCACGAACATGACCGATGACACGCAACTGGGAGGCTCGTCGTCTAATGGCCGAACTACCAAGGACAGATGGCGTTGGATAAAGTAAAGTAAGTATGTTTATTCTACCTTATGTATATTTGAATAGCACTGCTGTCATCTTCAGAGATACAATACACACTCCAATGAAAGAAAATTTCCCAAAACCACAATAAAACGCTAACAATACAAAACCTGTATAGTTATGTTTATTCTACCTCATGTACATTACAATATCACTGCTATCGAAATTAAAAGGAACTGCTATTTTTAATTCTTCCGTGAAATTAGGATTAAACTTTCGGATAAATTTTATATTGATCCATAAAGACAGTGACCAGTATTTTGATGACAGAGAGAGACACACACACTCTCACGGACGCACATCCGATCAAAAATAAATATTGCTGGTACTTCAATAAACCAAATATATTTTTTAATAAACCAAAATATATGTGAAAATATTGTTACGCAAATTATTCCTATCCATATCCTCAACCTAGCGTAGTCAAGACACTATGAGATGAAATAATCGCAAAACTAGTAATATCAACATTTATTTGTGTCTCTCCACTGATAAGACAGATTTCGACAAATTTTCCTTACTTTTAATTCATCATTTATGAAATGATCATTAATGCTTATTGACATGTACAAAACGTCAGTTAAATACACAACACGTGCTAATTGTAAAACTGGAAAAAAATACAGGTCAAGAGTGCCAACACAATAACAAGATAGATGATGAGAAGCGAGTGATGGGCAAACAATAGGACTGAGCGTTGTCGAATGTGAAGGATACAATGCATGTGGAATTAATTTATAACTTGATAGCATAGCTTAAAGTTAAAGTTTAAATTCATTTCAATGACACAATAGTTGAATTATAGATTAGTTATGTGATTTCCATGACAAATTAATTTCATCTGACAAGTCTCGTATCTTCAGATTGGGGCAATACAAATGTTGGAATTACAATGATATGTTATTTACTGAAACAATCTACATTAATAAAACCATTTATAAGGAAAGTGGGAAAAAAATTAACTCTCTGTTCCTTTATGTTATCAAACGTTTATCTACTGATAACAGAACTGCAACTTAAGATACGTTTTATATTTTTAGTTGAAATGTGTTATAATTACTTACTCAATATAGGGTAAGTTTAGTAATCGAAATAAATTTCAACTTTTCAAAATGATTTTCAGTTTTCATGACCTCAGTTGACATCACGTCTGTACGTCAATACGATAGCGGACACAAACTTTAAGAACACTCCTGAAATTCAGAAAAATTCTTTTGAAAATTTAAAAATGGTGGAATTTATAAACAGATTTTTGCTCAACTTGTGTCTTATTTCTAACCTAACATAACCTAACGTAAATTGTATTCAAATATGTCGATTTAAACTTTGCGTATTACATACCAAACCCATCTCTCTACAATGATAAATAACTAAGGAATTGTCAATAATGTAACGTCGAACCCTCACAAAAAATGGGACCTCACAAAAAAAGTGATATTTGTATAGTTACAACTAGCAGAGACAATTTCACGAGCGAAAAGAGTGAAGGCCAGTTTTAAATAATATAATCATATATTTATAGTAAACGTCTAGAAAATAGTTATATCAATATTTAAAATGTTCAGATATCCTATGCAACAACTGTTTTAAACAAATTTACTCCACTGAATAAGACCCCATGATCTGCCAATATAATTGAACATTTCATGCAAACCACAAGAAACCAACTTTTGAGCATTACATTAGTGGATCTGCATTTATTAAATTATACGATGGGCTGGGTAAGTACCACGATGGTACATTCACTTGTTTTGTTTTGTAGGTTGCATACTTTTTATTATGATTTTTTAGGCACAAAACAAAAACGTTGCACTAATTTTGTGTTGTATTATGATTTCCACAAAACATTTAGCCCTTCAATGATTCTTGAAATACACCTCTGAGTTATGAATCCTTATCCCGAACACATTAAACCTGTGACAGGATATGCCTGAATCTTGACAGCGTGGGAAATAGAAACATATTGTACAGTTATTTTAGAGTTAAGATAAATAGTTAAATCACTACAAATTATATTAAGCATTCTTACATCTTATAAGCGGTAAAATATTTCTACTTAAATGTCAATGAATTACGTTGCCAAACCATATAAAGAGTTACAAACCTGACCGTAGCTAATTGAGGCTATTTCAATGAAACAAGTAAAAAACTGAAACTTCCTCTTGAAATAGATCATTGGTATTCCATTCTAGACGATTTTTGATACAGATTCACAAACTTATTAACAGATTGGTTCATTATTTTTGACGTCTCTTTCACGCGACGTAATCCTCGTTCACTATTAATGTTGATTATGGGATGAAGCATATAATGGCTGGCAACGTAATGTATAGGATGATCTTTTGTTTTAGAGAATTATGAAAAACAGGTGGCACTTCCCGGTGTTCTCAATAAATAGTTTTACGTCATTTGAAGGACAATGTCTATTTTAATAAACTATGCCAGTCTTGGTTTTAAAAAATTGTTATCCTGAAGTTTAAAAAAAAAAAACATTTTTGACCATTTTTAGCAATTTCCTAACAGCAATTAACCTATAAAGGACCATATAAGTAATGGATTTAACAATTTCAAGATCGATTTTCTGTTTTCGTTCCTAGTGTCCAATAATTTTACTGTTAAGGAAGCGGCTGTTCTGGGTTGGTAGTGAAGGTTTTTTGCAGCGCGAACTGTATCCACCCTGTGTAAATAATATCAATTACACCTACATATTTATACGGACAAAATTCGCGAGGTAAAAAAAAATCGCATATCAGTATCCACTCAAACACAAAGCTATAGATAGACAATAATCCAGTGAAATTGTCTTATGAAAGGGCGAATATTAACAATTTCTTTAAACAGTAATTTTGATTGATTCGGGCGATTTTGGGGTGCGGATTAAGGGGAAAATAAATAACTCTCACAAGTGGTGGAAGGTGGAAGATGTTTAAAAATGGGTAAATTGGCCCATTATAGTGTTTTATAGGGGTTTTGCCAGAGTGGTAATTTAAACCCAGTTGAGTGTAACTTGACTGATTTAAACCTGAAAAATTGCCTATTTTTGGCCCGTTTTCTCGATTAAAAAAATAAAATAAAATACTTATTTAGCAAAATATTTGCATTTTGTTATTTAAATCTATTTTGGACCTATAAACCACTGGAACATCTTTTATGAGGTATACTTTAGTAGATACAATCATAAAGTTAGCAAACTAGCAAACTAACTTTATAGATGATTTTAGAAGAACGGTTACCGACAACGAATGTTGTCGAAGTTTATGACATATATATATATATATATATATATATATATATATATATATATATCGTCTTGAATGTGAATAATTTGTGTTGTTTAAGTGTTTGTTTAAGTGTATTTTACGTGTAAATTTTATAATGACTGATAGAAAGTCGAAACGCGTCATGTGAAGAAAATACAAAAATACATCAAAACAAAAAATTATTCGACAGCATCACCATTAAAGGTAATTGATATAATAAACTAATTTTTAACAATCCAGTATGGCTACAACCGTAAATATAACAACATATGATCAAAAGATTTGATAAAAAGTCGATTGAACAAAATGGTTTAAAAAAACGGATTTGGTCAAATATCGTAAAAAATGTGACTAATTTTCATATACTGATATGGACATTAAATTGGAAAGAAATGACTAACTTTATGATTGGATCCAGTAAAGGATTCCAGTGGTTAAAATAATTTGTATATAACAAAATCCCAATTTTTTTGCAAAATAAGTCATTTGTTTTTATATCGAGAAAACGAGCCAAAATAAGCCGATTCAAGATACAGTCAACCCTGACTCAAACTCTTCCATTTTAAAACCTTAATCGAAATTAGTTGATCAATTTAATTTTTATCAAGTGCAAACTAACATAAATGCAAAAACCGCAAAACTTCACCAATTTACCCATTTTTAAGTATCTTGCACCAATTGTTGAGAGGGCGCATTACTTTTCACTTAATCTGCACCCCAACATCGTCTGACTCAAAAAAAAAAATACTGTTTTGAGAAAATGACAATTTGCCTGTACTACAAAGAGAAGCGCAGGTGTGGGTATTAAATTTCTCATCTACGAGTTACGAACAGAAGCATATCTGGATGACTACAATATCACATATACAGTACACACAACGAACAATATGAGTAAGACATCAAGATATGTACTACTACAAACATATTGATTGCAATTTCAACCTACAGATTTCAACCTGTACCTTTTCTGTCTTACACATTAAGCACGTAATAACAATAATTTTTCCTTCATTTCGTAATAAAAGTATAATAAAATTTCAATTGTAAATTTTATGATTTAAATACTTATTGTTTTTAAGTACTAAATGTTATCAAGCCATAACAAGATCGTATTATTTGTTAATATTAATTTAAATGTAGCTCACTGCGTCCATACGATTGCTTGAAAATATTTAATTGGAAGGAAGATGACATGTCAGAAGATAGATGATGAAGGAACGAGGTGAAAACAATGGCGACTGTCGGTATGTAGGGGATACATGTCGAATTTATTTCATTGTATTGACATAAAGAGAATGGATGGAATTGCGTATAATGAAACCAAAGTGTTCGTAGATTAAACTAATACCATATGACACGAGCTTAAAACAATTTGATATATCGAAAGACGTGCAGCTGATCGATTTTCCATAATCCAGTTACAGAAACAATGAAATGATAGGCCTCCCCCCCTTCACCTTTAGGTAAATCGGATTGAATTTAATAATGCCATAAGTAGATCATATATAGTCTACGTCTTTTTACATTTTCCACTGTAATCACTTTTACTATTGTTACCACTTTTCTTAAAGTTCAAAGTTAAACCCAATGTTAGAAATATATTTAATACATTTTAAATCTTGACAACCGATTTCCGTCATAAGGTAATTATTTATTATATTTTATTCAACCAAAGCAAGTTCCATGACAAAATAAGTGCTAGAGTAATGTTCGGTTCATAAACATTAGGTTGTAAGCAGACTGGCATAAAAAAAACTTGTCTTGTTTGTTAAGAAGACATTACTTCTTCCATTAAACTTCCCCTATTTAGCCATTGACGGTCTACACTTTGTGATTGATAGCAGCAAGTAGTTAAGTAGTTATTATGTTGTAACAGATAAATACATAAATCTAAAAAGTTGTAAACCTCTAAAGTTTTCCGCAACTTGAATAACTTTTGAAAACAAAGAGAATTAAATTCATTTATGATTCATATATAAATCAAATTTGTTTGCATTCTACAGTATATATATATATATATATATATATATATATATATATATACAGAGTGTTCTATACTTCAGGTTCCTAGGGTCAAAAATAAGTACAAAAGTTCGTTTGAACATTTCCTCTAAATTCCTTAGTTTTCCATATGTCCGCCATTTTATGTTTGTCTTATAAAAAATATACTTTTATAAATAAATTAGATATGTAGTCTACATTGGTTATACTTATTTTTGTATGTTATTTTTCATCAATGTAACAAAAACCAGAACTCTGGTTAGTATGTTTTAATGTTGAATATATCAGAAACCATTACCTTTACAAAAATGTACAAAAAACCTAAATATATCCTTACGAAAATAGGTTTTGTAATTTTTCAGTAGTTTTAAGCATAACCTAGTTATTGTCAAAAACTGAAAATACAATTACTTGGTGATTGTCTACAATAATTAAAATTAACTTAAAACCAATTTTTTTTCAATTATTATGTTTTTAATAGTAATAATGATATCCAATGTTTAGTTTACCGGCTAGCCACTGTTTTGTACTTTGTATTGAAAATTTTATATTTTAAGAAGTGTTTATTTTAATTAAATGAAATTTGTATAGTAGGTGGTCGCATAAAGGTCTAATTATTTTAAATTAATCAACCTGATCTGTACATCCATTTCAAGATGGCGATACAGTTTTTATAATAATAGTTTTCCATTTATAAATTGATTTTCTTGATGGAGGAAACACATTTGGGTAGATTTTTTGAAACATCTTATTGCTTCATATTTATTTTCAAAAAACAATAGTCCAAGAACAACAATTCACTTTTTGTTCAATTGAAAATTTCATTGTTTTGAGGTTAGATATCACGCTACCAACTACCAACTGAACACAACTATCAAATTGTTTCATTATTGTGTGTTAACAAATATAACAGCTGATTGAGATTCAATGCACATTTTAATTCAATTCCACTGTTGAAGTGGTTCTATCCAGAAGATTATTGTTATTTTTGTTATTCCGCCATTTTGTCTTCATTGACCATAAAGAAATGACACTGAAGGGTACTTATTTTACATATCTATGTAACATAACTGTAAAGCATCAAGTTTGTAGAGTGTTCCATATATCCGGCATAATAATTCAAAAAAACGACCACTTCGTGGGACACGCCGTATATAAATATAAGTTATTATTGCATTACATACAATACGTTTGTCAAAAATAGCCCCAATGTATACGTTCCTTTCTCTACGTGACATGTCTATGAACTTCTGTGGAACAAACAAATGAAAATTTTGTATTTTTCCAATATTTCAATTGTTTGAAAAATAATGAGCACGCTTTCGTGCAATTATCTGTAAATAATAAAATATTTGTGGGAAAAGAAAAGCAACAAACATGACAAGTTATTGTGTTTGATAGATGAAGAGGTGCGAAGGCTCTGAAGGCTGTCACATGTGGGGAGATATACGTTTGTTTATTTTATATGTACTGACAGAGTTGAAGAATACAATACTACATGTTGTAGCAAGTAATAAAAACATTTAAAATCGATAATGTAAAAGTAAAGCTATTATAAAATATACTATAAACACCTCTTGCAGACGTACAATATACACCTTTTAATTCCATTACTACATATTAGACTGTATACAGAATTAAACAAGTTTATCAAGATACTTACTTAGTCCTATCGTAAAATCAGATTCATAAAACATGATTACCAAAAGCTGTTAGTGGGGGGTGACCAATTGTATTGGAAATATGTAATTTTAAAAAATCTAAATTAGTGGGTTTAAATTTGAATAACAAAAGAGATGTGAACAATAAGCTATTTTGAATTAGATTATCTGAATTATAATAAGATTCTTTCTATATATAAGAGGACACTATAGTTCCCTATACTAAATTTCATATTTCTCTCTTATTTTTGTGGTCTCTAGAGTGATTACGTACAGGTGACGACGACGATGGACGGACAGCATCTCGAAAATCACTTTTACGGTTTCCTGACGTTATGAAACGTGAAAATCAGTCAATAAACAGAATTCGAAATTTTCGATGATCACCAAACTCACGCTATACTTCGTATAATGGGTAATTAAAAGATACAAAAACAATTATAAACGGAGCTAAATTATAAGACAGCTACACAATTTATTGTATAGGATTAGATTGTTGTACGTAAACCGAAATTAAATGTTAAGACTATAAATTCTCTAATAAAATCGATAAAAACTCACGTCTTTGCAACCTCATTCATTTAGGAAATAAATGGTAAAGATATTGATTTTTTGTTTTTACAAGATTGATGAAACTCCTGATTGAAAAAGTACAAAACAAGAGCGGTGAACACATACGTAATTTAATCTTACCAGTTTAAGTCTTTCAGCAAATAAATACTATTTGTTTACTTCCACACGATTGTGTAGTATGTAGAAATTATCATGATTGCGAACTATCACTCAGAATGTAAAACACAAAAAGGAAATCGATAGCAGTCAACATTTCCCCCCAACGAATTGGGTTACCAGCCCCAAAGATCCACCTGTGGTAGGTGTATAGTTGTGTGGTTCAATTAAACCAATTGTTAACTACCATTGTACTCCGAATAAAAGCTAAATCTAAACCGTAATAGAAAGAGGATTTTTCAGTACACAAACCACCACCTCAAATCACAAATCATTCACCTTGAAGATGACATGATCATTGAAACGTCGCCTAATTAGAACGTTTTCTAGATGTAGAGAGTGAAATGTTTCATGAACTATTGAAGCGTTATAGTCCCTTTGAGGTGACTACTTTTAGTTTTAAAGTCATTTTGAATTGGAATCACTAATCGAGAATCGGGGCTCTTCAAAATCTTCAAAACATTCATTCCTGTCTCTCTTGACTAACTTTTGTTCTCTTATGATAGGACGCTATTAGAGTATGTCTTTATTTTATTTTTTATAAGGCAAAGATCACCGAGAGGTTTTCGCCTTTCAACAATATAGAAAATTATATAAAGTAAACACTATGTAGGCCTATCTAACTCCACCCCCCTTTTCTCACTCGTAATAATTTTCTTTACTCTGAAAACCGAATTTTACTCTAAAGTTCTCATTTAAAAAAAAAAAGCGCTAATTTTTACAAGTATATTTATTTTTATTTAAACTTGAAATGACGTCTGACCTATCTCTCCTAAAGTGTAAAATTTCATCTAAACATACAAAAATTCAATCAGAGATGAAGAGGCTAAAAACGCCACTACAATGCACAAAATGATTTTTAAACCTAAAATTATTTTTAAGGTAACCTTTAGAACTGTTTATAACAATATTTATCTGCTTTATTGTATCGTTATAATCACTTATATATCTTATTGAATGTATTTTGTGCAAACCCAGAATTTATTAAAATACATTATTTATCTGAATTCAAAATTTCACCAAAGAATGAACTCAAACATGCTGTAAAATCTATTCAACCGAGCTTATTGAGTATACAATGGTAATTACATTAATAAAACGTCTGAATACGTTCCAGACAGTAAAGCACATATTGGAAGAAAAGGAAGAAGAAAGATGACAAGTGGTGGAAGATTAATGACATTGGATGGAAAGAGCGGGGTTGGAGGGATTTATGGGAAATACGATGTTGTATTTATTTCGTATCTATTGACACTACAGATTGGATGTTCTTTTTAAACACAACTTGTCGAAATACAACATAAATCTAATATATTATTATTAATCACTTAAAAACCAAATTATCATTAAAACACATGCTGCTTTCGTATCCTCTTAAAATCATTAGCTAACCATAGATGAAATTTTATATTTGGGTTTTGAACTAGTACAATACAATTCTAAAATTTCAGAACGTATACTATAATTTCAGAACAATAACTTTTTTTTTAAAATTATAACGTGTGTAAAATGTAGTGCAACTGTATAAAGTATTCCCGTGCTGCGCCTGAAGATGTCTCATGTTGAGACGAAACAGATGTAGTAGTCAAACAACACAACTACTTTCGACAAAGGATATAAAAAGGTTTGTTGATTAATTAATTAACAGTACCGGTAGTTCTAAAAGACTAAAAATGGAAGCAATAGTTTTATAAAATAGCTAATCACTGTACTAGCGAACATGAAATCATAACTTTAAATTTACAAATATGAGCTAATTTGTTAATATGTTATTAGCTATTGAAACATGTTTTATTTAATTTTAAATTATATGTATAAATATTACAAGTTTAAAATAGTCGTCATAATAATAACAAAAACAGTAATTATAACATATTTACTGTACCATAACATCAATCATTGTTACATTTATTAATTAGGTCAGCTGTTTAAATAATCGTTTAAAAGAAATTCAACTCTTCCACTGTTTATGGCGAAGAAATATCATTACCCGCAAAAGTAACTAATTCGACAAATTTTATTCTAATTTTCGAATCCTGTAAATTTACGATACACCCCCCTTTTCATTATCGATCGAATCCAGGAATCTCTTATGTTATTTAAAGAAGGGTTTTGAAGTTTGTAAACTGACGCATTTCAATACACCGTGATGGCAGACATGCTTGAACATGTTCTTCATATTCTACGCTCTCAACACTTCAATCACTCATGCATCATTTGTCTTTTTAGAAAGCGAGCTACATTTTATAGCGCTTTTATAATGGTCTTTACAATCTTTTGAAATTTTTGTATGTTAAACTGGCTATTTTAAAGAGACGAATAGGGATATATTTACAATTTTTTAATAAGTATTTTCAATTTAAACATTATTTTAACTTCCAATACTTGATGACTATAGTCTCAGAATAACTATGATAAAATTTGATGCAAGGAGATCAATAGCTAATTGTGGATACTATTTAAAAGTAGTAAATGTCACTTAATAAATTTTTACCAGTTAGAAATAAAAATTTGAATTTCTAACGAAATGTTTTGACTTATTTGAAAGTACATTTTTAGATAAAGTTGAAAGTTTGTGCAGCTCAAAACGTTCAAATATTATCACACGTAACTGAATAGGTTTTTTTTATACGAGAAAAATTACTTGAAAAACAATTTTGTAGAACAATAATAAATGAAATAGGGACCATAAAAAGTGCACTGACGTTATTTCAAACATTTTATTTAGACAATTAAGCTAAACAAATTTTTTGACCATTTAGACCTTTTCTTTATTGCACAGTAAAAACTGAGAGAAAGAGAGAGAGAGAGAGAGAGAGAGAGAGAGAGAGAGAGAGAGAGAGAGAGAGAGAGAGAGAGAGAGAGAGAGAGAGAGAGAGAGAGAGAGAGAGAGAGAGAGAGAGAGAGAGAGAGAGAGAGAGAGAGAGAGAGAGAGAGAGAGAGAGAGAGAGAGAGAGAGAGAGAGAGAGAGAGAGAGAGTTTGTCAATTACTGCAATACAATCAGCCTTTAATGAAAGAAAAATGATTTACACCAAAAATATAATTTTTTTCCGTCAAATTAGTTGATGAAAATTTATAAAAAAAAAAAAATTAAAAAAAAACACTTTCTCTCCAACAATTTTGTATAATTGATAATAAATAACTCAAAAGCAAAGAATTTAAACCTCAAAATAAATAATGAATTTGATGTTATGTTTCTAAACCTATATTAAGTCATTGTAATTATAGTTTTGAATTAAGCAAATGTAGATGTTACAATAATTATTTATGCAGTCGATATATGGACAAACAATACAAGCTAACTTAGTGACAGTTTGATCTTCAAATAAACTATTGCATTAAACACTTGCATTACAATTTACATAAACCAAATACTAAATAATAATAGCATAAAATTAGAAGGGATATCACTACAGAAGGTACATTCTCATATATTGTCACTATCAATCGAAAATTTAAATTGAAGAAATTAAAAAATATCAATTATTTAAGAATTTATTAAGAAATAGAAACATTAAAATGGATCTAATTATTTTAACACATATTTTTAAAACATTTACTTTATTTTCAAACCTAGAAAAAAGAGGTACAGTAATTACTGAAGTTATGGAAATGAAATATTAAAGAGAAATTATGGGAAAACCATTAACTATAGAATGAGTAATATTAACATGTTAGAAGAATTAAGAGTGAGGAAATAAAAATCAGCGTATAGAAAAGTGAATACAAACGGAATAGTTATGTTATGCTCATGGCTGAAGATAGACTACCGAAAATATGAACTCGAGGAAAAAACAGTATAAGGCGAATTGATCAGATTAAAAAAAAAAAAAAAAAAAAAAAAGGAAAGAAATAGGCAGAAATATAAATGAGAAAAGAAATGTTTTTCGTTAGATATTTCTCTGTTATAATCTAACAAAGCTATTGAAGGAGACAGATAGTGAGATATATTTATATATGTTTTATTTGTTCAGAATATATTTCTTAAAAAGCACGAAAATTCATATATTTTCTATTGATTGTAAAATACAATAGTTTGAATACTATTATGTATAAAGATTCAGTTGTCAAATAATGATTAAAGTTTGACGAGGAAATGTATCTTGTATCAAAGTTGGATGTCAACTACAGGTCCACCTTTCTGTCCTCCAATCTCGGCTTTGTACAACGTAAGCTATATATAGAAGTTGTGGAATTTAATATAAACAAGTTTTTCATTCCAAAACGAGAATAGAAATAAACATCAAAACAACAATTGATGATAATCTCAATTTTAGTTTCATGATGGCGACAGACTAAATCGTTTTCGGTTATTATAACATGACTAATTTTACCACGACGTCTCCGTAGTTTAAAGGCAAAAACCTCTCGGTCATCATCATTTAATAAAAATAATAATAACATGTAATAAAGACCTTTAACCCTCAAATACTCTATAATAGAGTCAGTAATCCAAACTCTGCCTGATCCGCAGTTGACATTGTATAGAATAAATAAACAAAGTATGAAATATAATTAATTTTATACTTTGCCTGCCAACTTTACCAAATTTATATATTACCAAGACTTAATACACAAGTTGAATAATACACAAGATATGAACAAAACCTTTATTAATTCGATTTTTCTGAATTTCAATAGGATTCTATATGAGCACAGTAGAATCAATTTCTTGTTCCTTTATTCATTTTCGTGGCCGCTATTGTTTTTACGTACGACGGACGGACGGCATATCTAAAATCACGTTTTTCTCTGGTTTATAAGGCCGTGAAACGTGAAGATCAGTGAAATTTTCAACGATTACCAAACTTAACCAATGCTTCGTATACTGGATAACAGAAACTGAGAATTGTCAAGAGTCAAGAGTGATATGGAAATAATTAATTAGTGTTATAAACAAAAACTAAACATTGAATAAAAAAGTCTAGGTGTTTTCATCAATTTGGTGACAGATGACATAAACAAAAACCCATGAAATGCTAAGTGATATAACAGTGTCTAGATATCACAGCAGCGCAGGATGTTCATGACAGATTATCTATAAAACAATATCCTCAATGTGACATGATGTAAGGTGGACAAGTTGACGGGTTAACAAACATGGAAGTGACTCTATGACAATACCCTACCTTGCACGGAACAAGCAAAATGAAAAACAAAACATGAAAGTCATTCAAGAATTACCGATGCAGATTTATTTACCAGTGTAAAAACGATGAGAAAGTTAGTGCCTATTATTTATTTATGGTATCAATAATTATGGATATAGCGATTTTAATCCATGTAATTTATGTCCGTCTCTATTTGTAACAGAGATTGGAAGGGATTAACAGAATGCTTAATAAATTTGTCCAACGGTAGAGACTTAAATTTAGATATGCTTCCATTTTTTCTATCATACGTTTAATGGATCTGTTCTAGAGGAGAACCGCCACTCTTAAACAATTGACTTAAATAGAACCTAACCTGACAGAACAGCTGAAATGTTGTTGGCGTGTATTAAGGACAGTATTTTACCAAGAGCAGAAAGAAAGTGGAGCCAGTAGAGATTTGTTAGATTCCTACTTATATGAATTCATGTGGCACCGTAGGAACAAGGATGAAGATCTGTTTGACATCATTTGGAAGGACATAAATTTATGTTGGGCTCCAGTACAATAGTGTGTATAAAGTTAGTTAGGTTAGGTTAGGACACTTTCTGGATGTCACTGCTTGAGTGGCGATCCTCTTCTTAAACGTACCCAAACGATAGGTGATGGTTTAAACATTTGTTGGAGTTATTCGTAGATATAATCGTTTTGAACTCCCCTGAGCCCCAAAATATAGTTATTGAAATTATCTCCCTCTCGGGACTGTTTTTCTGGCTGTTTTTAATCTGCCCAGTTTTTTTGTAGCTCAGACCTATGTTAATAAAAGTTTATTCGTAGGCACATCATTTCCACATCTCTTTTCCCCATTTCCTCGATACCTCACAATTTCCGATTAAACAAGAACACAAAATCTTAACTTTCTCATCTAAGGGCCCAAACAAAACTTATTGAACCTCATTTCCCCAAATTAAAAATAACGACAAAAAGAAAAAAGTCCATTAAGAAATTATACAAGACCTAATTTATAATTATCTGTTCTACGATTTTGTTCCAATAGTTTAGTGAAATGTGAAGATTAATGATACGAGTAAAGGAAATATTAAGTAAAGGAAAAATACAATTCTGGTATAAACAAAAATGAACCATTACTGCCGTCATTATAACTTAATTTGAATGAAATCGACCTAGGCTTAAGGCAATTTTATGACACAAACGAATCAAGTTTCTGTTGTACTTTAATATATTAATATCTTTCATTCAGTATTTATCAATTAATAAGATATATTTTATTTTAATTTTATTATATTTACAAACTATTTTTGAAAAAGCTGGTACAATGTTTTCCCACGATTTGTATTATTATTATTTATTCCCCTTAAATAAATCTCAAATCAAAATGCTAAATACCGTCTAAACACTTTGAAATGTTAAGATGTTGGCAAATAATTTATAAACACACCATCTCCACACATTAGCATGGATCTCAAAAGTAAAAAGACTGTATGAATAAAGTGAAACATGTGTTTTATACTTCACATTTTGTAGTAAATCCTTCAAATTGCACGAATATAAAAAACACAAGCTTATTGCTTATGTTCATACTCATTTAAATTTAGGATGAGAATTTCCATTGAACATAACCTTCTATTCCCTTTTGTTGATGAAAGTAGACAAATGCATTGTTTTTACTGTTTAACTAATGACGAAAATAAAAGGAATAAAAGAAACACCTGAAAAGTGTAAGTGAAAGAATGATCCGAAAAATAATTTATGAATATAATCCTTGATGAGATGGGGTTAAATTCAGAACAAACAGAAATGTCTAATCCCTGTTATGAAAACAAAGAATTGTTCAAAACAATAATTAAAATAAAACTTCTCAATGAAGTAGGCTAACTGAAAGTATTGTTGAAGGAGAACTTAAATAACGACAACTCGAGCGTAATAATAAATAAAATGTTAATTTAATCCCAAAGTTTAACAAGGTGTGAACATCTGGAAATAGTATATTTCCGTTCTTTTATATCTTTAATTTTAATATTCAACTAGTTTTAATTAACAAACTGTCAAATAGTTATAAATATTACAAATTAATAAACCAATTAGGTTGTTAAAGTTTTAATTAATTCTTAGAGTCAGAATTCACAATGTGTATTTTAAAGTTGTTACAATTGAAAATGAAGTTACTAAAAATATATACACAATGTCAAAAAGTCCTGGTTAAATAACTTTTAAACTTGAAAAGGTAAAGAGCTGAAACTTTATGGTAGAAACTTTTCAAGGTAGAAAATTGTTTTTGGAACCATGCGATAAATTCAACCCCACTCCAAAATAGGGGTTTTGGAGTCCCATTCAAAATTCTAAAATGTAAAGCTCCAACTAGTAGTAACTCATTTTTAAAGTCTTGTTTAATAGAAAATAACTGCCTAAACTAGAAGTCGCTATATTACTGAATAACAAAATGCCGGTCCAGTCAAATATTCGAAAATAGAATTTATTCCAGAATCTACTTTAAAGAAGCAAAATAATGAGGCGAAATTTTGCAGCAAAAACTGAACTGTGAAAGACCGTCCAACAATCGACCAACAACACGCTGGTTAATTTTATTTATTTGTTATTCTACTTTAAAACTTCAACTCGGAAAATAATTGTCGACTTAAATTTAAATTTTTGAATAATACAACTTCTTCATCAAACTTAAATAATTTTTTTTCTATAATAATTTCGTCTTTTTATTATTTTCCTTTGAGTATATTCTAAATTAAATTGGATTGTTTTAATATCTGACTGGCCGCCATTTTATATTGGAGGAAGAAAGCAACCACTAATTTACTCAGTTAATTCTACTAAACCAGAATTTTAAAATAAGGCATTACTCGATAGTGCTTCACATTTGAAAATTTGGAGTTTTCCGCAAAACCCCCATTTTGAAGTGGGGTTGAATATATCTCAAAATTCAAAAAAAAAATGACTACAGTTTCAGCTTTATACGTGTTCAATTTTAAAATTATTTAACTATCTCGGGGACTTTTTGACACCCTGTATATATATTTTATGTATAAATATCCTATACAAAAATGTAATTCCTATGAATGTAATTTGACAATGTTTTAGTAATCTAAGACCAAATATGGCGTGTTATGTCAATTGAACTCCTTTTAAATTTTAACTTCATATTTTACCGGTATATAATTATGTATATTTTTAAAAGTAAAATTTCAGCTTCTTGGTGTGTATTTTTTATGAAAACTCTCTCTGCCTTTTTCCGTTTCTCCAGCCTCGGTTGTCATCCGATATATACAAATGAGGAAACTTCAAAGTTTAAGTTTTCAGTTTATTTAGAATAATCAGAGAATTGAAAAACAAATACTAAACACCCTATTTCAAAATCGTAAATATCTCCATGAAAAACATAAAGAGTCTATAATAAGTCTTTAATATTTACTTATAAATATTTATTATTATTAATATTTTTATTTGTAACTTATGTTGAAATATCCATACTAAAAAATGTATATATTATGGAAGAACTTTTTCATAACTGTTAGATAAATATCCAACTAAATATTACTTTATAAAATGAAGTTCTTTTTTCTTAACATCTAAAATTAATGCTCGTTAGTCTAATGTTTTATTGCTATAAAGTTCTATGTAGCATGTTGTCAATTCCGACAATAATAGGTTTATGGAATGAATGAATAAACAAATAATTAAGGCGAAGGAGGAAACGTAACGCCATTAATCGAGATCTAACCTGCATATCGACTAGTTAAGCGCGCTCTCTGCCAACTAGGCTATGCAGTTCCTAAATAATAATATATAATAAAGTTATTTGTCTGTTACAAAAATGAATGTACAACTTTATTCTACGAACTAAAGTATGATTAGTGTTTTATTTAATTGACTATATAATCTTTAGGTGATGATTTTAGTTAAATACACAAATAAACAAAATTATTCCAAATATTGAAATTATTTACAGTTTTTGAACAGGTTATTTAATGGAGTTGAGGAACATCGCAATCAATGAAGCTTACAGAAATCAACAAAATGATTAAAATATTTTATAAAGTACATCTCACTTCATTAATTACACACTTCCAATGAAACGTTAAACGGAGTTTACTAACTAACCACTATATGAGTTGACTTTACAACTGTTCTGAATTTGATATAAACTTAACTTTGAAGTTTAGCGTCAAGCACAAAACTAATGAGCGATTATTGACGCAGACCAACTACTTGTATCAACATTTTGTTCTTATTGTTTAAAAGTAAAAAAACTTTTGATCATCATAGCCTTAAAAAAATGGAAGAAAAGAAGATCAAATATAGACCCCTAGTCCTCGAATACTCCAGTAGGAACGATGAATGGGTCTAACAAAAGGCTAGATGAAAAAAGTTGTAGATCTAGCAAGGTTTTCACGGGATTACAAAGCCTATTGGGTACTTGTAGGCCTATAGAAAATGAAATATTCAAACTATCACAGTTCAATTGATTTGTTTAAACTCTATTATAAACTAAAATTTCATTCTAGATGACTTTCGACGACGCACGTTTGCATTAAAATTTTCAAAAATTGTATTTCTTTCTTAATACAACATCCTCATGAATACAAATCCGCTGTATTTAAATGGAGTCGCGCTGTCAAAGAAACTAGAAACACCATCATCTTAGTGTAGCAGAAACCTTTTGCCCAACTCCAATCTACATCTCATTTCATCTTAAAGGATGATGCGGCATTTACTCTAAGCACAACACAAGAACTGAAAATCCTTTGAAATCTTTGTAAAGACTAGAATAAGGGCGAGGCTTGATATGTTAATGTATCTATTGCCAAAGTATGGAAACATGACCCAAAAAACACATTTTATCGTGGTTAAGTCTATCTAATTATTATTTATTTATGTGCATGAATAAACGCTAAATTGAGATAGATAATATAAATTACTGTTGTTTATTAACACAATTATAATTATACAAGATAATTATTCTACAGGTTTAATTCATATAAACACATTTAGTTTTACTAGGGTATTGTTTTTTTTTCTTCTTTATTTACCTCTGCTAGCCCCTTTTTATGTATATGGCTAAAATGTTCAAGTGATAACAAGAAAATAATAAATTGTTTCAAATGCAACTATTAAAGAAGAACTTAATAATAACAAAATTATCAAAAGTATATGGTGATACTTATATCTATGTGGGTGACAGGCTTTGGATGAAATTATAGGATGATGGATGATGATTTTACAATATTCTGAATAATAGAAGCAATCAATTATGTATTAAGAATCAGTTGATCAGTATGTCCTTTATTTCTTTACTGATTATATAGTTTATAAAAATAAGATGGTATTGTTTAAAATAGTTGTTTTTTATGAGCGTTAACTGATGCTGGCCACTTACCAGATTGCTGATATTTATAGTTTCTTTACCACGTTATTTATTACTTACTTTACTTACTTTACTTTAGTTACTTTGCTTTACTTTATAGTTATTTTTTGTCGAAATTTAACTGTGATTATTATAACTGTTTTTAAATATCTTTTATCTGAGGTGAAAAACGTATGTCTCCTTTTGAATTATTTAATGTACTATTATTATTTGTTAAAGGTCTTTGTTAAAGGTGTATAGTTAAATGTCCTCTCCAACAATAATACCAATAATCCTCCTCACCTTCTTTTTCTTACTTTCTCTGTAGAAACCACTTTTCTTATTTCTTTTTCTTCTCATCTTTTGACATTACATATATTTGTACTGAACTTTAATAACACATATATAAACTGGATATTTTTTAATGTGTGGGTTACAATTCTGGTCGCTATATACGATGGTTAGGTTTGATGAATTAAATGGGTCGTGAATTAAAATGAATTATGTGATGGGAATTTTGGAGTTCACGACTAATTTGGTAGCTCTTGTGGTTGATGAAGTGGTACCCTGAGGTGATAGTTTATTTACAAGCTGATATTGTAGTGTAATACGAAGCTTGCTATACGTCACAATTTTGTCCAATTTTAATCAAATTTGGTATAGACATTGGTTTTTAAACGGTTGGTCAAGTTAGTCAACAAATTAAATCGTATAATCAAATGTTTCGGCAGAGGAGGGGAGTAAATTCGTACATTTTTATGTAAAAACAACTCAAAGGGACGCTAATATTGTGCGATTTAGAATGATTTCAGTTTCCGAATATACATAATGTATATTTTACACTACGAAATTTTTATATAGAGGTTCTAGCTTTTGCAGTAGTTGGGTAAAAAAATTATATACAATCGAACATCAACATATCTAACCCTACAGAATAACTGTTTTATATTCAGCTTTCGGGTTAATATATTTTTTTAATATTCGCCCTTTAGTGGCGAGTTATAAATTTCTATTTCAATCAAGGTTATAATATGTGTATTTTTGTCATAAATTATTTAATTTACAATAAATAAGTGCACATTTTTTACATACTCAGGTGCATACAACCTCGAGAATCTAGAGACTAAACTTTTCCCTTGTGAATTATACTGTATACACTAGTGTTACAATAGAGCAATAGACAAGTATGCTTTTAATTATTTTTAATTAAATCTTTAAACAACTTATTAATTTAACATCACCGACAGAAGTTATTAAGGACTTTATAAGTAATTTTTTTTTTAAATAATAAACTACTTAAAATTCAAACTAAAGTGGAAATTGTATACTGAAAATCCTTTAATATACTATCCAAATTCGTATGCTATATTTTATATTATAAATTTGTAATTTAATTAACAGTCAATCTACAAATAAGATTTTATCTTAAAACATTTTTAATCATTATAAAAAAACAATTTAAGAACATTATTTTCATAAGAATCTTTAAGTAATCCTTACTCAAATGAGGAGATTTATTAGCATACTTTAATACTAATCAATTATCAAAACTAGACTACAATTAAATGCAGCTATGTCTTACAATTTTTAATCCAAATTGATAGTTATATATAAAAATAAACAGATCTCTTCCAATTCTATGATCGTTTCGTTTCGCTCGACAAAAAATATCTGGCAAATAAGTGTAATTTCAATACCACTAAAAATGAGAACATAAAACATGGTTCCGATAAAATATGTATATCTTAACAGAAAGCGTAACAATAATAGTCTATCATCAAAGTTTACATCACTACAACTTGGCAAACTGCCTTCTTTCTTTCGTTTAGTTCATTAACATGGATATAATTTCAGCAATGGTCACGCCAAAAAGCTGGAGACAGCTCAATATTAGTGGTATTTATTTTTTTTGCTTTCTAAAGTGTTATTATTTAATTGGTGTGTCCGGATAGTTCCCGTCGTTCTAGACGCATTTCGTTATCGATGTAATATTTGAATGATTATGTCATGTTTCCGTTAGTCATTGGGAGTTGAAGATAAATCTTTTTAGTCTAAACTTTTTTGGCTTCGGAGAAATGATTCCCAAGTGAAAATAAAAGAGTTAAATTACAACTATCTCTGCGTAATGTCTATAAAAAAACGTTTATAATTAACCTGTATTAGGAATATCCTAAAGAAAGTAAAGATATACAGGGTGTTTATAAAAGAACTCCTTGATTTAAAAAAATCGTGATTAAAAAACGAAACCAGCAATAAACTTTCGGTTTTCGAACTTGAGTTCCATATATTATAACGGTCTAACCTAACCTTTGAGGATATTTAAAATTTTACTTAAATAATCCTGTTGATTACCCTTTTTTCAATGATTTTCAGTTTTTCATATTTTGACCGTTTTCTTGATGTTTTTCAACAGTTAGGTTACAAGCATTATCTCAAGAACAAGGAAACCGATAGAATCGTAATTGAACGTTTTATATAATCCCATTATATGATTAAATTGTTTTACTAAATAGGCTTAGGGGTGAAAATCGCTAAAATCATCTACTCTCTCACACACACGCGCGCGATCGTGCAAGATTAAAATTGAAATAACTAGTTTGTAGAATAGGTCAAAACTTGTTAATTTACTTTATTACACGTAAGGTTTTACCTATTTCGTAAACTAATTGTTTAGTTCATTGGTATTTCCACTTCCTAGACTATGCCTAATTAAATTTTAAATTGATCAAACAATGGAAATTACAGAAAATCGCCTCTCAAAAAGGCATCAATTTCAAGTTTTTGAAAATTCAAGCTCATTTAACTTCTATCCGAGTGAATTTATCAAAAATACCCAAGCATAAAAAGTCTTACTATTTGGTGTAAAGACATGGGGGTTTCCGTAAGGAATTGTAAATGTTAGCTGTCAAATTGTAAAATGGTGGCCATTTTCAAAGTTTGGAAAATAGGTTTATAAAACCATAAAAAGTGGGTGTTTCTATATTTTTATTATTATAAATAGAAGTGGGTTTTACCCCCCCCCCCAGACACTTCAGCCAATTAGACTTTATTTGTACATCTTAAATACCTAATAACTTATTTCTCTCTCACACACGCGCGCGCGCGCTCGTGAATGTCTTCTACATCCTAATGCTTCACAGGTGTTTCTTTAAGAGATTTTGATGTTATTTATAATATCAATAGTTTACAATAAAATGATCACCCTGTATGCTTTTTTCAAATAAATTGCTATAATTTTTTCAATACATTTTTTTAAATATTCTGTATACAAGTAAATGACAACTAAATACTTAAAGTATAGCGTAAGGAATAGCATTAACTCTGGTGTAAATTCAATATTCATATTGAAAACTTTAACATAACTTAGGCTGGAAATTAATTAAAGTTCATAATTAACTTTATAAATATCCAAGAAATATGTAAATAAATATGTCAATTAAAATCAGTTCAACCTTAAGTTTAGTTGTTTTAAAGTGGAAAATATATCTCGTTTTGTATAAACTTCGTTTCAAATTAATTGTAGATTTGTTATATTTAATCTTTTTCTACTTTTTCAAATTTTTAAAATATTGGTTTTAATTTTTTTTTTAATAATTAATAATATTTTCCCGGTTATCTGCAGACTTACAAGACATCGTTTAAATAATGTATTTGTACATATATGGATTTTTGGGTCCAAACATGTGAGAAATGCTGATAAATTAAACTTTTAAAAAAGTTTTAAAAAACATACATTTGTTATGTATAAATGTTATGCGAGGCCGCAATAGAATACCTTTAACGCCATAAATAGTTATTTCGAATAAGCTAAAATCTTCATTTTGAATGTTTCCTACTTCACAGATAAGACATAAATGTTTTTAAAATGCAAAAGACTGTCCCTTGACACAGCACATTCCAAACTTCATTTTAAAAGTATACAAAAGTTATTGTCTTCTTTTCCATCACCTCGTTCGCTTTACCCTTCATTTTTACTTTATTGTATATTTTTGAGAGTAAATATTGAAACGAATTTCTAAATGAAATACGATAGATAGAAATTGTTCATTCTCGTTATATTTACCAAAGTTAACACAAGGAATATTATTTCCATTACTAGTACCGAAAGTGACATTTTCCGGTGAACGATCGCGAACACGGAAATTGATCAATCACCTTAAAAGTACAGTCGGTACGAGTTGTGAAAGATACTTTTAATCATGATGCTAAGAAAACGCATAATAGGCCTAAGCAAAATAAAAACAAGTACATTTCTCATTATATAAACTATTAAGTAACAATTTTAATTTTTATTACAAACAAAATTATCTCTACAAACATAAATGAGCTACAGAGGTTTTTTTACAACAACAAAGACCTACAATTAATAAGTTCAGATTGTGTTTCTAAAGTCCTTGTAATATCTATCGCGAGATTTCTCTTGTAGTAGTTAGAAACATTTGCAGGAGTCATTTTTAAACATGTAGATACAAAAGTAAAATTTGGCCATTTGTTTTGGCAATTTTATTGTTAATTATTTGAAATCAGCTAATTTCAAACGCACAAATTCATTTGAAAGAAACATTAGTGGTCCTGGTAGGCAAACACTAAACTAAATTAGAGTAAGGGAAATAAGCGTAAGCAGATATTTTTTCTCATGGTCTAAATTTGATATAAGGAAACGACCAATTTCGTTGCCCTCAGCTGTTATTGAAAACAGCTGCTTTCGGTGCAGTATGATGAAAAATGTATTTTGCAAATTCGAAATCGCATATAACTATTAAGATAAAATTTTGTGGCAATTTACCCACAGAAGGATCCAAACAAAATTTTTTGGTCGCTATATCATCGAAATTTCCGGCTCAAGAATTGGAAGAAAACGACAGATATGACTGTACTACTTTTACATTTTTGTATACATGTTTCGCAGTGACGGACCCTCAAAGGCTTCACAATAGTGCCTTAGCTATTTTTAGACGTTTTCTACGTAATCTTTGGTTAGATCCCTCCCTTTCCTATCAGGTCTCTTTCGTTTTTTTCCAATCCTGACGCTATTACAATATTCGAGGACTAGGGTGTCAATATTTTATTATTTTCTTCCTTTTTTAAAAGGTGAAAATGATCTAGAGGTTTTTTCCTTAAAAAAATATTATTTAATTAATAAAAACAAATTTTTTAATACGCAATTACCGCCAAAAGTGTGTATTAATTGTCCGAATGTCCTTTCTTCCACCTTGGATAAAAGATGTACGCAGTAGGTTGTATAGTTGTAAATTCCATTTTGAGATATCAGTCTCTAATAACAGTTACTGCGCATTGTTTCAAGGCTGTTTCAACTAAAATTAATCCACGTCTTCCACACAATTAAATATAATGTTGTGACATTAAAGTTTACAAAAAAACTAAAAATTTTAATTGTTTTCTAAAACGATCTATTTTTACCTGACGAGAAAATTTTAAAAAAATGTGTATATCACATCCGCACTTCCCACACTGGTGTTACACAAACCTCGCACAACTCAATCTGTACTTCGTATATTGTGGTTTCAAACTTATATTTCTGACGTACAAGTTTCACCAAATAAGAATATTTTCCAGTAAAAAGGGTTTTGCTGAATTCCCAACCATATATATATTTATGAAGCCTGTACATATAGAAGAGAGAATGAGAAATCTTTTATTACTCAATCCAAGCTTCATAATTACTCCACCCGTGATCAAAATAACATTTTTAAAACTTACACATACTTAAATTATTTGAAAATATCCCCATGTGCTTGTGCTATGTTTTACAATAACTTGCCCCAATATATTTAATAAATTCAAAATTCTTATAGATCATTTTAATTAACAAGAATTTTTAGTAAATTGACAAGTTTGTGAGTGGATTCTAAGAACCATATTTAATTATTAATAATTATTTTCATGTTTAGCCTTACAAATACCTATATTTTAATAAATACCTTTTGTGTACTCAATTGTAGTCTTGATAGTTATTAACACTTAGATAAATGAAGATGAAACACACAGGCTTGTTAATTATGAATAAAATATCACATAATACACTAAATATGTATTACGCAATATTTCGAATTTTACAAATGTATTGACCTTTATAAAATCAAGAAAGACTTATCACATCACCATCATATGCAAAGTACTGTAAAGGGCATTATGTAAACCGCTATAAAATATTGCGTGCTCTCTAAATATAACAAGACAAATGATGCATGAGTGATTAAAGTGTTGAGGGCGTAAAGTATGAAGATTATGTTCCACCAAGCCCCGCCACAATGGCGTATTGAAACACGTCAGTTAACAAACCTCGAAACTTTCCTTTAGAAAATATTAAAATTATGTAAAATAGAGTTGACGATAGAGAATATTTGAAAAAAAAATGAAATCAATTAATTTACCAAGTTGGATAGTAAATTGTTACATCTGTAAGTATTAATGGATATTTCTGTAGAAACGACGAAGTGTACGCAAAAAATAAATTGCTTAGTAGTTGCGCAATTTTTTTAATGTACTTTAATCAAATCGTTAAATTACCTCCGTTTTGGTACAATAAGAAATATATTACATTGGAAAATCTGGGTTCTAATTGAAAACTGGCTAGTGTATGGATTCAGTTTATATAGCTCTACCGTATGAAATTCCTATTTCAACTATACACTATTTCACGTATAGTTCGATCGAAGTGGCAGTGCGCGCGGATCTTGCTCTACTAACCGTACGACAAACATTACTTGTCAGCCGTCCGTCACTGACCAATACTTCAGTTTCATTACCGATTGTTTACTGAAGGAACAAGTACTGAATCTTATCGGTATATTAAATGACAGAAAAGGAATGAAGTAGAAGTGAAACGATATTTAAATAGCATATTTGGTTTTGATATTTATTGTGTACAGTTGTAGTTGTGAAATTTTCTAATTTTTAATTTCTGTATTTTAAATGCTTTAATATACAACATTTCCACTGTTATGATTCTGCACAAGTTACGTAATTTTAACACGTGCATATTTTTGGATTTACAATTTTCAAATGCTTATACATAAATTTAGAAATTTAACTACTTAAATTCACTAAGTACTGTTTTTTCTTCTTTTTTTGATTGCAGCATTTCGTCAATATTTGTTAACTAATCAGATTTCAAAAAACTATTCCAGTACAATGCTCAATTGTTTATTTTTTTCAATAACATAACCTTACACTTAATTAAATTTTCCGCTTCAAAATAACGGCTGTTTTTCCAGTAAAATCTATAAATTAAAACTTGAGGATAATCCAATTTTACTGAAATTTGGATCTAATTTCTATTTTAACAAGGCATATTTTATACTCGTATGTCTTGAAAACATCAACCTAATTAAAGTTTCAGTTTAGATTATTTTAAACTTGACTTTTAAAAGTTTCGGTGAAAACCTGGAAATTAAACTTTAGAATCTTAATATTCGCCCCTATAAGAAAAGGTTGCTTTAAAAAAAAAAATTAATTCTAACATTTTCTTTAATACTCATTTATTAAAATGTATACTTAACGAAAATTAATAATCTTTCTACTTCTTCCACGTCACAAAATATACAAACTAAAATTGTTTCCTGCGCAATTTTATTTTATAAATTAAGGTTCTAACGATTTGTAAAACACACCAACAACGTAAGAATCCTTCTAATTTCCTTTAATGAATTGTACCAAACTTGTTGCGATAAATTTGTTACAATGTGTGATAAGACAGTAGATGTGAAGACATATTATGTTCCCAGTGCACCCGAGAGTACAACGCATTTTGTTATAAAAGTCCGCATCTTCACACAACCTTCGGCTTCGGTCCGCGCGCACATCTACTTCGGTTCACGCCAGGAGTCAAGTCGTTGAGAGAGGAGGAGCCAGTAGAGAGCCTGACCTTGAGGAAACCCATGATACCATGCGGGTTTGCCTACTCGTTTCCCCGCTGGGACAGCGCTTGGCACCGCACTTCTGCTGCAGTTACATTCATAAGGCGTGCAGAGAGCTGTTCGAATTGAAAACCGCGCATTAATCTTGCTTTCCTATTAGCTTTACCCAACGAACATGATTAGTGACGCAAAGTACAGACATTAGGGTCGTTACAACAACTTTCATTCATTTTTAAAAAGAAATGTTACATATTACTTTTATTTTATATATTTGTAGTTTGGGTTTTTTCTCTTTCATAAAACATAAAGTTGTATTTGTTTTGTGTACTATGTTTATTTTACGTTTTAACTCTATATTTTTAGTTGTTTAAATAGCTTAGCAATAAAGGACACTGCATTATACACATTGCCTCAATCGTAAAACTGATTATAGCAAATGACCACCATATGGTTTTACTTCACAGCTGTTCTGGTTTTGATTTAAACTTAACTTTGATGTTATAAAACAAATGAGCCGAATAATTTCGCATTACCAACTATTTGATCTGAAAACGTAACATCCAAAGTATCATAGCTCAGTTAATTTGTTTAATAACTATTAAATTTTATATTTCATAAGTAATTTCGATAACGATAGTGTGTATTATTTTTAGAATATTTATTTACTTCTTAATGTGAATAATAAAACTTTTTTGGATACAAAGTCTGTATAATATTTCTGTAACCTGATGTACTTGACGTAGGGTCAGGTTATTGGAGAAGGAAGAGAGGTGTAGGGTACGTGAAGTTGTTACTGAATTAGAGGTATTTGAGCCGGGAGGCGACTGGTAAATTATTGAAGAAGAAGGATTTGCGACTCGGGAAGGATTCGAGTGCATAGTACGAGGAATGTTGATAAAATAATAACGGAAACTTGGAGTGTGCTGGCCCTGAAAAGGACCAGTTGGACTTAGGTTAGATGAGTGGAGATAGAATATTATCTGGCCTCTATGATGGAAGTAACCCATCATCGCCGGCGCCAAAGCACCAACAATTTCCTTTTCAGGAGGCGACTAGGATGAAGCAAGTGCTGCCGTTGCCGGGATTTCTCCCTTTAATTTTCCTTACGGGAGGCCACGGGGCGAGTCTTGAAGAGGCGTTGTTGAGTGGAGTGAGAGCAGGAGTCAGGTGTTGAAAGAAATGATTCCAAAACGTGTATTGGTTTAATGATGTTGGAATGTGGCAGGTGGCAGCAAAAGTGTGTAGTAGAGCTTGCGAGTTGTCTTCGTGGTGTGTGGTTTGAGTTGGTTGAGGGGTCTCTCGGTCTTGCGTAAGAAGACCGATGGGAGAGATGGTCCCGGTGAAGTGTGTGAGCGAGGGGTCTCTTGGCCTTGCGTAAGAAGGCCGTGGGAGAGATGGTCCCTGCTAGTCTCACGTCAGGAGAAGTGTTGTGTAGGTGTTGAGCTGTGATGGGTTCGTAGTTGGTCTCCTGGTTGACAAGTGTTCTTTTTGTCCCTGAGAAATGAGTACTTATACAATTTTGGCTCTTCTAGCTTGTAGCTTAGCTTGCCTAGGATTGGTTTGCTCCTAGACAATGAGCTGTCAATTGTTAAGTTTTCCGAGAAGCGACCAATCTTGACGTGCGATGTGTGTGAGGTTGGTTCGGATTTTGTTGCGGATTGCCATTGTTGTGGCCGCGGACTTTTAATTGCTCGACGTGAGCTGTCGGCCAATCAGAGACGAGTAGCGTGTGCGGGTCTTGTATTGTGAGATTGGCCGATGTAGAGCCGTTTAAGGCCGGGGAATTGATGCTTGTTGTGTTGAGTGAGTGTTTGCAGGTTTTGCCGTGTAGATTGTAGGAAACTAGTCGGGTGAACTAGTTCCCTTGGTGGTGGCGTTAACATACTAAGTTCGAATTTTTTATAGTTTATACGTACTTTTAACGAGATTGGATATAATCTATTGTAAATCTAAAATTTATGAACAATTTATTATCAATCTATATTGTTGACATTTTTAAGGCAAAATGATATAATTTAACATGGATTTTTACGGAACTAATTCGGAACCTGTATTATTCATGCACATCACAAATTATAATTGTGACAATTAAAATAAGTCAATTGAGTAAGAATTACTTAGAAATAAATAAGTTATGTAGGCTTTAGACGCATGTAACAGTACGATAAAACTTCAGGTTTTTTTAACACTTATGTAGTTACAACTATTTAATGCTTTCAATTTAGTAAAACTACTTGATTTACATTAACTATCATTTTAAAATGATATATTTATTTTGTGTTGTTTTTAACTAAATCTTAATATTTAGAAATTTGTAACAGCCTATTTACGAAAAATGTTATTATTTTGAAAATGTTAAGAGTAAAATGTGATCTTTTGAATAATAAAAAGTGCAGTCATATCTTTAATTTTATTTAGTTTTTTAATATGATAGTCAATATGAGCTTGTTGATAACGATTAACTGAAAAATATAACTATTATACAAATTAGACATAAAGACGGACACAAAACTTAAAAATCAGATACACAAGATAAAAATTAAAAACACAATATTATACTTTTCATAAAGTATCCAAGGAAACAACCTAAAACTAGAAATATACACGTATATATTTATTGAAAGCCAAACCAGCAATATTAAAATAATAAACAAACAAATAAAGTTTGAATCCGACATTATTCACTCTGTATCTCTGAATAATGATAAACAAGATAAAGATTCACTACTGAATTGGCCGGCGATCTAATGTATGTTTGTGTTCTGTAGTGTTTTTATTAAAAAAATAACTTTGACGAAGCAGTAGCGGATCACCCCTGAAGATGCTGACATGTTGATGCGGCGAAACCGGTAGGAGAGAAGAAGACCGTCTATGGGATGACGTAGCTCGAATCATGACTATTAAAAGAAATATTAATGTTCATTCATTTAAAGTGATTTATGTTTCAATATTATATTTCTCATATTGAGAATAGGTTAGGGTAATTAGGTATGTCATATCTATATTTTGTTACATTCCAGTAAGTTTTTTTTTTTTTTTTTATTCTTGCTAGTACTAGTTAAATGGAAATTTCACCCTGAAAGTTTTTCAATTTATCAAAGATCTTATCGTTTGTTTTATATTTTAAATTCCGATTCAATGATTATGTGATCGTAAATCAGACTTTAACTTCAATAATGATAATCCTCAAGATAAAACAACGATTTTCAAATATTTAACTTCATCAAAAACTGTTAGCAAAAATCAATTAAACAATCAATTACCAATATGACAGTTGATGTTTTTCTTTGGTAGATGTTTTTTAAATCGTTTTAAAAAAGGTCTTTCAGTTTGGCCTATATATTGAAGGTAGTATTTAATTATTCTTCCATGTGACTTGGTGCCTTATAAATATGAGTTTTAAAAAACATCTATCATCAGCAATCAGTTTCAATATCAGAAAAGTGAGAACATAAAACATGTCTGCGATGAAATATGTATATCTTAACAGAAAGCGTAACAAAAATAAACAATAATAGTCTATCATCAAAGTTTTACATCACTGCAACTTGGCAAACTGCCTTCTTTCTTTCGTTCAGTTCATTAACATTAAGTATGTGGAATGGATATAATTTCAACAATAGTCATGCCAAAAAGCTGGAGACAGCTGAATATTACTAGTATTTAATTTTTTTTTTAAATCATCATAATATCTGAAAAATGTATATTTCAATGAATAAACAAAAAATACAGAATAATAATGCGGCCCAGTTAAACAGAATCACTGTAAACTTTACAGGGTCAAAAAAATAATGAAACGAGTAAATAAAAATTGTTTCGGTGTTATAATATTTCCATTTACTTTTTCTAAATGTTACTTAAATTTAATGATATATTGTTTGAGGTTCCATTCAGAAAACATTCAATCACAATGGTCCTTGCAATGGACTTTATACTATCTTATGAACTTCCTTACTCGGCAAATGACGTATAATTATTTTAAGGGGTAATAATTCCCCTATTTTGATATTTATTTATTCCTAAAATTAAATTTATTTAATTAATTTTTATATTTAACTTCCTGTATTCAAGAACTTTAATTCGTATTCCTTTAAGGCTTAAATTCACTTTTCCGAAAAGTTACACTCTCGGAGATTTGCTCCCCCCCCCCCAAATCTCTTCTTCTCAAAGCCACCTCGGAAATCCGACGTAGAATCACGCAATTCGTGAGGAAGCAAATTTTTATTTACTTTTTATACTATTGTAACGTGTGAAATGAATATAAACAAGAGCGAATATAATATAGCTAATTAAGTTCAAAACAGCTATCCTTGCCTGTAAAACTGCAAAGTTATAAGTGCTAGTGATGGATGACGCATACTAAATATAAGTACACCTAAAAATTAATTTATGACTTTAATTTAGCTACTAGTTCTACAGTGTCAACAATATTGCTATCCTGTTTAAAATATCCCGAAATGTTGTTCTCTTAATAACATATTCTGACATTTCTTTTAAAATTAAAAACTACGAAAAATTATTATGACGGTGTACAAATTCAATTTCGCGTTTCCATTGATTCATATTTGAACATTTTGTTGATGTTTTACCACTGTGGCACTTTTATCACGCATTATCGGAAGATAGGGTGATACAATAGACATAACATTTTGAAGTTTGATGTAAGGTAAGACCCGTTCGTTGATTAAATTTCTTTACTAAATCAATTCATATTTGGAGGTGAAAACGGCATAAATTGGAATTTAGTGTGGTGGAGTTGTCCCACAGAATGATTACATTTCAGTCCAATAGTTTACAGCATGAAAAGTGGAGGAGGGAGGAGTGAATTAGAAATGAAATAATTTCAAAACTATGAAGAATTGTGTATTCGATACTATTTTACTAAACTGGTAGCATTTCAGAGCACCAAGAATTTCACATAGTTTTGTGCCTTATTTTACCCGAAAGTCGCAATGACAGACAATCCTAGGATGTACTCAAATTTAATAAATTCACAATATTAATACTTTTTTTAAAGTGTTTAATTTTACATAGGTTTTTACGTAACTATTTCATGTAAAAGTAAGCCTTAACTTCTTAAAATAGAAAATTTTAATCTTTAGACTCGCAAAGAAATAATACCATACACATATATAATCTAATCTAACTTGATCTAAATTGTTCCAAATGACAAATGGTTGCAGTTGGGAGGGACAAGGAGTTATGAAACTGACAAATCAAAACACTTATTTGATTTCTATATCAGTAGTGTTGGACGTCCAAACTTCAAATTGCAAGTGTGTTATTTTATAACAGAAGAGAAACCATGAATTTTAGTTAAAAGATGTTGTGAACTACATTTGAGAAGTGTTTTTGAGGCTGTTGAATTATTTTCATCTTCCTTTGCCTCGTCCCGTCCATTTGTATTTACCCAGTATAAGATACAGTAAGTTTGTAAACCCCAAAACTTTCGACCTCCGTTATTTGACTGATTTTCATGTTTTATGTCATCAGGAATCCGAAACCGTGATTTTCAATAAGTTGTCCGTCTGTCGACGTTGTCGCTGGCGTCGTTGTTGTCTGTACGTAAGTACGATAGCGGCCACAAAAATAAGATAAGGACATGACATTCTGTACAGGAGATTATACTATGCTCATATAAAGCCCTATTAAAATTCAGTAAAATCGATTTTTAAATATTAAATGGTGGTTATTTTAACAATTATTTGTTCTTATCTCGTGTGTTATTCAACTGAAAACACAATAAATTGTAAAATTTGCAGATTTCAATAATTTTTAATATATAAACAACTACGATGGCCGTTAAGGCCTAGCCATTCTCAAGAAAGTAGTGATGTACTCGATTAAAAGGTTCATAATATCTATGTAACAAAACTTTAAACAAATTTACCCTACTGGATAAGACCCCTTGATCTAACAATACAGTTTAATATTTCCTAAAAGCCACAAGAAACCAACTTTTGGGCATTACATTTTAGAGGATCTGGTTGAATTAGGCCTGTATTGTATGAAGGAGCTGGTTAATTACCATGATGTCATCCATAACTTGTTTTAAAAATTATGTATTTGACTCTCAAAATCAATTTGTATCATTAACTCACAACAATTTGTTAAATACTCTATATATGTAACAAAGTAAATGATGTGTGGAATAACAAGTTACTAATATTACAGGAATTATCATATCATAAACAGGATTAATTGTGAATAATTTGTATCTTTTGCATCAATAACTTTCATACAATTTAGTTCGGAACTTAATTAAAATTTCTAATTGCCTTATATATATTCATAAAATATAAAGACTTTTTTTTTCATTTTATCGATTAAAATCAGTTTAATATTCAGGTTAAAGTGAAAAATATACAGTGTTCAAAAAAGTCCCATTAACCCCCATTAATGTTTCTATTGCTTAAAATAAATTAACGGAAAATTTACTTATCTTATGTTGCATAATAAGGATGTATTGTTTGACATATATTACCCCTCTATGATTTTTGGGGATTGAGGGAAGGAAATAAATGTAAAAGTGTCACATCATCGAAAAGCTTATTAAATAATTAAGTAAGTGGTGCAAATTAGAGCTTAGTATATTGCTCCGTTTCAAAGTATAGGACAATCAATATTCTGAAAAATGACGTTCCACATGACTTACCGGTACTTTTACATCTAAGATTAGTAACCCCCCCCTCCCCACTATCTCAAAAAATCATAGACGGTCAGATATGTTTAAAAAAATACGCCCTGTTATGTACCAAAAGAAATATACAAAGTATTATCAATTTATTTTAAGCGGTAAAAAACTTAAAGTAGGTGAAGAGAACTTTTGAACACTCTGTGTATTCTTTAAAATAGTCTTGTTATTATTTTAATGTGTTAAGAATAAATATGTTTCTGTATCATATTTTCTGACACATAAGAATAATTGTTTCTTTATCGAATTTTTAAGGGTTTGACATCATTACTTTTTGTTAAAAATTATTATTATTATTCCCTTTGTCCGCAGAACTAATATATATTTAAAGAACAACCTTAAAGTCCTTAAAAACTTTAAATATGTTAAGTAGATTTTTCGCCCAAATACAAAAAATAGCTACTCCTTATTTGAGAAAAATATGTATTTTAAAATGTGATTCGTGATAGCAAATGAAAGCTTTCGTCATCGTGAATAGACACAGACAGAAGCTGTTATTTTCATTTTAAATGCTCCCATCTCTCAATAAATAATCTCTTTTGTAAATATTTTGAAACTGCATAAGAGTATCCCTTGACAGCACGTGCCAAAAGAAAAGCTTCTATTTGTATGTTTAGTTAAGCTTTCGTCTTCTTTTCACATCGCCAAGTTTTCCAGATGTAACTTTATTGCTTATTTATCGACAGTAAATATGAAAGCTCTTATCAAAAGAGATAAACTATATGGAAAAATGTTTTAATTTTTTTGTAACATTTAACAAATATGTATAAAAAAAGAGGAAAATACATTGTTCAAATTAAAATTGTTTATTTCTAATATTTTTACTTTATTAGATAAATGTAGTGTAAAGAAAGTTAAGTGATCGGAAACAAATAATCGATGACAGGTTTACACAGAAATATTAGGTGTGATTTGGAAATATGTTTTAGTCGTAGTCTGTCACTGTGCAGTACTACATCGTCAAAATGATTTCACCAAATTTATTTCGTATGTAGGCATGTTTTTACCATATCTTGAGACTTTTTTCTCTTCCATTTTTTTCCTGCCGCAAACCCAAAATTTCATTTTTTTAAATTTTTGAATTTTCTATTTTTGTGGTTGATAAAAATAAATCTCAAAAACAAAACCTATTGGTTGCCATCTATTACAAATTGCTCATATAAACAAAAAATTTGTTGTGAAAAACAAGATTTCTTAAAATGGGATTTCCTTAATATTTTACCGATTTCGTTCAAATATAATTTAAAGGTTAAACCCGTCTAAAGAATTACAAGTAAAATATCATTACGATTCAGGAGTAATGAATCGTGACTGCAATCGAATTTTTAGGGAAATTTATGCATCAACCGAAGAACTTTACTTCTATCTAAATATTTCAAGTCATACCGTAAAACGTACACGGGGAATAACATATACGATAAAGAAATCTATATTGTTTCCTTTCTCTCGCATTAGAGACATTTTTGGGAAAGATCAGTTAATATTATTTTTTGTTATTGTGAAAAGGTGAGTATGGGAAAGTTAGTGTAATATTCTTGCATCGTTTGTTATAAAAATGTTCAACATAACTCTAAATAAAATTGCTACTTCAATTATATTTAGTTATACATAATTGCTGGATCTCTACTTTTTTACATGTAGTCTTGAATCTTTACAACAATCTCTTTTATCTTTCCTATGAGGTTTCTCTTGACCAAAATTTGTTCTCTTCCAAACCTCTCGCTATTAGAATATTCCAAGGCAAGGAGTCTTTATTTTATACTCTTTCTTTCTTTTTTAAAAAAGACGGTGATGATTGCGTCTAAATACTTGACCAAGAGGTATTGCGTCATTAAACAACAAGGAAAAAAGATTTTGGAAAAATGTTGATCAAAATGTAGAGCACAATTAGATTAAAATCGTTGATTTGAAAACTCCTTTCCTTCTTAAATACAGAATTATAAAATAATTTTCGATTCAAATCTATCAACCGGTTTCTGTTGTACATGATGTGATCAGAGACGTTTTCCACTTTAAACGACAAGAAGCAAAATATATAGTTAGTGCTTATGCTATATATAATATATTGATAATCTGTGAAAAAGTACGGTACCTGGTTTTTATTTTATAATTCTGTCAATGACAGTTCAAACCGACATTTTGACAAAGATAAAATAAAAATTTAGTGAATTAGTAAAATTATTTTGTTTTGTTGATGGATAAAGTGTTTAATTTCTGTTCTGTGTTAGTTAGGTTAACACACTTCCATTATTTCCACAGAAGAATTAATACAAAATGTATTTCACATTACTCAGCATACTGGCTTACTAAGCGTACTGTCAGGGACATTAGCATTGGGGGTGAAGTGTTTTTAATTTATTTTTGAACCTTTAAATGAACGAATGGATAATTTCATTGGTCCTGTTGACACCACTACACGCGTTGATTAATTACTAAATTAGAATTAATAAACTGAACAATATTATTAAACTTATTCTGTATTACCATAAATATTTAACTAACAATACTATTGAATTTTACGGAACAATAGACATTCAGAGGTAAAAACTTGTTTGGGATGATAAACTTACAAACACTAAAGCAAAACAAAAAATCAAAAAGAAATAAAGAACCACCGAGCTCCACTGACATTGGTTGTGTGTATTTATCAAGCTGGAAACATAACTGGAAACTCAAATATAGTTTTCAACAAGTATAGCCTATTTAAAACAAAAATAAAATAAGAGATTTTATCAAATTTAAAACATGTTTTTTTTTAATAAAAAATCACAGTTTTTTTAACTTGTGAAAAAAAAAGTATAAAAAAATATTAATAATCGCCTTTTTGAAGTAGGAAGTAATGTAAACCGAATACACCACTGCGTCCATTTACTAGGTGGCTAATATATTTGTCATTGTTGGCCAATGTATTTTATCTCTGATTCACTTCGCTGATATTTCTCCTTAATATTTGTTATCCAGATCTTTTATTTGGAGACAGCATTTAGCATGTTAAACAATTTCATTGTTTTATAATTCTCACATTAACATTTAAATTTATATATTTTTTTAATTGTGTGTGATATTTTAATATCTCATTGAGTGTGGAAATT
This sequence comes from Aphrophora alni, assembly GCA_963513935.1. NCBI lineage: Eukaryota > Metazoa > Arthropoda > Insecta > Hemiptera > Aphrophoridae > Aphrophora > Aphrophora alni. Next base: position 33,623,235 of record OY740766.1, read on the forward strand.
CGTATTTGTATGGTAGTATTTGAATATGTGTCTAATGTGTGTATGTTAGTAATGTATGTAATGTATGTGTGTATGTAATGTTCAAATAACCTAAAATTATATTTTAATGATAAGGTGATTGAAATAAAATCAAGTGGATGTCTCCTATATTTTTCAATAAAAAAAGTACATAAATTCTTTAAAAAATACTGTTTTTATTATTTTTTTTTAATTTAATTTTTTTTTTTTTTGTACGAAAAAGAAATATTTACAGAAAATGTACTGTTTTTTTTTTATAGTTAAACTAAAACAAAATTTAAATTTTCAAAATGAATGCGTTCCGTGTATTTGACTTCAAACCCACCACTATCAATTACCATTCAAACCTACCCTTGAAGGCTCATAATAGTGAGTACGGCATGCTAATACCTACTCTAGGTATTAGCTAGATCATGTATCTAGCTACATCTACAAATTTCTTTTGTGTAGTCTTGAGTAGGATCTGTTTCTTTCTCATTAAGTCTCTCTTGACCAACTCTTGTTCTCTTCCGATCCTGACGCTATACGCATATTCGTTAGCTTTATTTTATCTTATTTTTATATAATGTATTTCAACTTCAAAGAATAAGGCAACCACTGAAACAAAGCATCCATGTTTAATGGACCCTCCCTCCGTCTTATCACTTATCATTAGAGGTGGAGTCTCCCCAGCGCCGAGTCTCCCCAGCGCCGAGGGCAAATGAGTATCCCCAGCGCCGAGGCCATAAATTACCAAAGGGTCTGCTCAGTGATGCAGAAGTGACGAGGGTTAATACCTTCTCTTTTAAAATAACGGTCTCGTACAAACAGAATTCCCGTTCAAAGCAGCGTTTTGACTATCAATTGATTGTAAGAACGAAACACATGGTTTCTAAAGAGTATAATGTAATAGAGATTTGTAATGAGATTACATTTGTTAAACGTTGTTATTCCCGCGCGAAGGAGCTGGTAAGCGAGAAACGAGCCGAGGTAGGCTCGCTTTCTCCCCACTATGAGTCACAGGAAACTGCCAAATATTTTTTGGCAACATAGACAGGTTTTGCAAGTCAAAGATATGTATATTTTTGTATATTTATGTATATAGAAGTATACTTTTTGTATAAATAAATCAGCTGGCCTTGGAGTGTTCCAGTCGAAAATCGGAGAGATTTGTTTCTGAGAGACAGTTTCAAAAACTGTCAGATTATGCCAGGTAGCCCGCTCGGCGCTGGGGAGACTCGGCGCTGGGGAGACTGAATCTCATTAGACCTCTCTTGGGTACAATTGGAATCCAAGATTTTAGTTCCATTCATCAGAGAAACAACGACTTCAACCGTACATGACAACCAGAAGAGACTGTATGGTTACTTTTTACAATATTTACGTACTCAGTTTGCCTATCCTACCCCTTATTTAGATATCCTGATTAAGAACATATTTAGACAATCAATGTTCACGTATTATGTACTCAATTTGCCTATCCTACCCCTTCTTAGATTTCCTGACTAAAAACATATTTAGACTATATGAATATAAACAATAATCTTAAATATTTATCAATTCTAATCTAATTTTGATAAAATTCATAAAATGTATGTATTTTGTTGCGCCGAGTTTAAATTTTACATCAGATTGTATCTACCAATTATATGAATTGTTATTCCGAATTTTTGAACAAGTTACCATAAATCAGAGAGAACTTATTCATGTCTATGATCATTATACTCATTATAATTTCAATCTCGTAATCAATTTGTTTGATGTGTTATGTTTTATCTTACATAAATTTTACATATAATTCTAGTAAGTATGAAGTTTTTTGAGTTAGGGGTAATTTTAGTATTATTTTTGTAACTTAATGGTAACAAATTAATTTTGTATTTTGAACTTGTAAATTTTTCATGGATATTAATGTTTAAATAAATAAATAATTATCTATATTTCTTTATAGAGCCCCAACTTTTATAGGATATCGTCCGTTATATTGCATGCGAGACCTTAGGGCTAATAAACCTAACTGGTTTATTCAAAATCATCGGATTCATTGTTGGAGATGTCAATGTTTATTTGTTAGTGCTTCATCATACTGGAAGGTATGAAAAATATGTTTTCAGCACTCCTCTAAAACCCATATAAAAAAGTTGTATAAAAGAATAGTACTGCCAGCATGACGAAATTCCGGTATCTTTTTTAATTATTATTATTGTTGTTTAATGGGATATTTGTAATTATCGGTGTAAATAAAAACTAATACCGACGTTTTGACAGTAAATCAACTCTCATTATCAAATGTTAAACCTAAACATAAAATTGAATAACATCAATATAGCGTAAGGTCACGTTGGGAACTAAAACAAAACTTATAAGAAAAATAAGCAAATTTTGTTTACTTAGATGCATGAACTTTATAGTTAAACAAAACCGTTACACAATGAATGTTTAAATCATCAAACTTCTAGTACTAAGTGACAATGTTAGCTCAAATCCAAGCGATTATCGATTGGGTTACACTAGTAATGTGATTAGTGTAATTGATTGATGGGAATAGACTTGCCTTTATAACATTTTGAAATTATTCCCGAGCAACTTTAGTTGTTCAAAGAGTGTGTCTACTAAGTTACGTTTAACCAAATCTCATATGTGTAATGAACAGAGAAATAAATAAAAAATTAGTAATTTTATATTTATAGAAATCAACTTCATTTCAGATTCAAAACAATTTAATGGGCACATCGTGTTACTTACCCAGCTCCATCATATACAATATAAACATATCCTCTATAAGTAATGCACAAAAGTTGGTTTGTTAGGCCTTGCTGTAGAAAATGTTTAGTTATATTGGTAGATCAAAAATTCCTACCCTCTTATAGTGTAAGGTTTCTAAGATTAATATTTTTTTTTTTTTTACGTATTACTAAATAAAACACCACATCATTAATTGTAGTTTTAAAATTTACACCAAAATCATAATTAATAGCTCCACCTCAAAATTAAACCAACAAAATAAAGAGTTCTAATAGGCAGAATTTTAGTTGGATTTTAACCAATTTTGGTTACATTCTTAATGACTAGGTTTCACTATTTGTTGAATATGAGTAAAGATAATAAAACACAATTTTTTATTTATTTTGTAATATCCACTTTTTATTACAGCCTCGTCAATGCCTTAGCAGGCGAAACCATTGGTCGGCTAGACTAATAAAAAGTGGATATTACAAAATAAATAAAAAATTGTGTTTTATTATCTTTAAACATGGAATTCCACCAAGAACCATCGGTCTCAACAGTAATGAATATGAGTATTATTCAAAAATAGTCAATTTCAAAATATGGATGGAATAAAAATATTTTGTTTTTATAGTTCTTTGTTAGAAGGTAATTTAGTAAAACTTGCGGACCTGCATATAATAAGTCCAACTCCATGATTGGCAAAAAAAATCCATAAAAAAACACATTCACACCGGTGAACCCACAGGTAATATACTTGCGTAAAATAAAAACTTTTTATACACCCTGTAGTATTGTACAAAATAACATACTACGACAATGTTATCAATTGACCTACAAGCGACAAATCAATTACGTTTTTCCAGTTTGCTTCCCAGTACTAAATATTTTATGGACGGTTTGAAGACGGAGGACGATTGTGGAATTCAGTTTATTAAATGGGAATACCGCCAATCACACATTCTCTACTTCGCTCTCTCTTACTGACATCACTTGAAAAGAAATCTAATGCTCTCTTAGAGTTGTGCGTTAAATATTCCTGTAATATGGGTAAAACTTATGGAAAATTTGATGATGAGAAATAAGGGGGAGTAAAATATGTAAAACTTGTTGCATCTAAAACTGTTACCTCACTTAAATTTAATTTTCTGTAGAAATAAAATAATCTCGATTATTAACAAACACACCCGACTATTACGAATTTAAAAGATTTCGTAAAACATATTTTAGCAACCAACGTTGTTACACATTTCGTAATATGCATTATAGTATTTTGGGGCTACTCTAATAATTTCAATCTTTCGATGATCTGACTAATACTGTAGTCAGTATTATACTTAATACAACTTGGTTACTTAAAAGTATTTTCTCTTTTTTTTCTCTAAACTTAAATGTCTACAAATAAAGCAAGAATTTATTTTATTTATAATCGAATTAAAACGGGAAGAATATTGGAAATAAAATTTTAGTTTTTATTTTCCATGGTCCGATTTAACATACAAATTTATAAAATCACGTTATTTTGAAATTTAGTAATTATACGCTCAATTTAAAAATCATAAGTATAAAACATTTAAATATAATTTCTGTTCACATTGTGTAAAAACGTGACCTCCTGTTTGGTCTAGTGATTAACACTATGGCTTCACGAACGACAAGTTATGGGTTCAATCAGTGGGGACTAAAACTTTACGGAGTTGACTCAGCTTCATTGGGAGGCAAAAATGAGTAACGAACTCTGGTTGAGAAAGCAAGTACAACAGCGACGGGAATTAACCGACTGAAAGAGCGTTTGCCAGAGCTAGAGCTCTTCATGGGCACCATGGAGTTATTGTAGTTTTTAGTAAGTTAAAATATGAAAATTTCTAATTGCCTAACTCTGAGAGCCACTGAATTATACAAGTCACACCATAAGACCTTCACCTAACCTGATCTTCAATTTTTTCTATCTCTATTTTGTTGTTTAACTTATGAAGACGTTCCGGGATTGAACAACCTGGATCTGTGTAACTCATTTACAGAAGAAAATATTAAACATGAAACCGTTTGCGCAGGTGACACTGGGGAGTGACTCATTGTCAATCTGCTGCACATGCGCAAAAAGTCATTTGCAATCTACACTTCATGTCTAATATTGGTACTTAAGGTATGCACAACCGAATAAAGAAGTTCTTCATATTTTTTAATTATTTGAGAATAGTTAAGTTCCAAATTATTAAGTAAGTCTAAACCATAGAAATCACAGTAATTAGGTATATTGCAGTCAATAGATAGGGTACAATTCTCTAGTTTATTTCAAACATATAACTGATATTCTTTACATAATTATTCTGGTAAATATTATAAATAGCTGCAACCATGTAATTAATGAATTAACTCACCCTGGTTGTTGTGGTAGATCTGTAAACTGGAAGGACGGTACAATGTCAACTCTACTAAATCTTCGGCAGGGAAAATGACGTACATTCTTCGACGCACAACATGGCGACGATCCCACTTCACACGCCCACAAAGTCACTCCTCAGGATGTTACTTAAACTACCACCAACCCCCTGAAACAAAGATATAAAGAATTATTATCTAGTAAAACCGGTTAAGTAAGAATGAACAAGTAAAGTTAAACTTGGTACTCCTGGATTTCTCCCAGCTTGTTACTCTATCAATAAACCACCCCTAGGGGAAATAGCGATAAAAAATCTTGTGTAGCTATATGCAACAGCATATTATAAAAACCATAAAAGCCTACTTTCAAAATATATATAAAATTTTATTTTCATATTCTCTTTATATAGAAAAGTAAGGAATAACTAAAACATTTTGCGATTTTAGTAAAGATATCCTTTTAGCAACCCTCTGAAGATAATAACTAAGCCATCGAAATATACATAAAGGTAAAATAACTTAAAACCAAATATCACATATTTGTGACAGCTGTTTTGAAGTTAAGCATCTTCAGATAATAAGGACATTTTACTAATGCTAACACGATACTGAGGAGAGATGAGATTGTTACAGTAAGGACAATGACTTGGAGTAAACCTGAGGGAGGTACGACCTAGCAGGGTGTACAGTGGATAATAGGTTTTAGAAGAGTGGATTTGGTTAAGGATCACTTGTTTATTAAGATAAGGAGGTTTTTTAAAGATATCTATTAATTTCAAAACATCTAAATTATTTATCTTCTGCTTTTCCGTTCAACATGTAACACTTTCACAGGGAGAATAAACATAAATAAAGACTCTTAGCCCTCGAATATTTTAATAACGACAGAATCGGAAAAGAACAAGTGTTGGTCAATAGAGACCTGATAAGAAATATATAAGAGAGGAATCTAATCCAAGACTGCATGAAAGAATGACTTGTTAACTGATTGAGAACAAGATAGTAGGATGTAAATGTGCCAAAAACCTATATTGATTATAACTAAAGTGACAGACAAAATTGGTGAGTTTTAAAATGTATATTGTGTTTAAATGTTCGTGTATTTATTGTGGGGAATTTTAAAATTATGACAAGTACGAAGCCTGATGATGTCTCTTTGCAGACGAAACGGACGTAGCTAAACAATATTCCAATAAGTTTTGAAGTTTACTGAGTAAAAAAATAAGTATTTTATGGAATGATCTCTATCTGTCGTCTGTAAAATGTAACGTGTGGACAGATTTTTACCAAATTTGATAAATCATATATGGACATATTTTGGATATATCTCAGTACATTTTGTAATGTTAGAATTAACTCAAAATTTGGGCGTAACTACCACAGGAAAAGCCACAAAATTAATATTTCTCAAAAACTGCAATATAATAACGATTTTGATCAAATTGTATACATGGGTATATTTTGACTATATGTCGGCGACATTTTTAATGTTACGGTAAACTCAAAATTTGGGCGTAACTGTCATAGGAAAAGCCAAAAATTACTATTTCTCAAAAACTGCAATAACAATTTTGATCAAATTTTCTTCAAATGTGTCTAAGGCATTAAAATCCATTGACCGCCCAAACTTCTGAATCGTAAGTTAGCGGTAAAAACCAAAACATCGGCCAAGGGTTTGTTAAAAATACGGATTTTGATCCAATTTTAGTGAAATGTAAAGATTATTGGACAAAACCAATGTGAACATTCCCTCTCCCTAAAAATGTTACAATTCAAGAATAATTGGTAAATACAAAAATGAACCTTGCCCTCCGTCAAAAGTTGCATTTCAATATAATACTATTTACACTGATGACGTGTTTTGGCATAATCTCTGCAAGTTTAGGTCCTTATCGAAACAAAGACGGCTCCATTGTTCATTTTAACTTTTTGATTAACAATTATAGAACTGACATTTTTAATGAAGAAGTTTTGGTTTTAGTTATTTGATTTTAGAGATGGACGTACGTAAAACAATATCCATTACATTAGGGGCCTATTTAGTTTTAAGAAATATATTTACATTAAACTTTATATATACATGTATATAATTCTGAATGGTGAGTTAAATTGAATTAGGCCTAAATAAACAAAGAACATGTCTAGAAATGCTTTATTTCGCAACGGTGTAATTTATAAAAAAAATAAATAAATTTATACGAATCGTTTAAAAATGGCGTTCATTTGAAATATTTCATTTCGACATTTAATAAAAATATACAATATATACGATTATTTAAACGAAGAACACACTGTTCATTTCAATTTTATAAAAGGCCAAAAGATAGCAGATAGACTTATCAGTAGTAAAATTATCTCTTCATAATTAACAATACTAATGTGGACAAGCGTAGACAGGATTACGATGACGAAATGGCAAGAAATAAGGTCCTGCGGAAACCGAAAGAAGTGGGGCCCAGGTTCATCAAGAACCGTCAGGAATGGACAGACCGAAAGCATGGCGAGGTGAACTTTTACGTCACGCAACTTCTGACAGGGCATGGTAATACCCAGGCTTACCTATCCAAAAAAAGGAAAGATAGACAAACTCCCTGATTACACTTCCGTGAGGTTGAAGGTGGCGAACTTTCATTCTGTACAAAAAGTGGGTAACAGAAATCTAGGAAAGTCCGTAGATTCGGACAGCAGTGCCGGTGTAAGTGCTGGTTGCAATGCATACAGAATCCGTTATTTGAGAGAAAGGAGGATGGCTGTGCTCAATCATCATAATTAATTTCAATATATGAGAAGCAAGAGAATTCTCTCTAGAGAAGAAAAGGGGACTACTTCTATGTAATTCTCACACGGTTGGAATGCGGGGGAACGCAAAAACAACGTGTTTTCTTGTTAATCAAAGATAAAATGCATCGCAGTCATCAACACCTAATATTAAAAAGGAGAAAAGTGCTCGAATAATTTAATAGCGTCAGGGTCGTTAAAGAACAAAAGTTGATCAAAAGAGACCTGATAGGAAAGAGAGAAATCTAACCCAAGACAACTCTTTCATCTTTCCTATCAAATCTCTCTTGACCAACTCTTGTTCTTTTCCGACTCTGACGCCAGGACTAGTGGTTTTCATTATAGATTCTTTTCTAATTTTTTTATAAGGCGATAATGACAGATAAGATTTTTTCCTTTAAACAACAAGGAAAAATAAAGCTACCATTTAAGCAAATTTGGAATCTGCCATTTTGTAGTATAAATTATTTTTTCTCTAAATTGTTTCATATCATTTTATTTCTATAAAAAAAGTAAAGCGTGTCCCCCATTAAAAGTATTTTGTTTTTAACACTTACAGATGTATGTATTTAAAAATACTCTACATATTTATTCCTCACTTTCTGTGAATAGGTTCCAATTTGAAAGTTTGTGTAAGTATGTGCACCATATATAGTAGGATCGAATGAAAAAGCCATAATATCTATAAAAACTCTCACAATATATGAAACTTGAAACTTATTTGGAACAAATAATATATAATACACGTTCAATAAGGTATTGTATATTCTATAGGCTCTTCGGTTGTTTCATTGTGATATTGACTATGAAATACAAATAAATATACAAGCTTTCAACCAAAGGAATCCAATTTCCAAACGTCCATTGTCCATACAAAAGGCATGAAAATAACAACTCTATTGTGAAGGAAACCAGATTTTTCTGTAAAGAAAATATTTGTAGTTGTAATAGAAAATATTTGAATACACCGAACATTTGATATGTTTCTCCTGTTTGTAATGTGTTCCCCGTGAAGTTATTAAGCAAACAAAAAGAGAGTAACAAAATATTTCAAACAAAAAATGTACAAAACATGACACGAGTTTTTATAATATAAAACTAACAAAAATTATTTCAATTTGGAAGTTGAATTGAAAAACTTTTAGTTCAGGAAAACAATTTGCAGTTTGTTCTCCGTTATTCAAAAACATAATGGGATAGGTTTATCATGTTAAACTGGTAAAAATAAACATCGGGTTTTTTCGTGGAAATATCCATTGTGGGTTTCCATGAGTCCAAACATGTGATCTTTTTAATGATGTCTGTTAATGCTTGAAGTGACAATGAATGGACGGATTTTTGTCAAATTTTGAATGTGAGCATACGGGTATTTTTTTAAACTCTATATGACGATCGTTAGACAAAATATCAAAGACAATAAGACAAAAACTCAAAATTTTCTCAAATCGGTTTATCAAACATTATTAAAATATAATTTATTGGAGCTATTTCTCCAAAAGTGATGGCTCAACAGTTTTTAGTTCGAAATAAGAAATAAATCATAAGTTTCGTCGTAAAAATTCGAATATATCAAGATCGATTAAAAATATTTTGATAAAATTTCGTAAAGTATTAAGATATAATACCAAAGTCAAAGTGCAAAACTAATTTAAAGGATTTTCATCAAAGAAAAGACGACTCCGCAAAGCAATTTGTGCTACAATTCTGCAGGAATTTGATGCCAACAACAACCTTCTTTTCAAAAAAATTATCAATCTTTACAAAACCGAGATCTTCCGGTATGATCCTAAGATGAAAAGACAGTATCAACTATAATGAGCAACACTTATGGAAACTTCAATTACCAAATGAACGATAACATAATTTGCCACAAAATTCACTTTATTTCTACCAAGAAAATACAAGACTACGTTTCAATCACAAAAACACGATCTTCAATTGTCGCAGACACACAAACCTTACCGAGATGAGTATCTGTAGAGTTTGTGTTGCACAAATAAAGTGGTTATTGTGTTTTCATTTGGTAAGTCAATGTACTGGAAAATACCAACATCATCAATAATAAAAAAGCTCCCCAGAGCAAGTCCATATTTAAAACCATCTAATTTGGTTTTTTAATGTCAAGGGAGTAATTTTAAAATAATGTGTTCCAAAAAGTACAACAGTGAACTAGTAAAGAACTTTTGATAAATCTGATAGGAATATTAGGAAAAACTACCAGAACTGTAGGAAAATTATTTCATTTTTCATCAAGACAATGCACCTGCTCGCGGAATTTCTGTGAAGCAGTTCTTAGCACTGGAACATCCTCCATATTTGACAAATTTTGGCAACATGTGACTTTTTTACTTTTCATAAAGTGAAATAAACGTTTTTAGTCAGTTGATGCACTAAAGAAGAAAACTGTAATGTTTTACAACAGATGAGAGAAAGTGGAAAACCCCTTCGACTAGTGAAAAACAAAGCTAAATCATTTATAAAAGCGAATAGAGGTTTTATTGGAGACAAGAAATAAAAATGAATATACATTAAATGAAGGTAGGTTTTGTATCAGCTTCTTCATTTAATAGACACATCAAATTTTACTTCACTTTTAAGGAATGGTTTATTAAATTTCCTAATTTATTTATGCTTTAACTGTTAGAAGACATAAATTTTCTTCATACAAAGTAAAAGAATAAAATGACTTTGTCTGACTGAAATGCCTTTGTTGTCAGACAAAACTGAACCGTTTAGTCTGACAACAAAGGCTACGCTTTAAAACATAGCTAAACATCTAAACTTAATCTCTGTGTTCTGAAAGAGACATTCTGTTTATTTCTCACTAAAAGATGTTTCAAATTTACATTATAAATGAAACACTAATTTTACACTAAATCAAGACCTTTTAAATTAACTTTACATTTTATGGAGTTAAACAAAAATAATTTATATATATACATCAACACTTAAACACTGCTTGTGTGTGTATTAATCGCACAATGCAATCCCTGTAACTATTAACCTTTTCAAACCCTAAGAGGCTCACTTTATTAAAATGGGCTTGGCAATTATTAGTGAACCTAGTTAGATCTACACCTTTCTTCATAGTCTTGTGAAGATCCTTCTCTTTCACTTACCTGTTAGGTCTTGCTTGACCAACTCTTGTGCTTTTCCAACTCTGACGTTATTAGAGTATTCAAGGGGTAGGAGTCTTTATGGTAAGCTCTTACGTTCCTTTTTATAAGGCGATGATCACGGAGATGTTTTTGTCTTTAAACATGAAAAATTCATCTATTCAGTTGACGTGTTCTTTGATGTCCTTGATTCCAACATTCTGCCGAATTTCGTTATCCAGTCGTTATTGATCAATTTTTTCGACTGAATTAACAGCTTGTAAAAGTGGGATTTTATTTCCTAGTTCGTTTTTCCAATTAAAAGTCTCAAGTAAATGAATTATAAAGAGCCACGAAAATTTGACAAAAAACCAGTAGTCCTCTCGGATGTAAATTTATTGATTTTTAAAAATTAATTCCTTATCTCTTTCTCAAGTGAAACAAAGTCTTAATGTAAAATGACATTTTCATAATTTTACGCGACAATTATTGAACTTTTAACAGATTATTATTATATAATGTTTTGATTTATTTCCAATTGCTGCTTCTGGTTTTAACAAAAACTAATTTAATTTTGCTTAGACTCTCTACGAGTAGTGTTGTAAAAAGAACTATAAGTGTGTTTTCTGACCTCTTCTCTTATACCTACATTCTTTTCTTAATTGTTGTTCGATAAATATACTTTTGGTCTTATGGTAGACTGCTCTTAGCATGTATGTTATTTTGTAGTGTACCTTATATAAACTCTATTTATTTTAAAACCTGATATTTCCGTAAAATATAAAGATATTGATATCTTGAAATCTATTTGATCGCTCATTACAATTGTATGTATGTTCAAAGAAGTCGTAGTGACAAAACTAGATTTTTAATTTTTGACCCGGTGCTAAATTCTAATTGACAAAATATTTCAATTATAAGAATAAAAGAAATAACAAATTACCTATGTGTTCTTAAGAGTTTAAATCAGTTCCATAGTAACCAATTTTAGGAATTTAATAACAGGTGACTCGTTGGAACAACGGTAAAATTTAAGGTTAAATTAACCAACTAGATTCACAAAATAATATCATAGTAATTTCCCTCTCGCAGACGACAAAACTACAGTATTTTTTTCACAAAAAAATAAAACAAGGAAAAAATAAAGAAATAATATAGGATTTTTATATAACACAAATTTTTTAATGTCACCTATAAAAGTATAAATATATTTAACTAAAAAACGTACTCCACTGCGGTCTGTATTATATGATAACCAACCTATTGATCAGAGTTTGTCATTTAGTCTCCAGTACTCTACAACTACTATAAACGTATAATGCGCATTTTTTAATAATTAAAAAAAAACTAATTCAATACACATAATATGAATAGTTTCAATATTCAAAAAATGCCTACATAATAAATTACATTAATTATAAATAGTAAATATCTAGTCACATTTTTACAGTATGATAATATGTATGGTTATATTATTTGAGTTTAGATAAGAAAATTGATTATCGTCCATAACTTTTGAAACCGTCACAATGTGAAGCCGCAAAGTTTTCTTTCAACAAATCAAATATCAAGGACGGAATGGTATTCAACAAAGTGTTGAGTGTTGGCTCGATGAACACGATTCAATTTTAGATATGACAACTAATAGAGAAGTTCACAACTGAAGGAATTGAATTTCATCATTCGTTGTATACAGAAATGTTCGAGAAAAGAAATGTCACGAATCCAACCAAACAAGAATATTTCTCAAGAACAACCCACCAGCGATCCTTTTGTTGAAAAGGGGAAAGAAATATTATATTTAGACAATTTAAAGATAAAACAACAAAAGTTAAACCAGGAGGAAAATAACCATTGTTTTTTTAAATAATAGTGAGAACAATGTACAATTATTCTGTTTTTCCTAATTCTCTTAATATTTAGTTTATTTTATGTTCAGGTTTGAAAAACCTGGTGTTTAAAATACAAATTTCACCATAATGAATAAACCTATAATTTATAGTTAATAGAGTTATGTTAAAGTACAAAAAACAACCCACTAACTCTTTCCCCAACATCAACAAAAAAAGTATTAAAGAAAAATAACTATCTACGCCAATTTCCCAAACCGCTCTCTAACTTATACGCGGGAAAAACTCGCAGAGGCTAACTATAGTGCGTACAGGCTTGGCAATCTCGAGGGAAGTGTTAGATTTTAAAGTTAGTTAGGTAAAACATTCTACGTCCACCCAATATACACCAGAACAAAAACAATATTTATGACAGAGTACAAAAAGTTGGGTAAATCCATGGCTTACAACCTACTTACGTCACAAGTTACTAAGAACATATAAGTTGATAGAAAATCGAGGTCAGACTCAGAAAGGTGTTGCGGGCGGCTGGAGTTGGCACGAGGTTGCCGGGATGTCAGGTGGTAACAGGAGTGCCTGGACAAGTGGGAGATTCTGCTGGAACTTGCAAGGGATGAAGTCGCTAATCGTAGAGAATTCAATACGAGGGATCAATCGACCAGTTATTTTATTCAGTGTTCCATAAAAATCACATTTAATCCATGTTAATTTGTATGTGTAAAATATTTCCGCTTCCGGAGTGCCAATCAGCTGTTTAGAACCTGTCCTTAGATAGTAAATTAACTCTTTAGACACAGTTGTAAGAAAAATATATTTAAATAAAGCCTAACTTGGTCCCCTTGTGCCATAAATTGTTCCAAAACGTATTTAATTGAAATAGATTTTAACCAACAGTTGTCAAGATTCATTTTGTGTTTTACCAATTATTCCTGAACTCTAAATGTTCTATTACAACTTTGCAGACTGGTTTGGATTATTAATCTTCATATTTTAGACAAAATCGGTAGACTTAACGTTGAGAAATTATGTCTTTCTTAGCTTCTCGGTGGCGACATAACATTTTTTTATTTTTTTATTGTTGTTTAGAGGCGAAACAGTGCCTTAAAAAAATTGCGAAGAAATTAATATAAAGTGAAGACCCTAACTTTACAGTTTAATAATAGTGTCAGTATCAGGAAAGAATAAGATTTGGTTAAGAAATACCGTATAGGAAAGATGCATGAGAGGGATCTAACGCAAGGACTACATGAAAAAAAGAAGTGATGCGCTTCATGCCGGCGAGATTGCTAATCTCGCAAAGTGAGCCCCTGAATATATAATTTAGAAAAGATGACAAACAATTGTATAGTTTAAACAGAAGCCAAAATAATAGAAAAAGGAAATAACATAATTTAATAAATAAGCAACATTTGAACAGATTCCAAAAAGCTTGACTAGCAGTTTGTGAGCAGGAATCACGTGATGGACAGTAAGAGCGAGAGTCGGTGGGCACGAGTTGGTCGCTTTTTCAAAATTTATAATTTTTCTTTTCTGAAAATTTAAATTTAAATAATTGCAAAGATATCTTAAATCCTTTTGTAATTTTTTGATAGTAACGTCTTTTTAATAAAAAGCAATGCTTCGCTTTAGACTATGTTGTTTTTAACTTTGAGCCTAAAATCACGACGTCCATCCTGACAGATTTTTCGGTCGACGTGATCACTTAACCTGCCAGCTGGGAATTGTTGGATCCATCTAAGAGGGGTTTTCGGCTGCAAACAGCAAGAGACATCACACAATATGTTTTTTTAGGTTCATTTTAGCAAATTTGGATCGAAATCGTTAGAGCTGTATTTATAAAACCGTAATTATGACGTTGGCTCTTTGCGGTAACTACTCCCAAATGTTGAGTTGCATTAAAAAATGACCAAAATATGGTTCTTAAGAAAATTTAATCAAGAACGGTCCACTCGTTTGTGTTGTTGCACACAAGACAGACAGAAAACAAAAAACAAGAATCTTCTAAAACCTTGTTCCTTCTTAGTACTTGTCGATTTTTTACAGATAACTTATCTTCTATAGTACTGATATATGGGAAAATAAAAGGAAGACAAAAATTATATTAATAAGAAAATTTCATTATCATGTTGTTTTTTATCCTTTGTAAATGTATTAAGAAATTTGTAATTTACCTCCTTTAGAATTTTTTTAATATTTACTGTCTACATACATACAATAAAATTTGTTTTAAGAAAAATTTTACGATGTGAAAAGAAAAGAAAAGCTTGACTACATCTAGGAATTCAAGCTCTTGCTAAACATGTGCTGTCAAGGGACATGCTTACGGATTTTCAAAACATTTATATCATTTCTGTAAAAGCATGGGACAAGTGAAAATAAAAGCTTCTATTATGATAAGTTCCTATTTATGATACCAAAAGCTTCCATTTGCTACGAAGCATAACGTTTTCAAATGTTTAAAATAATGTGCAGCAATTTTTGTTTCGTTTATTAAAATTTTTTAGTGTTTCATCATATATGACATCGATATGTATTAATAAAATTTAGGTATTTAAATGATGTCCTTTAAATTAGTGTCAGGTATGCAGACAAACAGGGGAATATTAATTATTTAAAAAAAACTGAAACTCATAATTGTCAATACTGAAAAAATAATATAAAGAAATATTATTAATAAGTCTGTAAACAAGTGGTAAGATTATTACAAAAAAGAATACCTAACTACTGTAGATGTGTTTTCACTTTAGTTGATTTTCAAAAAATTGAACTCGTGTGAATTGATAAAGAGAGGAAATATTCTTTTACGTACTTTTTGAATAATTTATAAAGTTAATTATAAACTTTAATTAACTTCCAAAATAAGTTGTGAGAAAGTTATCAATATAAAAGGAGAAATTTAAACGAGAAGCAGTCGTATTTCTTAGAAAATACTAATATCACATAAATAATGTTTTACAAAGTTCTTCTCAAGTAGAATTAACAAAAGATATAGAATTAAAGGTCAAACATATTCAAAAAAAAAAATTTCTAAACAATAAAATGTAAAATATTAAAATATTAAATGTTCGAAAACGGTGTTTAAAAAAATGAGTAATTTTCAAAAGATGACAATGCTGAAAATTTGCTTAATTTTAAAAACTCCAAATTTTGAAAAATGACAAATTTCACTACTGACAATTTGAAAATGACCGATTTTCGAAAAACGACAAATTATTAATAAATTACTAGTTTTCAAAAAACCTAAAATTTGAAAAAAATATAAAATGTACAAAGAAAAATCAAGTATATCTAATTTCTTTCACACACATATATATATTTAATATTGAGAACACAGAATTACTCCCATCAAGCAATAGTGTTGTTTAAAGCGAAAATCGTATTTAATTGAATCAAATGAATGACGATGATCAAGGTTAATTTTTTTCAATTATTCATGATCCGAAATTTTCTTTTACTTGCAATTAGACACAATTGTTTAGAAGTTTAGATTATTAATCTTGATATTTCAACAAAATTTGAATGAAATCTGTTCAGAAGTATTTGAGAAAATAGTTCTTTGATAAAGTAATCCCATGGATGAATCTTACCGTTAACTCCAGAACTAACATTTTTTGGAGATGGCAATAAAAGGTACTTTAGTCCTTAGAGAAAATCAGCAGGTAAAAGTTGTTTTTATTTCTTTGTATTTTATTTTATTTATTTTTTACACGGTTTTATATTTGTCATTTATCCATTTATCTTTAGATTTGAGGAGCTTCTTTTGAATATTTATGTCTTTTATAACATACTCGTGACTTTATTTTATTTAGCGACATTTTTCGAAAAAGTCCTTGGTAAACTAGATCAGAATTTGATAAATTTCATTAGAGCCGATTTTGAGAAAATCGTTGTGTGTGTGTGTGTGCGCGCGCGCGTGCTTTCGTGAGAGAGAGAGAGAGCGTGAGTGAGTGTGTGATAACCCGGATATATGTCGACATCCATTTTATGACCCATCCTCTATACTACGTAAACAGAACCTAAGCAGTATACTATTTAACGATATCACCAACGCACGTTTGAAATAAACGTAATACTCTGTGTCGATAAAAACTTATAAAACTCCATGAAAAAGTTAATTTCTCCTACTTTAAAATAAGCTGGTGTGACCAAATTCAGTAAACCAGGTCTCCGTATTTAAGAGGTTGGCGACCCCTGAGGGTTATGAATCTCCCCTCCGCCCTCCACTACACCGTGGATGAGAAGTTACTGCAATGTTTATTTTTACTTTGAACCTTTACCTTTCGCGTTGCATTTTATCAACATATATTTAACTAGGCGTACGCACGTGATAGATCGTGTAGTAGCCGAGCATGTTTTGAATTCATTAGAATTAAATCTTTGAACAGCTGACATTCAGGCAGTAGGGATTGGTGTTATGATTCGGTAATTTTGTAACATTTCCTGTTTTTATTATTTTATTAATACTTATTTGAAATTATATGCTATTTAAACAAACTTTAGCAATAAAGCTCTCATTGAAAATAGTACTCAAGGCAGTTTATCCTACATCAGTTAAAATGAACCTAATATGTTAAGAAACAATAATAATCTACTGTTGGCAAAACAAATTAACACTAATTTAAGTTTTCATTCTTCAAAAAGTGCAATTCACTCGTTTTATCGTTCTGTCGTTGGTTGTTTTACAAAACCAAATATATATTTATCTCAATGGTGGAAACTTTTTTTTCGTTATGTACTTTCATTTGTTTACTTCATTCAAGTTGATAACATAAATTCAAAAAAATAAATGGTTTAAAGCTGTAATATATTTTGTTTAAATAAGTTCCACCATTGGTGAATATCGAATTCTTGTGTAGTGTCACAAATAGTTTAATTAAATGTGTCTTTACAAGTATTTAAATAAAAAAGTCAAGCGTGTACACAAGACCACACGACTTAAGTTCGTAGCCAAATAGGAACAGTTATTTTTACGCCTCCTAGAGTCAATATATTAATTTCTTTGTCAAATAAACATATATATTCATAATCAGAATAAATTATAGTTTCATTTCATATCCCACACATAATATATCCAAATTTTTTTTTTTTTTTTTAATTCGATAGTTTTTGCCCCTTAACTGGTCATTTTTGTTGTTACCACTATATTTATCCTATATGTGGGACATTACAGAGAATATATATATATATATATATATATATGCAAAATTTCAAATATATAGTCTTTATCGTCTTGTCCGAGTAGATTTGTTTCGACTTACAGACAGACAAACTAAAAGGGTCCTTAGTTTTACCTACGCATCCTAATAAAGTGAAATCAATGAAAATCAAACCCTTCTTTTTATTGGCTATTGAATTGTTTGTCTAAAAAAAATGCTTTTAAAACTTATACGCTACGCATTTCTCATTGTGTGGTTAAATTAAGTTATATTCGTCATAAAAATTAGTATATCTTTTAGCACTACAATTTAATTTGAAATCTAAATATTATTTCAGATTTTTAGGTTAAAGTTAGTGGAAGGAATATAATATCACACTTTAAGTTTGGTTTAGAGTTAACATGTTAATTTTTCGCCAGATAAACATCGTATATTCCTAATCAAAACAACTTATAATTTTATTTGATACCCTACACATAATGTTTCTAAAAAAATTTTAAAAATCAACTTGATAACTTATCCCTTTTAACTAACCTAAGGTTTTTTTTGTGACCATTATATTGTCTTATATGTGGGACAATACTAAGAATATAAATGCAATGTACAGACACACGCGTGAAATTATAAGAGTCCTTGGTTTTACACACGGACCCTCAAAAAGACAAATTATTGGTAGCAAATTATTTTAGGCTCTTTTCTTCTTTTTTTTTAAGCGATGATGATCGAAAGGGTTTTCGTCTTTAAACAACAAGGAAGAATGTTTATCGGCAAACGCATAAAAATGCAGACTTAGACACATGCAGAGAGCTTCAAAATCTATTATAATTAGACTCGCTGCCCCCGCATATACGACGTTTATAAGAATTGGGTTATATTCACTGAATATGTAGCCTCGGAAAAAATAACAGTTTTTATATCATCACCAATCTCCTTAGATGTAATGATAAATTATTACGCCGATATATGCCGCACAAATACCACACTACGCCTATATATGCTGCACAAATACCGCACTACGCCGATATATGCCGCACAAATACCACACTACGCCGATATATGCCGCACAAATACCGTACTACGCCGATATATGCCGCACAAATACCACACTTCCTACTTAAAATCGACATTATTTTTATTATACGTATTAAATTATAATACTTTAAAAACCCGAAAATGTACAAACAGATTTTTGTGCAAAAAATTTAAGTTTTGCTCAGAATATTCAAACGGAAAATTCTTAATTACTGTTGTTTGAATAAAACAAAAAATTAAGTTGTTAATTAATACTTAAAAGAAAAAAGATAAATAAAAATTACTTAACAAGTCTATAAAATAATTACGAGATTACTACACAATAATACGACAATATATAATTTTACACTTTAGGTGCTTTAAACTCATGAGTGAGCGGATTTGAATTGATAAAGTTAAGAAATAATCCTTCATATCCTTTATGAATATTTATAAAGTCAATTATAAACTTTAATTAAACTTCAAACTAATTTATGTGAAAGTTATCAATGCAAAAGATGATATTTAAATAAGATTTGTTCTGTTTCTTACAACATATTTGATTATATAAATAATATATTATTGATAATTACCTAACGTATGTTATTATTATAGATATGTTGGTACAATAAAGTTCTACAACACTTAGCAAAATTTCTTTTGAAAAGAATTTACATATTTTAATAAGTCCTATAATTGCTTCTCTTTTGAGCAATAATGTTATCCTAAGCGAATATCGTATTTGACTGAAAACAAATTGAATATTGTGCTTGTCTTTTTTCATCAAATTTCTCTCAATTTTAGTCTCTAAAGACCCAAACAAAATATATTGGTCATTATCTCTCCATCATCGCAGCTTCGAGAGTTATTAATATAAAACTGGAAATTGGACATGATTGTAAAAGTTTCTAATTTCTAAAAATCGGCTGTTTCGGTTTTTATCAAACACCTCTCAAGTTAGTTCTCGAGGATGAAAACAAAATGTATTTTTGAACCGTCTTTTTCTTTTAGTTGTAATTTTGCATACTCGTATGCATCATTAAACTTCATAGTTTACCAAAATTTGAAGAAAATCTATTGAGATGAACTTTAAAATGTACATTTTTTATAAAGTACCTCCATGGACAATGATTACAGATTTCTCCAGAATCTAATTTTTCTGGAATATGGCAATCAAACTATTTGTATACTTAAATGATATATTTGATCAAAATAGTTTAAGATAATTTTGAAAAAATCATAATTTTGAGTTTTGTTCTTAAAGCGGCTCTACCTCTAATTTTAGGTAAAAACGTACAAAATATCAAAAATGAAAACAGCGGTAGCATGATGACTGAACATTGTTGCGCTCATTTGATTATTTACTTATGTTTCGAGAATTATCACGCAGATGACTCCTCAGCCTTTCATTGTGCAAGGAAATGGCGTACCGTTCTATTATTTATTTAACCTACATTGATAAAGTAATTACAGCAAGTCTAAAATGGATTAGTAGTTCAAGTTGTTTTAAACCGTGTTAAATGACGGCAACAAAATGGTTTTTGTATTAAAACGTTTTAATGTCTTTTTACGATACATAATCCGTTGTAAATAATAATCCCATCGTGAAATAAAGCAACCAAAATAACTTTACAAAATTTAATAACTATTTAAAAAAATAAGTTGTTCGCATATTGAACAATTTTTAATACATTCAGAAAAATCAAATTTTCTGTATGAGATACCTACTGAGTTGTCTCTTCGAAAAAAGAAAGCAATAGGATGTTCCAATGGATCCCATCCTACTGTGGTATAACTGAAAATGAAAAAGATGACGAAATAGTCCAACTTTCTGCGAATATGGCTCTAGTTCAAACAGCTAAGTACTCTATGGCACGTTGTAAGTGGGAAGGAGAGAAACTGCACCGAAATGGGTGGATAAATTAATTGATGGAGGACAGAAGACATCGGTAGACAACATAAGAGATTTAGAAAGATGTTACAGTCCAAACATTATATCAAGTTATATCGCAGCTATAATTGCAGTTACAGCCAGAATTGGACTCATCGTTAAAGGCCAACGGAATCGCTTCAACTTAATCGTCTCTTCAACCTTTCAGTCCTGTCAGATCGAGGAAGAACATATATTGCTGAGATCCATTGGCCTCAACCCTGCAAGAGACACTCTGAAGTACATTGTTGGTGTTGATATAAGCTTAATTAAGATAATGACAGATAAGAACTGTCGGGGACTTTCACTGCGGTATACTACAGACATAGGGCGGTCGACTTCACTTGATGCTGGAAGCCAGTCGCAAGAAGTAAGTAAAAAAGTCAATTTCATAGTTTTAATACACTAAACAAAATAGAGAAGGTTCCCCAAAATCAATGTAGGAATGATATAGGGGATGTAGAACGTTCTCCCTACCTTCTACATCTCCCCTACAACGTTCTCCCCTTGATCAACGTTGGAGAAATGAAAAAGAACAATCTGTTTATGAATATGAATGTAATAGTTTCAAAAATATATATAATAAATTACTTTAAAATATTTGTTTAAAAGTCTTTAAATAATAAAATAATTCAAAAAATTAAAATAATTTTGGGAGAGTACGCAACGTTGCGTTTCCTTAAAGAAAGTTGTGACAAAATATCAAATAAAGGACACTTTATCATCTGGATCCAAGTTGCATTTAGATAAAATTAACCCTCGGAAGCTCATTTTAGTGACCACAGGCTTGGCAATCCCGAGCAACCTGACTAGATCTTCTATACCTATATCATTAGTCTTGGGTTAGATCCCACTCTTTCATCTTTCCCATCAGCTCTCTCCTGATAATCGCTTGTCCTCTTCCAACTCTGACGGTATTATATTGTTATAAAATGATGATGACAAAAGTTTTTTTCGCATTAAGTAACAAGAAAATACAGAGAGAAATATTGTTTCCTATTTATAATAGAATTTACAATAGCCATGATTTTTAAAGTAATTGAAATCAACTACAAAACTCAGACTAGGCAAGTTGTTTACGTCAAATATGTGTAACTTGTATTTGGCAGAAACCAATAAAAAAAATGTACATGTTGGAAATGACGAAAGTTTGTTTTATCGTCGGAAATATCAAGTTGGCCGAGATCTTCCGGAACAGTGGGTTTTTGGCGGATATTGCCAAGAGACAATATATTGTCTTCATAACAGGAGTGCAACTGAGTGACTATATATAATGCGTTTATTAATCATTCTGATGTAACTTAACGACGTTCGTATTTTTAAAGGAAAGTATCGGATCGTTCTATAGTTTGAATTAACAATGTAAATTTAAATGTTCATATTTAATTCAATGAACATTACTAAGAGGAAAATTGATAAAAATATCGTGAAAAAACAACTTCTAGTATTTCGATTTTTCTAGCAAACGAACTCTGGTTTAAGAATAGGCAAATAATATACCATGTGTCCATAAAGTCCCCCCCACTCTTATTTTTTTTTATTAATGGAAATAGACAGATTTGCTTTGGGGAAAGTTTAGATAACCAAAGGAGGAGTTTTTTGAAGTATCAAAATACCCCATTTTGGGGGTAAGTCAAGAATTTTAAATAGCAACCGCAATTGAGTGATGCCTAATTTTAAAGGTCTTTTCAAAATAAGAATAATGGCGAAAACCAGAGGTCTCTAAGTTCATCCTACCCAACATAGCAACCAATCGCATTGTGAATTTTACGTTAATAATTATTAGACCAGACATGTTACGAAATGTACAACAAGCTTTTGAGTCCAGAATCTATTTCTGCCAAAAAGTAAATGGTAGCCATTTCAAGAACTTAATATGAGCTGAAAAAACAATGTAAGGCTCTTACCATCATTTTACCAACATAGAGCAGTTTGTAATGTAATAAAAACAACCGGAGTTTGTAGTTTAACATTCACAATTCGATTGGTTGCTATATTGGGTAAGATGAACTTAGAGACCTCTGGTTTGCGCCATTATTCTTATTTTGAAAAGACCTTTAAAATGAGGTATCACTCAATAGGGGTTGCTATTTAAAATTCTTGACTTACCCCCAAACTAACCCATTTTGGGGGTATGGGTAGAAAATTTTGATACTTCAAAAAACTCCTCCTTTGGTTATCTAAACTTTCCCCAAAGCAAATCTGTCTATTTCCATTAATAAAAAAAAAAAGTAAGAGGGGGTGGACACATGGTATTTTACATAAAATTAAAATTGTATGAAAGCGTAGGTATGAACATATACACAAGAGGAGCGATCAAGGCGGAAAACAAAAAGTAATAACGTAATATTTAGCGTGTCAAAATAACATATTAAATTATGGTCTAATATACTTTGGAACTATCCGTCTGCCTATTTCTATGTTTTATTAAAATCCCTCAAGAATGGATTAATATATAATCAAGACCAAGTTTAATCGTTTAAATGTACAATTTCGATTGTGGTGTTTTCTACACCACCGTTTGCCCCTTCAATCCTGGGTTGCACTAGATCTTGGGTGTTCCGTGGTATTGCGGGTTGCCGCATACCAGGTTACAGATTACTGTAAGATCACAAGAATGAACGCAACGTATGAGGGGTGAAGAGGGAACTGCGCAAGACGTGTTGATCGCATTTAGACTACTAGACTAGTAAAGTCCCTTTCAAGTTTCAACTACCGTACTAATCGGTTAGAAAATATCATGTTGAGATTTTCAACAGTTGTGAGTGGTTATATATATGATTTCTGTGTAGATAGCTATTGAAGTTATTTTAAGTATTTCAGTGTTTATTTAACATAGGGCGATAAAAAATCAATAAAAACAAAGATTTCCCAAACCACAAAAACAGGAATCACAACTAAAACTGTAATAAAACCAGTTATGTATATTACATTACCATTACGTACCATTTCAATGGCATAGCTCCCATCCTCAGATGGCTACAACTAAACTACAGAGGGCGAGCATAGCTGTAACTTTGAGGATGATGACTATATGTCCTCAGACTTATAGATAAAGGTAATATAATATAAATAACAGATTTGGGAAATCTTTATTTTCTTATTTTGAATATCGCCACAGTGTTTCTTAAAAATTTAATAAAACTCAATATTAACATATTTTCACGGCGCTGAACATGTTTTTGTCACTAGTTTTGTGTAACTTCAACAAAATTAAAATTCAACATTATTGTACTCCACAACTATTCTACAATACGTGCCTTTGAGACAGTACAAAATTACAACTGAATGATGTACACAAATGTAAAACTGGCTAAATCGTTGAACAAAAAAACTCCTTCTCAAACTGAAAACAGTTTCGTCACTTACTGAAGTTGTAAATAATTTAACTCTCTGGTGAAAACAATACATTCTGACGTCGCAATGGAAAACGTAATTGCTTTCCCATGTACGAACTTGTTTAACGTTTCTCAGATTAAATTAGAGGGATGTTGTAACAAAAAACCTCACATATCTGTATTCCATCACCATCACTCGTTCCACTTCTCTTTGTTTAGAACCTGACTTTACCAGAGCCTTTGGATTTGTTTCATTAACTGGATTTATAATAATTATAAAATCTCTCTCACTCTCACACACACTCCGCATTTTTTGATCAGTTATATTTTATCCAAAAAAATATATAGATACATGACTCTTGCATTGTTTCGTAACTTAAACCTATAAATGTTTTAAATGACCACCATTAACATACCTACTGCAACTGTTTAATACAGAGCTATAAATTAATTGTATTGTAGTTAAACGAATCATATTAACTGCATTTTCGATCTCCTGTCTCAGCTCCTGCAGTGTCATTGGTGTTTTACCATACACGGTGTCGTTTAGAAGACCCCACGAGTCCACGGGTGTTAAGCCTGCAGATCGCCCCGGGTACTCCGAAGCATTTCCTCTTCTTCCTATTAATAGTTCAGGGATAGTTTCGTCAATAACTTCCCTCACGTCACGATGAAAGTAAGGTGGAGCCCCATCTTGTTGATAATATATTCTTCGTCGACATAAAAGTTATCTAAACCATGAATAATACTATTTTGCAGCATGTGTAAGTAACATAAATATGTTGGAGACAGTTTTCTTAAAGGGAAAAAAAACCGGTCCAAAAATACATCTTGAAGACAGACCCACGCCATACTGTCAAGTCTGTTAAAGTTACGAGTTTCTGTTCAATTTTGTGGATTTCCACTACCCCAGTAAACATAATTACGCCTATTAATATTGCATTTAATTTAAAGGTGGCTTCTTCAAACAATAAAATCTTCAAACCCTTCATTTGTTTCACACTTGTCCCGATAACATTCACAAAACTCTACTCGTCTATCTGTATTGTCTTAATTAAATCCATATAGTCTCCACTTATTAGTTTGTAAAATTCTATATAAACTTCTTTTTTTTAATACCAGTTTCACGAAAGCATTGTGTGGGAGATTTCTGTCAAGATCGTCAGTATAACTAAAGCAGCATTTTCATTACTCGTTAGGTTTTTCTTAGTCCAGACTGTACTTTGTTTACATTTCCCACTCTTCCATCGGCTACAAATTGTCACGAATTCTTGTTATTGTTTTTCTCGTTGGTGGTGGAGTTCCAAATTCCATTTCCCCACGTCTTTGAACTTCTTTAATATTCTCAGTCTTCCAATAACACTTCAAAATCAACTTAGATTGGTAAAACGTCAACTGAACTTCAGCTTGGTTTATTAAGGATTAAAGAACATAAATAACAACAATGAAAAAATCAGCTGATTTGGTTTTGCCATTTCTATCTATGTTCATTTTCTAGCAACAATCATTCAAATAGTGTATACATATTTTGAGACACTCTGTATATACTATGAATGTTCATACTATGTAGAGTATGGTTGTCACCATGTTGCATTGAATAAACAAATAAGATACAACATAAAACCAATTCATACTAGAAATGTTTTACTCAAGAAAATTTTTAACATCCAGACGACCTATTTACAGTATGTATAAAAAAGTTTCGAAAGCCGTTTGAATAAATAGAGATAGAAAATCGTAATTTAAAGTACATCTTCGTCGAAGGATACCACTTGCCGCTTAAATTCCCTTCCTTGATGAAACTAAGCTAAATAGAAATTTCAATAAATACAAACGTCTATTTTAATCTTCAAATAAATGCAATAAATGGTATTAATAAATTTTTAACACGCAGTAATTTATTAGGTATGGGGTCTCAAAACATTTTGATTCTTCAAAATTTTCTACATTAGATTTTCACTAAAATAAGATAGATAAAAATCACTTCATAATTATTAGATAAATCGAATATGTATTTTATTTTTTATAAATACATTTGAAAATTTTTGTTTTACAAAGTTTGCTCGTAATTAATACATACCGCAAATTATTCTTTCACGTTATTATTCCCTTATGAGTATAATTTTCAAAACTATGCTACATTTTCAGTAAAAATGGCAAGAATCAGACAACACGTGTCCCATAGACAAACGGAATGCTGTTCAAGTCAGGTTGACATGTAAAAGTCAGATCAGCTGCGAAGTAGTAGTGATTAGGACCGAAATTATTATTGACAATGACTACATAAATACTATAAGACACGACATGGCCATGTTAAATATTCTACGCTTATTCTTGAGTTGACCAATACCCGCTAGAGTGTGGAGCTGTCGCTCTGCTAGAGAATCTTAAGTTGATGTGACTGGCGCTAGGTGGCTCTACGGTCAAACAATGTTTCAGGCGGGTAAGAGAAAACGCACTGATGCCACATATGGGACCAGAGATGCGAGGGAAGGTCGAGAATCGCTTATCTCAGCGCACGAACTGACAACACTGACTATGCTGACGGAAGTAAGTGAGAAGGTTTGTGAGAGAGAGAGGTCAACAGTTGTACAGTCTCAACCAAGTGGGATGCGTACAGTCAAGCACCTGCTGCTAGCGCTTTCTGATAGCTGTGTGTCAAACTTGTGACGAACAGCACCCGTAAAGCGTAGACTATTTCCCTATCCTATGTCGTGTCTTATAGTATTTATGTAGTCATTGTTATTGATCATTATATGACAGCAATGCAACTAAGAGGGGGTCAGGAAAGTCTGTCAGCTGTTTTCAACAAGGCCACTACAATAAATTAGATAAGATAGGATTTATGTTAAATAACGTAGGCGAGTCTTGTTTATAAACAAAAAATGCTTCTGTTAGGCACGATTTGTTTACGTAGCGGAGATTGGGATCAGGTAAGCTTGGAGGCCATGATACTGATTCCCCTCTACCAATCCATTTATTTTAGAAAGTTTTGTTCGGGTGGTTTCAAACATTTAAACTGAAACGGGTTGGAGCTCTATCAAGCATGGTGTGTTAAGTGCCACTTATTCCAGAGAAGGTGGATGATCAACCATAAAATGAAAGTAAACATTTTTCACCATTGAAAGTTGGAGGTAAAACCGAACAAGGAATGTCCGTCTACAACTCCAGCCCACATATTATAAGGGCAATTGTATAAGTGATTCCTCTATATTAGAACCATAACTGCGAATTATGACAGTTAAGAATTCTGTTTTCGTAAATTTAGCTTCATAGGTACAAAAACCTTACATAAGAAGTTCGCATTACAACTTTTTTTTTTATAAACCATTGACAAAATTGAACATGACTAAGACAATCATGTGGTAGAACAGCTTGCACTTGGTGAACGTGGTGAGGATGGAGTTCTTGATCATGTAATACCCTCCAAACAGTTGTGTTACCTACATTAAATTGTCCAGCCCATTCTCTAGAACTCCTTTCAGGATTATTGAATAGCCTATTTCATCTAATACATCCTCCTCCTATTCAAACACTTTAATTGTAAAAAGATTTTCCTGATTTAATAAGTTTGTCAATTTCAGGCTTATCTTTTTCCTTGTAGACAAAGTTTTGTGACAAGTATCACTCGATTAGTAAAGTGCTCCTGGTACAGCCTTTTAGTTAGACTGTTGCAATGCGCAGGATCATACATTTCTGACTCTGAAATTACGCGATTATTATTTCAACTATGGTGCGCACGATAATGTGGGAAATAATTATTTTAACAGCAGCACTAAGATTCCACTGTGATCAAGAGCAATAGAATAACTGGGAATAGGTTTTATTAACAACAATCACAATACTTAATACACTGTGTTGTCGTCTGCTATACACTGGAGGCCAAGAGCCTTATTCCGCATCACTACAAAATACAGAAGTTTATATTATTTAATAAGTATTATTATTTAGTATCGATAAAACAGTTGGCCTATAAGCAGCAGGAAGATTTTGAGATAAAAATTTGCACAATTCAAAACAAATTTTGGATCTAGGATAATCTGGGATATTATAGACATATTATTGGTTTTGTTGTGTGGAATAAGTTTTGGAACAATTTTAAGAAACACTCTGTATAGGGAAGTACTAAACCAATAACAAAATATGTGAACAATACTTTTCCCTTATATCAGACAATTTTTCCATTTATAAACCTTTTTCCTACTCTTTGTTTTACAAAACTTCTTTCCCATTTATTCACAAATTTGATTAAATAATGATCTTGTATAGATTATAAAACTATGTGTTAAAAACTTTCTAAGTATCTACAGACTCAATTCATTAATGATTCAACTTTCTTAGTTTCGTCTGTATTAACACATATCGATACTTTTTTTTATCCTTGTGTAAAGGAGGAAAACCTCTCGGTCGCCATGGTTTTTTTTTTTTTTTTTTTTTTCAAAAAAAAATAAGAAAAGAACATAAACTAAAGACTCCTAGCCCTCAAATACTTTAGAAGAGTTTGGCAACATCTAATATGAAAGAAGAAAGAAGGGTCTAACTAATGACTACTTGAAAAAAGTGTAGTTCCAGCTAGGGTCCCTCGGGATTACCACATTCGTAATCACTATTATTGAGCCTCTGAGGACTACATCGATATTTTGTTGTCGCCCTACACCCTTTGTCGGATACATTCTAACATCATCAGGATTTATAATGACTTTTAAAATGTTCTCAGAATTTAACTAGGTCACCTTTCATAATCTCCTTGTATTCTATCTAATCACGTAAAATCTTGAGCAGTGATTTATATTAACTCCGGTCTGTATAGTTTGTGTTAAGGTAAAGTTTTGGAACAAACTTCTAAGTAAAGAAGTTCCTTGAGTAAATAGCAATTTATCCAAACTTCCAACTTACTATCTGATTTGTTAAGTCAACCTTTCATCAGTATGTTGTTTATACCTTAATACTTTGTATAAACTTATATATAATCCAATGGATAAATAACTTCTTTTTAGATAAGAACAGAATATTAATTTTATTACAAATTATTGCTACGATAATTTTAAAATAGAAATAACAAAATTTAAAACGTCAGTGTAAAATATTCACCCAAGTTTTATCAATAAGGAAAAAAATGTATTTTTTTTTAATTTCCCATTTCTTTCTCTACGCATATTGTTACATGTTTTTTAAAGTTATATTTAAGTAAATATTCACGCATTAGTGGTGTACAACTCCAGAACAACTCAGACAACTCAAGAAATATTTAGTAAAAACGAATGAAAATCGTCAGTCATTTTTACTGTAAACATAATACATCCGGACGTACAAGTGTTTTATAGATTCTTTTTATTTTCAAATATGAAACGCCTAATACAAACATCGTCAAATTAGAGCACAGTTTACTAGAATTTTTATGTACAATTACCGCATCTAAAAACTACAGAAAAGTGTCAGAAAATAAAAACATTATGAATAACTTTTAGACGATTACTGTGAACTATTTTATCTGTAAACGGTAAATAACGGCTGAACAAGAGCCTAAACCACCCTACGAAGATTAGTGATAAGGAAAACTGGCAAGTGTGTACAATCGATAAACTTATAGATGGCAGTTCACACCGCTGCTTATACAGGTCATCTGTAAACATAATAGACGTAGTTGAAATAGAAAGATGAGAGAGTAGTCTTTGTAGTTAGATCCAATGTGAAATGTGTGCTGATCCAGACCACAGATTTTGAAAAACTGTATATACTGTATATATCTAACACCCTCCCCCCCATTGCTATACAAGCTGTCTTTAACTACCTTGGACACTTTAGTTAACCAGCAAAATTATTCTAATAGTTCAGTGGAACTCGCTGTATATTGGAAGCGTAAATAATCCAACTACTGTTTTTCATTTTGTTCTAAATTCATTGATGTATAAGATACCGTTAAGTATTATACAAATTATTTCATACTTGTAACCTTATAAAACTCGAGAGGCTGTTTGCAATTTAAATAAGGCCAACCCCTTTGTTGTTAAAATGCAAAACACTTGTCTTGCTTTATAAAAAAAAAAAAAAAAAAAAAAAAAAAAAAAAAAAAAAAAAGAAGAAGAAGAAGAAAAGAAAGAACAGAGCATTAAAGAAACATCCTAACCATCGAAAACTCTAATAGCGCCAGGATTGGAAAATAATGAGACAAAACAAAATACTCAGCCTACAAAACAAATAACAGTAGTGTTATTACACCCTTTACCCTAGTTTTAGTTTAAATTTCTGAATATGACTGAAAAACAAGTAAAATCGTCTCTGGAAATATCTTGAATTTGAGAATTTTTGAAACAATAAAGTACCTGTAGCTCCTAAACAGTTAGAGATATTAATTAATACCATAAAATAAAAAAAGTCTTAAAATAATGTGTTTTATCAAAAATCACATTAGGGGGGGGGGGTTCCCATAAGAATATTAAGAATTCACTGCTATATTGAATATAATGATTTAAATAAAAAAATTTGTTAAACCATATTTTAAAAACTGACTAAAAAGTACAAAATAATATCCCGTAGCCTCATACAGATTCCTAAACCGATACAGATTGTTCTAAAAATTTGTGATGGTGAATTTTTAATAGGTATGAAAATACTTGTAAGATTTAAAAGGGAAAAAACGTGGGGCGCGTGATATAAGTAATTAAAGATTAGCTCCATCTATTGATTTAGGAGGTACTTGACCTACATTAGGAATTTTGAGAGTTTTCTCAACGACAATGACAGCTGTTCCCTACATTCTTACTATTATCTATCATAATAATATAGTCGAACGTTTTTCGTTTCAAATCTTACAAGTGTATTCATAGCTATTAAAAATTCACAATCACAAATTTTTAGGATAATCTGTATAGGGTTTGGAATCAATATGGTGTTATAAATCTGTATGGGGCTACGAGAAATTATTTTATACTTTTTAGTCCGTTTAAAACACGTGTTTTTAAAAAACTTTTTTTAAATTTAAATAATTATTTTCTGCTTTTTAGAATTGTGTATGTGAAATTTCGCGACCGATTTTAAATATCTTGATGAGATTAACAAATCTCGAAAAAGCATAATTTTAATGCCACCGAATGGTTTATTTTCCTTCTTTTTCAGTTATCGCAATGTAGAATCGATCATGCAAAACATCGGAACCATAGAAATCTCATCAATGAAATCATCATTCAATATACTTCCACCGATTCCGCGAGACCTTCAAATAGTTACCAGTGAGTGGTCCCAAAATTCCTACCATTTTTCCATCCTTCTGAACTGGTAATTTCAATAATGTTTGCAGCGTTGTTCCACCAACAAGTCGTGCCGATACACCGGCCAGTGCGTCATCATTAACTGCTTTCTTACCATAGCAGCGATTTACGGACAGTCTTGAAATCGAGTTCATATTGCATTGTAATCAAGTTCTAAGCTATGTTTAAAGTTTCAAGTCTCTAGCTTATCGGGAAGTAGTTTAAAATCGATTGCAAAATCTGTACCAAACATACAAACAAGAAAGCGAGTTAATAAAAACGTGTTAAAATGATGGGCAATATGAAAAATGAAGGTGATATGGAAATTTGGTAATACCTTTAGTTTTAACTCAAAAATCCTAACCTAACACACCTGTTGTTTAATTTTCAGTGAGTTGTTTTATCATACACCCATGATACAATCAAACTTATCGATTCATACTAGACAGGTCATTTTTTACTTTATGAAACACAAAAGAAGAAATGAAGATCATTGAATAAAGATTTTTACTGGGCAAAATTCCTCCAGACATGATCTTTGATGGAAAGTTAGGTTTTGGGGTTACTTCAATAAGGAAAAAAAAATCTGACACACCAGCTCACTGCTGGGCCCCCTAGGGCCCATTTTTGAGAAAATATCTCAAAAACTAAGCAAGATATCAAAAAGTTTCACACAAAATTTGTAGCAGACTAAATTTGCTATGAAAATAGTTCTTATTAATTTTCACATAACCACGGCACCATTTAAGTTAATTGATTTTCATATTATACCGAATTTGAAAATAGTAGAGTTGGTTTTTAGAAGAAAAAAAAAGCATTCACATCGTGCCGTACAAATTGTTGTGTTTGGCAACAAACAAAATGCCGAGTTAAGACAAGACCGCATTACCAACGGTAAATAAATTTAAAAAATGAGAAGAGTTTAAATTCTTTTTCTCTATAGTTTTGTAAATAACTAAAGTAATGATATCTTAAGATATGTAAACATGTGCAACTTTAACTTTAAAGTTTAGTTTTCACGGTGGGTATTCTACCTATTTAGAACAGAATCTATCTATCTCCTAACCTATCTCTCTGTAATGTTGAATTTTGGTTATCTTAAAGTTAGTACTATGTATCTGCATGTCTGGATTATTTATAAAAACTAATTAGAGCATTCTCTCACGTACAAGCAGAGATATCAAAATTATAATTAAAATAACTAATAATAAAAATATTAGTTTTAGATTTCAACTTCATTTAAATATAATTATATAAATTATAGTTTTCAATTAGGTTTTAAGTAATAAGAGGTGTAAAGGAAACCATATTTTTACTTTAAAAAAGTGAAGATTAAATTTAGAAACTCAATTTATCTCTGTATTTATTACCCCTTATTTAATTGGTAATACCTAAAACACAGCCAAGCAGATTTTTTTTTTTTTTTTTTTTTTTTTTTTAAGTTTCGTAATATCTTAAACATTATAAAATCATACAAATCTTACTAAGATGCCTTTCTAAATCCAATCCCGGCTTACTATTTTGAGGTTAGAAAATTTTAAAATATATACGTTTGAAAATTCTGAAAAATAACATATTTTTCTTAAATTGTGCCTTACATTTGTTATTATATTATTTATTAGTCTTTTTACTAGTTTAATATGTCCTTTTCACATATTACATTTTCATATTTAAAAAATACACATTTTAACAACGCTGTGTTTTTAAGCTACGGCATTTAAAAACAAAAATTATAAATAATAAATAAATAAACTTTTATATATTACTTTTTACTTTATTACTATTGTTACAAACACATAAGATTAATTTTAGAGACATTTGTTTGCCTGTTAAAGCTCGTAATTTTAATAAATGATTACTTGTATGTTACTTTTAAACTTACACAATATTTTATTATTTCAATATTTATTTATAATTTAGGTCTTTGAGTGAATGAATTGGCTCCCCATTTCCCCCTCACCTCTATCAGTTTTAATTTTTTCATATTTCTCAATTCTAATCGGTCCAAATGGTCGTATGAATTGTTTCGTTTTGATGAATATAGAATTTTATTCCAGCTGCATTGCTGATTTTATGTTAGAGTTTACATTTTAATTTTTCAATAACAACTGCACATTGTGTAACACCCTAAATATTTGATATTTTAAACTTTGACTTTGCCAGAAATGTGTGTCTGAAGGTCTAATCTTACTTTTTATACTTGTAAGCCTAATATTTCCAGTGCCTTTCAATATCAAAAAATACAAGTATCGAAAACCCCTACATCGTTTTCGAAAGGTTGTTGAATAAAAAACCAAGAAACTTTTGTTCTTCTCAATGTGGCCGACAATATGGTATTCAGTATTCTATAGAAACGGCTATTCCAATATACATGATTCGGGACAAGCTATCAGCTCAAGGAATCCAATTTCAAAGCAGCCTTTGTCCACACAAAAGTCATATAATGTAACAACTTCATTGAAAAAGAAAAACCTGATTTTCTTTTTAAAAATTTACAAAGATGATGATAATAAAAAATATTTTATAAAATAACATAAGTATAAACTTCCTTTACATATTTAGATGAGACTTGCGTGAA
Source organism: Aphrophora alni (assembly GCA_963513935.1). Lineage (NCBI taxonomy): Eukaryota > Metazoa > Arthropoda > Insecta > Hemiptera > Aphrophoridae > Aphrophora > Aphrophora alni. The sequence goes on from OY740766.1 coordinate 33,657,324, forward strand.
GCATAATCTTAGCACGTTAATTCCAGTTTTTTCAAAAATTCGAATCAACAAAATTTCAAAATTTAACTTAAAACTTGATATAATTTTGTTTCAGAATAAATCCATAACAAGTTGGTTGACGCCAGCATAGTACTTACCCAGCCCCATCATTTAATATAATAAAAGCAGATCCTCTAAATGTAAGCAGATTCCACTGAACCTCGTAATTATGTATATCACTACTTTCTTAACGTCTGCTAGGCACTAACGGACTTTAATATAATTATATTAACAAGTTTCCACTCACTTCGCTCCAGGATCTTGTAGATATACGAATATTTTCATGAGAGGTTTTATTACAATTACAAAACTATACGTAGGCCTACTCTCTTTCAGTAGAGTTCCCGATACTTTAGGACAAAATTTGAGTGGGGGTGGTGGGGGGTCTGGTGGGAGATGGTGGGGTGGTGGGGCTGGTGGGAGGTGTGGTTGGGCGTACTCTCTTTCATATCTTAAAACATTGATGGGAGTAAGTCTGATGATATTTCAAAGGCTTAAATAAAATGTCTTTTAGAAACCACTATTTCGTCGTCTTTATCGCCGAAATGTATAATTATTAATTAGGAAATGAGTAACGCAGGGAAGTAACGGATATAACACTATTGTTTAGTAATATAAATATATTTTTTAGGTTAACAGTTGATTTAATAAATGTTTAGTTTTGGTATTATTGTTTGAAATCAGCTGAAGTCTGGAATTTCCAGCCTATTCGCTAAAATAGCTGTTTTTTCTACTACTACAGTGAAGTAATATAAAACATATTTTTCTTTCAGGGACTTGATTATTTATAAAGTTTTAAAATTATTTTACAATAGAAATAGGAAATACGAAAGCAATATTAAGTAAAGGGCCAAACTACGAAACGCTGATGTTTTCAGTTTCGAGACCGATCTAGTTTTTACAAAAACATGGTTTTGTAACATCTGGGATATAAAATACTGTATATAAAATGTAACCAATACAATTTACTATCTTTAAAAAATGAGAGATTGGTGTTATTTAAATTAAAATATTTTGAAGATTTTTTAAAGGGGTATCCAATCATAATAGATTGTTTGTTAAAGAATGTTTAGGTCTCAGTTAAGAGTATGTTTTATAACTGTGTATGTGTTATAGAAGAGCTATGGTACGGTATTTTTTTACATATGCTAAGGAGCTGTTGTTACTTTTTGTGTATATTATAATTATGTTAGTGTCAAAGGAAGCCTTAAACATTTTTTCCAAATATAATTTAAAGTGATGTTTATAAGAAATAGAAAAAACATACGTTTATGATAGTCTGCAGTGGCAACTCAATTGTTTTATTCCACAAGAGCTTAATGGGACACGTCCTATAGTCACGTGCTCGTCAATAAACAATAAAAGTTCCACTGAAGACTGTCAAAAAACATACGATTTTCTCCATTTATTAAATTGTAATGGATCGTCAGGCAGAAATTTTTTTATTTAATCATAGAGTATAAATATATATTGAGCTTGACTTGAGATAATATTAGATAGAATAAAACTAATACAAGTTTTACGTTATTATCATAAACAAGATATCACAAAAATTTACGTTATTTAATAAAACGCGTTTCAACCATCCTCAGTGATACATGTACTACTGAGTAGTTATATTTTAGTCCGTGGTGTACATGGAGTTATAGTTTAGATATTGTAGCTCATGTATTGTCCTACATAGATCACATACATAAATTATTTTAAACTTTTAGTATCAATATTTTAGACTGTAAAGTATTTTAGCGAGTCAGGCTGTCAGACTGTTTGTCATCCGTACCATGAAACATTACATTTATAACAAAAGTAAAACACTTTGTACTTGTGTTATTAATGTAATGTTCCGTGGAATAATGAAACACAGCTGATTACCATCGTCAAAAACTTCTAGGAATTGTAGCGGTTCGGCGCCAAAATGAGAATTAATGAATCACCGAAGGACTCGCACGAATATTTCCGAGAAAACACGATCAATCACTGGTAAATAACGTGTTTTCCAACTAACGCTGGGAAGGGCTGTAATTACTTAACATTTAGTAGTGCATTATGATAATTTTAATATGGAAATAAAATCAACAGAACCCAAAGTCAACCTGTCCTAAACAAAAAGCTTTCCTTGTGCAAGTTTAACAACTTCAGATTTACATTATGCACGAAATTATTCGAGAAGAGTAAGAAAACTCCAAGGACTAAATAAGTTAATAAATATTTCGTTACAGAATCTAAATTAATTTATATAAAGTAAAGTTATGATTTCTGACAAAAGATAAGAAAAACCTTATGAAAGAAACAAAATATATTAACAAACTTAATTTAACAAATGATAAATAGTTAATAATGATTAACATTATGTGATACGGAGAGCCGTCGAAACAAAGAACAGTCGCAAATTAATTGTTATTTAAAAACCGTTCCTTGGAAGAAGATAACAAATTTTAGATGTAGCACATTTTCAAATTATATGTAATTATACATTATATTCTCGGGTTAGAATATAACTCGGCAACTTCGTTACCTTCCGCAATGTTATTTATATGGATCAAAAAGACAATTCCTATTCTAGAACATTTTATAAAATATTCTTAAAGGTCCATGAACATAAAAATGTTTTAATTTTTTTTTTTTTTTTTTTTATGATCCGAATTTATTTCTTCTAAGAAACCATTGAATATTACAGAGTAGCAATATGTGTATTCCCCATGTAACGATGTCACCTATTAGGTTCCGGAATCTTGGTTGTAATCTGGTTGCGCTGGTGAAGGTATTGCAGTGGTAGTGGAACAGCTGATCTACAATCCACAGACCAGCCGCTTAGAACAATGGAGTCTTGCAGTGTTGGGATAGGTCTATTCTGGCATCTCCAATTTTCTCTTAAAACATTCATATCATATTTTCCCAAATTACGACGGCCACAAAATTATTTGGATTGCCGACTTAACCGGATGGCTAGGTATTTCTGTAATGTCATGATGAATTTCCCACACGTGCAGTTTTTAGTATCAATAAATTAAGCCCCCTTGTGTAGTTTACTCATCTAAGCTGGTTATCCAAGAGTAGCGTTTAGTCAGACGGGAATAAGTAAATAAAGATCTCAATTGGGTGTTCACAAAACTAAGTCTTGCGTTTTCCAAGTCTTAGATTTAATTCGACCTTAATCCCGACCCAAAAATAACCCTTTTTATTACACACAGTATACTACTGCAATTGTTTACTTTTGATTAACCAAAGCAAAGATCTTAAAACTTTAATTACACAACTAGAACCCAGAGAGGCTCGTTTATAGTGAGTACGGTCCTGGCAACCCCAAAGGTAACCTAGCTGGATCTACACCTTCTTTCATGTAGTCTTGAATTAGATTCCTATCTTTTCTATAAGATCTCCTTTAACGAACTCTTCTTCTTTTAGAACATTGGCGCTATTTGAGTATTTGAGTCTTTATTTTAAGTTTTTATCTTTCTTCTTTCATAAAACAATAATGATCGAGAGTTATTAACAACAAAGATGATAAAATGGACAATTAGAGTAAAATAGATTGTCAGAAATAGGTTTTAGCCTAAATAATATTCATTAAATATGTTAATGTAATTATGAAAATTACCTTACATTTTCCGTCTAACAATTCTTTTTTTAGTAATCTCAGATTACAGGTTTCACCTGTTTAGGGCCCATTATCAGATCTATATTCAAATAAAGTTCTCAAAAACACAAATTGAGGGAACCATGATTTTAATTTTCTCCACACTTAGAGTCAGTAATATAGTGTAAATGTGTTTTTACTTGTCATAATTTGTGAGTGAAAAACAAAACACACACACACACATACACACACACACTTAAAAGTTTTTTACTCAAATTATGACAAGATTTGCAATTATTATTACGTTGCATTACTGGCTCTAAGTGAGGGAAATTACAATCAATTGTGTTTTTGGGAACTTTACTTGAGTATAGATGGATCTGATAATGGCGGCATAGACCGCTAAAACCTGTAATCTAAAACTACCAAAAAAAAAAAAAAGAATTTTTAGAGGAAAATATAAGCTAAATTTTATAATTGCATTAATATATTTTTACATTAATAACTTTTAACATTAATATATTTATTATAGACAATCCTGGTGGCTAGTTACAATAAATGATTAATATTAATTCTTTTTTTTTATACAAGTTCGATTTCAGTTCGGCTATACGGTGATGGCAACTCAATGTGCTGACCACAATACCCTATGAAACCCCGTGTAACAGGTCAAGATCTACAACAGGTTGTTACGCTTTGCAAATACTTAAACCTATCGCCTTCTATACAGAGTATGTATTTTCCCAAAGTATCTTTTTATAATTTATCACATTTGTAAATTACAATGTTAGTAAACAAATTTGAATTTCTCAAACTTTAAAATAGATAGAGAGAGAGTTTTAATCTGTAACGTTTGTTTCAATCGTTTTGGATATGTAAAAAAAATTAAAAAAAAAAAAAAAAAAAAAAAAAAAAAAAAAAAAAAATATGCATAATAATGACATTTATACAAACCTACCTAAATTTGACCAATTCAATAAAAATATTTGATACATGCTGTAAACCTTTTTATTTACAATACATAATGATAGTTGAGCGGATTGTATAGTTGCACCTACACTACAACATGGTAACTAATTAAAAATAAATATCTTTGGTCATTACCAAATGCTATTTGTAGAATTAAATTAGAGTTAGATTTATAGAGGAAATGTCAAATATTTTGAAACCACCATTTTGTGGTACTAATCTATGCAAATTATTGGATACGAGATATTTATTTTTTTAATTCTGTTTTGCTGGTTTAATTATATTTTTGTCACAAATAATTAGCTGGCAAATAAATAATTTATTTAGTTTTGTATCTCAATTCAAACGAAATACAGTAGTAATATAAATTAACAAAATTAACAATACATTAAATATAAATATGAACCTCTTCTTAAAAGTGGTACATTTTATTTAAATATTATAAAATTAAATAGATAAATAACAATCCACGTGAAAATGTTTCGTTTCTCACCATAATTCTAATTTATTTCAGGAAGTAATGTCACGTCACTCGCGTATTTCTTTACTACAGGGCCGATTTTAATTATTGATGTATCAAATTAAACAGTGTTCCAGAGTTTCTGAAAATTATTAATTCTCCTTGGAAACTTTATTTTCTTATAAATTTATCATTTACATAACATGCCTATTATAGTAAATAACATGTTTCATAACATAATTAATATAAAACAGCTGTTATCATTTCTAATACACGTTTCATTTTACTGTTTTGTTTGAGAATTTATAAACAGCGGTTTTAAATTATTTAACTTAGGCTAACTTAAATTTATCATTTAAATAACATACTTATTATGGGTAAATATCATGTTTCATAAAAAAATAATTTGAAACAGCTGTTATAAATTCTCAAATACGTTTTATTTTGTTGTTTTGTTTGAAAATTTATAACAGCTGTTTTAAATTATTTTTAGGTTAACTTAAAAGAACATTTAAATATCTACCTGTTATGGTAAATAATAAGGTACAAATAAAAAATATCGAAACAGCTGTAATTAATTCAGAAATACATTTCATTTTGTTCTTTTGTTTGAAAATTTAAAAGAAACATTTGAAATTATTTTTAAATTTACTTAAATTTATCATTTAAATAACATCCTTGTTATGGGTAAATAATACGTTTCACAACCAAAATATAGAAAAAAAAACAGTTATAAGTTCAGAAATACGTTCATTTTGTTGTGTTATTTGAAAATTTATAACAGCTCTTTTAAATTATTTTGAGGTTAACTTAAATTTATCATTTCAATAATATGCTTATTATGGGTAAATAACATGTATACAAAAAAAATTTAAACGACTGTTAAAATAAGAAATATGTTTTATTTTGTTATTTTGTTTGATAATTTATTACATAAGTTTTAAATTATGTTTAGGTTAACTTATATAGTGCTTAATTTATTGTGCGAATTCACTTTGTCTTGTGATCGATTGCTTACATCTCATAAAATTTAACGATTTTTTCTCAATAACATATCATTTTGTTGTTTTGTTTGAGAATGTGTAACAGCTGTTTTCAATTATTTCTAGGTTAACGTATATAGTGTTTACTTTAATTGTGCGAATTCATGTTGTATTGTGTTGATTGCTTACATATCTAAAAATTAAACTGTTTAAATAAAATTGTCAAATACATTTTATTTTCTTGTTATGCTTAAGAATTTATAACAGCCGTTTTATTTTGTTGGACCTTGCTTCCAACACATTGCCATATACCACGGTGATATATAGCTATTTCCCGGTGCCGAGCTTTTAACAAACTCTAGCTTCAAGTTAAGCACCACAAAAAAAGAAAGATGAGTTTTTATGAAGAATATTGTGTGAAATATATTCCTAATAGATTAGTTAGTTAAGTAGCAATATCATAGTGTTTTCATTATGTTGTTCTCAACTTACCTAAATAAAGTCAGTTTAAAGCCCAATAAGACAATTATTATTTGATTTGTTGTAATTAATATGTAACATTAATGAAATATAAATTTAATACTTGATAAATTAAGCACACAAATGTAGTTATTAAAAACTGTTAAAATTCATAAGTGAAAACGACTAATAATAATTAAAAATATAAATTAAAACAAAAGAAACTTCTAAACACATAATATAAGTTCACCGTACACAGCAAAAATACGCTTGCTCAAAAATAAAGGAGTATTACTGTACAATCTGCACAAAAAATGGTAACTCGTTTTATATATAGATGTTTCGGTTGTCATTACAATTATTCTACACCAGTGGCTAGCATAAGATTGCTGCTGTAGAAATGATTTGAAGAGATGCCAACATCACGATGCGTATTCTTAACTGATTTAAAATAAACTGTGCAAAATAATGCACAAACTTTCCTATTCACATACCTCCAAAATCAAATAAAAACTAATCTTAAAAAAAAAATCATTTCGGTAATTTTCAATCAAAATATGAATATGAACAATCGACGCCATTTTAAAAAAATAAGTATGTATTTGCTTAAACTTGCTTCAACTTGTGTCTTCAGCTTAATTCGTATTTGATTAATGCAGAGCTTTTAATGACGGCTGTTATGATGCATCTTTTTTTAAATTATTGTTAAACCGTAAATTTTTTCCTTGCAATTTTACATACGGGTTTCGGGTCATTATTCTTTACATTTCTCTAGAATTTGAAAATTTTTGAGAAATAAGTATTGAATAACAGCCACAAAGCCGATTTTTAACCGATAACTCATGAACCGACGTATTTGCAACAATTTCGACCAATACGTTTTGCTTGGATCGTTAGAGCTATATTCGTGCAAAATTTGATCAAAATCTTTAGTGCTGATTTTGAGATAATTCGTAATTTCCGTTTTTCCTTATGGGAGCAGCCCTCAAATCAAAAGATTCGCAAGATATAGTCAAAATATATCCACAAACCAAATTTTATTAAAATCAGTTTTCAACTTTGGGCTGTAGAGCACTGCAAATTTGACAGCTGACAGACAGACATTATTCCAAAAAATACTGTTTTTAGGCTCGTGTTATTTGGAAATGGATCGATTTGACTCATCATAAAGTCTCTATATAAATTCTCTATACTCCTTACAAGTAAGAAAGGGAAAAGTAATCGTTGTGAAGAGGCAATGCAGCACCATGTCTGTTGTGAAGATCTAATTTTAATGAATATCCGCTTGACGTCAATTGTCTAAAATTAAGTATCTTCTCCCTAAAATATTCAAGAGTGACTGACGGGACGGTAGCAAATTTCACGGCATGTTGTGGCCTTCATGAATATATCGGGTATTCCAGACCACATCTCACAAATGCATAGTGGGAAGACGGTTTAAGCTACAAACTTTGTTTGTGAAAACCAATATTTTCTTTCCATTGTTTTGTAAAATCGAAAACCCTCACAGTTTTAAGAAAGCAACATAAAATAAAGACCCCCTATCTATGGAATATTCAAACAGCGTCAAAGTGGGGAAAAAACCTAACAGGAAAATTAGAAGAGAGGGAGCAAGCCCAAGATTACTTGAAATCAGGTGTAGATCCAGCGAATCCTTCGGGATTGTCTCGTCCGTCCTAACAATAGATAACCCCGAGGAGATTTTATTTTCCCCTTCATCTCACCAATCAAAACGGGTAACGAAAATAACTGAAATATTGGATATTTACGTTCATATTCATTTTTATATCGTGTTACCCCCAGGGGCTCATTTTAGTACGGTTTTGGCAATCCAGAAGGAATATAGTTGGATCTCCCCCTTTTTTCAAGGAGACTCAGTTTAGATCCCTCTCTTTTATAATTCAATCAGTTTATTCTTTCCCAACTTTTGTTCTTTTCCGATCTAATGGTAATAGAGAGTATTCGTCGAGGACAGCGAGTATTTACTTTATTTGGTTTTCTTCTCTTTTTTTAACTCAATGAAGAGAGAAGTTTTACGCTCTTAAACAAAAGGAAACAAATTTATAGTGTCTGTTTCATAAATAAAAATCAAATCCACATTCACTAACCATCAAATTCTGTACCACATAGGCAGACTTTGCATCAAACGATAAATATATATAAATATATATATATATATATATATATATATATATATATATATATATATATATATATATATAATGTTCAAATGACAAGACAGGTCGAGTTGTAAGTATAACAAAACTTAACATTTTTTTCTACATTTTGCATTACAAAGTTCACATTTTTCATTTTTCTGAAATATCCGTCTTATCGATTTAGGACCAAATAAAGTTTATAACCTTCCCTCATTTTATCTTTTAATGTGTAACCTGTTTTTGTCTGTCCTCTTGGATTTGAGTTCATTATTTTGTAATAGTAACATGACTATTCGATAGGTGAATAACGATACATTTCAACGCTTAGTTTAATAGATCGTTCGATTTTTCTATGTCTGTTTCCAGCTATTTCCCAAAAAACTACCTGAAATTTGTCTTTTTTAGGGTCCGTAGGTAAAACCAAGGATCCTTATAGTTTCAAACGCATGTGTCTGTCCGTTTTTAAATCGCAACCAGTCTGCACAGAAAAGACGATAAATCTTATACATTTCTAGTTTTCTATTTATAATTGATCTTTGTATTGTCTCACATACAAGAAAAATATAACGGTAACAAAAAGTGACCTTGGTTAGTTAAGAAGCAAAAACTATCGAGTTGAAAAAAATGTTCGCCCCCTCCACTCAAACTTGAACACGGCGTGAACTACGAATTAAAAAAAACATATGGATTTAAAACAAATTTCAACGAGAAATCATATATTATATTTTTTGTACGACGAATACAATTTATTTTAACCACAATAATAAATGCGTAGACGTGTACGTTTTAAAAACAGTTTTCTTGAGACAAACAATTCAATAACCATTAAAATATATATTGAATTTTCATTGATTTCTCTTTATTTGTGTCCGTAGGTAAACCGAATGACCCTTATAATTTCACACGCGTGTCCGCTGGTCTGTACAATTTTAACTCTCCCTTAAAAGACAAACTTTATACAAATAACTGTCATTATGTGCCTAAGGAGCCTGTTGTATGGTATACCACACGATTGACGCTTTTATTGTTTTATTTCTGTATCAAATATCAAATATCAAATATCAAATTCATATATATATAATCGTGTGTTCCTCATCCGTAATTTTCGAACGGATTTAAATAGGAAAATTAAACTTTGAGAATGATTTTAGATAAATAGGACCTGCTTTTAAAAAATGACAAGCCAACTCCCCTAAATAAGCGGGTAATATTATCCAAAGACATTCCCAAAATGAGTAAAATGAGTTTTTATGAATGTCTTTCGAAAATAGGACCCTTTTTAAGGCGGTTGAGTTCATGTTTTACAAAAGCAGGTCCTATTTATCCAAAACATTCACAAAAACTCAATTTTCTATTTCAATCCGTTCAAAAATTACGGTAGAGGACCATACTTTTGGAACATCTGATATATATATATATATATATATATATATATATATATATATATATATGTGTATATATAAATTTCTTCAAAGATAATACCAACAGGTTTTAATATTTCTTCTTGTATATATAAATCATAGATAAAGTAAACAAAAGTATATAGAGAATGTTTTAGCTAATATTTCGTTTATTACAAACTTATTAGTAGCAAAGTAGAAGATATCATTAATTAGTAAAAATTAATTAATTCAAAAATATCAGAAGTTATAGGTCTACTGGCCACTCATTATTTATTTACTTTGTACCACACAAAAATCATAAATACCAATGTTTTAACGTCTTTTTCAAACCAAAAGAGATATCACAAAAGTGTAAGTTTCAAAATTGTCTAATATTAAGGACATTCCATTTAATATACAACTTCAGCAAACGTTTGAACATTTTTAGATATAGGTAGGCCTATTTTAATTTTTCAAAAATCAGAGTTGGGAATATATGGTAATTTTTAGAAAGTGACGATATTCACGTCCTCGGTGGCTATGTTTTCGAAACATTTGGTGGAATTTATCAAAGCAAATTTACATCAAATTTGATTTTATTATGTGTTCTCATGGCAATCCCAAAATGCAAGCTTGATTGATATTATATATTTTTTTAATTAGTATGTGGAAAAGTGTATTTATTAAGTTGAAAGAGCACATTAGTTAAACTAAAGTCCACCCGTACTACGGTACTTGTAATGTTGCCAATAAGATCAATTAATTTAGCTTTAGTAATCACTAAATGTCTGAAACAAGTGCGTCAGACAATAGAGTTGTGTTTGCCAGAAGTTTAGAAACAATATCTTTCCTTTGTTGTCCCGTACTATTGAAAGGTCACACAGGACTTATTGTAAAATTTAATTGGTATTGTATATTATAAGTTATTAGACAGATCTGACAATCTGGAACCGATCATAAAATGAAATGAATAATCCTGCGTCACAAGATTTGTGTGGAACATGTGTGAATATATTTTTCCGTGTTGTTTAAAGGAAAAACCTCTATCATCAGGAGAAAAACCTTATAAAAAGGGAAGAAAAAAACATAAAATGAAGACCCTTAACCCAACAACATTTAGAAATTGAGATTTTGAAACTAATATTTTTGTTATTAGTTGTTTTTATTATAATTTTGATGTCTTTCTGTTTGCCTGTCTGCCTTCTGCCCGTCCGCCTGCCTGCCTGTCTGCGTGTGAGCGTGCGAGCGTGCGTGAGAGAGAGAGAGCGTGAATTCTCTAATTTGTTTTTAAATAATAAAAGGTGTAAAAGTAACATGATTTTTACTTTACATATGTAAAGATTAAATTTTAAAACTAAATTTATCCGTGTATTTATTACCCTTCTATTTATTTGTTAATACCTAAAGCGGTAAAGTATAGAGAAAGATATGTGATGTGTCGTTTGTTTTCTATTTAGTATTTGCTCTAAATTTATATAGTATTAGTTTAAAGGTGAAAATCCTGTCGGTGATCATTGCCATATAAAAGAAAAGATCATGAAAGATAGTACATCACGTACAGTAGTACGATTTAGTAATAAAATTTAATGAAATCTTGCTGTACATACCTCGATTTATAAGCAATTTGCAAGTTTGCATTCGAAGTTCAGAATACGCAATGAGCCTATGCGTCTAGCATTCATAAGTTAAGCATAGCTAATATGTATGGAATTTTTAAAGACGAATATCTGGAAAACCGTTAATTATTTTACAAAGAATTTACAAGAAACAAAATATATTTCTCTTTTAACCACAAACAAAAGTGTTTTCCCAATTTTTCTGTACGTCAAAGGATCACCGAGTTTTTGATAAAAAAAAGTAACATTATTTCTTAGTAAATCTAAGCCAAGTATTCCAGCCTGTAAGGGTCAACGACTGGAAGAGTGCGTGTTACCATTACACGCAGAATTGAAATCAGCAAATTTGTATCTCATTTAGTATATTATACAAGTGAAATAACACACGAAATATAAATAAAAACTGTTTAAAATGGCCGCTAAGTTGACATTTTCAAATTGATTTGAAAAAATTTAGAGTTTCTACATGAGCACACTATACTCCTTTATACATTATACTTCCTTAATTTTTTTTTGGCCTCTAACATGCCTACATACAGACAACGACAAAACTAGGACATTTCAAATCATTATTTCGGCCATGAACCGTTAAAGAATTAGAATTAGTAGATGATTACCAAAGTTATCCTATAATTCATATACTGGATAAATAAATATCACACTTATAACATGAGGGCATCGGCTGCGACATTACAGTATATTATTGTAGGAACAAACAGAAATTGTTATCCCATTAATACACAAGCTTTCAAATCTGAATTGTCATTAAAATCTAGAAACAACTTTTAAGTACTGCATACCTTCAAATAAACAATAAGTTAAAATGACTTACGTATAATTAAGACAACGTTCTTCAAGCAAACACACGATTCACAAACGAAAAATAAACAATTATTTTAATAAAACACTAACACTGTTATATGGTTAATCACTCGCGTATTTCGTAACATAACCTCAAACACGAGTTGATCTAAGAACGGATGCACGAATTACACTGAAGACTGGAGGGTGGGAAAGTAAACTTGACTTCATTGTGTATAGAATAGGCTTACAGCTGATAAGATAAGGTATTGTGATTGGGTAGGCATCGGTATTGCTGGTTTAACTTGTAAACAACTTTCAATCGACTAAATATAGAAACATCTGTTCCTTGTCAGTAAATATATGATCTGTTGTAAGCGATTAAGTTTCTTTGCAATTGTAAATGTAAAGAACAAAAATATAATTAAAACATAAATCAATTTCATTAAAATATAATTTTTTTTTCGAATTGTGTGGTAAAACGTCTACATGACTATTGGAAAAAAATTTGTCATGGTATTCACCCGATACGAAGTGTGCACTGATCATTGTCTCTACCGTTAGTATTGGGGTTCTTCCAAATACTGTTTTTGCTCACTATAGTGAGTACCGGCTTAGCAATCTCGAGAAAACCTAATTGGATCACACTTTTTTCATGTAGTCTTGGGTTAGATCCCTCTCTTTCATCTTTCCCATCAAGGCCTCTCTTGACCAATGCATCCTATTTTTCGACACTGACGCTATTAGAGTATTCGAAAGCTAGAAGTTTTTATTTTATGCTCTTTTCTCCCTTTCTTATACAATGCCGATGATAACCCGAGATGTTTTTTGAATAAAAAATGAGGGTTCTTACAACTATTGTTGACTTATTTAAGGGGTTGTGGAGAGGGGTAATTACTCTAATTTTCCCCGACTTTCATTCAATTTAGTATTTAACATTAATTTTTTGTTAAATTTAACAATTTTGATACCAAATTTTTATAAAATGTAACGTTAAATTTTACGAAGTTCCATGGAATATTGGTTGGTAACGACAAAAATTATACACTTGAAAAGGGTTCTTTTAGTTATTTTACTAAAGTATTATTTTTTAATATAATTAACAATAACGTGAGCAAATTGAACTTTTGTAAACATTTCTTATATTTATAAATTCTCAAAAAATTAAGGAAAATATTTCCTTCATCTGGTAAACATAAAATTAAAATAAACTTAAACACAATTTCTCACAAATAAGTGAAATAAATCAAACTCGTTTCAACGACAATATCGCCATCGTCAGTAATGGATAGTCAGTTTAATTAGTTATATAGTGTTTATTATTGCAACTCATGCGTAATTGAAGATGGCGACATTGTTGTTGAAACGCGTTTGATTTATTAAACATAGTTATGAAAAATTATGTTCAGGTTGTCATTTGATTTGAAAAGCTCGATATTTATGTATGTGGTGCACATAGCTTCGTCACCAAATTAAAGAATACACAAATTTGCGCAATAAATACTTTATTTTTAACAACACAACGCTACAATGACGGAATCGTCATCTTCAGTCACACAAACCTTTTTGACACTCACAAACTTCTTCTAGTTTTTTGTAGCCTACAACTGAAAATGTTGACTTAATATTTGACACCTTGTTACGAATAAAGTATATATTGGGAAAAAAATTGTGTATTGGTGATAGAAGTTTCCTCGCATGTTCATTTAAAGTGAATCTGTGTTTCCAATTTTTTTATTATTGTTTTACTCGCCACGAGTTTTTCGGCCAAGAAAAATAAAATGTTTTGATGACATTGAACGCTATCAACACGACCACTTGATAAAGAGGCGGAAGAGAGAGTTTTTATAAATATATGCCTACGATTTGTTGATTATATAGACTTCTAAAAACATTGTGGTATTCGTGTAGTTAAGAAGCCCGCGTCACGGATACAAGCGCAGAGAGTGGATTCTCCTTCACATGCGTACAGGTTTGAGACATGCCAAGGCTGAGACACTGATACAAGCGTAGAGAGTGGAATCTCCTTCACAAGTGTACAGGTTTGAGACATGCCAAGGCTGAGACACTAATACAAGCGCAGAGAGTGGATTCTCCTTCACATGCGTACAGGTTTGAGAACTGCCAAGGCTGAGACACTAATACAAGCGCAGAGAGTGGAATCTCCTTCACATGTGTACAGATTTGAGAACTGCCGAGGTTGAGACACTGACACAAGCACAGAGAGTGGAATCTCCTTCACATGTGTACAGGTTTGAGAACTGCCGAGGTTGAGACACTGACACAAGCACAGAGAGTGGAATCTCCTTCACATGTGTACAGGTTTGAGAACTGCCAAGACTGAGACACTGACACAAGCACAGACAGTGGAATCTCCTTCACAAGTGTACAGGTTTGAGACATGCCAAGGCTGAGACACTGATACAAGCGCAGAGAGTGGAATCTCCTTCACAAGTGTACAGGTTTGAGACATGCCAAGGCTGAGACACTGATAGAAGCGCAGAGAGTGGAATCTCCTTCACATGTGTACAGGTTTGAGACATGCCAAGGCTGAGACACTGATACAACGCAGAGAGTGGAATCTCCTTCACATGTGTACAGGTTTGAGAACTGCCGAGGTTGAGACACTGACACAAGCACAGAGAGTGGAATCTCCTTCACATGTGTACAGGTTTGAGAACTGCCAAGACTGAGACACTGACACAAGCACAGACAGTGGAATCTCCTTCACAAGTGTACAGGTTTGAGACATACCAAGGCTGAGACACTGATACAAGCGCAGAGAGTGGAATCTCCTTCACAAGTGTACAGGTTTGAGACATGCCAAGGCTGAGACACTGATACAAGCGCAGAGAGTGGAATCTCCTTCACATGTGTACAGGTTTGAGACATGCCAAGGCTGAGACACTGATACAAGCGTAGAGAGTGGAATCTCCTTCACAAGTGTACAGGTTTGAGACATGCCAAGGCTGAGACACTAATACAAGCGCAGAGAGTGGATTCTCCTTCACATGCGTACAGGTTTGAGAACTGCCAAGGCTGAGACACTAATACAAGCGCAGAGAGTGGAATCTCCTTCACATGTGTACAGGTTTGAGAACTGCCGAGGTTGAGACGCTGACACAAGCACAGAGAGTGGAATCTCCTTCACATGTGTACAGGTTTGAGAACTGCCGAGGTTGAGACACTGACACAAGCACAGAGAGTGGAATCTCCTTCACATGTGTACAGGTTTGAGAACTGCCAAGACTGAGACACTGACACAAGCACAGACAGTGGAATCTCCTTCACAAGTGTACAGGTTTGAGACATGCCAAGGCTGAGACACTGATACAAGCGCAGAGAGTGGAATCTCCTTCACAAGTGTACAGGTTTGAGACATGCCAAGGCTGAGACACTGATAGAAGCGCAGAGAGTGGAATCTCCTTCACATGTGTACAGGTTTGAGACATGCCAAGGCTGAGACACTGATACAACGCAGAGAGTGGAATCTCCTTCACATGTGTACAGGTTTGAGAACTGCCGAGGTTGAGACACTGACACAAGCACAGAGAGTGGAATCTCCTTCACATGTGTACAGGTTTGAGAACTGCCAAGACTGAGACACTGACACAAGCACAGACAGTGGAATCTCCTTCACAAGTGTACAGGTTTGAGAAATGCCAAGGCTGAGACACTGATACAAGCGCAGAGAGTGGAATCTCCTTCACAAGTGTACAGGTTTGAGACATGCCAAGGCTGAGACACTGATACAAGCGCAGAGAGTGGAATCTCCTTCACAAGTGTACAGGTTTGAGACATGCCAAGGCTTAGACACTGATACAAGTGAAGAGAGTGGAATCTCCTTCACAAGTGTACAGGTTTGAGACATGCCAAGGCTGAGACACTGATACAAGTGAAGAGAGTGGAATCTCCTTCACAAGTGTACAGGTTTGAGACATGCCAAGACTGAGACACTGACACAAGCGCAGAGAGTGGAATCTCCTTCACAAGTGTACAGGTTTGAGACATGCCAAGGCTTAGACACTGATACAAGTGAAGAGAGTGGAATCTCCTTCACAAGTGTACAGGTTTGAGACATGCCAAGGCTGAGACACTGATACAAGTGAAGAGAGTGGAATCTCCTTCACAAGTGTACAGGTTTGAGACATGCCAAGACTGAGACACTGACACAAGCGCAGAGAGTGGAATCTCCTTCACAAGTGTACAGGTTTGAGACGTGCCAAGGCTGAGACACTGATACAAGCGCAGAGAGTGGAATCTCCTTCACAAGTGTACAGGTTTGAGACATGCCAAGGCTGAGACACTGATACAAGCGCAGAGAGTGGAATCTCCTTCACAAGTGTACAGGTTTGAGACATGCCAAGGCTGAGACACTGATACAAGCGCAGAGAGTGGAATCTCCTTCACAAGTGTACAGGTTTGAGACATGCCAAGGCTGAGACACTGATACAAGCGCAGAGAGTGGAATCTCCTTCACAAGTGTACAGGTTTGAGACATGCCAAGGCTGAGACACTGATACAAGCGCAGAGAGTGGAATCTCCTTCACAAGTGTACAGGTTTGAGACATGCCAAGGCTGAGACACTGATACAAGCGCAGAGAGTGGAATCTCCTTCACAAGTGTACAGGTTTGAGACATGCCAAGGCTGAGACACTGATACAAGCGCAGAGAGTGGAATCTCCTTCACAAGTGTACAGGTTTGAGACATGCCAAGGCTGAGACACTGATACAAGCGCAGAGAGTGGAATCTCCTTCACAAGTGTACAGGTTTGAGACATGCCAAGGCTGAGACACTGATACAAGCGCAGAGAGTGGAATCTCCTTCACAAGTGTACAGGTTTGAGACATGCCAAGGCTGAGACACTGATACAAGCGCAGAGAGTGGAGACCTTTTTATACACATTTACGAGGCCCATTAAGACCTAACCGATTTCAAGAAAGTAGTGATTTACATATTTACGAAGTTCAGGAAATGTATAAAAACTGTTTTAAACAAAGTTGTCCTACTGGGTCGTCAAATACATTTTAACATTTCCTACAAGGCAAAGAAACCAAATTTGCGCATTACATTTAGAATATCTTCTTATATTACATTGTATATTGGGGGTGGGTAAGTACCAGATGGCGTCCACTTTGTCTATAGTGGCTTTAAAAACGTATGCAAGCACTTACGATCTTACGTCTGGCAACCTTATGGTAGACACGTGTAGCAATGGAAATTTTCAAAACAACTTCATTGTATAATTTAGAAGCAATCTGAAAATCATTACCGGTTTTCGATTACTTTTGCTTTAATTATTATATTTTGTCTTATAAATGTTATAAAATAACGTTAGATAATATAGAAGTTTAATTATAATATAATTTAAAATTGTTTTCCACAAATTACAGTTTGGATGTTAATTAACAAATTTCAGTTTATTACGTCACTTTATCTTTACATTTCGATAAGGAAATGGTAAATTTGCAGACTTCTGCATGAAACAGAAACAATTTCATCTGTTAAGTCTACTATGCACTTTGAATGCAAGTTTTTACAGCTTCCGAATGTAGCAATGTGCAAAGCAACCTCTCTACTAGCTGTCCTTACAACATTACCTGTATTCCCCAAGTTGAGTGTAAAGAAATAATTCTTTTATTAGGTTATTCTTACCTTATGCCAACAATCCTTTATTGTCCTAGTGGACCGATTAGTTGGTCATTTTCATGTCCCTGACATCACTCTTCTTTGTTTTATAATTTTTTTCTTAGTCATCCAATTTTGGATTTCGTCATGAAATTGCACTTTGTGAATTTGCACGTCAAATTGCACGTCAAAATTTTGTTTGTTACTTATAAATTATCTATTTGTAAGTGTTTGTATTTGTTTGTGTACACACAATACAAATTACTCACATTTACTTCAGTAATAAGTCTACGTTTAACAAAATGGACGTAGTTCCGTGTTAAATTTGATCGTTTAAAGGTGCAATTTCATGATGAAATCCATAATTGGTTGACGAAAAATAAAATAAATAAAACAAAGAAGAGTGATGTCATGGACCTGAAGATGACTAACTAACAGTCGAAACCGGTAGTCCATTAGGACATTTAATTATTGTTGGCATAAGGTTAGAATACTCTAGCAATTGATTATATTCACAATCTTGGAGTTTTCGTTCAAAATATTCTTCTCGTTACTTTTTTCGCCTATCATTTGGTGAACCAAAATTAAAAATTTATACTTGGTAAAACGGGCATTTTTTTAAATCAGCTAAAGAACGGAATTTTTATTGGTAAAACAAAGGATTGTTTTATATAGTTTGATTAGTGGATATGCTAAACAATCGTAAATATCACAAACGTTCTCGCTGACTCAGCGTGTGGGAATCTGTCCGATACTCTAGAGTCTAGACTCTAGACAGAGAGTATACAGTGGCCGATGTTTTTATAAAAGTATCCCCGCCCCCTCCCCCGGTCATTCAAGCCGCGCCCACAGCTATGTGTTTATCGGCCAAAGATACTCGCACATATTTTACAAAGTATACTAAGTTAAAAATATATATATTTCACCAAATAAAAGGCAAAGAAAATACATCGTAAACGTTTTTGATCTAAAATTCCAACAGTTTAAATTCATTAATTTTTTATTTTTATAGTGAGTCGATAAACCGAGTAGTTCTACTTTACATCAACATAAGGCCTATAGTGGTCAAGGTTTTAAATGTCAAATTCTACAATTATTTCATTTTTTTATATTCAACCAGGGGAATACAGATAATGTAAAGAGCTGGTGCTACCACAGCTACTTTGGCCTTGGTTTACGATTCACCTAGTGAATATCGAGTCGAAAATATATTTGGCATTTATAAAAAGTTAGGTTAGGATTTTTTTTATTAACAAAAGAACCCAACTTAATCTATCCTTATTTGTTGTTTTTTGATATGAATAATATTTTATTTATTATTCATTGACTCCAATGACTATTCCATTAATAACATTTAACAAAATTTGAGGCATTGAAATTTAACTCAGTTTTTGACCTATAACTCTAATTTAATATCAACTATTATTAACCCGGTCTTACTGTTTACGAGCACAAATCAAATTAAGCCTATTTTAAAAAGAAATCAACAGGGACTTATTTCTTTCTTTTGGAGAACGAATTATTTCCTTATAATTTCAAAAATGTATTACCAAATATTTTATTATAAAATTAAACACAAAATATCTAATTCCTTTTTCTCTCTAAACAGATTGATTTAAATCAAAAGGGAAGAGATATTAGTAACATTTCCTGAATGTACACTTCATAAACAAACAAATACAAAACCATCATAACTCCAAACAAATTGAAGGTGTGAAACATGAATAGTGACAGATATATAAACAATCTTTGAAACCAATTTGTTTTAAAACAGTATTTAGTTTCCGTTTTTACTTCTGTTTACAAAAAAAAACTGTTCATTGGCTTCTTTGATGTAAGATTGCACTATAAACATGCAATGTTAGTTAATACATCAAAGATTCTCTGCCCTTTACAATAAAATACCACCTAAGACTTATTTTAATTTTCTATACTCTATATATATATATATAAGTCAAAACCCACCGACTGATCACGAAATATCTGGATTCAAAAGGCGTAGAGCTATGAAATATTTAACATGGTTTACGGTAGGTCTGTAGACGCGTACTAAGAAAAGGTTTTGAAAATGTTCTACTCCAAAGGATGTTTTTTACCCTTAAACCATATCTCTGGATCCAAGAAACCTAGAGCTATGAACTTCTTATCAAGGATTTCGAAAATGTTCCACTCCAGGGTGATTTTTACCCCTAGAGCATATCTCTGGATTCAAGAAACATAGAGTTATGAATTTTTTAACATCGTTTGAGGTAGGTCTGTAGAAGCGTACTAAGAAAGGGTTTTGAAAATGTTCCACTCCAATGGTGTTTTGTACCCCTAAAGCATATATTTTGAAATCGATTTTATATAAAAGCTCATATAGCCCATTCTTTACCTCTGAAACTAGATAAGTATTTTATTGTCAATAAACATATCGTAACATACACTTGTTCTCGCTTTTTTCTAAATCGCATCGGTAATTACCACTTGGTAAAATCACATAGTTTTCATTAAACTTTTACCAACCGATATTGGTACATCTTATTATTTACCTCTTTATCCATTGTTATTCACAGGTGAAACTTATTTCTCGGTCATCATCGCCGTATAATAAAAAGTACCAGGAAAGCCGATCTTCGATCGGGTTATTGTCTCATCTACAAAAATGTGGGCATGTTATTAGTTATTTGGTTTTGTTATAAGTACAATAATTATCTCTCATTATGAAATTTTTTTAAATATATTTACAACTTCGGTCAATATGACCACGAAATTCACTTTTCCTCACACAAAAAAAAGATATCTAGCTCCTTCAGAAGTCCCACAATAAAACGGTACGGTATTTAAAGCTTGCCGGTTACAACTGCATTGTTTTGAGTCGTCCATTCTTATTGGGCGGTGAATCCGTTGTCAAGGCAACGAGTTTGTTTTTCAGTTGTTGGTTTACTTTATAATAGGCCAAATTATATTTTGGTATTTGAACAGAATAATCAGCCAGTGAATTATTTATTCAATAATGATATAATTTTGGATATGATAAAGAGATATTATTAAAAACTTTATTATTTACATAAACACACTACAAATAACTTCTCTGCATCTAAATAATTAGTTTAAATACAAGTTACATATTAACTTATTTGAGATTATTTAATTCCTGCTGCCAGCTGATTGCAAATACTGTTATCATGAAATCCTATAATATATATATATATATATATATATATATATATATATATATATATATATATATTTACTGTGTATTTTTCGATTCGTGAAAACTCATAGAAAATGATTTATCTTGAAATTTTTACAAAGTTCATTGGATTCCTGATGTTAAAAACCCTTTATATACAAAATATGGAGAAAATCGGTAGAGTCGTTTTTGAGATAAAATGACTGGAAATAGGTACATACATACAATTCCCTGCTCTTTTAATAGAATAAGATATAATTTTAAAAAAATTTAAAACCACTTTAAAACAATAAAATAAATAAAGATAAAAAACACAATTAGTACAAAATTCTAATTCAAACTTAAATTACAAAGTAAAAGGTGGGTGCTTAGAATTTTAAATTATAATTATGAATTTTATTAATTTACAAAGTAAAGTGTGGGCGTCCTAAAATTCATAATTATAATTTAAAATTCTAAGCACCCACACCTTACTTTGTAATTTTCGTTTGAATTAGTAATTTGTACTGTGGTTTTTTACCTTTATTTATTCCTCTTTTTAAGAAAATTAGGTTTAAAATATTTTAGGGCGTCCTAAAATTCATAATTATAATTTAAAATTCTAAGCACCCACACCTTACTTTGTAATTTTCGTTTGAATTAGTAATTTGTACTGTGGTTTTTTACCTTTATTTATTCCTCTTTTTAAGAAAATTAGGTTTAAAATATTTTAGGGCGTCCTAAAATTCATAATTATAATTTAAAATTCTAAGCACCCACACCTTACTTTGTAATTTTCGTTTGAATTAGTAATTTGTACTGTGGTTTTTTACCTTTATTTATTCCTCTTTTTAAGAAAATTGGGTTAAAAATATTTTTTTTATTTTATTTTTATTGTCTATTTTTTAGTTATAAACAAATTGTTTGTCTTTCAATTTGTCGGACAAATAGGATGACTTTGTTCCGGCAAATGTCAACTTTGCAACTTGGCTGTGATAACATCGCTTCGTACAAATTTCACAGATTTTGTCACAAAATTTGTTGATCGCCTTTTCGAACGTTGCCAGACTAGCATTTCCCTCTTGCCGCTGTTGTCGATCACGTTCTAAGCGAACTTGAAGTTCTTCAAGGGTTTCCACAGCACGGCGTTGCGATTTGTGTTGACGATTAGATTGTAAACGAGTTTCTTGGTTCTCATTTGGGCAATTCCAATCAAACCAATGAAGTATGGTAGAAGATAACCTACTGCGCATTTGTACTATCCAGTATAGTATCATACATGTGACAGTTTGTATAATTTTTTACCAGATCGTATAGGTAAATGTCGGTAATTGTCTTTATATCTTAGTAAAATCCTAAAGTTTAATTAGTTTACTAAATAATTGGAATGTTTACCGATTGCTATTAGTATATCTTACGATTTATCGATCTTTGCTTTTGACTGACAGTTTGTATAACTTTTTACCAGATCGTATAGGTAAATGTCGGTAATTGTCTTTATATCTTAGTAAAATCCTAAAGTTTAATTAGGTTACTAAATAATTCGAATTTTTACCGATTGCTATTAGTATATCTTACGATTTATCGATCTTTGCTTTTGACTGACAGTTTGTATAACTTTTTACCAGATCGTATAGGTAAATGTGGGTAATTGTCTTTATATCTTAGTACAATCCTAAAGTTTAATTACTTTACTAAATAATTGGAATGTTTACCGATTGCTATTAGTTTATCTTACGATTTATCGATCTTTGCTTTTGACTGACAGTTTGTATAACTTTTTACCAGATCGTATAGGTAAATGTCGGTAATTGTCTTTATATCTTAGTAAAATCCTAAAGTTTAATTAGTTTACTAAATAATTGGAATGTTTACCGATTGCTATTAGTATATCTTACGATTTATCGATCTTTGCTTTTGACTGACAGTTTGTATAACTTTTTACCAGATCGTATAGGTAAATGTCGGTAATTGTCTTTATATCTTAGTAAAATCCTAAAGTTTAATTAGGTTACTAAATAATTCGAATTTTTACCGATTGCTATTAGTATATCTTACGATTTATCGATCTTTGCTTTTGACTGACAGTTTGTATAACTTTTTACCAGATCGTATAGGTAAATGTGGGTAATTGTCTTTATATCTTAGTACAATCCTAAAGTTTAATTACTTTACTAAATAATTGGAATGTTTACCGATTGCTATTAGTTTATCTTACGATTTATCGATCTTTGCTTTTGACTGACAGTTTGTATAACTTTTTACCAGATCGTATAGGTAAATGTCGGTAATTGTCTTTATATCTTAGTAAAATCCTAAAGTTTAATTAGTTTACTAAATAATTGGAATGTTTACCGATTGCTATTAGTATATCTTACGATTTATCGATCTTTGCTTTTGACTGACAGTTTGTATAACTTTTTACCAGATCGTATAGGTAAATGTCGGTAATTGTCTTTATATCTTAGTAAAATCCTAAAGTTTAATTAGTGTACTAAATAATTGGAATGTTTACCGATTGCTATTAGTATATCTTACGATTTATCGATCTTTGCTTTTGACTGACAGTTTGTATAACTTTTTACCAGATCGTATAGGTAAATGTCGGTAATTGTCTTTATATCTTAGTAAAATCCTAAAGTTTAATTAGGTTACTAAATAATTCGAATTTTTACCGATTGCTATTAGTATATCTTACGATTTATCGATCTTTGCTTTTGACTGACAGTTTGTATAACTTTTTACCAGATCGTATAGGTAAATGTGGGTAATTGTCTTTATATCTTAGTACAATCCTAAAGTTTAATTACTTTACTAAATAATTGGAATGTTTACCGATTGCTATTAGTTTATCTTACGATTTATCGATCTTTGCTTTTGACTGACAGTTTGTATAACTTTTTACCAGATCGTATAGGTAAATGTCGGTAATTGTCTTTATATCTTAGTAAAATCCTAAAGTTTAATTAGTTTACTAAATAATTGGAATGTTTACCGATTGCTATTAGTATATCTTACGATTTATCGATCTTTGCTTTTGACTGACAGTTTGTATAACTTTTTACCAGATCGTATAGGTAAATGTCGGTAATTGTCTTTATATCTTAGTAAAATCCTAAAGTTTAATTAGGTTACTAAATAATTCGAATTTTTACCGATTGCTATTAGTATATCTTACGATTTATCGATCTTTGCTTTTGACTGACAGTTTGTATAACTTTTTACCAGATCGTATAGGTAAATGTGGGTAATTGTCTTTATATCTTAGTACAATCCTAAAGTTTAATTACTTTACTAAATAATTGGAATGTTTACCGATTGCTATTAGTTTATCTTACGATTTATCGATCTTTGCTTTTGACTGACAGTTTGTATAACTTTTTACCAGATCGTATAGGTAAATGTCGGTAATTGTCTTTATATCTTAGTAAAATCCTAAAGTTTAATTACTTTACTAAATAATTGGAATGTTTACCGATTGCTATTAGTATATCTTACGATTTATCGATCTTTGCTTTTGACTGACAGTTTGTATAACTTTTTACCAGATCGTATAGGTAAATGTCGGTAATTGTCTTTATATCTTAGTAAAATCCTAAAGTTTAATTAGTGTACTAAATAATTGGAATGTTTACCGATTGCTATTAGTATATCTTACGATTTATCGATCTTTGCTTTTGACTGACAGTTTGTATAACTTTTTACCAGATCGTATAGGTAAATGTCGGTAATTGTCTTTATATCTTAGTAAAATCCTAAAGTTTAATTAGGTTACTAAATAATTCGAATTTTTACCGATTGCTATTAGTATATCTTACGATTTATCGATCTTTGCTTTTGACTGACAGTTTGTATAACTTTTTACCAGATCGTATAGGTAAATGTCGGTAATTGTCTTTATATCTTAGTAAAATCCTAAAGTTTAATTAGTTTACTAAATAATTGGAATGTTTACCGATTGCTATTAGTATATCTTACGATTTATCGATCTTTGCTTTTGACTGACAGTTTGTATAACTTTTTACCAGATCGTATAGGTAAATGTCGGTAATTGTCTTTATATCTTAGTAAAATCCTAAAGTTTAATTAGTGTACTAAATAATTGGAATGTTTACCGATTGCTATTAGTATATCTTACGATTTATCGATCTTTGCTTTTGACTGACAGTTTGTATAACTTTTTACCAGATCGTATAGGTAAATGTCGGTAATTGTCTTTATATCTTAGTAAAATCCTAAAGTTTAATTAGGTTACTAAATAATTCGAATTTTTACCGATTGCTATTAGTATATCTTACGATTTATCGATCTTTGCTTTTGACTGACAGTTTGTATAACTTTTTACCAGATCGTATAGGTAAATGTGGGTAATTGTCTTTATATCTTAGTACAATCCTAAAGTTTAATTACTTTACTAAATAATTGGAATGTTTACCGATTGCTATTAGTTTATCTTACGATTTATCGATCTTTGCTTTTGACTGACAGTTTGTATAACTTTTTACCAGATCGTATAGGTAAATGTCGGTAATTGTCTTTATATCTTAGTAAAATCCTAAAGTTTAATTAGTTTACTAAATAATTGGAATGTTTACCGATTGCTATTAGTATATCTTACGATTTATCGATCTTTGCTTTTGACTGACAGTTTGTATAACTTTTTACCAGATCGTATAGGTAAATGTCGGTAATTGTCTTTATATCTTAGTAAAATCCTAAAGTTTAATTAGGTTACTAAATAATTCGAATTTTTACCGATTGCTATTAGTATATCTTACGATTTATCGATCTTTGCTTTTGACTGACAGTTTGTATAACTTTTTACCAGATCGTATAGGTAAATGTGGGTAATTGTCTTTATATCTTAGTACAATCCTAAAGTTTAATTACTTTACTAAATAATTGGAATGTTTACCGATTGCTATTAGTTTATCTTACGATTTATCGATCTTTGCTTTTGACTGACAGTTTGTATAACTTTTTACCAGATCGTATAGGTAAATGTCGGTAATTGTCTTTATATCTTAGTAAAATCCTAAAGTTTAATTAGTTTACTAAATAATTGGAATGTTTACCGATTGCTATTAGTATATCTTACGATTTATCGATCTTTGCTTTTGACTGACAGTTTGTATAACTTTTTACCAGATCGTATAGGTAAATGTCGGTAATTGTCTTTATATCTTAGTAAAATCCTAAAGTTTAATTAGTGTACTAAATAATTGGAATGTTTACCGATTGCTATTAGTATATCTTACGATTTATCGATCTTTGCTTTTGACTGACAGTTTGTATAACTTTTTACCAGATCGTATAGGTAAATGTCGGTAATTGTCTTTATATCTTAGTAAAATCCTAAAGTTTAATTAGGTTACTAAATAATTCGAATTTTTACCGATTGCTATTAGTATATCTTACGATTTATCGATCTTTGCTTTTGACTGACAGTTTGTATAACTTTTTACCAGATCGTATAGGTAAATGTGGGTAATTGTCTTTATATCTTAGTACAATCCTAAAGTTTAATTACTTTACTAAATAATTGGAATGTTTACCGATTGCTATTAGTTTATCTTACGATTTATCGATCTTTGCTTTTGACTGACAGTTTGTATAACTTTTTACCAGATCGTATAGGTAAATGTCGGTAATTGTCTTTATATCTTAGTAAAATCCTAAAGTTTAATTAGTTTACTAAATAATTGGAATGTTTACCGATTGCTATTAGTATATCTTACGATTTATCGATCTTTGCTTTTGACTGACAGTTTGTATAACTTTTTACCAGATCGTATAGGTAAATGTCGGTAATTGTCTTTATATCTTAGTAAAATCCTAAAGTTTAATTAGTGTACTAAATAATTGGAATGTTTACCGATTGCTATTAGTATATCTTACGATTTATCGATCTTTGCTTTTGACTGACAGTTTGTATAACTTTTTACCAGATCGTATAGGTAAATGTCGGTAATTGTCTTTATATCTTAGTAAAATCCTAAAGTTTAATTACTTTACTTAATAATTAGAATGTTTACCGATTGCTATTAGTATATCTTACGATTTATCGATCTTTGCTTTTGACTGACAGTTTGTATAACTTTTTACCAGATCGTATAGGTAAATGTCGGTAATTGTCTTTATATCTTAGTAAAATCCTAAAGTTTAATTAGTTTACTAAATAATTGGAATGTTTACCGATTGCTATTAGTATATCTTACGATTTATCGATCTTTGCTTTTGACTGACAGTTTGTATAACTTTTTACCAGATCGTATAGGTAAATGTCGGTAATTGTCTTTATATCTTAGTAAAATCCTAAAGTTTAATTACTTTACTTAATAATTTGAATGTTTACCGATTGCTATTAGTATATCTTACGATTTATCGATCTTTGCTTTTGACTGACAGTTTGTATAACTTTTTACCAGATCGTATAGGTAAATGTCGGTAATTGTCTTTATATCTTAGTAAAATCCTAAAGTTTAATTAGTTTACTAAATAATTGGAATGTTTACCGATTGCTATTAGTATATCTTACGATTTATCGATCTTTGCTTTTGAC
The DNA here is from genome assembly GCA_963513935.1 of Aphrophora alni. Taxonomy (NCBI): domain Eukaryota; kingdom Metazoa; phylum Arthropoda; class Insecta; order Hemiptera; family Aphrophoridae; genus Aphrophora; species Aphrophora alni. Next base: position 33,685,114 of record OY740766.1, read on the forward strand.
TGACAGTTTGTATAACTTTTTACCAGATCGTATAGGTAAATGTCGGTAATTGTCTTTATATCTTAGTAAAATCCTAAAGTTGAATTAGTTTACTAAATAATTGGAATGTTTACCGATTGCTATTAGTATATCTTACGATTTATCGATCTTTGCTTTTGACTGACAGTTTGTATAACTTTTTACCAGATCGTATAGGTAAATGTCGGTAATTGCCTTTATATCTTAGTAAAATCCTAAAGTTTATTTAGTTTACTAAATAATTCGAATTTTTACCGATTGCTATTAGTATATCTTACGATTTATCGATCTTTGATTTTTACAGACAGTTTGTATAACTTTTTACCCGATCGTATAGGTAAATGTCGGTAATTGCCTTTATATCTTAGTACAATCCTAAAGTTTAATTAGTTTACTAAATAATTCGAATCTTTACCGATTGCTATTAGTATATCTTACGATTTATCGATCTTTGCTTTTTACAGACAGTTAGTATACCTTTTTACCAGATCGTATCGGTATATGTCGGTAATTGTCTTTATATCTTAGTACAATCCTAAAGTTGAATTACTTTACTAAATAATTAGAATTTTTTACCGACTGATATCGATATATGTTATGATTTACCGCTCTTTAGCTTAAACAGTAACATATACACAAATAAAACATCTTTACCAAGTTTTTACCAGGTCGCAATTGTTAATGTCAATTATTATCACCATACAAATCCAAAAGTTAAATAGTTTACTAAATAATTCAAACTTTTGCCGATTCATGTAGGTATATTACGATCGTTGAATTTTACAGTAAAATACACACAATGAGGAATTTTCACCTATCGCATCGGTAAATCTCGATAATTGCCAATATTTCTTTGTAAAATCCTGAAGAGTACGCAATATACCAAATAATTCAAATCTTTATTTAGTAAAATGGTAAACCTTCCCATTAACTCTCTTCCGCGTATACAGTAATATATACAGATATGAGACATTTTGTTATTCTAAGCTTGTTTTATTTTAAATAACACAAAACGTGACGTCGTCACAGCTAACTTCGTAACTAATTTTAGTTACAAGTTTATGATGTTGTTACGAGTTTATTTTAGTTACACGTAACTTGCAAACAGATGATGGTAACCCAGCTCTGTTTATTCTGTATATAAAACACGGATATATGAAGTGTTCTTTCGTATCACCGATTAAGGCCTGACTAGAATCGTAGCTGTGTTTATGAGTAAAGTCACCACTCGCTATATTCGCTTTGTTTACTCATCTCAATGGGCCTAACAACTGTTTCGCTTAGAAAGTCTATGTTTTGTTTTAATTGACGATATTATTTATTAACATAGAGAGTTCAAATATTATTTCTACCAAAAATAAAATATGAGCATGTGTGCTTAAAGGTGTGAGTTATGAGTTCCTTAACAAGGATACAAACTACTTAAAATAGCCTCAAATTTTTATTTATTTACTTTGAATATCAATACTTTTTTCAACCTCAAGAAACTCTTGCGATCGCTATCTTGATGATGTAGAGGCAATGACGATATTACTGCAATGATTGAGCGGTTATTCAAAAACCATGTGATGACGGTTTAGAGAGGACGTTACTGCAGGAACGACCGATTACGATTAGGCAGGAGTTTAACGAACAAACTACAATTAGTTGATAAAAAGGTAAGAATCTATTATTGAAAGTACAACCAAGAGACCTACATTGTTATTGATGACATTCAAGTAGGGGTGAAGGAATTTGAATTACTACTGGTTTAGAAAGTAATACGTGCTAGTCAATCAGGAAAGTTGTCAAGTATTGTATTGAACTCTGAGATAACTTTGCTTGAGCATCAATTTGAGCCACAATTTGATCAGTAATTAAATTAGTCCTTGCTAATTTGCTTCTTGCTCTCTCCTCTATTCGCATTTTTTATAAAGTTTGTTAAGGGGCGTCCGTTTTCCTATATAAGTAATGCTAAGTTTATGCAACATTTCTCAGGCTATATATAAGACAGATCATTTCTTTTTTTTTTATTATTTGAAAAACGTATTTCTTGTTTAGTTCCTCCCAGGAGTTTTTTTTTTTTTATTTTTGTGATTTTTTTCTAAAATAAGTTGTTGTTTTAAAGTTACAATTTTTTTTTTTTTACTGTTAATAAATTAATATTTTTTAATAATCCAGTGGGAGGAACTAGTGAATGGAATGTCTGATTTGATGTAAGCTTTGTTTGATCTATTTGGTACCTGTAGCTTTCAAAGGAGCAGAGAAAATGTGCATGAAGGAAAACCTGAAAATGTAAATTTTCAGAAATTTTAAAAATAGGAAAATTGTTACACTTACTAATGGAAGATTGTAGATTAGTATTGTCCGCACTGTAGCATGTGTTTACTGGATCTTCCTGCTTATCAAAGGAGACATCTAGTTTTCTCTTTTTTCAGTGATCTACTCTGCCTGATTTTGTTCTAGGTCAGTAACTGCTTTTTCGGCTTTATGACCGCAATCTTCGCTAATCCCATCATGGCTCTAACAAGGTGTTTGCCAGAATTTAGACCCAAATAATCCATAATTTGTGTTTTGTTACAAAAACCATCATTGAATGTACAAACCGCAATTAAAGTACCATGAAATAGTCTTTTGGGATGATAGTCTAAATAACAATATTGAGTGACTCGTTATGATCTTGAGTCTTACCTTTTAGACACGTTTTATGTAACTTATTATCAGATAGGTCCTGAATAGGCTAGCGATCATGACAATTGCGGGTAGGTATAAATGTTTATTATGGCCGTAGGTTTCCTTTTGAAAATAAATACCAATTGTAAAAATATGAAGATCCTTGAAGTTTCAGCCCTCGCAGTTTTCATATAAACGCTAAATAATATTTTAACCAACTTCTAATAATCGTAGGGAAAAACTAATTATACAGTTAAAAAGGAAATTTTAGAAAATAAAAATCAATTAACAACAAAAATTGTATTTTTTTCATGTTTTCAAAATTGGAAACAAACTTTTGTACAAGATAACAAGAATTTTTACAACCATCATTATGTAAATAAAACAAAAATCCATCCTATTATGTAGAGATGTGATAATAGGATCTTTATTAACTAAAATATCCTAACTAATAATATCTCAATGTAAGCCTCAACACAGTCATTCTGATTCCTTAGATTAGAAAACGTATTCTGCAGTTAAAAATTGGAAGTATTAATTTTTCTGGATTACTTTATTTATAATAAACAACTTTAAAAGATTATCTTTTGTGAGAAATGATATATTTAACTTCATTTGTGATGGTTTTTAACAAAATGTCCACACGCAATAAACAATTACCAAGGTAATTTCCCAAAGTTTAGGTAGACACAATCAGCTAGGAAGTAATGTTCTAATTAAATCAGGAAAACCGCCAGCAAAAGTTACGTTATGACACAACCTATAACGTTATTTCAATTACCCATAATGTCAAAAATAATGAAAAACTTTTGCTCAAAATTTTATTAAAATTATACATAAAAGATATCTGATCTGATATCATTTATTATTCGTGTTTAAAACTAACGATTGTATAATTTATCAGGTGCATCATATTAGAAATGTAATCAAAAAGACAGTTAAAGGAAAGAAAATCGGCTTTGGTGGTTTTCCTCAAAGTTGCGAAGGCTTTTGATAAAGTATGGAAAGGGGGTTGGAATTTAAAGTCCACCAAGATATTCCCAGTTCGTACTTTGAACTATTCAAACCACATATAGTATATTATTAAATACTTTCGTATTAGAATAGTAACGAGTACTTTGAACTAGAGTAAACATCAGCCGGAGTACCTCAAGAGAATGTCCTTAACCCGACACTTTACCTGTTATACGTCAAATAATAATAATTCTAAAGGTAGACAAACTGCAACGAATAGCAGAAAATGTTAATAAAAGTTGGAGCGGAAAATCATTAAGTTGGAGAGTAAAAAATTAATACCGGAAAATCAATATACATCAATTTTACCAATAAGATAGAGTTAATACCTAAACCATTTACTATTAATTCAAAATACTCTTCATAAATTCAGCGAAACACTTGGGTATGATTCTGGATACTAAAGTGGAAAGAGCACGCAAACCAAAAAAAATTAATTGAACATAGAGTACAGAAGGTACCTCAGAGGTTACCATATTGGTACCATATTGGTTACTTGAAGGTACCTCAGAGCTCCATCCACAATAAAGTATTTATTATATAAACTAGTATTTAAGCCTGTCTGGGCTTACGTCATTCAAGTCGGGAGTTGTACAACATAATCAAATATGAGTTAAAAGAAACTACTTCAGCGGGTAGTTAACAACCCATTTTCGAAACAGTGATTTACACCTTTATACCATTATAACATTCTTTGAAGGTTTGTGTACATGTTGCAACTAAAGGTGATGACTTGATCATTGAAACATCGTCTCGTATCGAATAAACTTTTGTGGTTAACTGTGTTTTCTTTTATTCAACTATTCAAGTTTTCACAACTGTTGTGCATTGAAATTAAAGTAAAGTTGGATTATATTTTATTTTAATTAAAATACTTGGCTAATTTGGAAGAAAAAGGCTTTTATGTATTTTGAATAAAGTACTCATGATGAATTACAATCGATTTAACAAAAAATCTAAAAAGTAAGTTGATCAATAAAATAAAACATTCTATTCGATAAAATAATAGTAATAATGAATACTTTAAAAAACAAAGTTTAATAAAATAATTTTAAAGTTTAAATAAAGCAATAAATCTAAAGTTTCAAAATTATTTTAATAATATATATTAAAATAATATATAATATATATATTATAGCTTTATTGCTTTATTTAAACCTTGAATATGGAGTTTCAACAAGAAATATGTGCTGTTACATTAAAATTAATGAAATAATTATAACTTTTACCGACCAATGTTGGTAAATCTAAAGATTTGCCAGTTTTCGATATTTTACAGTAACAAAATGTGTATGAAATATTGTGAATGTATTAAGATCCCAAAATAAAATGATGTTCTAATATGATTTTTATGTCGTCTATCTGTCCACTTTAATGCGTTTTTCTTAAAATTTTTAAAGTGTTGAATAAACTAAAAGAATTGAAATGTGTGGTATACCTGTGATTCGTCCTCAATATTCACAAATTAGTCAATCTTGTACCAACTGACATCACGGGCCTATCTAATCCAGATCGTGTTAATTTTATTTCTACCTTAATTGGACGTAAAACGACAAACAGGACTTACGCACGCATGCAAATGTGTACTAATGACGTAACAAACTGTTCCTTAGCCAGACAGAGCGCTGAGCGGCCACTTTTAGAAACGGAAACGCGTCTGTTTTCAATTGCTCTTTAGTTTACTAACCCAATTCCGAGGCCATATATCAGCTGCCAAAATCGATTGCGAATACTTATGTAGGGGGACGTTATAAATCTACCATCAGTTACGACCAATAGCCAAACTAGTTAACAATCCAATCACCTAATCAAGGGTTTAGAAATATTTTAATCATACTTAAGAGTTAAGAAATTAAATGAAGTACTTGATTAGTGTATCATATTTAAGAAATTGGGAGTCAGTTTTTTGACAATATTTTCATTTCTAAACAGATCATAAAATAAAATTTAATTCTTCACTGTTTTATTTTTAAAATAGAACCAGGTGATTTAATTTTACTAAGAGAATAATTTTTGGTGTTCATAATCCACAGGACTATTGTTTCATTGTGTCTACAAATAAAAAAAAACACAAAACTTTCCCCAAGAAACAAGACTAGAAACTTTATTTTTTATTTTATTTTCCATAGCGCCACTTTATAAAACATTCAAAACCATTTATAGCTAAGCAGCTACTCTGTTATTTTTTATTTTACAACTTAAGTATAAGAACATTATTAAAAATGAACAATAAAAAATCTAAAAAAACACAACATTTAACATTTTCAAAAGCATTTTTTCTACTGTACAAATTCACAAATAACTATTTATAATATCTCTAATAATATTATTTTTAGTTTTATTCTAAATATAGGTTTATCCGTCATTTTGAAATCATCTCCTAACAAATTGTAACACAAAATACTCTGAAAATGATGACTTTGTTCAATCAGAACTAGTCAGTAGATTGAGTAAAACTTTCTCTCTATTTCTTGTTTTTTTTTTACATCATGCTTCACAAAGTTACATTTAAATGGGAAACCACGGATATGTAAAAAACATATGGGGTGAAAAAAATACTGAGATGGGAAATGTAATATTTTTGGGCTATAAAATAGTATTTTACTTGGAAAATTTTTGTTTTAATTGCCATAATCCATGTGATTATTATTATGTTTTTGTTTTGTTTTTTAATTGTAAAATTCTGTTTTTTCTCTGTTAAGTTACTTTATAACATTATACCGCATTTAATTTGGAAATAAACTAACTATAATAAACCATGGTCTTTTTTCATATATGTTGAAGTTTTAAAACAAACTTTGTATAATTTCTTACAGACTATATGTGTGGTTTCCAACTTAAGAAGCAGTCAATTTAAAATGCAAAAACTCAGTATCAATATTTCCTTTAACGACTTGTTTTTAATATTACGTCCAGTGGGCTAATTTTTGTTTCATTTATTTTAAAACGTACGATATTTGTGTTTTATATATATATTTAGCTCAAAGCTATTTATAAAGACTCATTCTTACAACTGTCTTAAGTAACACTTTATTTTTGTATTTAATTCTTCCACCCTTCCTTCTTTTATCAAAATAGATATATCATCAGCAAAGAAATAAGTATTTGCCTGTATATTATTAGAAACGAGACTACGATTCAGTGATTAAAATCTACAAAAACTTTCTCAGTACTAAAGTTATTGGTTTCAAAAATTTGTACATATTACAACTGAAAATAACAACTTCACCAATGAAACGACGAAGTTCTGTTCCTAATACGGTGTTCCTTGTGGAAGTTGCGAGTTTTTGTTGATTTGGTGATTTAAGTCCCACAAGTCTCTGTCTTATGCTAGAAATTACAACAATTAGTGAAACTAAAATTTTAAACTGGTGTTTATTTGGAAGTTCACAACTCACGCGAATAGAAAAAAACGCGAAAAATACAAAGAACAAACTTCATTACAAAATATACTTATTGACTTTCTGAATAAAAAAATAAAATAAAAATCAAGAGAATACTTAAAAGTAATATCAGGATGCATAATTTTTGACTGTTTGGCGCTCATTATTGTAGCTACTAATATAATACAAATTCACTTTTATTGTGTTGTGCCACTTATAATTATTACGATAATCTGTATTACTGCGAAAACGTAAGTAATTAACGAACGCTTTTCGGATGAATAAAATTTTCAAAATCTAGAGTACCTATTTAAATAGTTTTTAAAAATAAAATTCGTGAGAAACGCATTAATAGAAGTTTGAAAAATGGAAGAAATGTCTGGTTGAAGGTACTCAAAGTACGGTTACTTAATAGACTGTTTTTAATGAAAAAACAAACACAATATTTAGTAAATTCTACAAGTTTATTGAGTCTTGCCGACCATGGTTTCTCCTGCAACGGCATTTACAAGGCAGCTTAACAAAGAGTAAGGAAGATATTGAAACCTGACATATAATAATACAAAAAGAAGAACAGTTACTTAGCTAGGGGGGGAGGGAAGGAGTAGAAAGGAAACATGTGGTCATAAGACTGTTTTTTGCTTACATATTTATAATGCAATGAAAGTATAGTAATAAAAAACAAAATCATTGACTCAGATATAGGAAATATTTGTATCTTGGGAAAACAGCTGTAGCAGTCTCTTCGTTCGTCTTTAATTGATTTTACTCAGGAACTACGGCACCAATTTCAATGAATTTTTTTCTTGTTGTTTAGAGGAGAAAACCTTCTCGGTTATCGTCGCTTTATTTAAAAAAGGAAGAAGAGAACATAAAATAAATAATTCGTCAAGAAAGACTTGATAGGATACGTTAACCTGAAAGATCTAACCAAAGACAACGTGAAACAAATGTACATCTAATAAGGTTCCCTCGAGATTGCTTACCCCCTACTCACTATAGTGAGCCCCTGAGGGGAATTTCAATAAAATAATTATGTTAACTCAATTATTTTCAAGTCTATATATAAATAAATTTCTAGTAAATTTATTTATATAGACGCACAATGGCTTAAATAAGTCGGAAATTTTTAAAATACCATCAACATGTCTCAAAATGAACACAATTTAACATTTATTTTTGTAATTGGTTGTGCTAATATTTATTTTTTAGAAAATTTAAAATTTCCATTTAAATGATAAAACTATTCAGGGAGGTGTGTATCTTGGCAAATCACTTGCTCTCTAGATTTATAACACTGTGACGTACTTTCTTCCACCAGTAGTGGATCTTCCTCAAAAACTGCTATATCAATTTTAATTAAACTACGAACGTTTAATACCTATAAACAACGCCACAATGAGTTCTAAAATATTAAATTTTCAAAAACACATGTAAAAACATTTTTCGCAAATAACTTTTCACACTCAATGTTAAGTTGCTTATCCAATGATACTACTTCTTATTATTTTGTGGTGATTACACGGGATTATGGGGAACGACTTTATGATATGCGATGCGCGCGCATCGTAGGCAGACCACACAGTCGTTCACCAGTGACCCTAAGAAGTAGACGTGAGTTACGCGTTGTGTTTAACCTTTTTGTAATAAACCTAAATGGCTGCCTAAACCGTTAATTGCGGGGTCTGATCGACCCCCGGGTGTTACGTAGTCATAAATAGGTCATCCTACTAAATTCAGTAAGAATTATTATGACCTAAAAGGGTTAACATAATTCTCCCATCTCGCCTTTCCCTAACCGTAAGTTTTAACCGATAAGTTAACCAATTGTAGTTATTAATAAGCTAGTTTAATTAGTAAACTATACCTTATCATAAGCTGGCTGAGAACATAGTGATTAGTTGGGTTGAGACTAAGCGTTAATTAACATTCCAATATATTTATAATATAGTTAAGTCCTAGCACGTTTACTAAACCCTCCGCCCGGAATCGTAAGTGGTCCAAACGTTTAGTCATATCAAATATCCAGGGCAGACGTTCCAGAGCCGCAATTCAGTACAATTAATATCTAAGTAGATAAAACGATTTGTAACTGCATAACCTATAAATTAAATTAAACTAAGCAGTAAACTCAATTTTAGCACAATTTTCATTCAATCGTGATAAAATAGGCCTCAACTTAGTTCTACCTTGTGAAGCACAATATCTATTTCATTGATATATTTTATTTTTAGTTCAAAATATTATTTTCGTTTACGTAGTTTTTTGTCACTTACAATATGCAAATTCTATTTCCTTTGTTGCCTCCTAACATTTCGTGATGATATCAGTGGTATGTAAATTGTTAGTGAGTTTAATTTTTGTGTTTTTGTTTGTATGTCTGTGCACAATTTGATAACAATGACGAGATTTAAATATAAACATAACAAGTTGATGGGATCATCATGGTACGTACCCAACCCATCATATATGTAATGCCAGTCCATCAGACCCACTAAATGTAATGCCCCAAAGCTGGTCTCGTGATTAGATCAAGGGGTTTTACGTAGTATAGGGTAAGTAGGTTCAAAATAGTTGTTCCAAAAATTCAATATAATTACATTCTTAAAATTGGGTATGTCCTAAAGAACCTCGTAGAGGTGTATATGTGCAACGGTAACGGAAAGGTGGCAATCACATTTTGGTTTCCTGCGGCCTTGAAACATAAAGATCAATCAAGAAAAGCAGTATAATTAAATAATTATGTCAAGTGAGAGATATACGACCTAGACTGGGATTTGAACCCAGGACCTTTGACATTGGCGCGTAAAAGCCAAAGGTTCTGGGTTCAATTCCCAGTCTAGGTCGTGTATTTTTCATTTGAATTATTATTTAATCAATAATACTAGTTGGTAAAATAATATATAAGCGTTAAAATCAATAAATTAATATAAGAAAAGAAGTTTGCGATTACCAAACAAACTTAACCTAACTGCGATTATTAATTACGTAAGAAGTGATGGAAATTCACCAAAATGCGTCACTAATAAAATATAAATGAATTTTCAAATAGTAAGTGATAAAAAATTACGTAATCAGTTTAAAATTGCAATTCTAAAAGCTACACAATTTTAATATTCCTCAAAAACAAAACAAAATAATTTTCTTAAAACTCAAAGTGATTTTCTTTATACATTCATGTTTTAAAGAAGTACTTCTAACGTATGTTGTTTACTTTGAAAACACTGTTACCGGAACATCATTTATAGCCAAATAAACAAGTCACCCTCCATCTCTTGGGCACTGCTGCAAAATAAAAGTGAATTACGACGCCGAGTTTGTCGGGAACCATTTTTTTCTCTTTATCTCCATTTCCGGGAATTCATCTTCCACCATGGTTCTATGCAACAGCATTATTTATGGAATTAATTTAGGTAAAAGTTTTCATGTTCACAAATTCAAGAAAAAAATATGTATCTTGTGTTCACTCCTGCCGCATAATTTATGTTTTAATATTCGAAACAAGAAAAAACAGATATTTTAAAATTAACAATATTTGAGTAAAGAGTATCATGTAATGGATACAAAAAATTTGAATTTTTAGAGGAGTATTTGTTTTTAGGTCCCATAAAACGGAAAAGTGTTTATTTGAATGATGCCTGACGTCTTTGCAGTGCTGCTCTACAGCTCAATTGAAAATACAGTTTTACGTAATTTTAGGGTATAGGAATATTTAGGCATATTAAAAGGGTTTTATTTATTTTTTATTTTATTTTTTACAGCACGAAACTTGAAGGTAACTGTTATAAGATCGGGTTTTTTTACTAGGTTCTTTCAATTTTGATAATTCTTGACTAAAATGTAGCCTCTATAATTCTCTTTCCGAAAATTTTAATTAACAAAATAAATATATAGAATTTTCTACATATTTAGTTTGGAATTTTTACAATTTTTTCTCATAAATGTATAAAATTGAAAAAATATTTAAATTAGAATTAAAACACCAGTCGTCATTTCCAAAAATTTAAAGTTAAAATTTTCTTTTTTGGTACATTTCTGGCAATAGATTATAATATTATTATTATTAACAACTATCACAATCCATAATATATTGATTTATGTTAATCTTAGTTCTTGAAAATAATTAACAAGGAAATTACGTTTTCAGTTTTTATTGATAATTGAGTATCCTTTTAACCTACATAAAAAAAATCATTTTGTTTTTAAATAAAAGTTGGAAATGTTTTTACCTTTTTTAAATATTTTGTAATTTTAACGGTTTCTCAATATTCTACATTAAACAATTTAAACGTACAACATTTTGAAAATGTACAAAATGAAGTCTTGGTTTCTAGTATACTGGTAAAAGGTCACATAAATATTGCTTATTCCAAATCATTACTCAATATTCTATCTATTTCCAAGAAATTTTTTTTTTTTGTAAAAATACAAAATGGCCGACAGAAGAAAAAGAAGGGTTTCCGGACCTATGTTTACATATAATTGTCGTCTCTAGAATCAGCTCCCGAAATATTTTCGTGCAATTTTGAAACACCAAGTATATTTAAATTTTACGCAAAAATTAGTAAATTAAAAATATATATATAAATGTGTAACTAACCCATATTTTTACCACCAGTACACTCAAATGATTTTGATCAAAAACTATTCAACCTAAAGGTCAATTACCCTGAACCAACAGCAAAAGTTGCTAGTTATTAGAAGCAGCTATTTTGAGATAATGATGCGTGACAATCACTTATCTCTTTTGCACAAATGTCCATTCCCAACAATTACACAATTTGGATCAAAATCTGATAACAGGTAACCAAAATATCACAGACAAACAGACATCATTCTTAAAATTTTTAATTGTATTTCGAGAACTTAAAAACTTTAGAACAATATCTAAAGTGAAATTTTAATACTATCACAAGACGTGTTACGTTTCTGAGAATTAACTTTACCGCTCATAGTAACAAGTTTCATCATTATCATCAGAATGACTCAGAATAAGTCACAGAGAGTATCTTGCCTGTGACAATATGTACGAAATAAAGCTTACCCGTTGCAAGAACTATTAGTGTTAAATTATTCGTGAAACAGATTTTGAAACGGTTGGAGAATTTGTTTTTGTGGCCTTGATCATAAGAATATGTCAAGTTTTAATGAAATAGCTTCGGAAGTTTCTGAAAAAATATATCAACCACAGATTGTTGGGCAGACGAACACAAGAATGTTTCATTTAATAAACATAAAGTCTGATGTACCCTTTTATATTACATTTTACTGATACATTTTTGTTGTCAAAATAAAAGTCAATAATTTTTTTTTTTTATTATAACAAATCTTAGTCTGTCATTAAAATTTAGTTACGCGAAGTTGGTCAACCACAAAAACAGTCGGCTAACAATAAAGAGAAAAAGTTTACCACAAATTTGTGCATATTTTCTACATCATTTCAAAAATTCGTTCCCCTTTAATGTGTTACAAAAACACATTTTCTTAAATGGTGAACCCAAATACACAAGACTTCAAAATACTATAGCTGAGACTTTGAACTTAGATAATTTGGTATAGTTTTTAGAAATAACGTTAATCTGCATGTAAATTAATTTTCAGTTAAATAAAAAAGATAGCAAAATTTTTAACTTTAACGCAGGTGAACGAAATCATTCCATTATCTGTCCATTTTATTCTTTTACAAAAACTATTATATATATAACTCCAAAAATAGATAAGATATTGAGTTCGAATTTCGTATATGCATTTTCTTATGTTTATGCAAGTATACCAAACACAAAGACTTTATTTTTATAATTTTAAAATGGCGGCTGTTTAAAATTTGTTTAAAGTTGACACTTTTTGGAGATATTCGACGTTAATAGTTTTAAACTGCTGCCAACTTGAAAATTATAAAATAAATTCTTTCTGTTTAATACACTTAAAGAAATGTAACATACAAAATGTTTATACTAAATCTGAACTCAATATCTTATATATTTCTGGAGTTGTAATGTTTTTTGTAAAAGAACAAATTGGCGGATAGACGGTAAATGTTGCGGAATTCAACTATATGTTACTTGTCATTTTTAGTTCAGTTTGATGTATATAATTCAAAAATGAACAGCTAGTTCACCTTTTTCGGAACTCTGTATATAGTAGAAAGATGGAAGATAAGTAGAAATAAACGAACTGCAACCATTGTATGAAGTACCTGTAATATTACTTGAAATAACGAAAAACCAGACTAAGGTAGGCAACCCATGTGTAAAGGATCGACTTAATAAAATAATTAAGGAAATATTACCAAACGAGAAATTGAAATGGTTAAGGGGGAAATGGCTGAAAGACAATGAAGAGGACATCTGAAGGTGGAGACGTGTGGCGGAGGACAGAAGATAGAGGACCAAGGTAATACAAGAGCGTAGTGTAGAGAATGTCTACATTAACCTTTTTTTACCACTAGAAAGTTTCTTCTAACATAATACATGAGAAGTCCATTCAGTTCATATATAATATAGAAGAGACAGACGCCGAGACTTAAATTATGCACAACAAAGTGCATTGTTGTGTAAGTACATATCAAGCAATACGATAGCACATCAATGTCACTTTGTTACGTTGTCTTGCTAATATTAATAGCGAAGTAAACCTTGTTTCTATTCTACATTGAGATCTTTTATTATGAAAATCTACTGTGTGTGCTGTTAGTATATAAGTTCTAAACAACGCCTAAATAATTAATATATTAGACCTGTTCAAAATTATTAGTAACAAATAGTCAATACTTGAGACAATCGGTTCCGCCTTTGTGACATACGTAGCAAACAGGATCTGTTCAGAGCTGAAAACCCGTAGAAAATTCAATTATAGAACATTTTAAGAATATCGGAAATACAAAGTAAAGCCTTTCACTGATTTAAAGGCTTATTTAAAACTCTACTTAATCAGAAAGAATATGTGTATTGTATGTCATATGAAAGCTAAATTTGTTTGGTTTGGTTGCAATGGGAACCAGGTTTATTGGTTTGGTCACAATAGCAACAACATTGTTTAAAAAACAGTTGAAATATCTTTGAAGCGAGAAAAAACTCAGTGTGTTTTATGGTTTTGTGAGGCGTGTGTACTTTTTAAATGAGGCCTTTTTCACATAACTGGGTGTAGTAAAGAGACACAATGTTCAAATATTGGGTAATGAAAATTCAAGAAGTTTTAGAAAGAGAGGGAGAAAGTCCAAAAGTGAATGTGTGGTGCGGACTAATGCACAATAAGAACATAGGCCCCATTATTTTTTGCTGAACTCACGGTAACAGAAAAACCCTATCTGGATATGACTGAAGTGCATGCTATGCCTCAACTAGAAGAGTTTTACCCTTGGATAGTGTTTCAGCAAGACAGGAAACCACTTCATCGAGAGTTGTTTTTAAGGGAATTTCTCAACAACAATTTTCCAAATCGACGGATTGGTGTATATCACTTTGATGTACTCCGAGCTACCGTTTATGTTGAACTTTATTGAAATTGTAAATACTAGTAAAAAAAAACTTAAGTGTTACATTTCAGAATTTTTAAAACATTTTGCAAACCTACTCATTATATAGGATGACTCAGAAAGAAACGGATCTACTAATGAAAATAAAGAAAACATTTCATATAAACATGTGTGCTATACTTCGTTTTCCAATTATCAGCCATTTAATTTTTTTTTTTTTTTTTTTTTTTTTTTACAAAATACTTAATATCTTTGGATGTAAGAAATATATTGAACTAAAATTTTGTATACATTTTTGGGATAACATCTTTTACCCATGTACAAAAAAATCAAAAGTCTTTTCTTCTATTTCCAAAATTGCGACCGTTTAAAATTTTTAATATCAAATATCTCGAAAACAGCTAACTTTACAAAACATTTGTAAGAAACAAAAAAAAATTCTTTTTAAATGACAAACAATTTTTTTTTAAATTCTTTCTTTAAACATAACCGAGTTAAGATTATGAAAACTAAAAATGTGGTGCGTTCATAATATCCTAAGTTACTCTAGAACCAAATGACAAGAAAAATTATTTAATCGACGTCCATAACAAATTATTACAAACTTACAAAAAAAAGTTTTTTATTACACCAAAACAAAACAGAACTGTAAACAAAAATTTTAAGTCACTTCGAAAATTCTTTCAAAGGTAGGTTAAAGACAAAGAAAATACAAAATAAAATTTAAAGAGGTATTAAAAAAATGTTAATACTAATTTAAAAATTGTTCATAATGCCATCCATCACATTGTATACAACATTGTGTTCTAAATTAAATTCGATTTAGGATATTATGGACAACTACCAAGATAAAAAATGCTTAGTTTTTAACCAATAACTCGGTAATATTTAAAGTTACAGAAAAAATATAAAAAACTTTTTCGTTTTTCAATAAAAAAGTATGTTTTTCATTTTTAAAAATATTTTGTAAAGTGACCAGTTTTCGAGATATTTAATATTAAAAATTTGAAACAGCTGTCATTTTGAAAATAGATGAAAAGACATTTTGGTTTATTGTGCATGGGTATAAGATGTTATACCAAATACGTATACACATTTCAGTTCAATATATTTCCTACATCCAAAGATATTAAGTATTTTGTAAACAAATTTAAATGCCGGATAACTGGAAAATGAAAAATTTCCGGACCTATGTTTATATGAGATGTTTTCTTATTTTCACAAGTAGAACACGTCCTGAAAGTTTCCCCGTTTCTTTTTGAGTCATCCTTTATAACGTCTATATATTAGTAATGTTTTGTTGTTGCTATGGAGACCTAACAAACAAACTTAATTTCCATTGCCAACCTAACAAAACATAATTAGCTTTTATTTGACATAATCTATTTATTCTGACTGTATTTTTTTTTAATTAAGCATTTAAAAAGAGGGAGAGGCTTTGTGGCCGCCCTGTATAAAAAATATATAAAATAATAAAATTAGGAATATGAAGCAGTTCATCGTGGTATAGTGGTTAAATTGATTATATGATGTGACTAGAAAGGAAGAAGGTTAATTCCATAATTTGCATAGGAATCCCAGTTATTCAAAAAAATTTAATTAGCATATTTTAGAGTAATGAGTAAATATTGATCCTAGAGTTATAAATAAATTTATAGTTTGCATTGACATATAACCGATTTTGACATTGTTAATAATTAAACGAACTAAAATGATTGATTTGAATAATATATGTTCCTATTATTTAATATACGGGTTTATATGTAAACATATACATAAATAATGTACTCTATTATTAAACACAGTATTATGTTTACCTTAATTAGGGTTATAATTGGAGTGTAATATGTAACAAATACGAGCTGTCATAAAATGACATTAATAACCAATAGCTTGTATATGTTGTTTGCACCAAATATGGCGAAATTCGGTGACTAATATAGTATACACGAAATACTGTAATGTAATGAAATTTCTTATTTCTTGGAAATTAGAAATTACTTAGGCACAATGCTAAAATTTTCTACATTATATCATTACAGGAGTAGTTTCCATGTGTTTTCTAATCTGGTACTCGAATTTCTGAAGGGAACTTTGATGTTATATTACTGTAAGCTTTGGTGTTAAAGATTATGCTATTTTTATATAAACCGTTACGACGATATTGAGAAAACTGTATTTTTAAACTTACATTTTGAATTGCATATTTTAAGTTCGTCTTGTACGAACACGATTACATACAAGGAGACACTCATATTATAAGAATTAATTTAGAAACTCGTGCAGGCCCAAAACAGTTTCTTTCATGTCATAATCTACTAGTAAGAATAAAAACAAATAGTAATATTTAACTGGGAAGAATGTAAAATGAAAGTTGTTTAAGCGTGATTATATTTACTGTTCTAAATTATTCTCCTGCGCGAATAAATAACGCAACTGACGAGGCAATTGACGTACGTATCAATTTATTTACATCAGCTGGTTACTTTCACACATATATCTCATTTAACTATTGTTTATTTATGCACAAAAACCTCTAGCCTTTATGTAGGGGGAATGACATAATAATAAATGAAGATGAATGCATATTTTTAGTTTTATATAATTAGAAGCTGGATGTTATCTTTAAAATATTTTGGTAAATAAAAAAATATCAAAATGAATCCGACCGATTTTATTGAAATTATTATTATCCAAATTACTTATGTACTCTAATTTTCTTTTAAGTGCTGTTTGCTTAAGTCAAAAAGTTTCATGTTTGGATTAATTTTATTATACAGTATATTTCGGACCTATTTTGAAATATTGGAAATTCTAGGCTATCCATACATTCATGCAGAGACACCTAGCAAAGAGGTAGAGGCAGAGGCGAATCTGTGAAACAAGGTTTTATTTAACATGGCAATCCCGATAACACCTAACTGGATCTACACCTTTTTCACGTAGTCTTGTGTTAGATCCCTCTCTTTCATCTTTCCTAACAGGTCCCTCTTGACAAACTCTTATTATTTTCCAACGCTAAGAGTATTCGAGGGCTAGGGGTCTTTATTTTATGCACTTTTCCTCCTTTTTTATAAGGCGTTGATGACCGAGAGGTTATTTGCTTTTAACAAAAGGGGGGGTGTAAAACATATGTTACCTCACACTGGACAGAATGAAGAGTTGTACAGTTTTCTTGTTACCCTCTGCTCCCACGTCACGCAGTATTTTACAGTGGTACTTGTAAAATGTATGTCAATATTTTATGATTGATTTCCAATAGACTTTTGAGCTTTGTATTCTTATTTCATATCATTTACAATCTGCAGAAGAACTTCGTAAAATATGAATAATTATTCTTTAAAAACTATTATAATATTTTACATGTTAATTTAAGATTCACATAATTATTTTGAGGACAAATTTCTGTCATTCGCCATTTCTGTCTTGGCAAAATCTTTGGTTGACGAGTTTTGGAATTTCATTACAAACAAATTTTTGACCTTATATTTACTATTTTTAAACTAGAATTATTCTAAAACGATTCATTAGGTATAACATTGTACTAAAAATAATTGAACCGAAAAAATTGTATCGTAACTTTCAACGATAACCTAAATTCCCCGTTGTTCTCTCGTTTCCCCGTTGTTTAATTATAAACACTTTTTCAAATTATGTCCGTTTTTATTTCACTTTCAGTGTAAAGAAAAATTAAATATTTAACTTCCAAGTACGATTCAGATTCTAAATTAAAATCACTCATCATCTTACACCACTGAATATTAAACTCCATATGCGACGCTTTCATTCCTTCGCTCTCTGTATCTGATGCCTTGCGTTCAGTGTTGCCAGCCTAATTTTCACATTTAAACCGATAAATCCTAAACCAACACCTTACAAATATGGCAACGATTCTGTGTTAGCTTATCCACTGAGTTTTTTTAAGATTCCCCAAATAAACTATAGTGTTATTTTTTATTATAAAGTTATTGTATATATTTAATAGATTATTCATACTATTAATTTAGTTAAATCTAATATTTCCTACCATTTTCATAGATACAAATTAATACACCGTTTCCACTTATTACCTAATATGTTAAGTAATCACGCCATTGGTACACAACCCCTAGTTAGTTAGTTTATCGATGTAGACTCTCGTGCCAAAGTGATGTTTGCCATTCCTTGTGTTTTCTAGTTCTGTGATTTGTCATTGATGGATTTCTCTGGGATTCTCTCTTTATCAGTAACGACAATTTTGAGTGTTTACATTACCAGATAGTTCAAAATGAGCTTCATCAGACATGATTAAACATTGAAAAATGTTTTCGTCATCAATGAGCTGCAATAATCTTTGACAAAAAATATAACTTAATTCATAATCTGCAGAATTGAGTTTTTGTCCAACTTCTAACTTGTAGGGGCAATAATTGAAATCAAGATGTAAAATACGTTTTTAACTTGCCTTTAAGACTCTTAAGACGGAAGATTGTTTCCTGGTTGATCGCTTTGGGCTTTGGAGTACAGAAACGCACATTTTCGACATTGTCTGGAGTACAGATCTAGGCCTACCACTTGGTTTCACTTTTAATGTAGATGCATTATTTCTGAAATTGTCCACCCACCTTTTAATAATATTCCGACAAAGAATAGTGCCATGACGAGGAACATGGAGATTGATACGAAATAACAGTTACCGACTCATTATTTTTTGTAATAACTTCGATAACAAAAACACGATGTTGAACTGCCCACGGCTGTTGACTTAAATGGCATCAGTTTTTTCTTAATTGTTGCAACAATCGACAGTCTAAACAAAATAACAACTGAGAAACAGCTGTTTAAAACTGTCAAGTTATATTAGAATACCTATTATATATATTTTATTCCTTTTACCACAATACAAAACAAAATCTGATTCACATAACAATAAAACATAATAGAACAAATACATAAGATATATCGTTCGTATGACCGTAAAAGTGTGAAACATGTTTACTCAGAAAATCTGCTTTGCTGTGAAATATAACTAAACTTTAATTAACACAAGATCATTAATATTATATATCGTGTCGAAGAGAGCTCTTCATATAATGAACACTTACTCCGGTCAAGTAGACTACACGCCTTGCCAACTTTTCCATGGCGTCGAAAGTCTAAACTATAGACGATATTCAAGTTTCCGAGTTTACATGCCATATATTTGTACGAGGAAAACATTTGGTTTTTGCTCTTCCTCGATGAATTTCAATCCATTTAACCATTGGAGACTAACTTCGTGAAACTATCGTAGTAATGAAAAGTACACAAATAAATGAAAAACTGGCAACATAAGTCGTGATTAAGGAGCGATCTTTTTACAAATATGTCATACAAAATATTTTTAAATCAAGACATGCGAATTTTTGTTATTTGTGGATACGCTCTCTTTCTGACCTCTATCTGGTTAAAACATGAGAATTAACTATAATAAACTAATACAGAGTGTTCATAAAAAATTTGTTTCTTATATATGTTTATAAGACAACATTTACTTCCTGTTTTGATGGTTTTAAATTTCGCCAGATATCTTCAATCCGCCATCTTAAAATTATGTTTAGTTTTTTTTTAATAAGAATAGAGTCATGTGACACATGTTTTTACATTATTTTTTTATTCTAAGTACAATGGTGGAATCCGTTTTTACCTAATACAGAACATTTAAAACCATAATTTACCGGTAGAAAAATAAGTTTGGTACTTACATGTAATACCTACATCCATCCTGACCTTGTTCCTCTTGATTACTTCCTATGGGGATATTTAAATACAAAGTTTTATTACAACCAACCAGAAAACTTAAATGAACTACAAAATAGGACACGAACAGAAATTAACGCTATTACTGATCAGACAATGTCGAAAGTAGTTGGTGGATTTTATAACCGTTTCGGACTCTGCCAAAATATTATCACTTGAAAAGTTCAAAACTAAAGCATGTAGTTATTAAAGGTAAGTACCCAATTAATTTGTCCATCTATAAATTAAGGTTTGAATGTTCTGTAGTTGATAACTTCTTAAGAAAATTATATATATATAAACGGATTCAACCAATGAACGCAGAATAATAAAACAATCTAAAAAAACAGGGTCATGTGATACACGTTTTTATATTTTTTCCCCTTTTTTTTATTCAGTCTTTAATAGTGGGATCGGTTTTTTATATTTTATTTTCTTAAGAATTTGTTAAATAATACAACTACAGAACATTCAAACCTAAATTTATAGATGGACAAATGAGTTGACTACTTACCTTTAATACCTACATCCATCCTGACCTTGTTCCTCTTGATTATATAGCAATAACGTTGTATAGTATTATCGATCCAATTTTATATCTTATAAAACACATTCAGTCATTATTGTATCCACACGTTATGTGATCTGCAAGAGAGAGTTTTTTTTGTTTTGTTTTTTCAAACTGTTTTGTTTGTCATTTAAAAAGGAATATTTTTGTTTCTAAAAAATCTTTTGTAAAATTAGCTGTTTTTTAGATATATGAGATTAAAATTTTAAACGGCCACCATTTTTAAAATAGATGAAAGGGCGTTTTAGTTTTTTGTACCTGAGTAAAGATATTATACATACCGTATTTGTATACAAAATTTGAGTTTAATATATTTCCTACATCCAAAGATATTAAATATTTTGTAATCAAATTTAAATGGCGGATAACTGGAAAACGAAGCATTTCCGGAACTATGTTTATTTGAAATTTGTTCTTTATTTTCACAAGTACACACGTCCTGAAAGTTTCTCCGTTTCTTCTTGAATCACCTAATATAGAGTTTTTGTTTTGTTGTTACTATGGTGACCTAAAAAACAAACCTAATTTCCATTGCCAACCTAACCAAACAAAATTAGCTTTCGTTTGACATAATCTATTTATTGTGACTATACTATAGGTTTAAGTAAGCGTTTAAATCAGGGAAAGGCTTTCCGCCCTGTAGAAGAAGAATATAATCAATAGAATTAGAAATATGAAGGAGTTCGTCGTGGTGTAGTTGTTGAGACGATGGTATGATGTGACTAGAAAGGAAGAAGCTTTATTCCATATTTTACATAGTAGTAGAGGGAAGTGAAGTTAGTCCAAATAATGATGAGAAGCGATGGAACTGGGAAGTTGAATTTTTTCTTTTTTTCTCTTTTTTTGTACTTACAACTAAGTGGGAAACCGAAAAAATTAGCAAAATCGAACTGAACTTTGCTAGAAAAGTGCATAAAAGTGCATTTTACGATACATTTAGAGTCCATCGTTACACTATTTTTGAAATATGGCCGGGTCTATGGGTCATGAAAGAAAAATGAAAAAAAATAACATACTCGGAGATGAATAGACTATCGGTATAGTAACATTAAAAAACCCGGTTTTGTAAACTTTGAAAATGGCCACTATATCAATTCGTGTTAGTCGTCGAGAGGAAGTGGTTTCCACATCCGCCATTCTATGATTATTAATGGATTTCCAATTTGGCAGTTAACGTAAAAGTCTTAACAGAAAACCGTGTTTCTGATTTTGCGACAAATTTTAGACTTTTTAACTCTTGGGTATTTTTTGATGAACCCAATCAATGGGTTTGAACTTTCGGAAGTTTGAAGTTTAATGCATTTTAGGAAATCTATTTTCCGTACTTCCCTTTATTACAAGTTAAAAACTGAATTACGCATAGTCTAGGATAAGTAAATATCTATGAAGGACTGAAATAAAATAACTAACTTGTGGAACAGATAAAAACTAGCTCAAATCTATTGTAATGTTAGCAGGTTTTTGCCTGTTTTACAAATTAGTCATTAATAAACAAATTAATCATAAACTAGATAAAAGTTTACAGATTTCAATTCTATATGTAATGATATCCATCCTAAATATCTACAAGGTATGACTTTGGTACCCTCTATTTTGATTAAATTTTGGCTTTTGTAAATATATATATAAAGATTATAAAACTAATTTATAAGTTCACCCCCACATTATGATCCCCGCCCACATTAAAATAATTGACAATAAATAAAATACGTCCAACAACAAATATTCCAAAAAAAAAATTGAAATATATTTATCAAACCATATGGAATGCTTGCCTCACACTGATTCTATAAACTCATTCTAGTCGTAAATCCTGTATGACTGAAATCAAGTATTTAATACAGACTGTCAAGGTCGTTTCGTCCATTATTCCTGAACTATAAATTCCTTCTTGTTGTGAGATCACAATGGTTCATAAAATGAACCATAGCATTATACGAAATTCTAACGAAATATAGCACTGATTTTGTGAAGATAAGTCTTTGTGCGTACAAAGGTGCGTGTCTAACTTACGTACATTTTATGTGACTCACAAAGGTGCGTAAGTCACATATATTACAGGTATAATGTGCGGGTAAAATGGGTGATACTACATTTCATTTGTAACAAAATACAACAAAATACAACAAAATTGATCCCAGCCTATTCGCTTTGTTTCTGAGATATAAATTATTTTCCTGTTTTTAGAAGAAACGAGACTTTTCTGTTAAAAATTATATTTTTTCACTTTGTTTTTCACTTAGCAAGTTAAGTCACCCCATTTCAAAAAACTACATTAAATTTCCTGTAAGACAGAACTAACATCGTTTTTGAAACTGAGAATATGCAATATTTAGAAAACTTCAAACATGAAAAAAGTGAAAGTTTTGAAATCTATGTTAAAACAAATTTCTTTTCCAAACAAACGACTAGGGTACACATATAAATGTTCAATTTCACAAAAACCCAATTTTTCGTAAAATTCCCAACGGTATAGGCGAATCGTTGATTTTCTTTTTCTTTCATAGAATTATTGCGTCCAGAAAATCAAAAGTCGTGATTCAATATGAAGCTATTTTGATTTGGGTTCTCTAATTACAGTTATCAATTGTAATTTTTTTTATATAAATTAATACTCAACAATAATGTGTGAAATTTGGACACCTATAAATTCACTTTTTTCATGTTTGAGGGCTTGTAAATAATGCATATTCTCAGTTTGTAAAAACTATATTTATTCTGCCTTATAGGAAATTAAATGTAGTTTTTGGAAATGTGGTCAGTTTACTTTCTCGGTGAAAAATAAAGTGATAAAATAGAATATTTAACTGAAAAGGTCACATTTCTCCTAAAAATCTGAAAATAATTTATATCTCGGAAACAAAGCTATATAGTATGATGCTTAATATGACAATTTTAAGTTTAATATCACCCAGATTTGTTTGGCACATTCACACTACATAACACAATTTGGTTACAATGCACTGTAGAAACTCATTTATAACTAACCAAAATTGCAAAAGCTGTTTGCCGTAAAGCTTCTGTTTTCCATTTTGAACAAACAAACGTTTATAATCGTATAAATTGGAGAGCTCAAGACACTCGCCGGGCCCAACGAACGCACCTGTCTAGAAAGTTTGACGCACAATTTAACGAACGGACTTCTCTCATTCAGGGAACACTTGACCCAGATTCAGGATGAAGTTATAAAAAGAAACGCATTAATAATGTCAAACTAAATGAGTCGCACTCCACAATAGACAAGTGTTGCTATCTACCTTCACATTGAACTCTTAAAGTGACTTAATGAAATTAATACATTTTATTAAAATAGTCTTCCTAATCGGTTAGATTGATGAACGGTGCAAAAACATTCTCACACATCATTTCACAATCGATATAATAAGCTGAGAAAAGTATTTGTCACAAAAATATCAGTTCGGTGCTTGTTAATAAAAAAGTGAACATGAGCTACGGGCGCCTGTCTTGGAAAAAGTATAGAACCTAAATTTGTTTCACTTGCGCCATAAACAACTCCTCAGTGCATTAATCAAAATCATGCTTTTAATGGTGGCGATCACGTTTCATTTCTAGCGAACTTTGTTCTGAACCATAATCCATAATAGTTTTTACTGGTTATTTTGCAAATAGTTAATCAATAAAAAAAATTCATTAAAATCGGTAGAGTAAAGTTTTTAATAAATTACGTGTTTCATAAAATCCCAACGTCCGATTGTAACCAGACTCAATGGCTAGAAGGTGGCGTACAAGTTCATTAGGTGAAATGATATTGTTGTGCTAACAGTCTTAGCCCGTAATCACTTTAAAGCTTGTAAATCTCCTAGATATTTATAACTTATAAAAATTCAATTAGAAACTACTCATAGTTCTGTGATTTATTATTATTATTTAATTTGTTTATACAGGATAGCTGGAATAAAATTACTACCCCTTTTATTTTTTAAATATTTGAGTTATTTGAATTCTGTTTTCGTCAATCTCTTCAGGTGAGAGGGGAAACCTAAAAAGTCAAAATTATTTAATTCTGGGCCTGGGAGATGGGGGGGGGGGGGTTGCTCATAATTTTCAAATGACACCTGTAGGCACACCTCGTATTAAACGTCTCTATGAAATAAGATGACAAGAAGAAAATTAAATTTTGACAACACAAAACAAAATAGCCCCCAAATTTTATTTTATTTATGAAGTTAAATGACATTAATGTGTTTTTATCTCACATTAAATATTCCCCTCTACCTACACGCAGTAGAACAGTCCTTGTTATAAAATGTTGCCAAAAGTTTCGTTTGTTCAACTTCTCCATTCTATTACTATTCGTTCTCTTAATTGGTGGTTTAAGAGACATCCCAAAAACAAGGCGGTCTTGTATTAGGAGCAGTGAACCAACATTAGAAAAATCTATTTTCTCGCCTTCTGAGTCGATCTACCGTAACAATTTAGCTTGATAAATAAAATAACTCTTTTGACCGTTATTTTGTTTTGAGTAGTCAAAATTTAATTTTCTTCATTTTTCTTGTCTCACAGAGACGTTTAATATGAGGTATCACAAACCTATATTTGTCGTTTGAAATGTTTGAGCGACCTCTATCTCTCAGCTCTCCAGAATTTAAAAAAAAACCTAAATATTTATTTTTACGTTCACCCGCTCACTTAAAAAGATTGACGCAAACAGAATTCAAATGTCTCAAATAAAAAAATAAAATAAGTGAGAGTGGTACTTTGTTTTCAGCCACCCTATATAACATAAATTATATAGATATGGTTTGAAAAACAGAAACGAAAATTTATCAATTATAATTTATTTCTACCTAATTCTTAACTTCAAAAATGTAATATAAGTCGCCAACACTTCATTATTCATTATACAAAAATGACGTTAAATTCTTAAGCAAGCAAACACAGTTCTAATATTCATGACCATCCTAAAAGGTTTGTTAGTTCATAAACATTAAAATAACCATAATTTTTTTAACATTCCTATAAGAGATTAAATATTTGAGTTTAAATAAAACACCGCAGTGTTACCAACGTTGCAAAACAATATGTACAAAAAATATAAGAAAGAAAGAAAATGTTTGGGAAGTACAAAGTTGTGTTAACATCAGAGCACAAATACGGCATACGAGTAAATGCGACTGTGGGGGGGGGGGGTATACTTCACTAAATTACTTCATCGATCCACTGGAGGGTGACGTCTTACGGGACAAATAAAAATTATGTAGCTTATTTATTTATTTAATAACGCTAATTAATTAATTAATTAAAATAGATTAGTAATTCATTAATAAACATATTTTAAAAACGATTATGAGATGTTTTAATAATTTTTGAAGGAATAAAGTTAAAATCTATAAGTAGGCTAATTGAATTCAGGAAGTAGGCTACCATTGTAGCGCTATATTTTCCAATAGAAATGAAACAATGGGAAAGTTTGTGCCAAGTATTTATTCAAGATGTTAATAATCATAAGAATAACGTCTTTATACAGAGTGATCAGCTGAAAAGAGGCCCGGAACTATAATTAGTTATACCCCACTAATGATTTTAATAATTGTGTGTAGAAAAACAAAATTTATATATTTATATACATATAAAAATATAAATTGACAAGATGAACTGACAAAACAGATGCACATGGCAAACCTAAACCATAGTATAAATATATAATATACAGTAATTTACCTTAATCTAGAACAATCCTTTATTAATGCAGCTACGGCCGTTTTATCTTCAATAAGATATCATCAGGTTTTTGTATATTGCACAAATATTTTACTCACAAATATAAACATGTCATATAATATAAAACATTTTATTAATTTCATCACTATAATACTGTTCAAATATAATACATTAAAATCCACACACATGTTGTTGTCAACTTACTATCAATAAATGAAATCTATGTAACAATGTACAAAAGCCTGATGATGTCTCATTGAAGATGAAACGGCCGTAGCTTCATTAATAAAGGATTGTTCTAGATTAAGGTAAATTACTGTATATATATATATATATATATATATATATATATATATACCCTATATATATATATATACACCCTATATATATAAAAATAAACAGTCCAGAGGTTTCAACTAAGAATTAAGATCATAATATAAACTTACTTAAAAGATACTAACTAATTTTTAAAATGCATACTAATACATATAAACTCTTCATGTACCGACATAAACACTACATGTATGTACCGAGTATTATATTGTTTTTGTTTTAGCTTAGTATTTATGTCAGTTTAAGAATTATTGTGATTTTTGTACAGATCATCATCAGTTCTGAAGACACGCCATGTGAAACAGATCATCTTAATTTTTAATTTTTAAGTTTATATCTTAAACCAATCAACAATAACTAATAGTTGATCGAATTCCAGGCAGTATTCTGTGAAAAAAAAACTATTTCTATAATTTTTTTAATATTAGTTATAAAAACGTACAAAATATAAATTAATGACATTGATATCACTTAAGTGCGTTCTTGTTTTATTCTTAGAATGTCCTCACATCTTTATCCAACAACTAAATGACAACCATCTGGAAAAGGGAATACAGATTTTTATACTTTTTTTTTTATTGACCTGATTGGTACGTTATGTATCTTTGTTCTTTCCGTTCCTTCAAATATTATTTCATTCTTATAGAGACTGCAGTTTTATTTTCTTCGTTCGTACATTTTAACACCTCTTCTTGTAGCTAAATTCTCTTGAAATTTTAGTTTTTCAATTTTTATAATGTTTCGCATTTTATATCTAGAATACGTTGTTCTTGGATGTTTAGTTTTTTTTTATATCTTCAAGCATTTTCTTAAACCAGTGTTATGAATATGTTGAAAGCTGTTTAGGGAGTATGTTTTCGTTCATTCATGTAATATGGCAGTAGAAACTGATTCTCATTTTTTGTATCGAGTAGAATAATGTTTCTATTTTCTTACACATTGCTTTCTTTGAGTTTAATTTGTTTTCATTACTCTGGAAATTTGGATAAAAACATTTTCTAGTCATCTTGTTTCGTTCTTTTTAAATTATTCGGTGAGTCTTTTTTTTTTGTTAACGTCACAGTTTAGGATGATACATATTTTATGTATTATTATTTTAACGAACTTATAAGAAGAATGGATATGTATTTTATTTCAAAATAATTCATTACACATCAAGCTGTTAAAATGCCTGCTTACTGTGTAAAATAGTCTATGAAATGCATTAATGATGGTTAGAGAATGTTTACTGGGCTCAGCAAATGTTGGAACAAATCGTGTTAGTCTATTTAGGGTCATAAACTTCCTTACAGCACTAAAATATTTTATCTTGCAGTCTCTGTGTTTCTGTTTTATTCAATTGCCTGTTTACATTATTATGAGTTGTAGAAACTACCAACTTCTGTAGTATATTTAGGATATTATTCGTAACTTGTGTTCTTATCTACATTGTACAGTTTTGGCGCATACACACCTATTAAAATGTTTTATTTAATTTCGATTTATTTTGAAATCCGTCTTCCAAATAAATTTGATGTGTCCTTAGCCATTTATTTTACGTACGCCAACAAAATAAGGTGTTATAAACTTAGCTCTATTACCTTTAGAATATTAATTACTTTTAGACTTTTAATTTGACAATAAACTAATTTTAAAGTTTACCTCAATTAATAAATATCTTGTGTAGTTTCTATAATCACTGGTAACCGTCTTTACTAAGTGACAAGACATTCACGCATTGACTTCAAACTTTCTCACAAATATGTAGTACAGATAAAGTTATTTGATGGATAGCAACGTAAATTTGGTTAGTTTAAAATGGTTCATTACCCCATGACCGATTTTTTGGTTTTTACCTATAATTCAAGAAACAAAGTTTTTGGCAAAATACTCACCAATACTTTAGTTTGAATCCTTAGGCACTACACTTGAAACAAATTTGATCATAATTGTTAGAGCTGATTTTGATCACATTTGGTAAAGAGGCATATGCCAGGATTTTTTTTAGAACGCAAAATTTGAAGTTACCTACTACAAGACGTATGCGAAACCTACAATTGTCTCAAAATCGGCTCTAACAATTATGATCAAATTTGTTTCAAGTGTAGTGCCTAAGGATTCAAACTAAAGTATTGGTGAGTATTTTGCCAAAAACTTTGTTTCTTGAATTATAGGTAAAAACCAAAAAATCGGTCATGGGGTAATGAACCATTTTAAACTAACCAAATTTACGCTGTGGACGTGTTTATGGTACAAAAGAAGCCAGTTTTGGCTCTATTTAGGTGAAATAGAGTTTGAAGAGAGATCCGCAGCTACGTTGACGAGATCTTGTTTGGCAGGCCAGGACCCGACCGGATTCTAGCTCCATGATGTTAACGTCAAAAATGCTACGTCTAGATGTTTTGAACCCTAGTTAACCATTATGGAAGTAAAGAAAACTAGTTATTTCCAGTTAAGCATTTTAAGGATTTCGAATAACAATTGCGACTAGTAAGTGTTCGACTGTTTCCATGCGATCTTCGATTGTGATGCTATTATTTTTGATTGACTAAGAACTCCAAAGACCAAAACGGTATTACTCATGTCAATGTCCAGATTATCACAGATAAACCCCTAAATTCGAAAACAAGTCATCAGCTTAACATGGTATTGATGTTATAACGTGTCGGCTACAATTCTATTGAAATGTGGGAGTGTGTTTTAATTATAAAAATTTCAGCGACCTGAAATCAACTATTTATTAAATAGAATTATTGAAACGTGTTCTGAACCCCTAGATCCTCGTGGTGCGTTTTACGGAGGACGTACAAACACCACTAAATTATATCATAGAGTAAATGGAGAGGTGGGGGAAAATTAAATACTTAGATGTCTGCAGTTTGTACCCCTGGGCGTGTAAACACTGAAAGTTCCCAGTAGTTCTACGGTGATGATTGCCCCCAAAACATAGAAAGATTTGAACGAATAGGTTACAATATTACCACCAACAGATTTATACCACCCAGTACTCCCTTATAAAATGCATAACAAATTGTATTTCCCTCTCTGCAGAATTTGTGTAGAAACATTACAGGACAATGTGACCTGTAACCATAGTTCAGATCAGAGGTATTTAACTGAAACATGGGTAGTCGATGAATGTTATAACAGCAACTACTTTATTGAATGCTATACCTACTGAAGAAACCTTCAAAGTTTTGTTCCATTGTAAACTTAACCTAACTTTAATTTGAACTAGATTCATCTGGATAGCAAAGGCCTACTTTCCGAAACCAGTCCAACATAAAATACCAAGATGAACAACAGAAATGTTTAATTCTGAATTAAAAACACACTTGAAACAGTAGAAATGACTCAATAATGAGATGAACTTGGAAATACAGTGTTACATTTTAAAAACAGATTTCTAACTGAATATAACACACGCGAAAAACTTGTCTCAAGACTTAGCACATAACCTAAATTCTGTTGGGACTCAAAGTTCATCTGGATTCCAGGGTAACCTAGTTTGAGCATTCAGCTCAAATGCGAAGAACAAAATAAACGACCAGGTTTAGGTTTGAAATGAAAAACGCGGTATTTTACGTCACGCGCGTGCGTGCGTGTATGTGTGAATTTGTACAGTTAAATATACGTTTTAGATCCGATCCCTGTATCACTCAAATACATTAAAATGAGTTGATACATTTATACAAGTACACAAAAATAATGCTGTTCTTATCAGAGTTATCTTGATCCAGAATTTGCTACTTTAATTTAAAATTGTTGAAAATTAAATCTAACTAAAGTTCTGTTAAATCGAACAAATAATTTTAACTTTTTCAATAAGTTTAGAAAATAAATAAAATTTCATCATTTTTTTTTTACAAAATTTACACCCTACTCTATCTATAAACTGCATCTTTATTTATTTTAGGAAACTTTTAATGACACAAGCTTTTATTCCAACAAAAACTAACTGTTCTGTTATTTTTATTTGTTTTCAGAACACCAGATGTCATCATCTCAACGCACAGAAAACTCCACCACTACTATGGTTTCTACTACCTAATATAATTGTTATTTATTCATAAATTATATATATCAAATAATTCAAATTAATTCCATAAAAGAAAATTTAACATAAAGTAGGCCTACTCTCTATATATAAAAATATGTTTTTGCGTGATGTTTTTATGGAAAGCATTATACCTATTTTATTTAAAATTATATCCATATATCTATTTGGTATCAATCTTTTCAGAATGAATCCAATTTTAATGTAATGCCGTAGAAATTTTTATTACATTTTAAAATTATAAATTAATATAACACCGAAGAGTAGTATATCGTGTAATATGTGTTTTTATTATATTTTATTCAAAGTACGAGTAGAACCGGCACACAAGAACGAATGACCTACGAGCCGGAAAGATCAACCAACCAACCTAAAAAATCCGTTAACTAGGCCAAAGGGTGGGCGAATAGGGCCCAAATGACCGGCCAATCAGGCCGATAAAACGGATAACCGGGCTCAATCGACCGGCCTACTAGGCCGGACGTAGGGCCTGGTTCCGTTGTTTGTTTGGGCTCGGATGGCCCCTCCTGTGGGCCTAGCTCGACGATCGTTCGCGCCCGTTGACCTGTACTTCCGGCCTGGTTGACTAGTCGTTGAGCCCTGTTGTTTACAAATTCTATTAAAATTATATTTATTTTGTTCCTATTATAATTTCATCATTTCAAAATTAATATTAATTTTTTCATTGTTTCATTTTTATTCTATTATTTTTTTAAAATTAGTAATCTCGTATATTTTAAATGAATTATTTTATTTATCAATTTGTTCAGTAGTGGAAGTGAGTCACAATGGAAATTTTCACAACTATTAACAGTGCCTTTGGAAGTACACGCTTGGTAGAAACAGGTAAATCTGTAATTTAAAATTTAAATATTGTCATAAGTAAAGATGCAGTTTCGATCACTCTGTAAGCTTTCAGTATGTAAATGCATTGTTTCATTTTGTTAACTAAATAGCTGTAATTGTATGAAAACTTGTTTGTATTTAATTTTTTCAATAATAAATGTTTCATAATGTACTATTGTTCATTTTTATTTTAAATCCATTTGGACTAAAACTAAGTTATACAAAATCTAGTGACAGTTTAAGATCATTAAAAATTATGTTAGAATCTTCTCAATGGGTTTAGAGAGTTTTCTACTCGAAACCAAAATAAAATGTTATTAAAACTTACAATGACGGGTCGTTTCAAGGAGTCCGTGATTTCAATAATTGTAAATGAAATGAGCAGTAGGATAATACCAATTATTTTGATTTCAATGACAATCTGTTAAAAAATAATTGGTTGTTTTGTTATTCGCCATTGTGATGACCTTGAATGCGCTGGGCCTAACGGCCTGGTAGTAGTCATTTTAGTGATGGCGATTGTGCAACAGAAAGCTCAATGTGGTTTATGGTTTGCTGAAGTTAAATTATTGGTTACAGTGCAACGTAAGGGACCAAAATCCTACAGTTGGTATAATAAGATTAAGGAAACTGGGAAAGTGTACATTAAGAGATACCCAGGTCGAAGAAGTACATCGGGCTATAATGTGGAACGTTTGAAACAGTTCTTGCTTAGCCCTGAAATGTCTATCGATCGACGCAGTTGTAATTAATTGATAAATCACTTAATCAGAACGGGATTCATGAAAGTTTGAGAATGCAGTATGAAATTAAGCAAGCAGAACGCCCTAAACGAGTTGAATTCGCTGTGGCAATACTGATTGCAATAAGCGTTCATGAAAGTTACCTAAATTGATTATTTTCATTGATGAAGCAATTTTTGATGAATATCATACCCTATTTGTATCATAGTTACAATGTTGAATGATCTTGCACTATTAACGTTCAAGCTTAAGGTATGCTCTTTGAAATAAATGTATTGTACACAAAATATGTATTATTAAATAGTTCAATGGTGACCTTTATATATTACTGTAAATTCGAAAAATACACATCATGTAACTAAATTTCGTTCACGTCGTTACATATTTATTTCCTGGCTTTTAGTCAAACTACAGCGTTCAACGTGATGGTATTAAATTATCCATCTCTAATAATGTACTACGTACACATTCATTTCCTATGAAAAAAGTATAATTCTTAACTGTGCATTTTAATTTCTTAAAATTTAAATTTAGCAGAAGCGGGTATTAACTAGGCCATGTTTCTAAAAAGACTTCTGCATTGCAATCTTTCACTTATCTATGTTGTATAACATTATTTAACAGAGAATTGTTAAAGTACAAGAATGATACAAAAATAGTCCAATCTAATAATAAAGATTAATTGTATTCATTCATTAAAGCTCTCACACTCTATTTTCAATACAGCCCTCTTTAAACATTGCAATTCCTTTTTAATTTTCAGTGAGATATTACTCATTTACTTTACATTTTTTTATTAAATTATTAATGTTACATTTTATTGCAGTAGAAACTATATCAAAAGCAATTTAATATTACAATGTAACAAATAATAATCTGCTTTGTGTTATTTTTTAAGTCATATTTAGTTTATAGTTTGATATTGTCTATTTTATGAACTATTCATAACAAAATATAAACAATTACTTAGTTATTTTTCTTAATTTCAATAGATTTCTATATGAGCACTATATACCAATTTATGTCGTTATCTTAAATTGTGTGACAGCTATTTACAGACTACAACAACAATTTGAAAATCACTTTTTCCATTTCCCGAGACCATGAAACATATAGATCAGTCAAAAAACAGAGGTTGAAATTGTGACGATTACCAAACTGACCCTATTCTTCGTTTACTGGGTCAAACATACAACATAGGGTTTTTGCCTTCAAACCGCTGATGAAGTCTCATTGTACGAGCTGGTGAGTGGATGGAAAACTCGTAAAGGGGACAAATCTACTGGGCTGTGACACAATAAGCCAATGGTCTCAGTGTCTCGGAGTGATCTAACTCCTTAACCACTTTCTTTAATCTAATCTGGTATAAGAACAACAAAACAATAACTTCATTGGATCTGTTAATACTAACCCAGATACGAAAAAATCAGATCATGATATTACAACAAAATGTAGGAAAGAATCCAATCAATTTGTAACTTTAAATTTAGACATTTATTAAAATTATACAATATATTATGTTTCACTGTATATTATATACCCTCTCACATATTACACAAAGAAGTACTATAATGAAACCTATAGTGTTATACCAAATCAAAGATTCATTAATATTCATAATTGATTTTAATATCACTTGGGGTTTTAACATAAAGGAACAAGTTAAGCGGAATACAAATGTTGTTATTGTATAGTCTGGATTAGGAATGTTTACTTACAGTTTATGATAAAATGTTTAACCTATCCAATTCTGTAGACATTCAAAGTTTACAAAGAAAGCCACAATCGTAAAAGAAAATATATTAATTTCCCTTTATACGTCACATTGACAAAGGAAATAGTGACTTAATAACGTAATGACTTTTATGATTTGTATTTACTTTAATTGCTAATTTAAAGATAATAAGGGTTGACCGTTCTGTTTTAGATTTTCCTTTATTAAAGTGGGTTTATTTTTAAATTAAGCGAATTTTTTATTATGTAAATTTTTTTTCTCTTCTATCCATATTAAATTGGTAAAAAATTTTAAATCGTAAAATCTTCACTGAATATACCAGAACTATAAACCTACACTTACAAAAATGCCTGTATTTTAAAATGTTTCTTATTATTATTATTATTACTTTCCCAGTATATGAAATATAGGGTAAGTTTGGTAATTACCAAAATATTCTAACTCAGTTTTTGAGTGGTCTACACTGTCTACAGGTTTCATAGAGTCAGTAAACCAAAAATTTAAAAACGATAGCGGTAAACAAAAATTTAAATAGGAACATGAAATTTGGTATAGAGAACTATAATAGTGTGTTCATTAGAACACTGTTGAAATTCAGAAAAATCTAATTGTAAATATACAAATGGCGGCCATTTTAATATGTTTTTGTTCATATCTTGTGTTACTTAGATTAACTGCAAATTTATTACGCGCTAAATTAAATACAAATTTTCCGATTTTAGTTCTGCACGTAATGGTATCAATCTCACCTCCCTACGAAAACAAATAGCGAAAAAAAATGTAAAAAATGTAATTTCGAACATTGATCTCTCAAGAAATGTGAATTCGTATAGTTACGAGATCCAACAACACAAGTGTAGCGATTGGAGGCTCATTAGAGCCGAGACACTGACACGAGCGAAGCGAAGCGAAGCGAGTGGAGACTTTTAATATGCAAATCTACGAGGCCAGTTAAGTATTACCCGTCGTCGGAAAAGTAGTAATATACACAATTTCAAGGTTATGATACGAAGGAGGTGTTACTGACAAGAGCGAAGCGAGTGGGAACCTAATAATATACACATCTACAAACCGATTTAAGCCCTATCCGACGTCATATACACAATTACTAGCTTCATAAAATGTGTGTAACAACTGTTTTAAACAAACTGAATAAGTCACCTTGATCTACTATTACAAGTTAACATTTCCTACAATAAAAACCAACCCTTTGGTATTAGTTTTAAACCATGTCTATTATATTTTGGCGCTGGGTATGTACCCTGTTGTCCCCAACCAACTTGTTTGTATTTTAAGAATTAACTGAGAAATGTTTTTATCTCTGTTTATCTAAGGAAATACTTCATTACAACGTAGATTTACAGTTAGTCGTGAGAGGTGTATATTACAATGTGGATCGATCCACGCACCCTCTTTTTATATTAATGAAGGGTTGCTACTTATGCATCACATTGTCACGTGACATGGGTTAGGAAATACAACTTTCTACCCCACACACGTCTCTTTTCTCACTTTGAACGTCGGTAGAATTGGGACTATTATTTATGTTAAATTGACAGTTGTTTGTCAAACGAAATATATTATTCCAGTCTTCTTTTAAGTTACAACCAATACTTTCCTAAACACGAGCGATCCAAATTTTTGCAGGAAAATAGCTTAGCTCGATTATATCCTCTATTTTTCTTCTTTTTTTTTTTTTTTAGTACAAAGGTTCAGATTTAGTGCACATACTTTCTACGTTACGTTTACTAGTCTATCAAAATAAAACATTTTATTTTGTTTAAAATATTTATTTTCGAATATCTCGAAAACTGTTAACTTCACGAAATATTTAGAAGAGATAAAATGCTTTTCTCTTTTATCGAAAAACAATAATGTATTTTTTATATAGATAAAAAAATAAGAAACCTAAAAATTTAATCTTTGTAACTGTTTAAAACGCAATTGTCTACAAAAATTATATGCTCTCTCATTCAATATAGTCTATATCCCAAGGTGATTCGGTAATCATGCAATCTATCTTGCGCATGAGATTATATTAGGTGTCGCAAGACACTTTTAAAATAAGAAAATGCATTAGTTTAGTATAAGAAATAAAAAATATAAAAAATACAGCTCAGCTTATGAATGCCTACGTTAAGATTTCTAACTACCTTAGTCTAATTAGTGAATGTGTGATCCCCTTCTTTTATTAGGTCTGGATATATATGACGCATGTGTGTTACAGCTTAATATTATGACATTGTACGATTGAAGAATCATGAGAAATAGGTTTGGGCAGGTAATAAAGCAAATATACATAGTCACCTAGCCAGACGTACTTTTTACCATGACAAATATATGTTTTAATAATAAACATCGAGCGATGACACTTTCACTAACTTGACAAACGTAGTCTTAAATATTAACATTGGTATTCGTAACCAGAACTGGTTTTCGTACGTTTATATTTCTTATTTTACATTTAAGTAATGGATTTTGGTACTTCAAAAGTGTCTTGCAACACTTAATAAGATCTCATTTTTTTTCAAAATAACTAATAGTTAATAAAAGATTTTCTTAACTAAATTTCAGGGCAAAGTCCGAGAACCTCTGCTTGTATGCCAAAGGTGTGGTTACCTAACGGTTGTCATAATGAATCATTTTGTTTCAAACGTTTAGCCCAAGACCTTGTGATCACTCCTTGTGGAAATCTAACTGAATAAATTTCAGACTATACAGGAATTTCTTAATTCAATTTTAGTTTTTATTAACAGAAACAAAAATATATATCTCAAATTTATAATTGTGGACTCTGGCCTATTCATAAAATGTGATTATTCGTATAGTTACGACAAGCCCGCCAGGACACTTATATGGACAGAGCTAGTGGAGAATTTTAATATATGCTCACTACGACCTAACGGGCCTAGCCGATGTAAGAGAGTAGACATATATCCAATTACGAAGTTTGGAAAACTTGTGTAACAACTGTTTTAAGCAAACTATTGGATAAGACCGCTTAATCTACCATTACAATTTAACATTTCCTTTTAGGCCCAAGAAATCAACTTTTGGATATTAACTTTGGTGGATTTTCTTGTATTAATTTTAATACATTGTATGATGGGACTGGTAAGTGTCATTATCGCACCCACCAAGTTGTTAAAATAATATTACAACTACCACAATTGGTATAAACAAAGTTGTTCAAAATTGAATTGTCTTCCTACACACAGTTTGATACTTTGATGTTCGCTTCGTAACGTATGTAACACGTTATGTTATGTTTCATGAACTCACTCATATGACAACAGAAAATAAGAAGGAACACCTAAAATAAACATTTTCTTTGATTATATTTCATCTATACTATGAATAAAGTTAAGTAGCACTTAAGAAGAGAGTTTGAGCTTTCATCTTGAAAGCCTAGAAAATATATATTCGAGGAAAACTATCAGAATAAAACGAGAAAAGGCATAAAAGAAAATAACAATATGTTCTTTTATAAATATTACAACAACCAACAAAGGACAATAGAAATCTTTCATCCAATGTATGACATTAAACCCTTATCAATGGAGGTAAGTAAAAAGACATCTACAATAAATCCGGGTATTATTCCCCAGACGTTCATCAAAGCTTGATATAATTAATGAAATATTACGGTTAAGACTTTATGTCCAAAGAGAATTCAATAATAATAATAAATAAGTTATACTCCTACTCTCTGGCATATTGCTGTCCCATCTCACAACCGCTCACGTACTCTATTATGCATCACCTCGACTACGGGAATTTATCTAAATAAAGCTACACAACTTGGCTGAGACGATGCTGCACTATGAAGATAATTTAGTTTAAACCTCAGGAAAACTCAAATTTAACGTGTTGTTAAAAATGGGAAGTGCACAAAGTGCACTCTTTTTTACAATAATTTTTCAACTCATTAATAATTAATTATGAAGGACGAAAAATATGTCAAAGGGGCTTGAAAATGTTCACTTACAAACTTTCTGTAAAATCAAAATCACTAAAAAAATAGTCCTTCTATCAATGTTACTTGCATCAATTCTCGTGCCATTTTGTTTTTTTACCTCAACAGAAAACAGTTCATATTTTATCTGAAAAAAAACAACAAAATCCATAACTTTTATTTCCGATTTACTTTTATTTTATTTTTACTTTTTCACATATACGTCGTAAAGAAAAAGTTATATGATAAATGGACAAATTTTACTTTAGGCAGAAATCTATTTTAACAACCACTATAAGTCCCCTAATTTTTTTAAAGAATATCTGTCTGTCGATACAGTCTTTAAAAAATAATAATAAAACTATTAAAGATGAAAACAGTACAATATAGTAGAGAAACTTAACAAAATATAGTCTGCTTTAGGCGTAAACATAATGCCGCCTTGTAGACACGGAACATTAATAATGGCTTTATCCTTGTAAGTTTAAATTAGCTTAATTACTGTTAAAGAAAGGAATAAGACACGTTCATACCTTTTAAAGATATTATTTTGTATTATAAGTAATCTTGTTATATTCAGATCCAAGGTAATGCTTGTAATTTATCGTCAATAATTAATAGCGGCTTAAACTGACACAATTGGTTGAAAGGTTTGATAATGGTTGTTAATCAAATATATGTATCGAAGTTTGCTTTCCTTATTAAAAACCACTATAATTAAATTGATTAAAACTTCCTAATAATTATTCCATCATTCATTTAGTCCATGATCGTGAACGGACATTTGGTTGTTAAACTCACTTCATTCTAATAAATTTATTCTCTGCGTATGTCATGACTTCCGTTATTAATACCCTAACCAATATACCAATGTATAATAATTTATTGATGAGGGTAAATTTCTTTTTTTTTTCAGTTAAAACTGTTACCATTCCAAACTTTACAATATATATATATATATATATACGATGATGCATACAACTTGTATTTACTGAAACTGTAAAATCCAATGAATGATAAATCACTGTCACAATGCAAGAAGCTAGTAATCTATAACGCATTACTTTTAATGTAGTTTAAATGGTTCATTAAGCACAATCAAATATATACGGAAGTAAATTTTTATATAAAAATGGTGTCATTTTCGGGGAGATAAAGGATGGAAAACATTTGTTAAAAAAACCTCCGATAATATCACTAGGGGTGATTTTTCATTAGATATTGTTATTTTATATTTTTCCCCGTTTTTGTTCGAAGTAATTTTCCTATCGGTGGAATGGTGCTTTGATAATATGCCTCTACTAATAGGATTTTTGAATTTGGAAAGTAACTTATAATGTTAATCCTGTAATAAAAGCTATACAATGGAACGATTATTTATTGACAAACAATACAAAATTTAAACACTAACAATAACAATATTATTACTAAAATTATAAAATTAGGATTCTGAGCTCAGGGTTTAAAATTGGACAAAATTGTATAATGAATTACAATTAAATTATTTAGTCTATGAATCTTTTGATAAAAAGGTACAATGAGGAAAACAAAGATAGAAGAACTGTTTGATGATTGTAATTGATAGAAATATACTGTGCCTCAGAAGTGGGAAGTTATGAATATGAGCAATAAAGATTTAACACTGTTTTTTTTTTAGGTACTTTTTTGGATAACTGTCTTGGATATAATTTTGGAATGTTAAAAATTGAATAATATTGTTTTCCTTTTTTGAACAAATTAGATCTTTCTTAATGTTTTCTGTAGATGTTAGGTAATAGTAAGTGGATAAAGAACTTACCAAATGTTAGATAATATTTTAAATAATATAATTATTGGCAATGCTGTATTGGTTTTACTTATAGTTCATCTGCGTTTTCTTATATATATTTATTTCTTCTGAATACTCACTTAATTATTAATTCACTATCAACAATTCTGGTATTCTTAGGAATTGATAATCTAGTCCTTTCTGTCTTGAAGCTATTCAGTAACTGTTTGTACCACTTACAATTTGTTGTGAGTCCAGAAATGGGAGTTCTTCTTCGTCTTCTTCATAGAGATGAATGTTTATACCATTCACACTATTGGACTTTTAATTATAGGTGTGCATTTTATACTATTTACAATATTTGAAATGAAATGTTGCTTTATGGATATGAATACAATTTGTGAAAAATATTACTTTATGATATAATTACATTTGTATTATTTACAAAACTAATATTTTTTAATTAATGCATGGATGGAGTGTATGATAATTTGTTCCATGATTATACTCATTTATAAATTTAAAATTTCACATTATATTGAACTGAAATTGTATATATACTAACCAAATTAATACAGCTTAAGCAGACCATACATGGAATAACTTTAAAAAAATTTCAAATACTTTTGTAAACAACAGTATTAGACTTAACAGTACATGTAAATAACAGTATTAGACTTAACAGTACAGGTTGGTTTAGTGAAAAAAAATCTAAATCTACGTATTTCACTTGTGACGTACAATTTTAAAACATTGTTAATCACATAGGTATATAATTTTTAATTTATTATCTCCTAAAAAGTGTGCTTTATTTTGCTAGTAAATAAAACAATTTTTTAAAGTATGAATACAAATTTTAATTTTAATCAATTTTTCCCTTCTTTCATTCCTTTTTCTCATGTTTGTGAACCCTGGGTAGCAAAAGGAAAAAACTTATTGGTGAGAACA
Organism: Aphrophora alni; assembly: GCA_963513935.1. Classification (NCBI taxonomy): domain Eukaryota; kingdom Metazoa; phylum Arthropoda; class Insecta; order Hemiptera; family Aphrophoridae; genus Aphrophora; species Aphrophora alni. The sequence continues at coordinate 33,726,026 of OY740766.1, forward strand.
TTGTTTACTTTAAATTCACCTATTCTTTAAAAATAATAATAAAATCTTTTCGGTACATAAAATCTTTTCTTATCCTCCAAATAACTGATCTCCCTTGTATTTTACAATCTACCGAGGTTTTCAAATATTTCGCATTTCCAGGACGTTTTATTTCCAATAAACTCATTTCTATTATTTAATAATGTCTGCCATAGAAATTTTATAAATGTACGTAACGAGCAGGTACTTCAATTAAAATATATCTTATCTTTCAAGGATTCAAGTAAGGACTAAGGTCGTTCCTTTCCGTTAAATGGTATTCGTTTACCAATCGCCTTATTACACTTCATTAAAATAATTCATGTCTCCTATTGTCTTTTTCCTGTGTCTCTTTTTGTGTCCTAAACTATATAATCATACCTGATTTCAAATAGTTTGTTTCTGCTTTTTAATGTGTTTCAGAGAACTGCACGATCCTGCACATTATAGCTCCTACATTTGCTGCTTGATGTTTCATAAATCTATACACCTTGCCTATTATTCTCTATGTAGAACGTTTTTCTCATCAATGTTTAGTCTTAAAACCACAAAAAAAAATGTTTTTAAATTGTACAGTTGTCCATACATATTTTATGGAATATTAGACAATTTTCGTTGTAACTCTTTGATTAATTTTTAGAACCGTCTTTTAAAGAACTCGTTTAAAGAACCTACTTTATTATAATTGTTAATAGTTTATATTGGCAGCCGTTAAAATGTGACACACAAAAAAATGTATTCTTTTACAGAATATTTTATGATAGCAACATTTCAAGTTTTATTCTATAGAAAATTAGCTTACAGCGATAGTAAGAAGTAAAGAAGATACGCCTAGTATTGCAAAATTTCATAATTGATTACCTTTTCAAAACTATACTCGTACATAAGAGTAATATGTCACCTAACACAATGTATTTTGAAGGTAAATACAAAAGCACTTTAATTGAGTTTTCTATCCCCCCTTGCGTGTTTCACGCAGTTTTCCTTAAACACATGGCTTCGCGTTACATGTCCCTAGGTTAAGTTATATTTTACATTTTAGTTAGAATATTACTTTAAATAAATGATACATAAACCCTATCTGACGCTCCCTGGCACACACACGCACTCACACACTTTCACACTTACACGCAAGCACGTTCAATTTATATGATTGAAACCTTTTCGAGATTCATAGCTACAAAAAAAAACTTTAAAACTGCATATAACTTTGAAACAATTGTGTATATTTCTTCAATGAAAGAGAATAAAATATAAACAGAGTCATATCGTTTATGTTTCCAACTTATTGGAAATCATCATCGAAGTCATTCATCATTCCAGAGGTAGCTGCAGCATCATTCCACTAACCATTCTTCACTGTTCACTATCTTGTAACCCCATTTCGGTTATCATCCAAAAAAATATTCCATAAGCGCCAATAATTTTGTCTTTTTATGCTTTTTAATTAGCCATGTCACAAGATGTTGGTTCCCATTTGAAAATTTCGAGTACACCAAAATCCCCCCCTTTAAGAGGAGGTGTAAAATTGAAACTATCACAAAAGAAACTTCAGGTGACTTAGTTAACAGTTCCAAAAGGGTTTGGCTCTTTTCAAGTTCATACACAAGTTAAGGTGGGGCGATAGAAACTTTACTAACGTACTTTATATACAATTTCGAAGCCCACAAGCTCCGAGACACTGACACGAGCGAAACGAGCGGAGATATTTTTAATAGCCTATATACACATCTACAAAGCCGATTTGGGCCTAGCTGAAGCCAAAAAAGTAGCGTTATACACAATTAAGAAGTTCAGAAAACCGGTAACGTTTGATCTATTTGTGTGCATTACATTTAGATGGACGTTGCCCATCAATTTGTTTTAGTTTGTGATATTCAGAAACGTTTTTACTAATTCGGTTGTGTTTTATAATCTGCAACTTGAATTTAATTGCTCAACTTTATATACTAAGTATTATCATCTTTAAATATTACTCTTATCAAATAAGTATGGTCCAATGTTTAATATACTGACATAAAATATTGTGGATTTATGTGTTTTGTTCTTTTTTTGGGAACACACGAAAAAACTGCTGTACTCATATTGTAGTCGTCAGCAACCAACCCACCACCTGCTAGTCTCACCACATATCTATTGAATTGCACACCTATTCATTATGCGTGTATCAACATTATATTTATTTACTTGAGATTATCTATAGTTACTTTTTATTTTTAAGTTTGTATTAAAAAGACTTTGATTAATATCAAAATACCCCCATTTTGAGCATCTACGAGAATTTATTGAATATAATGATAATGAAACATTCAATAAAAACCGATATTACCACAAAAGTAAATATTTTCCGTTTAAATAAAATAATTTATATTATTGTAATTTGTAATTGTAATTAAATTTTGTGATAGTTGACGAAAATTTTAAATAATATAATTTGTTTTAAAAAAAACAAATACATAAACTGATTTTTATGCCAATAATAATAAATTGAATTTGAGCATACTTACTTGAATGTGTATTGTTTAAAGATGATAAAACCAAAAATATTGTATACATCAACAAATATATTTAAAGATGTGTAAGTAAATTCTAGTTCAAAATACCATCAAATTAGTAAAAATATTTTTTGAAAAGTCATATATTAGTAATAAAAATCATTAAATTATTTATACATATCAATTTTGAACTTTTACTCTAATTTTGATTTTAATTTACACCAATCAGATCATTAAACGGAGTTATGATTAATTTTGTGTGCCACCTCTCTGAATTCAAGAGTGGTTTAGTACCAAGCACTGTATCTGTGGGTGCGTAAGGCTTGGTTTTTCAATCCCTTTACCTGGTAACCTATTAGACCTATATATAATATTTATAACTAGGTTTTAGATTAGAGTTTAATATGACACATTAGCTTATTATGTTTTTTGTATGGACCTTGGAAAGTGGTCCTTGGTATTACCTAGTAGTAGACAAACACAATAAAACAATTCTTTTTATACTCTCTACTGATTAAGAAAGTGAACAATGTTTACGAAATATTTTAGAACTTTACAGTTTTTTTCAATGTCTTTTTCTACTTGTTTACTACTAGGAAATTCCAAAGACCACTTTCCAAGTTAAACCTGTGTCTTCTATCTATATAAAATGTAAAACCAAAATTTGTAGTTATAAATTATTAGATACATAGAATATTTTCGAAGAAGTAAATTGTTACGAATAATTGTCTATACTTTCACCTGGTCATTTAATGTTTCCGTGCATCTTTAATAACATTTCCAGAGTTATACAAAATACCTGATTTTTTAAATTTTAAAATAAAATGTGACCAATATGCAAATCCAAAGATTTTTTTTTAATGTATTCTCTACATCAAGACTTAAACTTTCCAAAAAAAAAATTAGAACGAACTCAAAATTTCTGATGACGATACTATAAAGCTTTACTAGACGTAATCTTATACGAAATCGGGGGATTCAATAAATTATGTATGTTTAATGACCTACATTTAACATTTCATTTTCCGTTACTGGGCGTTGTCATGATAGAAACTTAGCTTCATTTCCGATAGAATATTACTTTAAACTCTGTATTTTGACAAACAAGAATCATTAAAATAAATCACCTACAACAATCTAAAATATATTGAACGTCAGTCTCAATCCTGTCCCTAGACTACCTAATCATCCGTACACTCCACTAATCTAAACTAACTTTTAAATTTGTGCAAAGCATGAAACTTATACGTGCGAAGTACAGGTTGTACGTGGCTATTCAGATAAATGAACCACTTGTTAAAAGCGATCAATATATGCCGCCGTAACCGTAGAAAGCTAAACACGCAGGTAAAGTAAGAATAATAAAAAGTCTCTACGCAGTTATTACGATAAGAGACGACATACATTAGGGGTTCTGATTATCATCTATCAATTGTAACACAAATCTCTATAACTTTCGTCTTTAACACAAAATATCATTTGCACTTATATATTTATATGGAAATTTAATCTATATATATTTATTTGTGTCATCAAATCAAGTAAATACTTACTGAAGAAGGTACAGCTGTTTCGACATAACTTACCAGGCAATACATATTAAAACACTTCTATTAAAACATATTACACACATCAAATAAAAAACATTTTCTCCAAGACAACGCTCGCCCGCACAAAGATTATGAACAACTGGAAACTATTGAAAGTTTGTACTAGGAAGTCCTACCCCACCCTCCTTATAGTCCTGATTTGGCTCCATCAGATTTTCACTTGTTTGGACATATGCAAGAATTTTTGCGAGGTAAGAGATTTGAAAACAATGAAGATGTGAAGACAGCGGTGCAAGTTTTGTTTCGACACCAAAGTAAAGAATTTTTCGCTGAAGGCATAAAAAAAGTGGTACGACGATAGGAAAAGTGTATAAATGTAGGGGAGGATTATGTTGCAAAATAGAAAAGGTTTTACCTATAAATAATAAAACACTTTAACACTACGTCATTTTTCTCTTTACTTATTGAACGACCCTCGTACTTTAAAAGTCAATTATCGCAAATATTATATAGATAATATTAAAATATTTTTAATCTTGTGTATAGTACATGTCAAACTATGTGAATGTCAATAGTGAATGTCAATTACTTCGGAAACAAGATTTTAATATTTTCTATATAATCGTTGTTATAATTTTTTTTAAAGTATTTGTTGTAATATGTTTTAAAAGCAGCGTTTTAATATGTTAACCTGATGATGTCATAACTTATGACGAAACAGCTATAACTTCTTCTGATTTGAAGTACAAAAAGAAATACATATATTTAATAGTCAGATGGTAATATGAAATTATTGAAATATAATCTATCTATTTTATTTACTATCAAATTCCTTCCGAGACGAAATTTAAAAAAATTATGTATTTTACACTAAACATTACATGAGTGAAACTTACACAATCTATATACAACAGGTAGTAAACAGGTTTGTGAGATAATTCTCAGTGAATATACATAATTTATTAAATATTTTGTTTTATTGTTACTATTCATATTACAGTAAAGAATCGATTGGTTTATGGTACGTAACGTATCAAAATGAATCATTTTGATTTTAATTTTTGTAAATCTCTAAAAATACAAGATTATTTCTACTTACCGTTTTAATGGGGTTACTTTGTGATCATTATTAATTTTTAAATTAAATATAATATGACCTCCAAAATTAAAGATTGTGCCTCCTTTAAATCAACATTTAAACTCGACGCTCAAAATGATAGACCAATTCTGTAGATTGGATTTACGTATATCTCAAAATGAAAGAGGTCTATTTCCTTTTAACTCTTACGTCCCAACTTTTATCTTTACATTCTACGAGTATTGTTTCTTTTCCCGTTCTAACGTCTTTGAGCGCATCACAATCATTTCAGTACTCATGGTTTCACTTATAACGAGTACGGGTGTGGCAATCCCATAACCAGATCTACACTTTGTTCTTGTAGTCTTGGATTAAGTCCATTTCTCTCTTGACTAACCGTTGTTCTATTCCGACTTTGATGCTATTACAGTATTAGAGGACTAGGGGTCTCTGGGTGGATTCCAACTCCGTACCTTGAAAGGGAAAGTATGAGGGCATTTCAACTCCCAACCCGTAGAGAGAGAGAGAGAGAGAGAGAGAGAAGAGCATTGCAGGCTGTCATCAGGCTGTTTGACCAAAGTCGCAGGGAGCGTTAGTTCGTTGAAGATTAGCGAAAGATGAAGGTCGAAAGTGTATTACGCAGAGAGGGCAGTTCGGGTTAATGGTTGACGGAATTAAATTTTGTAAGACATAAGGTATTCAAGTGCAGTAAGATTTGGTTTTTGTGAAGTCGACGCAATCACGGCTGCAAAGCTAGGTGTTTCACTCAAGGTAAGTACTCTAATATTTAAGTTTGCTCTCTACCACTTTTCCGTAGCTAAACTGGTTTACGAGGTTTAGGTTAGGTTAGGTTAGATGCGTACTGTAATATTACTCTCTCTCTCTCTCTCTCTCTCTCTCTCTCTCTCTCTCTCTCTCTCTCTCTCTCTCTCTCTCTCTCTCTCTCTCTCTCTCTCTCTCTCTCTCTCTCTCTCTCTCTCTCTTCTCTCTCTCTCTCTCTCTCTCTCTCTCTCTCTCTCTCTCTCTCTCTCTCTCTCTCTCTCTCTCTCTCTCTCTCTCTCCTCTCTCTCTCTCTCTCTCTCTCTCTCTCTCTCTCTCTCTCTCTCTCTCTCTCTGGGTTGGGAGTTGAAATGCCTTATACTTTCAATTTTAAGGTTGGGAGTTGAAACTCAGCCGGGGTCTCTATGCTCTTTGTTTAAGGCGATGATGACCTCCAGGTTTTTGTGCCTTTAAACAACAACGAAATCCAATCATTTCACACTAAATGTGTAACTAATCTTCATGACTTTAACTACAAGTCGATGTTGCTTTTTCTTTTTAATTGCGAAATATTACAAGTTAATGACATTATTAGTATATTGACATGTCTAAAATACCTAATGTCATACAAACCGTTAAAGTGTCATATTTCTTAATTTGGAAGACGAAAAATTAGAGAAAGGAAAACACCTAACGATTAGGGTTTCTTTTTGAAAATTACTAATTTCATTGTATCATAATTTTCTTTTACGAGCTATTTTGAATATTTGTTAGTGTTTTTATGTATGTACATTTAACAAAAGATTTGATCGTATTGGCTTGGACCGACTATTTATGAGATTCTTGTAGGGGTGGGAGGATACAAAAACAAGATAAAACCGACACAAAGTAGGTTTAGTCTCGTCCAGAGTAGGCCTCGTGCATCACTATTGAAAATATATCGTTAGATTCATCTATACTATGTGCATTTAAGAATATAAAAATGAGTGCTGGGAAAAGTTTCTTAAAATGACAGATTTATTCAATGATACAACTTTAACGTCGCACCACATTAGATATTCTCGTCTTGCAGATAACATGTTTTGCTTTCTTAATATTTCCTGAGAAGGAATCTAGACCTGTGATCACATTAAGATTTACAACAGAATGCGGCTATATTTTCTAGTAGAAATGTTTTTATTGAGAAAACTAATGTCAAATATTTGCCCAGTCATGAGAATAACAAATTTCATAAATGTAAAAATCCTCAATTTCAACCCTGTGTATTTCTAAAATTAACAATAGAATATTGGCGTGCCACAGTATCAAATTAGTATACAGTTAATAATGACTTTTTTCTACGTTTACATTCAGTGTTCTAATAGTCTCAGTTTTTTAATTTTGGGGGTTTTTTGTGTGCTGTTTTTTACAGATTTGGTCTGACGCCTTAATGGAAAAGTTGAAAAGGGTTTTTCCTAAATTTTAAGCATCCTCTACAAAAATATCGCATCTAACAAATGAATGGCTCTGTATGTATGGTTATATTGTAATATTAATTTTATTGATTTGTTACGTTACTTTCTCATATATTTTATATAGAAAGTATTGTCATGGAAAAATTAAAAGCAGCTGTAATACAACAAACACTCAATATCTACACTATTAATATTGATCAAATCTGAAATAAACGTATCATGAAAAAATCCAAGCTAAAGGTTTGAAATAACAAAATTAGAGCGCGAAAGTTATCGGTTCAAAATGTAGGAGAAACCATGGACGAAGTCTTAAAATTTTAATGTTTTAAAATCGATACAAGGAATTTTTATTGAATTTTGGTGAAATGTAAAAATTTGAGTTAAACTGAAAGTAAATAATATTAGAGTTACAATAGAAAATATCAAAATGAACCCTAAATGCCGACAAGTTAGATTATTTTATAATTAATCACGAAACTGACTTCGGATTATACATCCTTAGATTTTAAGAATCTTTAAAATTTGATCGAAAATGCTTGTTTAAATATTCCAGCTTTTAAGTCAATGTTCTTAGTTCCCGTTTTGTCCGTAACCCCGGCATAAGGGAGGGGGTCCCATTTGTGTAGTAATTTGATCTTAATATTCTTAAAGGCCTATTTATATTATCCTCTAAATTAGAAACTACTTGGTTTATTTAATTTTGTAACTAGGCATGCCAGAAAGTTCGTGGAATGGTTTTATAAACATTTATTATAATAATTTGTTTCTGCTTTTTATAGAACAACAATTTGGGGATTAGAAAACTCAAGGAAGTTTATTGAGTACAAAAGGGATTCACACAAACTAAACAGTTTTTGTGCTCTTAGCAACCGTGAAGTGTATGAACTCTTCTTGTTTATTGAGTACGAAAGGGATTCACACAAACTAAACAGTTTTTGTGCTCTTAGCAACCGTAAAGTGTATGAACCCTTCTTGTTTATTGAGTACGAAAGGGATTCACACAAACTAAACGGTTTTTGTGCTCTTAGCAACCGTGAAGTGTATGAACTCTTCTTGTTTATTGAGTACGAAAGGGATTCACACAAACTAAACTGTTTTTGTGCTCTTAGCAACCGTGAAGTGTATGAACTCTTCTTGTTTATTGAGTACGAAAGGAATTCACACAAACTAAACGGTTTTTGTGCTCTTAGCAACCGTAAAGTGTATGAACCCTTCTTGTTTATTGAGTACGAAAGGGATTCACACAAACTAAACGGTTTTTGTGCTCTTAGCAACCGTGAAGTGTATGAACTCTTCTTGTTTATTGAGTACGAAAGGGATTCACACAAACTAAACGGTTTTTGTGCTCTTAGCAACCGTGAAGTGTATGAACCCTTCTTGTTTATTGAGTACGAAAGGAATTCACACAAACTAAACGGTTTTTGTGCTCTTAGCAACCGTGAAGTGTATGAACCCTTCTTGTTTATTGAGTACGAAAGGGATTCACACAAACTAAACTGTTTTTGTGCTCTTAGCAACCGTAAAGTGTATGAACCCTTCTTGTTTATTGAGTACGAAAGGGATTCACACAAACTAAACAGTTTTTGTGCTCTTAGCAACCGTGAAGTGTATGAACTCTTCTTGTTTATTGAGTACGAAAGGGATTCACACAAACTAAACTGTTTTTGTGCTCTTAGCAACCGTGAAGTGTATGAACTCTTCTTGTTTATTGAGTACGAAAGGGATTCACACAAACAAAACTGTTTTTGTGCTCTTAGCAACCGTGAAGTGTATGAACTCTTCTTGTTTATTGAGTACGAAAGGGATTCACACAAACTAAACTGTTTTTGTGCTCTTAGCAACCGTGAAGTGTATGAACTCTTCTTGTTTATTGAGTACGAAAGGGATTCACACAAACTAAACTGTTTTTGTGCTCTTAGCAACCGTGAAGTGTATGAACCCTTCTTGTTTATTGAGTACGAAAGGGATTCACACAAACTAAACTGTTTTTGTGCTCTTAGCAACTGTGAAGTGTATGAACTCTTCTTGTTTATTGAGTACGAAAGGGATTCACACAAACTAAACTGTTTTTGTGCTCTTAGCAACCGTGAAGTGTATGAACTCTTCTTGTTTATTGAGTACGAAAGGGATTCACTAAAACTAAACTTTTTTTGTGCTCTTAGCAACCGTAAAGTGTATGAACTCTTCTTGTTTATTGAGTACGAAAGGGATTCACACAAACTAAACTGTTTTTGTGCTCTTAGCAACCGTAAAGTGTATGAACTCTTCTTGTTTATTGAGTACGAAAGGGATTCACACAAACTAAACGGTTTTTGTGCTCTTAGCAACCGTGAAGTGTATGAACTCTTCTTGTTTATTGAGTACGAAAGGGATTCACACAAACTAAACTGTTTTTGTGCTCTTAGCAACCGTGAAGTGTATGAACTCTTCTTGTTTATTGAGTACGAAAGGGATTCACACAAACTAAACTGTTTTTGTGCTCTTAGCAACCGTGAAGTGTATGAACTCTTCTTGTTTATTGAGTACGAAAGGGATTCACACAAACTAAACTGTTTTTGTGCTCTTAGCAACCGTGAAGTGTATGAACTCTTCTTGTTTATTGAGTACGAAAGGGATTCACACAAACTAAACTGTTTTTGTGCTCTTAGCAACCGTGAAGTGTATGAACTCTTCTTGTTTATTGAACGCACTGTGTCTGACTGGCAACGTTTATTTAGATACTATGTCAGAATAACTCATTCCTCAACTTATAGAAGATATTCCTAAACTTTTTTCAGCAAGATGGTGCTCCTGCATACTACAAATCTGAGGTACGCAAGTTTTTTAATGATACGTTGCCAGATAGTAAAATTGGTCGCTCTGGAAATGAAGACAGACCTCTGTTGCGTTGGCCGACACGATTTTCGAACTTAACTCCTTGCAATTTTTCTGGTGGGGATTCATCAAAGACACAGTTTGAAACTCTCCTATGCCTCTAAACCTGCAAGAGTTAAGACAGCGCATAACGGAAGCAGTGCAATCCATAACACAGGAAATGTTGCAGAGTGTGTGGATAGAGTTGGAATATCGCCTGGATATTTGCGGAGTAACTAATGGCGCTCATATCGAGCATTTATAGTGCATATTAAAATTTTTGTAATTTAAATTAAAACTTGTTAATATAACAAATTTTTTTATGCAGTTTTCATGATTTTGTGACTCTTGGTCTGCAAATAAATTAACGTTATTTTTGCACCATTCTTTTTTAATCACCCTGTACGTATATATATTTGTCAACACTACAATAAGTTAAAAAGATCGCTGAGAAGAGATTTGTGCCGAATGTATCATTACTCTCAAAACACGAGATGGTTACACTTAGATAAGAAAGTTGTTTGAAGATCTCAGATCGGATCTAGTGTATGAAAACACTGCAATGCAGGGATGTTAACAGACTTCTTATCAACCCATTATGAGGTGTAGTGTTGTTTTAATAATCGAAGTAGATGCGGCGAGAGTCTGTTGAATATTACCTTTATTATCACCACCATGGCCTAACTACTATTAAGAATTGTTGAGTACAGGGTGGCTAAAAAATAACTCCTCTCTTCTTCTACATTTGTAAGCAGATAAACATGATTTTTAAGGAAATCCATTAGTTAACACGGAGAACTTCATGGCAAGTGACTCGATATTCTTCAACCATAAGGGGAAGTTCCAAAAATAAAAACCTAAAAATTCAAATAAAAACTTGTATTTTATCGTGTTACTAAATCCAATAAAAACGCACACAAGGAAACATTGTATGTTCAATCTTTTAGGCAGTAGACTCTCCAAACCATTTTGAATAGTAAGGCATTATAAAATAATTATATCTGTTGGGTTCAATATAATTCGTTTGAGTACAATCTTCTGCCTTATTATATGCATCTGTTGACGCGTTTCAGAGGTCTGCCATCTTCGAGTCCTACTTTAGCATGGAGTCGTCCGTTAAAACTCGTCTATATATACAAATTCTCCAAGCCCCCTACCACCAGGCTCCACCTCCGGTGTTATTTCCTTTTATGGATTTATATTTATTTCTTTTTCTTTTTTAAATTTTAGAAACATTACTTCTGATTGGTTATAAAATTGTTTGTTAATAATATTTTCTCAATTTATCTTCAGTTTAAAAATTTCTATTTTTTCAATTATATTTAAACGTATTTCTTTGTTGTAGTAATGTAATAACCATATCCTATGTGAAATTAAAGTTTCTATGAAGTTATTACATCAATACAACAAAGAAAGACGTCTAAAAATAATGGAAAATACGGAAATTTTTAAACCAAATTTATAACCAATCAGAAGTAATGTTCCAAAACGTAAAATTGTTACAATAATAAGTTAGTAAATCCACCAACGGAAATAATAAGGGAGGAGTGGTGGGGGGGACGTTGCAAAAGGTGTCTCTAGACGAGTCAGTAACGGACGAATCCAGTCTCAAAGATGAAGAAATTCCGAAACGTGTCAACAAATATAAATACTAGGATTGGCAGAAGATTGTAATAAAACTAATTTATTATTATAAGTCAAATTGGAACACAAATAACTTCAAAAACTATCTTTTTTTAAGGATTGTTTACAGAATACAATATTTTAAAATTAATCGTTATTACATTAATGGTATTAAATCAACATATTTTATCTTTACAATACTTATTCCAATTTTAATATTAAAATTTTAGTTGTAAGACAGGAAATTATAAATGTCGAAAAACAAAAATTGAGAGCCCTCGTTACATGTTTTTGTTTCAAATGTGAGGATAATATTATTTTAAATTTAATAACAATCATATTACACACAAATTACAGATTTTTAGACTTTTATAAAAATTCAACTAACATCCCATTGGAATCACCATTGTAAATTTGAGAAATTGTAATTAAATGATTTGCCTACGTTAATTCCACAGAAGGTACATAATTTCTTTTTTAAACGATGTTTGCTTGAGTTACATTACATGACGAGGGGGAAATTTCAACAAGACAACTTTAATGATAGAGATCAACCTAAACTCAAATTCACAGTAACTTATAATTAAACTATAGTTTTGATGACTGCCATCTTGACAATAAATTCTAAAAGGAAATGCCGAAAATACAAAGAGTAAAACATTCTTGGACGACTTCCATAGGCGGAAGTTCAATGTATACAAACATTTTAGTTACTGAATTCTTAAAATATATCGACATTCAAAAGAAAAGTAACTATAGAATAGACGAATATTTTGTATTCTAGGTTATCTTAAAATACTAGGCTAATAAATTATCTTCACTAGACTACTTCATATAGAAAAAAACTAACGATTGCATGATAACGTTTAGGTACAAATTCTAATGTCGAGATTTTATTTGTACTAGTATTGAGAATTATTTGAATTAATTAAATAAATAGTTTTAAAAAATATTGAAATAAGTAGAAATATTGATAAACCGACATTTCTCCCTCTCCCCTTTCCTCCCTCCTCTCTCTCCCATACCTCCCTCCCCTCCCCTTCCTCTGTGAAAGACAATAAAACTAGATAATAAACAACATGCTCAAAATTATTGTTTATATTTCAGTATTTATTTAAAACGAATGATGACATGATTTTTTATTTTTTTTTTTTCAATAACACTTTTCAAAATTATGTCTTGCTAATCTCCTGACTGGAATGCTTTGAAAGGTTTGTTTTTAGTTGGAGATCATCGAAGAAACTCATCTTTATTACTTATAACAAAGCATACCACTGTTAAGTTAATTAAATAAATGTACAGTGACGACATGTAGGCTTTGGAACTCATTGCTGGTAAATATTAAGCATAAAGTATTGTACAGTTTAAAAAAAAAAAAATACTTTGATGTACCGGTTTCCATGATAAGTGTTCGTGACGCTGGGCCGTTTCGGGTTTGAATGTGTGTATGTATTCTTTTTTCTTAGTTTTGTTTATTTAGCGATTATTATATGATTTTATTTTTATGTAAACTTTTTTTAAATTTTATGTTTTGTTATTGTTATATATTTTTGTTTGATTTTTTTTTGTTATCGCATTTATAAATAAGTAGACATTTTTAAATTTTATATTCTGTAATAATTATTATTACATAATATGTGAATTGAAAATTATGTTTTAAGTAATAATACATTTTGTAATTGAAGTTAAGCGAAATAGAATACCCTGTCATCCTAAGTGCCTCTCATAAAATAAAGACTTATTCTATTCCATTCTCTTCTTTAGAAAATAGTAATCATATCATCTTTAAAGAAAACTCAACTCACTAAGAAAATGTATATTTATGTTTATCCTAGCTCTTTTTTTGTAATAATTCCCCCGATTTGTGACCTACTTAGTACATAGGAGATATTTCATCTAAAATAAACTGTTGCAATTCACATTTTATTATTGCACACCAAAACACAATAAATATATTTTCTCAAAACAAGTTATATTGATTCTGTTAAATATTGATGTAGTTTGCTTTAAATAATTAATTGTAATTCCGAGCCAGCTTTAATGAGAATTTTATAGTAGGCACTAACTATGACTTGCACACACCTCAAATCGGTAATACAGAATTGAATAGGATATATTTATCATTTAGGTAGTAATATACATATAAAAAAACTCTTAGTAATTTGTTTGTGAATTAGATTTTAATAGTAATTTTAATTTGGTGTGATTTTTTAAATATAAAAATTATATTTAATAAAGACAACATGGACACAGGGGTTACGCTCTTCAGGCGTAACCATACTTTTCTAAAAAATATGAAACAGTAATAATGGCGTTAAAAAGTATACAATTTTCACTTCTGTAGCAAAGAACCTCTTTCTGTTTAAACGTCCTCCAAAAAAAAAAAAAAAAAAAAAAAAAAAAAAAAAAAAACATAGGGCGCTTATTGAACGACCACGATATAGGAAGGCGGCTGTTGGTTAATCCAGGTAGCGGGCTGGATGGGGATTAATGCTGCTAATTTATCTAAAGCTCAAGGGGAGCCCAACAGATATTTCTAAAGAACATATTTTCCACCTTAACATTGAAATATGGCACGGAGATTTTCTTTAAAAGTAGGACTGGTGTCAAAAATATCCTAAAGGAAATGCATTGATTAATTGTAAAGCACTTAATCTAGGTTCTCATTGTTCTCCAAATTATGAAAGAAAATGAATCTTATTGATACCTCACGATTAGACTTAATTTAAACGATTACACATCAGTTCAAAAAACCAACCGTTCAAATAACATAATACAAGGTATAAAGTCCAAGGTAAAAATTGTCTAAAGATATTGAGAAATAACAATACTTTGGTGATCATACAAAAGTTGCTTTCTGCAGACGGATATTTAAATGTTCTTAAACCACAATAAAAATATTAGTAACATTTTTATTTATTTACTACGCCTTTGATGTTTAACCATATCTTCAAAATCAATAAAAGGTATTAAAAAATTATTTATTCTAAATACCATAACTGGTGGAATGATGATATACAACTTGAATTCATGAAAATTTGTCCTACTGCATAAAAATGTATTAATTGGTACTGTATGTAATTGGTACGGCCCAAATGGTACTGTATTAAGTACTAAACCTAAATATATTAAAATCTCGTTCTATTGAATTTACTTAATGTATAAGTTAACTTTAAAATCTCGTTCATTTGAATTTACTTAATTAAATTTGACCCTAGCCTCATGTTTTGTGTGTAATTTAATGTGTGTGTCCCTTACACTTTTGCATTTAAAATTTGTAAAATATATGTAACACCTTCAAATATATTATTTAAACATTAAATAGATATCGTTTAGTATAGAATCTATTTAATGAAAAAGTCGAAAAAAGAAACCCTCTACCTATTTTTGTATATTTATAAATAAATATATATATATATATAAATATATATATATATAAATATATATATATATATATATATATATATATATTTAAACAAATATTTCGGATGCCTTTTTGATATTATACATACACCAGATGTCAAAAAGTCCAGAGAATGTTGAGTAACTTATAAACTTATAAAGGTAGAAAGCTCAAATTAAAAAATAATTTTTTTCGTGAAAAAGACCATATTTTGGTATTACAAGGTAAATTCAATTCCACTAAAAGTGTTCAAATGTAAAGCCCCATCCAGTAATACCACATTTTAAAGGCATTGTTTAATATAAACTCATTAAACTCACTAAAGTCACTTTTTTACTAGCCAAAATGGCTGCTTTCAAATATTTAAAAAATTCAATTAGTTCAGAATTTACACAAAGAAAATAATAAAATTATAATACCAACACTTAACTATTATTTTATTTAACTTTGGTCAGGAAGTTGCATTACCCTAAAGTTTTAAATAACACAAAATTTATTCCAAAGCTAACATTTTAAAGTATAATACCAAATTTGAATATTTGACCTGTCGCTATTTTGAATTGGAGTAAACGACCTCTTGTTAACACTGTTTGTTCTAAGTGAGACTCTTAAATTGAGGTATTACTTGATGGGGCTTTACATTCATAAATTTTGAGCTGCCCCCCCAAAAACTCCATATTGAGGTGGGATTTAGTTTACCAAAATAAGATATTTTTATATTGAAAAACCTTTCTAAAATTAAAATTTTCTACTTTTTAAAGTTTAAAAGTTATTTAACCGTTCCGGGACTTTTCTAGCGCCTGTTCTATAATTTACATTCAGATCACATAAAATACATTTATAAATAGTTTAACAGTTTTATAAAAAGATAACCTGATACATTAGTAAAAGCAACAAATAGAAAAAACAAATTTCAAAACTACAAATTATAGCCTAATCACAATAAAAATTACGTTACTAAATATTTATCTACCTCTAATAATGAAAACAACATGACTTAGGCTATACCTTATCGTATTATATTAAAATCTTCACCCAACTCAAAATATATTAATAAACTCACGTAAATAAATTTATAGTAAAAGCTCTAATCTAAAAAAAACCCCTTTTGGTATACCAAAATTACCCTAAACAATAAACCAAAATTAATTGTTAGGCAATCCATAGATTGTTTATTCATACGAAAGTAATGTTATCTAACTTGTAATATATAAATCCTGTGTAATAATTTTAAAATTAGTGATACATACAAAAAATCCTATAAAAAGCAATACTAACTTCCATTCAATTCCATGCGGAATATTCACCCAACGATGAATATCCCAACAGACAATCAAAGATTTTCAAACCAGAGTATAATCGTCCAATTTATTAAGTTTTAAATTTAAGTGTACAAAGTTTTACACAGCCATCAGTCACATATTTTCAGTATCAGCCTCTTCCTTTCGAAAACACTTTATTGTAGGGTGTTTCTTTGATTAAACTGAAATCTGTAAGGCTAGGCCTCTTTACCATTATTTGTGTGGAATTCTAATGTAACCGTTCGCTGGTAAAATTTGGCATAAAGATTACATTGGCTTTACAACAAATTTCCATCATTTCTAAATAAATAATCATAGATTCACAAATAAATGTAAAGACAATAAACGCACTACACAATACGTACAAAAAATGAAAGTTGCAATCCATCTTTTACACTTAAAGGTATTTATAAATTATTAGAAGGTGAAAATAAACAAAAGCTTGAACAAATGGCCATTAAATCAAAATTACAGTTTGGATTAAATAAGAAATACATTATCCTCAGATAATCACTATAGTGAGTACGGGCAGGCAATCCCGAGGGAACCTAGCTGGATCTACACGTTATTCATGTACAATCGGGTTAGATTACTCTAATTCATCTTTCCTAACAGGTCTCTCTTGACCAACTCTCATTCTTTCCGATCCTGGCGTTATTAGATTATTCGATGGGTAGAAGTCAATTCGAACACTTATTACAATAAAATAGGTAAGATAAGATATTCTCCTAATTTAAAAAATGTACAGTGACATTTCATTTATACTCTTGATTTGTAATTTCATTTAGACATTACTTGAAGTGGCATTGAGTTTCTTTTAAGGAGACCTTTCCAATGATTACTTAAGATAAGGGTTGCCATTAAAAAAATTAGGCTTCCCCTCAGCCTCCCTAAAGTAGGGGGCACAATTTTTAATCACCATAAAAAGTAACATAATAGGTACGGTGGGGATTTCCTGTTGATATCTCAAAAAGTTTTAATTTCAGCCAGATGTATCAAGACTTATTTCACACACTGTATAAAAGTAAATGGACGCGACCTAAAATTAATAACACGTTCATAATAATTTTCTTGTTCGTATAACAACATGTTTTCTAAATTTGATATGTAAATAAGACATTAACATGAAGACACCTACAACGTATACTTCCTGCTATACTCCGATGTCTCGCTCATTTGCATAATCAACCCTGATAATATCTGCACTCCAACACCTCTGTCTTTGTTTCTGACCTTTGTATTTTTAATAATATAAAATCACACAATTCAAAAATAAAGCACTTGAATTCAACTTTACAAAACCTGAAAAGTATTCAGGGGTATTTTTTAAGCCTTATGTTTCCATGGCAATATTTGTCCGTTCGACAAAATTGTAATAAAATCATTCAATTTAGAAATTTTAAATTTTACAAGTATTTTCAACATTTTAGTTCAAACACAATTCAAAACAGTAAATAAACTAAGTTTGTGTATATTATAAAATAAAAACAAATTTTTTTTAAGTAAAAAATATTTTATGTTCTTAATTTTGTAAAATAGCAAAACCTATTATATCACTGTTTGGTAACTTTCACTTTGCCCCGATGCCTTTTTTTTTAATGTTCACAGTTGGTCAAATTCTTATATTTTGTATACTTACAGAATTTTATTGTTTACAATTTACAAATACTACGAGCCAAATTCTACAAAACAGCGTTTATCTATAATTAAAACTTCCAATTCTACAACCACCTTTGTTCAAATTATTAATGTAGAAATATTTTTAGTACTAACGGTCTAGAAATTGAAACAAACCATAAACGGTTTTTGGTTTTGAAACACCGTAAACTATACAGGGTGTTTCCCGAAGTTCAACTGCCACTCTCAGTGCTCATTCTCCAAAATTGTTCATGAAACATATGTCGGGAAACGTTTCGTTTACCGGATATCCGCCATTTAATTTGTTTCAAAATGTCATAAATTTTGGGAATTGATAACTCACTAATTACAATTAATTAAATTAACATAAATTCATGGAATACATCCAATATTAACAGTAATACAAACATTACACAGTACCTGATAAATTTTTTAGCTAACATAACAAAATAATTTAAATAATGTACAATACAAAAACTGTAATCGTTGATCAACTGTTGTTACTATATTGCCAACTTATAAAACTGGTTCGACAGACTCTAATAAAACGATGCGACAAACTCTAATAAAACGATGCGACAAACTCTGATAAAACAATGCGACAGACTCTAATAAAACGATGCGACAAACTCTAATGAAACTATGCGACAGACTCTAATAAAACGATGCAACAATCTCTAATGAAACGATGCGACTGAATCTAATAAAACGATGCGACAAACTCTAATGAAACGATGTGACAAACTCTAATAAAACTATGCGACAGACTCTATAATAAAACGATGCGACAAACTCTAATGAAACGATGCTACAGACTCTAATAAAACGATGCGACAAACTCTAATGAAACGATGCGACAGACTCTAATAAAATGATGCGATAGACTCTAATAAAACGATGCGACAGACTCTAATAAAACGATGCGACAGACTCTAATAAAATGATGCGACAGACTCTAATAAAACGATGCGACAGACTATAATAAAACGATGCGACAAACTCTAATAAAACGATGCGACAGACTCTAATAACACAATGCGACAGATTCTAATAAAACGATGCGACAGACTATAATAAAACGATGCGACAGACTCTAATAACACAATGCGACAGATTCTAATAAAACGATGCGACAGACTATAATAAAATGATGCGACAGACTCTAATAAAACTATGCGACAGACTCTAATAAAACGATGCGACAGACTATAATAAAACGATGCGACAGACTCTAATAACACAATGCGACAGATTCTAATAAAACGATGCGACAGACTCTAATAAAATGATGCGACAGACTCTAATAAAACGATGCGACAGACTCTAATAACACAATGCGACAGACTCTAATAAAACTATGCGACAGATTCTAATAAAAGGATGCGTAGATTATATATAGAAGTTGTAGCTAAAGGTTTTTTTTTACGTTTAATGACATTTCTAAAGTTTTTTTCAAAATGGCGGCCAAACTTGAATGTCTGAATTGATTGATTTTTTAAGACGTAAAACTTCTCGATCATCATAGCTTTCAAAAAATAGGAACCCCTAACCTCGAATACGATAGACTCAACATAAGCCTTATAGGTAAAATGTAAGAGAGGGGTCTAATCCAAGACTAAACGAAGAAACGTATAGATCCAGCTGGATCCCTCGGGCTTGCCTCACTGAATTTATGTTCGATTGACATGGGAGAAAGAGTGGTTTTGAGTTTTATTTACAGTAAAGGTGGCTATGTATTTCCTCCAGGTTGACATTTCAATAGAGAAAAGCATATGCCTAGAAACGTTTATTTAACCCTCATTATTATCTACACTCTGTTTCCTTCATATCAGAAAAGTGAGTATAATATACAATTTGAAGCTTTCCAGTGCAACCGGGCAACCGTACTTCAAACACAACAATACCTACTCATTATATTACGCAGATTCTCCACATGTTCAAGTTAAATTTGTTTTCTATGTCAACCTTCATTACTCAATTATTTCCATCCTCCGTACACCGTCTTTCTTTTAAGATTTGATAAACTATATTTTCCAATTTTCTTTCAATGTTTATCTTCTGTCTAATTTAATTTCAAAAATAAACTATTCAACACTTCTAATTATTCACAAAACAAAAACTAAAATATATAATCAATCTTTTGCCGTCAAAGCGTGCCATTCATTCTAGTCACTGCCAGAAAACATTCGGCCTAAAAATAACCATGGCCAATTCACAAACACTCCTCGAAAGCACACTTGTTACGAAAAATAGGGCACTATTGCTTAAACTAGGAGAAAGAACGATTTGGGATAGATTTATGAATGGAAAAAAGTCGAAAGGTCGGTAGAACTTAATGTGTACTCAGACAAATAAAATATACAGTAATATAATTAAAAAAATTTAAAGAATCAACTTATTTTTTAAAAGGTAGTTTTAATTGTAAAGAAAACCTGTTATTACTTTGTCACAAAGCATAGCATTGCCACCCAACCACGATACCAAGAAAAATAGTAGTTTAAAACAGTTTACATGTATGTGTGTATGTTAGTGCTCTATAAAAGAGAAAGAGAGCTCTGTTCCATACCACCATCCTCAAATATCCGTAAGAAATAAATAAATAAATAAATATTACGTAAGAAACTTGAATCGAACGAAAAATCCAAAATGTGAGAAATTAGAAGTGTATACCGAATTAGGCAAAAGTGTTATCTTTTCAACAGGTAAACCTAAGTAAATCAGGTGTCACTGATGGAAATAAAAAGAGGTCTCACTCGATGGGGTATTATATTTAAGATTCTTTAGCTGCCCCCAAAATTCCCCATCTTAGGGTTATGGACAAAGTTGCCCTATACTCAATAAAAAGTACATATTTATTACCTAAAAAGACGTTTCTAAATTTGGTTTTAATAAGTTAAAAAGATTTGATTAAAAAGATAACTGAGTGTCTTCACACTTTTACCTAACACTATTTATTACACTAGTTGTATATAAACATTATAGTGCAATAATTATTTATAGAATTATGGTGTATAGCTACTCCAATGTGACGTCATAATTTAGCTTTCTCTTCCATTATACATGTTTCAATTCTCAAATCAATATAACAAAATGAACTAAACTGAAGCTAGTAATTTTTTTTTATCATAAATTTTCATATGTGATTTAAAATCAACTGTCGTAAATTCATAATCACTTGTAACATTTTAAAATTTAATTCATTATTGTGAAAATAAATTACTGTATTATTATTATTATTATATACACTCGTATCTGCAATCTTTATTTGCTGACAAAGGCAGAAGCAGAAATTTACCAAAAAGTGTTTTTATTATTTATTATCTATTTTTTTTTATGTTCATCTTTGGTGAAATCAAATATATAAAACTGTTTATTGAAGATGTTGGTGGATAAATCATGACCTCTAACCTGCCTTTATGTTTATAACCTCTCACTTGTTTTTTTACAAATCAATAATAAAAAAACATAATATAAAATATTATATTATAATATAAATAAATTATAATATATATTATTATTATATATATATATATATATATATATATATATATATATATATATATATAATAATAAATAATATTCTATAATATTAAGCATATTAAGCCTGGTGTTTAAATCGAAATATTAACATACTAACAGAATTTCCAACCTACTATTAGCTTTTAAACCATTTCCAAGCAAAACATAAATATACTAAAAGAATTTTCAACAATCAAGTGAAATGTAGACATACGAGCCGAATTTTTGCCCGGCCCAAACGAATTTTCATCTAAATTTTAAACAATTCGATTCAAAAATATCGACTTTCAGTATCAACTGAATTTCAAATTTCAATTACGTTATTAAGAGGTTTTGGTGGAAAATCCTTTTTTTTTTTTCAAACCTCTTGCCATTTAAACTTCGTAAACTAAACTATTATATTGTGCTTAGAAAAAATCCATAGGTACATGAAAGGTTTCAAACTCTAAACATTAAAATAATATTTAAATTTAATTCTCCGTCGGAAACGACAATGTGAAACAATAGAATCGATGAAGGACTAATTCAATAATTTCTGAAAAACTTATTAAAATACTAGAACTTTTAATTTAAAACACACAAAAGTTGAAATTTTAAAAGGTGCTGTTAATTCGACTCACGAGCTGTCTATTATCTGGACCGGTTTGTTGGCTGTAAAAATTGTCCAATCGTATTGTTGTTTTAGAAACAATTTTTTAAAGAGAAAGAAAAACTGTTCACAAATCAAGTAAGCCTACAAAATTAAACAAAAATCTCAAAGGAAAAAGATAATAGAAATCATCCATCATATATAGTTTTTATAGGGGACTTGTTTAGTTCGTACGTTGCTTTAGAACGGTAAAGGGAAAATATTTCAGTAATGACGTGGTTATAGATATTCTTTGTATGTTTAAAATATAATTAGCCTGACAAGCCGCGAGCGTAGCTAGTAACTTTATAAATTCAAGAAAGTGTTACATCTCATAACCAAAGTTTCTTACTTTAGTGTTTCTAAAAATAATTAGACATTTCTAATAGACCCTATGACATTACAACAGAATCACTCATCTAAAATAACCTCAAATTTATGAAATTATTAATATCATGTGGTTGGGGACAATATTTGGGTCGTGTTCCAAAAAACAAAGCCTACACTAAAATGCCAAACATCGCACCTGTCCACGTTCTGATTCTGACGCACAATCCGACGCGATCTTCGCTCATTCAGAAAATTGTTTTTTGCAGTCATTTGTGACGGTTAACTAATACGTCCATCAAATTATAGTAGAATAATACATAAAAATGTAGTTTAAAACTGAGACAGATTATAATTTGTCTACATCGTATTATAATTTTATTAGATAATTTCCTCATTGGAACTGATACTATTGCTCCTGTCAAGATATCTATTCTCAAGACAGTTATGTGTGTACTGATCATGTCCTCTAGAACACGTTATAGGGTGTTTAAAGTTATATCTACACGAATTTAAAATACCCCCAAAACATGTTCTTTATATTTAGGAAATTAAAATATTTCAAAAATTTTGTTCTATATAATATACGAATCTAAAATTGTCAAAATACCTATATTTAAGTATGTCTATAATAGATAAACAAAAGTTCCTTTTTAATATAGATATATTGTAATATCTAAAATATCCCCTATACTTTGTGAAGCCCTTTCGAAAGGTCGCTGTCTATTCATTGTCAAAATACCTATATTTATGTATGTGTATAATAGATAAACAAAAGTTATTTTTTTATTTAAATAGAAATATTGTAATATCTGAAAATTTATTTAGATAATTTTTAACAAATTTAGGGATTTTAGAGGTAACGATAATTCTTCGATTTTTACCGTTTTTATAAAGTCCTAAATAATAAAGTTATAGACGAAATCACAAGTTTTTTATCAATTTCATAGATTTTTTGTAAATTTTTATACATTTAAACTTTTTTTTTAATGTTCAATAAAGAAAACAGTATTTTGTATGAAAAATTTGAGCTTAGAATTTATTTGACTTTCCATAATGTTAACGAAGCTGTGATGTGAACTAAATTCTAAATAGCTCTGCATGCTATGTTTTTACTCAATGTTTATCTGTTAATTCAAAAGCGTATGAAACGCATCTCTTGCTCTGCAGCATAAGTTTAGTAATTAACTGCCAAAAACGTTCAAAACCTCAAAACTTTATTTATTTGTGTCCATATGTCTTACTATGACTGTAATTGATCACTCTTAACCTAATATTAAAATTTTATTCTGTAATTTTTTTAGTATTTGATTAATAACATGAAAATAAGCCCAATTTACATCTGATTTTACAGACAAACTGAGTTATTAATTTAATTCAATTCTCAAATATGAAAGGTATACTTTTTTTAATGTAACTATCTTGTATTGCATTTATTGAAGGAAAAAAACTATAATTTATGAAGAAGCGTGATTAGTGAGATATTACGTTTTTTCCAAATAAAATTAAAATACCATAATTCATTTTCACCGTGTAAAGTTAAAAATATTGCAATGCTCAAGCCGCCATTCTCGATAAAGTGTTAAACTACAATTTATAATTGAAAGAGACCAGATATGGGTTTAATCAATAACATGGGAACATACTCTTAGTGATGAAATCTAGAAACGGGATGCTGATATGATATGTTTAACATCTTTCACCAGCCACTCCAAGAAATCGCTGTTCAGATGTAAAATCCCAAAAAAATCAACAAAATTCGTTCAAAATAAGGAAGAAAATTGAAAATTACAAAAAACTAATTCGTTAGTTTAGTCATACTGGCATAACTACTTAACGGGATTAAATATGAAATGAATAAAATTGTTGGGACAGTCGCATATAATTTTTGTATAAACAATTTAGATTTGTAACAGTTTTCATAATACAATACAAAAAACTAAAATTTCATAAAGTTGTCAATAACCTCCATTTTTATAGTTGATTTCATAAACAGATGTGAAAAAAAAAATGTAATGATAACTTACACATATTTATGACGTCAAAGTGTTGACGTCAAAAAATAGTTGTTTTTACACATGACAGCACGTACCTCCGTAACGGCTACGTTTAGAGAAAAATACCAAAGAACAAAAGTATCATAAAATAATAGGTTCTGCCAAAAATTTCAATAAAAATATAGTTTTTGTATTTAAAAAATGAAAGTTGGCGGCCATATTGGAAAAACGGCGAAGATTAAAAATACGGTAACACCGAAAGTTCCCAATTTAAAGTTTTTCGAGAAACTGATTGTTTCGGAAATCCTAATGGTGGCCATCTTAAGTTGATCACCCTGTATAGCTGTCAAAGAAGATTTCTTTCTTTGTCACCCTGTATATTATATATATATATCGTAAATATGTACTTTATAATATCACTTTAAAAGGATGACTACTTTCCTTATGACAAAGGATCCTTATAACGTGCCAATTTTTTGATCTTTGTTAGTTTAAAGCGCAAGAGGATAATTTTTTTTTAAATTTATGAATGACGTTTTCAGTGGTTTATTCAAAATAGCCCAAATAGTGATACCATTATATTTGAATTTTTTTTTTTTGAAAATTTTGGAACACTGTGTATATTAAAAATAAATTATGTCTATTTTCTGAGGAACTTAGAACAAGAGTTTTCAAATGAGAGGTTATATATATATATATATTTTTATTTTTTTTTTTTTTTAACCTGCTTTAGAAGGCGAGAAATCCAGCCATGACCATACTTTTTCCTAAACCCTACACATATATTTAATTCCCAAAAAGCTGATCTCGAGGAAGATACATCTATACTAATAAATGAGTACATTTTTCTGCCTTTCCCAGCTTCATTAATCTCACGTTTTTTTATGCATTTCGGATATACTCCATTCTCAAAACATTTAACAGTACTGATCATCCACCGCTTGGACCTGTTATTTTAACTAAATCGCTCTTCCCACCCACCCCCTCCTTTCTTCCTATGGCCCTTTCTAAAACTTGTTTAACTTGTTTCTGATTAGTCACTCCCCCTTTCTTTAACCATGTTTTTTGGTCTCTTGCCATTCCCTTTTTAAAATCTCCTAAATTTTTTAAAAATAACGTCTCCTTGTAAATTTTTATGTTCATTAAAAATTGTATGTCCTTTTATTTTTGTCCAAGGGGATAGGTCGTTAATTTCTTCCAAATTTATGTATAATTTTTAATTTATATTGTTCCTGAAATTAAATGTAATTTGTAAAAATTAAGAATAATTTTATTATTATTATTAGTATTATATTTTTTTAACATATTTTAGGTTAATTAGTACCTAAAAAGACAAGTTTTGTTCCAAAAATAATTTTTATATTCACTTTGTATTTAGAAATTAAGGAAGTTATTTAGTTAAGATTATTTTGTTAGAAAATATTGTCCAAATAATTGTTAGGGTACTCAACCCCATTCCAGGTAGTTTAAGGGACAAGGTCATTGACCAGGCTAATGACCTGGTTCAATGCCATTGGTTGAACTAACCACTGGAAGGAGTGGGGATGAAATCTCAATTGTACAACTTTTTATAAAATTTATAGATTTAGTGTTTGTTTAATACTCAACCTCTGAGGATGGTAACCATGTTACTGAAAGGTACATCAGGAAATAAAAGTTTGTTTTATTAAATTGTGGTATTGGGTTTGATTTCAATCTTTAAGTTCGCCACAGTGTGCTCATAAAAGTATTATTTCTAGTGGATATATAAAAATGATGTAAAATATTACATCTATATTAACTTAATCTCCTATGAGATATACACGTATAAATAGAATGGATACATTTTAAGATAAAGATAGTGCAATATTTTTACTTCGTTTATTAAGATTTATTACTAGCAGATACATAAATCGCTCCAAAAGAAAAAATGACTTAATTTGATAGACTTCTTACAGACATGTGGTTTTATTTTCAGTCTATGATATGCCTACAAATATTATTTATTTAATATCTCCATACAGAGCATAAACCATGTTTTCTCAAATAAATCCATGTCAAGATCAGAACTAGTGTTCAGCTAAACTTTATATATATCCAATACTTTTCATTAATTGTCAGAGTGAGGTCTAATAAAACAATTTGAAAAGGATAAAGGTAACCTAAGGGATTCGGTTGTAAAAGTTTTATTGTATATACTGTGGTAAAACAATGGTATAAAAGTGTTCTGTGGCCCATCTGGCTTTATGGAACCCTTTCCAGACAGTTCAACTGAAAATTTAAGAGCTATAAAATCACCGTTTTAGAGGTTGTTTCTACTCTTATGTTGTAGCTTGTAATCCAATCGCCGTAATGGAAAAACTATAGCTACTTAAACATTTACAATTACAATATCCCTTACTACCTAGGCTATAATTGTTTCTGGAACACGTCTTTATGGGTCACTCAATTATGTATCACTTCAATTATACAAAGACTGATTATTTTACCTTTGTTGTTTAAGGCGATAAACCTCACCCCATCGTTGCCTTGTAAAAAAAAAAGAAGAAGAAAATCAAATAACATGAAACCCCTATCCCTCGAATACATAGGGTGAGCACAAGAGTTGGTCAAGAGAGAACTAATAAAAAAGCGGGGTCTAACCCAATACTCAATGAAAAATTATCATTGTTATTCATAACCCAAATAATCACTCGTAGCAAAAGTTCTCTAGAGGACCATCCTTCATCCCCAAAATGAACTAATTTTTGAACAATCATGGAATTACCCACCTAAGTGGTAAATTATAGCCTTCAACAACTTCAATTAATCAAGTAACACTTGGCAATCCCAAGTGACGTAGTCTTAAGGGTAGATCCATCTATTCTATCAGGTCTCTCTTGAACAACTGTTGTTCTTTACCGATTTGGACGCTATGAAAGTATTCGAAACTAGGGGGTGTTTATTTTATGTTCATTTCTTCGTTACTTTTATAAGTCAGTGATGACCGAAAAGTTTTTCGCCTTAAAACAATAAGAAGAAAAACCAAACAAGGCTTCCCCCTTTAAATGAATAGTCTAAAACTCAACATTTTGGTCTTAGCCAAATTTAATTCAAACACTAGTTTTAAGAGACTGCTTTCATCCCGTTTTTCACAATTTGTAGACTACGACAACCAAAATGTGGTAATCTCATTGTATTTAATTTTTTTTATTTTTTTTATAGTTAGGCTATTATTTTTTAATTATTGTCAAGATTAAACAACAAATTTTAAAAAGTAAAAGAATTTATTGTGTTTTTTTGTTTGTATTTCAAATTTAGCGTATTATTGTTTTCTATTTATATACAAAATGAGGGCGTAACAACAGAACTGGATTGAAAATCTCATTTATTGGAATGTTTCTACAAACGTCTGGACTGTTCTTCATGTTATAACTCTAATCTCTTCCTTCGATACTTGTGTTCTACGAACCACATTTTAAAAATTTATTTATTAAAACATGGAAATATACAAATCCTGTTCCAATTTCTTCGAAATTGTACTCTCTTATGTTTAGCCATAACTAAGTAGCTGGAAAAATGTGAGGTCTGTAATTGAAAAATGTCTGCTCCGGCTGTATTTTTCATTAAAAGATGAGTAAAACTAAAAAGTTAATACTACATTTTTTATCAGATTATCAATATTAAAATAAATACGAAGTATTAAAAAAAACGCATTTTGTCGTTAACCAGGGTTTTCCCAATATATTTTGGCAAAATTGTTATGTTTGGGGAGAGGGGAATTTTTATGGGCATATTTTTACAAACCTTGAAAAGCGGTGACATAATGTGGTAGCAAAAGTCTATACAAAGGAACCAATACAAAATTTACTATATCTTGTTTTAGCTATTTTAATTTTTTTTTTTAAAGTCGTTTTTTGTGCCACTAACCTAAAACTCCACTTTAAACCGTATCAGTAAATTGCTGAATTACAGTTCTACTAATAATTACAATAACGTAAGGTAGAGTTCGCTAAAGAGATAAATTAAAAGTTAGTTTTTAGCCTATTGTATCATTTTCTACGAACAAAACTGCTATCTTAGTTTTAATTCTGCATTATGTTGCACAGATAATAGTGACAAAATAAATGTCCGTGTCCAAAAAAACATGGAAAACTGAAAATATCTAGAATCGAAACTTAATTAAAAAATGCGAATAGTACAGCTTCACTTTAAATGGTTTAAGGCATATGGAAAACTAAGTATTGTGAACTATGTATTAATACTCTTTAGGTGTTAATATGTTTAAAAATGTATAATATATCATAGTGTACTAATAGCCCAATAAAGGAATAGATTACTGAAAACCTTATGCAATTTGATTGGACTATTAATGAAAACGTCAGTTTTTTTTTATTTTTTATAATAAATAAAACGATATTTGGCGCAACAGAACATTGTGGATCTAAGACTGTTAAACAACTTTCCACAGGATTATATCGAGTCAGCACTTCGTCTCATTCTAGCTTTCTAAACCAGAATTGGCTAGCAATTGTAGCTCTTCACTTTCTCACAATGCTGGGTCAACAACGTAAATGTTTGAGCCTCCACTAAGATCAAACCAGTAACTTCCTACACACA
This sequence comes from Aphrophora alni, assembly GCA_963513935.1. Classification (NCBI taxonomy): domain Eukaryota; kingdom Metazoa; phylum Arthropoda; class Insecta; order Hemiptera; family Aphrophoridae; genus Aphrophora; species Aphrophora alni. The sequence continues at coordinate 33,755,247 of OY740766.1, forward strand.
AAACAAAATTCTAGTCATTAGACAACCTGAATTAATATATAACAGTAAGTACTTTTCTTTTTAGTGCTGTAATAGTTTTTGTAGCAAATAGGTATAATTAGAAACAAAAGTACAAAGTTTCGCTTCAAATATTTACAGTACCACATTCCCAGAAAACAAGAACATAAGATGCCTACAAAATAGCATTACATTCTCTTATCTAGAACTAAAAATGAGCCTATATTTGAATAAAACAAAATGAGCATTAACTGTGCATTTTCACGCATCTATAAATCCGAAACACAATCTATCTCAACATTGATTTTGAAGTCACACTGTAAGGCTGTACCTATCATATATAATCCCTGCTTCATGACTTCCTCCATCATATTGTATTAAACCTACTGTGTCTCAAGTTTAATCACATCTGCTAAACCCTGTTCAATTATTGTACTAACAACTACTGAATCCTGTTTATGCAATTAGTCCAAGTTAATACGTTATTGTTAGAGAGGATTTGTTACTTTCAATTTATATCAATGGATATATTAAGTTTTAAACTCTTGACGTGTGTCAAATGAAGTACTTTAAGTGGGAGAGGGGGTAATTCCCCTTTAAAATAACGGGTGGCTCAAAAGTCATTACGATTTGAAGTATAAAACAGAATGTAAACTGTAATTAGTTTGTAATATTGCAATTTTTCCGTCTTTATTTTCATTTTTTTTTAATTTACCACTAGAGTACATTGCAGTATAATAAGTCAGCTGATTCAAGTGGAGCTACATTTATTTTGTTGTTTTTCTTCTTTTGTTAATTTAATTATTGTTCAAATTTTTAAAAAGAGAAGACTCCCAGCAATACGTCCGCAACAGAGAAATGGAAACTATAAAAACTAAAACTGACCTAATACCAAGATCGATTGATATTGAAGATACCTATGGAACATAACCGCTGTTAGTGGCCGAGGCGATGGCGGCTACTATTCACCAGAAGTGAATCTTCCTTTGAGAGATTTCAGAGATTGAACGTTGCAATTTTACTCCATTGTTGCCTTAAAGAGTGAGCAAACCAAATACGTATTTCAATCTGAGAGTTATTTCACCTTTTGCAACGTTACGTAGCTCGCTCTGAATTTTATTGTTTTGGGAACGTTTGTTTTGTTGAGTGTTCCATAAGAACGGAGAAACGTCTCCAATAATAAACTTGATAATGGCTGAATAGCAGAAACGCCCGTTGTTTTTTAAACTATACGAAAACTGACTATTGACGACGGTAAGGTGTAAAATCATACTAATGTATAACAATAGTCGTAATGGCGATAAATAAAATATATTAAATAATAAGTAATAGTTGTTGAAATATTAGAACAAAATCTTGGAGATACATTGGATTGGAAATTATAGATCTTTTATACCAGGTCATCAGAAAATGTGTATAAATCAATAATATTTATATAATAGTGAAATATATGTGGAAACTGAACCATCGATTATTTAGTTTATCCATTAAAGCCGTTAACCAGAAAGAACAACATAACAAAATAGTGCATCGACAAGTTTTTTAAAGTAACCTTAACTTTAATGCAATAATTACTTTAACTAATTTCCGTCAAGTCATCAGGCAGTCTGAAGACGCATTTTGAAAAGCATGATTACTTTAAACTATCCAGGTCGACTTAAAACAAGCGATGAAAATCAGACTCAAGGTTTTACAACCAGTATTTCAGAATCTGAATTTACAAAAAGGTTTGTTGTTGTTGAACACGAAACTAAAAGAAGTTCAGTTCAGTTAATTTCCAAACAGGGAAAATTTGAATGTTACATATCACGATGGAACTGACTGCTTTAGTTTTCAGAATTGATGTTAATTGAGGTAGATCAAAAAATACTGGGTGTGTGCTTATGACCACACGATAGAAATGAAAACTTATTAATATCATTATTAACTTATACTAATTGGTGTTTAAGTCATTCATATTATTGGAGAATTGCGAGAAGTTACCTTGATGCGAAATAAAGTGTTCACTATTAGTAAAATGCAACACAAATTGTAAACACTTTAAATATTACATTGATTATACACAATAACATTGGAACGATGTACTTCTTGTCGGACAATAAACGTGACTGATGACGACTGGAGCCGAGTATAGACGTTTCAGTGAGTCACCGAACCGAACGCGCTTGATGTCGAGTGGAGCCGAGTAAACCCGATTCAACGTAACCGACCCGAGCGTGACGGTTCACTTATGTTCACTCCTCAGCAAAAACGCGCCAATGAAAATTTTCACTTCAAAAATCCTAACTTATTTTCTAAGATTGTTTGAAGTAATGAAGCAAACTGTAATTTATCTGGCCAGATAAAAACACACAGTTCTATTTATAAAAGTACAACCACTGACTAGAAAACTCAGTTGAACCAACAATTTGTGATTGAACATCATACTAAGGACTATAAGACTGTGTTTTTATGATATAGAAACATGAATAGATGTACTTGTTTAAATAGACTAGTGACTACAGAAAATTTTCGATAATTATGAACATTTGTACTTCCAAATGTTGCGCCAAATGAATGGCTCTCTTGGCACAATACTCTATAGCAGATCATGAATTTGATGAAGAAAAACTTTAAAATAATAACCAAAATAAATTAACAAAGGATCTTCAGAAATGTCATCTAAGTTAACAGACTCGCTTATGGACTCATTTTCTGCTGTGAGGATAAGCACACACATTTTGAAACTAACAAAATTAGAAAACCTAAAATAAACAAATCAAATGGTTTTCTAAGATAATGCACAGCATCTACAGCGCTATAAGTAACACAATGAAGACAATTTGTACACAAATGTAGTCCTGGCAACTCGAATGTTAGTTTCTTTAAGACGGCCAGATATAATAATATTCAACTAACCATATAAGACACTATGCAGGGTGTTTCTTTAAACTTTTGCACTATTAATATGATGAACAACTTTAATTAGGGGTGCGTTATTAATTTTTCTTGTAATACTTACCTTTTCTGTTTTTCAAACTTTGAGAATTGCCCCCATTTTCCAATATGGCTGCTAAATTTTTAATTTCTTATGTGATCCCTATTTTTATGATGTGTTCGGATTCTGTACAACAGTTTACAAATAAAACAAATACCGGTTTTAAATACTGCAACAATTAAAAACTTTCTATAATTGAATCAATTGTATCATAAGCTAAGTAAGGTAGTAGTGTAGAATATCCTGAGTAAGGAATTAAATGTTCGGATTTTGTAAAAAATTTTACAAATAAAACAAATATCGGTAATTGTGCAACAATAAAAACTTACTATAATTCTGAACTGAGGAAGGTAGTAGTGTACAATATGCTAAGTAAAGAATTAAAAACATATAAGGATTATTAATTTATTTTATTTGTAGTCCTACATTATTATTTACAATCCCAGACTATGGCTATCTTGATTCAACAATGGGAAGTATGGGGGCCTGAAAATACTTCAAACATCAAACATTCGAAACTTTACGCTCATATTACTCATAAACAAGAAGAAGAATAAAAAAGTCAACTTTTTGTACAGAATCCTTAAACATCATAAAAAATAGGGGAGCCCCATAAGAAATTGTATAGTTGGACTATATATCGGAAAATGGAGGCCAATTTTCAATATTTTCAAAACAAATTTTAAAGTTATATGAAAAAATAACAACGATCCCCGATTTTAAAGTTTTCATCAGATTAATAGTAATAATATACCATGTCCATGATAAAAGGATTGCACTGTATATAACTCAATTCAGCTTGACAGCCAAATACTTCACTTTTATTGGAGAAAACCTGACTCCAACTTTCTACTCTCGGTATAGACCAGGTTAGCATAGTTGTATGCAAGAGGAAGCGTTGTAAAAGAAAAATTGTATCCATTACGATTTTGGAAACACATTTTTCATACTCAAACCATACAATTTACACAGAATTTCCACAAATTCACTCCAAAAGGAATCATGAAACCTTCATTTTAAAATGGCGATAATGTAAAAATACTTTTTGCTAATAACGTATTACATTAGGTCTTAAAATCGTTTGCTATTACTTCTTTCGTCCAATTTGACATTATACAGACAATCGATTACGATAAATTTGAAAATTAAAGCATAGACATTATACCAAAATAAATAGTATAGTTTTAGTAGCCACAATTTCTATCCGATTGCACTTAAATTTGGTATGTAAACATAACACAGCCTTGCATGAGGAAACAGTATTTACTTTTCATTATTGACTCCACCCGCTCGGTTTTGCAGCCTCAGTAGATTTGTGATGGAGGAAATTTAATAAGCAAACTAATTTTTCTCATTTACAACCAACGTTATATTTTTGTGGACATTATTACAATACTATATTATTATTATATTATGTATTATATTATACAAACTCGTATTGTATTATATTACATAACTCGTATCGTTTGCTCCCGAAATTAGGTCTACGGCCTCGGTTGTAAAGGAATGGAAACTAAAAAAAGGATTATTGAAAATTAGATACTTGAGCAAAAAGAAATCAGCCAAAAGATTTTGATATTAACCTAGACAGTATTAAAAATTGGCATGTGTGGGTGGTTTCTTTTTGTTAAGGGTTGAAAACTACCACTGATAATTTAGTTTAAAAATATATATAAAATGGGGAATCAACATTAAAAAATAGGTTTTTATTTTAGGAAAATATTGAGCGGTTTTGATGAATAAAAAATTTAATATCCATAAAGCTGTATATTATGCATTAACAAACTTTAGTTCATAAGATGAAATTTCCAGCTAAAAAAAATTCATAAGTTCTCAAGGCAAAAGAATAAAGAACCCTTAGATTAGGTTAGGTTAGGTTGTGTTGTAGTCCACGTAATATAGCTAGATGTGTGTTGATATATTGGATCCAAAATTAGTAATAATTAAGTCATGTTACGCTTGAATAAGCACAGTTTTATAACTTTTAAAATAGACTACTCATTGTAATAATTTCAAACTGTATATGGCTGGGTTAAGGACATTCAAATTTTTAATCCATTGGGAAACTGTATTTAATGCTTAAAAACTAAAAATCCCACAAGTTTCCATCAAACTGTACTTTTGTAAAATAAATTGAGCTTTTTCTCCTGCATACTCATATTAAGTTTTGATTTTGTATACGAATTTTTAACATAACTGATTATATATGTACCAAAATCAAAGACTTTATTTTAAATACTTGTAAAATGGCGGCTGGTTCAAATTTTAAATGTTACAAATCTTAGAAACCGTTAATATTATACAAAATTTAGAAGTAACAAAATATTTTAGTATTTTAATATCAAACAAAATGTTTTTAAAATTTTTCTGTAGCTCACATAAAAAAATAAAATAAAAAATGAATTACTTGGTAAATAAAGTAGAGAAACCATTACAGTAATTGTCTAATAAAGTTACAATAATATGTCATATAAATATTAAGTAAAAATACAATAATTATTTTTTAAATGTTAATTTCAAAAGTTGGTAAAATATTTGGAGATCAATATTATCAGAATTTAAAATGTTTGTTTTTAGTCTATTCTTGGGAATTGTACACAATTACTAAGAAATTAAATTTTTAGTTTTTTGTAGAAAACACAGTTATATTTAGAGCTACAGAAAAAAATTAATATTTTCCATCATCAAAATACGAAACTAGTTTGTATAACGATTTTTGAGATATTAGAAGTTAAAACTACCTCCATGTTAAAAATATCTGACATGAAGTCTTTGTTTTTGGTACACAAGTAAACCGTTTCTCAAATGCATACACAAAATCGGAACTCAATATCTTATCTATTTCTAACATGAACTTTTTTTTAATTTAAACATAAGCGTTTCCGGGCGTTTGTTTTAAGAACTTTTTCTTGGTTTTTCTTAGAGAATGAGTCCTGAGAGTAGTGAGAGAACTTTGTGAACACCCTGTACAGTTTAAACATAATGTTAAGAATAAGTTAAATGTGAAGATAACAATAGTTACAATATAATTTAATATGAATTACATCATATTAATTTGTCAAAACAGTGATGAAGTAAGATGTTTATACTAGAACGTAAGCAAGCCCGCAGGTCTAATTATGTGACCAGACGGCAATAAGTGGAAGCTGATTAGGCTTGCTGCTTTTTTATTTTTAATAAAAATATAACAACGGTTTGGGTAAAAGGTCTTAAATAACCGGGGCTTTTTGGTGATAAGCAGTGTGTAGAAGAGATCTATGGAGAAAGGTCGTGAGTGAATTTTGGCTTTGGGATTCAAAGAACAAGGCAGCCCCGAGTTAATTCAGCTTCAAGTAAAACAAGTTAATGAGCTCCATCATACAATATAATACAAAGCAGAGCCTCTAAATGTAATGCTCAAAATTTGGTTGCTTTAGTCTTGTAGGAAATGTTAAATATTGGTGGATCAAGGTTTTAACCAGTAGGGTAAGTTTGTTTAAAACCGTTGTTACACAGCTTTTCCAAACACTACGTGTACCGCTTCGGCTAGGCCCTAAAGCAGGATTTAGTAAATGTGTAATATTTAAAAATCTCCAGAAGCTTCGCTCGTGTTAGTTTATCAGCCCTAGCGGACATCAGAAATTTACAAATGATAAAAACTTTCCACTCGCTACGCTCGTGTCAGTGACTCGCCCTGCTGAATTAAATACTTATACAAATATCACATTTTCTTCGGAGGTCAGAGTTTGAAATTACATTTTTGAAAATAACTTCAATCTGTCATCGTAAGATATGAATAAAAAACTGTTAAAATGACCACCATTTTGATATTTCAATTTTCAATATGGTTCTATATCAGCACACTATAGTCCCTAATATCAAATGTCAACTTATATTCTTTATTTTTGTGGCCGCTATCGTGCTTATGTAGAGACAATAACGACTACAATGATGTACGGACAGGAAGACGAGAAGAATCACTTTTTATGTTTCCTGAGGCCATGAAACGTAAAAACTAGCCAAAAAGAGGAAGTCGACCTGATGTGTAAGTAAAAGAAAATTGGAGGGGATTATTTACGGTTTTAGTTATATTAAGTATATTTTTTTAGATTAAAACAGAATTTAACAATAAGATTAGTTTTTAAATATTATAAATATAAATTTAAGAGAATGTAATAATTTTTTTTAAGGTAAATGTTAGTGGAGATATTTGAGTTTTTGAAAAATTTTAGATCAGGTGTATAGTTTGATAGCTTGTTTCTGAAAATTAGAAGTAAAAGATATAGTTTAGTAATGATATATGTATAAATAAATACATGAATATGATTTGATGAGATAAGTAATTTAATTTACCATGTCCTATATGGTTTAAACATAAAAACGTTTTATAAATAAACATCTCTTGTGTCAGCATAGATTGACAGCGAGTTACTTCTTTTGACATTTAAATTTTGTTTGTGATCCTTAGTATAGTAGTAGGATATTCAAAATAATATCTATTGAATATGATATTCAAAATATTCATAAATTGAAATCTAAATACACCTTACCGTGGATTGTAATTTGTCATTTGAACTAAGCTGTCTACTTAAGTGTAACCAAGAATATACTAATTTGTGCTTCAATTATAAAAGTTGTAGTTAAAGTTCGCAATACTTCCTATTTGAGATAATTCTCACTTTAGTTTGAAAAAATGTCCTATATAAATTTCTGAAACTAAATTGAATTTGCAACTGCTTTGAAATATGTGTAGGTTAGGTTTGTGGTTTTACTGGCCTTAATCTAGAAGAGCTCGAGGATCAGACAATATAAAATGGCGCCATTTACTCACCTGCAACAAAAGTTTAAGTATTAATTACACATATATGCATTCTTAATGTACTTAATGTGTAAATTTATATTTATAATTACATTACCAAATTTATTAAATGTATGTCAATTATTTTATCATTTCACTACACATACAAGATAATATATAAATTAATAAAATGGTTTCCAATGATACACAGGTGACGTATAAACTTTCTCTTTTTAAAACAATTCATGAACAAAATAAAACATTATCAGTGTGTAAGCAACATTAAAATTTTAAGAAAGTATTCAATAACAATAATGAAAATTTATTTTTGCCTTCTGCCGATATCTGAACACTGTCTTATTTTATAGGTTCGCTTTTTGATTCGATACCATGAAAATTATATGAAAATAGTTGGACTCTGTTTTGAGATACGTTGATTTCTAAGGTTGTGTTAATCAATATAAACCAGCTTGGGCAAAATAAGTAAATGATAACAGCCATCTCATATACAACAGACAGATATGACATAATATCTGTTTTGGGGCTACGGCATCAAAAAGGAAAATTGAAAAACATTCTTAAATACAAAACTTATAATTTAGTGATGTCATGCAAGAAAAACTACATTATATTAATGATATTCCCTATTACATATACTTCTATATTTGATTTTACAATATTTATACATTTGAGGGAAACAATTTAACACTGTTCATTTCTACTTTTGTACAAATTTTTTCTATGTTTCTCTCCCTACACAGACGATTGAATTCCCTACATCAAGGTGATTGTAGGTAGATCTGTTTCCTTCTTGCAGGTAATATCCAATGTATAACATTCTTCCAATATCCTTCTATCCTTTTTACATACCAGAACCAATTATTGCTTTTGTTGGGAGAAATTAATAATCAAATTTTGAACATTCCTTTTACCTCTAATAGTTTCATTTGGTGTCATGGGATGAGCGAACAGTAGAAGTTTCACAGTGAGCTGTGCGAACAACAATGGATACGCAGGACAATGACCTTCGGACAATGCTACAAACTAAAATCCAAATAATTAGGGAATCCATAATTTATTATTCACTGTAACATTTTAACATGAACTACTTCTGAATATCATGACCTGTCCATCTCCCGCGCACCCTCTCGTGTAGAGCACACACTCAATACGCTTCAGTCTGCTGATTAGTACACACTTTGTGATTAGTTCGTTAGTTGGTTAAGTAATTTCAACGGTTCAATACTAAAGGTTAAATTGATTTAATAAAATTAGTATCTAAGGGTTAATTTATTTATGCATAGTACGTAGGTAAGTGAGATATCACACTACACAGTGGCATGATAATTCAGTTAGCCTACTTATATATTATCGCGGGGGGGGTTAGAATTTTCAATACTATTGTGTCACGTAGGTACGTCTACTTTCGTAGATCTTTTAGCTTTTTCCGTTATTATGAGCAATAGGTATTACCTACACGTAAAATCAATGTGACAAAGTTCATAACTTAGGTTAGGTAATCCAGATAAATTGTTCGCTCACTCCACGTTTGTCCTAACCATGTTCACTCATCCCACGTAACCTTTCATTTCTTATTTTTTTCTGCGTTAACGATCTGGCAGAACTTTTTCAAAAGTCCACAGGTACCAATAACTTTGACTTTAAATCAAATTGATAAATCATAGTTCTCAGTCTATGTCACAACATTTCTAACAACTGTAAATTAAATATTTTGATTTTACTCACCATTCCCATCTGTTCATATTTACACTATTAAATTAATATTTGATAATAAAAGACGTCCAATTTTCTGAATTTATTTTGTATCTATTTCTTATTCTTATTCTCATCATTTATAATATTATGTTAAAAGAGTTTAATTTTTAAACTCACTAAGATTATTTCTGGACTTTTATTAACGCTTTATATTGAAATATAAACTTCACTCTCTCTACGCGTGTAGCTCCGATTTGGGCAATAACTGATTACTCATTGCACTCTTGCAGATCATTCAGGGGGTGGTCATAATGGGTCAAAATAAAGACAAACTTAACATAAATAAAGTTCCTATAAACATCCGGCATTTATTTATTTATTTTACTAAATCATTTATAACCTAGAAAGGCTTAACTGATTGAGTTGAAAATTTTACACGGTACTCATAAACATAATTACCTAGCTTGAAAAAATAATCAAGTTGTTCCAACAATCCGATTCAATATGACGCCCAATGAAAATATTAGCTTCTACATATGTGTAATAATGTATTATTTGCAAGATAATCTAACATTCGTATCTAGCAATGTGAAATTAATCCTTGTGTTAAGTTATAATGATTGGATTGTAGCTCTGGTGTGTTAGTTATGCTTGTAAGGGATTTACAGTCCCGAAGGACAATATAGGGAACAATGCCCTGCACTGATCCTTGTAATGAAGGACCTTATCGAAAACCCACAAGCTCTCCATCTACATGTCACTTCTACACCGCTGTGTGTGAATGTTTACTTGATAACATATCTATTGGAGAACATTCAAATTGTAAATAATAGTATAGAAACAGAATTTTAATATTTAAACAAATAAACGGCGCGTAAACATTGCACAAACTTTCTCACTCAACCATCCCCCAAACCAAATAATAAAAGTGTCAACCGTGAGTCAAAACCATACGCTTTATCCGTAGGCATATTTTTATTTTTTTTATTTATTTATTTAATTTCAGTTGGTAGCTTACACAGAAAAAACAAACAATTACATTTTCATATTTATAGACTACTTCTATAGAAAAAATAAATGCATATAAACAATACAAAATTAAATTGAACATAATATATAATAATTAAAATAATTATAATAATATCATTGTCCTTTATATTTAGTTTACAAATTCAAAAAAAAGAATAATACCTCTATGTCTTTCTACCAAATGAAACCCTCAAAGGCTATGCCTGTGTTGAGGTACACCTCTTTTAAAAGAAAAGAAAAGAATAGAAACCGTGGAAAGCCAAATAAATTGTCGGGCTTTTTTGGGGAAATTTTCAAAAAATCATTCATCTGATTATTTTTACTGAATAACAAAAATGTAGCTGCGTTTAGCATTTGCAATGCTAGAACCATTATTTTTATAAATTCGAAGTCTTTTAAAAGAGAGTTTAAATTGTACAGACAGACAGACACGCGCGTGATATTACAAGGATTCTTAGTTTTACCTAAGGACCCTAATAAAAAGAATTCAATGAAAACGCAATCCATAATCTAATGGCTGTTTTTATGTGTCACATCTCGCACAAAGTGGTTTTAAACTTATAGGTTACGCATTTCTCATTGTGTGGTAAAATTAAGTAGTATTCGTTGTACAAAAACTATAATATATGATTTCGAACTGCAATTTAGTTTCAAATACAATTTTATTTATTTTTAGATTTGTAGGTCACCCCGTGTTCAAGTAAGGGGGTGGGGGATGATATGTGACAATTTAAATTTTGTCCAACGCCAACATTAATTTTTTCGTCATATGAACATATATTCTAAATTAGAATAACTTATATTTATATATAATAGCCAAAAATAATAATTCCAAGAAAATGTTTTCAACTTGATAGTTTCTGCCCCTTAACTGGCGCGAGGTATTATTTTGTACTGTTATATATTTTTTTTATTTGTGGGACAATACAAAGGATATCGGATCCATCGTCTTGTCTGTTGTAAACTGCTACTTCCAGACACGCTCGTGAAATTGTAAGGGTCCTTGGTTTTATCTATGGATCCTTAAAACCAACCAAAACCACTGTATTAGTCACCAAAAATAATGAAATTTATAATTCAAAAGTAAAAATGAACAAGGGGCGTCATTTTTTAATAATACTAAATAGTGGCTAAACTTGTTTCGCTAGTGCCGTAAACGTGTTCTCGGCGTATTTGACTAAAATCATTTGGCGTATTTGGAAAACGGAAGGAAATCATGTCTATTATATACATAAATATATTATGAACAATTTGTAAAACAGTCAGCAGCTTTTCCCCGCCTTGAGCGTTAGGCTGTACAACAATATTAATTCAAACTACCTCAAACCAGGTTTTATCTCGAGCTACATTTTATTATCATTATTAAATTGTGTGGAATATAATATTAATGTGTCACCTTTCCAACTGTATCTAAAGGATAATAAAAACATTTCATTTCATATCAAAACGGCTGTCAAGATTGTTTTTATTTTTGTTTTCTTGGTAATTATTACTGAACCGTAATATGTTTGTTTTCCAATTTCGCACGCAGATTTGGGTTATTAATCGTAAATTTCAACGAAATATGTAGAACTGATTTTGAGAAACTACGTCTGTTATAAACCACTGCATGGCATATATATTTTTTTTTTATCGAATACACTCTAACAGGCATTTTTGAAGGGATGGAGACCAGTGTTTTGTTAGAATCCTTAGAGTCAAATTTTGAACAAAATCGATAGGATAAATTTTGGATTATGGCCAAAATATGCCCATTTAACAAATTTTATTTACATTCGTTCAAGAGTGCTTTTGGATTGTAAAGCATAGACGACGGACGACGTTTTTGTATCATTACAAAAACCACTTTTTTGGACTCAGGAAACCTCAAAACAGATATACCCACAATCCCCCCCACTTATATACTATGTATTTGTCAGAAACTATAACAGTCCTGTTTTGTTTTTTTTTATATTCAGTTTCAAAGATCTCCGAATCAATTTTTGTAACTTTTTTTTATCAAAATGTGTGTCTACCCTTCGTACGGATCTATATAAAATATAATCCAAGCTATTTCATAAAAAAATTAGTTACAGACTCCGTACCCACAAAAAGAAGTATGAGTTGAGATAAAAAGACCCTTAAAAATAGAGTTAAGAAGTAGGTTAGTAACTATCGAAGGGAGTATCAAAAGTTAGAATAAAAGGCAGCCGAGTTACAGTCGGTAGGCAGCCTGCTGAAAACATTACTAAAAATCCAATAATTTTTTATATTTGATTTTTGAAGTTACTTAATAAATTGTTTCCAATGAGCAATGAGCTCTCCAATCAAATAATTCAATATTTTCCATCTCCAATATTTAAATATTGGGTAAAATTTGTTCGATTTCAAAACCTTCCGTTGATCATTAAAAAAGAAATGTTTATGTTTGTAAATGTAATTCATTTTTGTATTTTTACATTACTTTTCGGAATCACTAATAAATAATAATACATACACTCAAAATTTGAAATGTTTCGGAAACCTTTCATATTTAATGTTCGGAAAAAAAAGTTATTAATTTTTTTTTTTATTTTTACATCATATTTAAACATTTATATATATATATATATATATATATATATATATATATATAGAAATAACAAAAGTTAAACATTTGTATAACAGGACATTTTAATACAGCGGGAGAATAATAATTATATAAACATTCGTATATAATAAATCTACAGTATTTGATACGAATAACAACAAAATTTATAAGAAAAATTAAATTTCTAAAAAATATTAACAATAGCTATTACAACTTTAGAAAAATTTATTTAAAAAAAGGTTACTTACAGTATTCAAAAATTTAATTGGGTAAAATCAAGATGTATTATAGATTAATTCATTTGTTTTTCACTTCAAAATTTTTTTTTTTATTATTTGACTTTGAACATAACCTTACTTAAAACATAAAACTAATTATTTTTCCATTCCCATTATGAATGTAAACACTTATTATTAAATAACCTTAACAGACAGGGGAAATTCTTTAAATTAAATTTATTAATTTTTCCGCTTATACGATTTTTTACTTAGCAGGTATTGAAAATACAATAATATATCAAGTGAAAAATATACGACCTAGACTGGCAATCGAACCCAGGACCTTTGGCTTTACGCGCCAATGCTCTATAATAAATACATACGTAAGGGCTGATAAATGAGAAAAAATTAATTTCAATGTCGCATATGCGAGGTAATTAGTTTAGAAACTCAAAATTGCAGCAATAAACATAAAAAGTCAGGTGAGAGATCTGCGCCCTGTGCTGGGAAGCGACTAGTAAGCTCAGTTGGTAGAGCATTGGCGTGTAAAGCCAAAGGTCCTGGGTTCGATTCCCAGTCTAGGTCGTATATTTTCACTTGAATTATTGGAAATTCTTTACTTACATATATATAATGAAACCACAGCTTCCTTAATCATTGTATAGTAAAAGTAAAAATAAATTTTAAAATCAAGTATGGCATACGATATCAGCCCAGGTAGAAACAAAACATCTGATCGCCTACGGAGTGCATACCACACATTTTTGACAGTGTCTGATGTTTTTGGTCCGACTGATAGCACAACGACTCTCCATAAGAGCTGTACCCCCGCTCTGAACGTGAAATCGACATTAGTCTGTTTTTCAGTCACTATTTTTTACTTGCTTTCTAGTGTTTTATTTATTCTGATAAAAGGACAATACCTCTGATTTTTTCCAAATTTCACTTAGTACAATAGAAAATGTAAATTTCATAATGAAAAGTGTATCAATATTACATCATATAATAAACATCTAGGGGAGATTAACTTAAGTTCTCTTGATAAATTCATTGTTAGCAATTTTTTTTATTCAACTTGCTTTAGATGTAAAATACAAGTTTTGTATTCATTTTATACTGAACTTAGCAAAAGATTATAGTATTGAAGCTTCACACGAAAGACTCAATGCTGGAATGAACAGTTTTAATAATTTTATTGAGGTTATATATAACATTGAATGTTTTGGCACAACTTCCAGGTATAAAAGCACTGGTCTGTTAAATAGAATTGTTATTGATTATTTTATTATACACGGCAGCTGATTAAACAGCTGATAACTGCGCACTAGTCGATCTTAATGAGCTTTATATATACCAACGTTTCTGGAACGAAAGATGAATATGTCTGAAGAAGGACAGCAAGTTCTTTATAAAGGATTCTCCATAACTATTTTTATTTCCAACTTGTACTACATACTTTTATGATCAATAAAATGGACATAAATGTGTCTAAACTGTTTTTAAGAGCATCTTGTTTCTCCAGATGTCTTCTTCCGACGAGTTCACGCAGTACAAACGCCAGTGTTTGATTTTTCACATATGCAGAAACTTTGTGAGCTCATTCCACATGTAAAAATAAAGAAAATATGCACATAAAACATAGATCCAAAACGCTTAGTGTCCCATCTGCCATTTTGTTTTTACTGAAAAACATTATAACTAAGGAAAGAGATGTGATATTGGGTTCAAATTTGCTACACGCATTATAAATCCTACTCTTTACAAGATTAGAAAAACAAAGACTACATTTTGTATTATTTTCAAAATGGCGGCCGTTTAAAATGTTTAGCATCAAATATTTGGAAAACCTTTAATCTTACAAAAATCTACAAGTTACAAATTATTTTTGTTTTTTAACGACGAAAAGATTGTGGTTTTATTTTTTCTGAAGCTCATAAGATAACCGAGTTACCTACAAGAAACTAAAAACATCCACAACTTTGTGCCAAGCCTATCAATAAAAACCGATGTATTTTTGATACTGGAGTAAAAAGTACAAAAAACCAGCTACACGACATGACGTTTTAATTAGTTTATTTAATATTTGATTTACGTAACTCGAAGACCGAGAATACCAAAACACAAATAAGTCTATGCTGGGTAAAGGTGCATAAGTCTTATGTTTTGATATTTTTTTATTTTCTAAAATTTTCTTGTTGTTTTTTTTCTGTTTTTGTTTTCTTGTTGATTTAAAATCAAAATGTTGAAAAAATTATCAGGTTCTTGTTATTTTGGTGTTCTTGTTGGTTTAAAGTACAAAATGTTGAAAAAATTATCAGTTTTCCTGTTCTTTTCTTGTTGGTTTTAAAGTACAAAATGTTGTCAAAGTTATCAGTTTTAATGTTTTTTTTTTTTATTTATTTAAAGTATAAATGTTGATTAAATTATCCGTTTTCCAGTTGTTTTTGTTTTCTTGTTGATTTAAAGTACAAAATCTTGGGAAACGATCAGTTTTCTTTTTCTTTTTGTTATCTTGTTGATTTAAAGCACAAAATGTTGTAAAAATGATCAGTTTTACTGTTTGTTTTTCCTTGTTGATTTAAAGTACAAAATGTTGAAAAATGATCAGTTTACCTGTTTTCTTTTTTTTCCTTGTTGGTTGAAAGTACAAAATGTTGAAACGAATATCAGTTTTCTTGTTGTTTTTGTTTTCTTGTTGGTTTAAAGTACAAAATGTTGAAACGAATATCAGTTTTCTTGTTGTTTTTGTTTTCTTGTTGATTTAAAGTACAAAATCTTGGGAAACGATCAGTTTTCTTTTTCTTTTTGTTATCTTGTTGATTTAAAGCACAAAATGTTGTAAAAATGATCAGTTTTACTGTTTGTTTTTCCTTGTTGGTTGAAAGTACAAAATGTTGAAACGAATATCAGTTTTCTTGTTGTTTTTGTTTTCTTGTTGGTTTAAAGTACAAAATGTTGAAACGAATATCAGTTTTCTTGTTGTTTTTGTTTTCTTGTTGGTTTAAAGTACAAAATGTTGAAACAATACGTAGTACAGGGTGAGATTAGTAATCACGAAAGATTTCGATCTCCGTTTTTAACATTTCGTGGTTTTAGGAAGTAGAAAAGTTATTTTATATATGCTGTCCGTCCATAGTCGTTGTTCGTTATCTGTACTTAAAGCACGATAGCGGCCACAAAAATTGAGATAAGGACATGGAATTTGGTAGTCAACTATAGTGTGCTCATATAGAACCTTATTGAAATTCAACAAGTTCGAATTAAAAATGTCAAAATGGCAGCCATTTTAAACAGTTTATTTATTTACATATCCACTGAAGATGAAAAATTGTTGCATTCCTTTTCAAATATTGGGAAATTTATTAGTAAAGAGCTAGCATATTTTTTTGATGTTTAACGAAATTTATACATATTAAAAATAGATTTAAAAAAAACTTAATAACTCCATACAAAAATCTTCGGATATTAGGATATTCAAATAGTACCGTATCTACAATAACAATAGTTGAACTTGATGCTATTTTTACTAATCAACCACTTAAGTGAAGAAGTTGTAGAGTACAAATCTCTTTTTTAAATTTATTATTTTAAAACCTCGATAGATATGTTCTATGTTTTTAACCTGAAATTACGTGAAGAAAGTTGCAGATCCAGCTAATGGTACCTCGTGATTGTCACACTCTAGTTCACTATTAGTGATCCTATGACGGTGGAAATTCTATCAATAAGGGGTACATAAAATAACAACAATCATTTTTTTTTCTGAAAACTTTAAACTACTCTAGTGAATTCTTTTTTTCAATCTGTATTCTACGTCTTAGGAAAAGAAAAAAAGAAAAATATTTACTATTTATTTCCTGAAAGCTGTAAGTTCTGAAGACGAAAATGTACGAGTATATTGGCGGTCCAATAAACAAATGAATATCTACAAATCTACAAAGGTTGTCAAATTGTGTCGTCAACGTTACATTCTGGCCTAAATTTTTGATAACGTACTGCTTTGGATTATTTTGAGCTCTAAAACATTCACCCCAGATCTGCCCATGCACAATAGAGTGCCCAGATTTCAAGCGATTGATTTAATTTAAATACATTACCGAATTAAAGCTAATAACTATTTAAACTCTCACTTAACACCAAAACCAATTTATAACAGAGCAGATCTTGGGCGTAATCTATTCTCAAATTAGTCTTGATTTAAATAATAAATTAACGAGTCCAAATCTGGGATTGAGCGTCCGGAAAACGTCGATCACCATGAGCCTAATTATTTAACCTGCCATGAATAATTTGGAAATTAAATAGTAAAACAAAGAATACTTCACAACACGACTAGTCGCATAGACGGACGAATTATTTTTCCTACGTTTGAAGAGCTATCTGCTCAAGATAGCTCCTGTTCCGGTCAGCTGTTCAGTGCCATCCCAATTCCGTGTGTTAACAATCCGGTCGGTGATCGCGGTTAGCCTATCAACCAAGATTGCACTGGCAAGTCAACACGCGACTACAGATTAATTAGTATGAAACCTCGATGACTCGCGGTGACTGTTATCGGGAAAGCGTAACACTTATAAAATATAAACCTAAGTAAAATAACCTAAGCTTAATGTCGAAATCTGCTAATTAGCGATGCGAGTTGATCATTTTGTTGATCGAATCGGATAACAACCAAAGAACCAAATATTAGCCATATACACGTAAGTGGTGGATGAGGAAGCTTCGTGTCATTTAATTTGCAGCTACATTGTTCAACGTTATAAGGTAAAATGAACAATACAATATAAATCAATTATAAAAGATACTTATAATTATAAAACCAAAAATATTGAGTAAGAATCTTAAAATAAAAGTTTAATTGAGCTTTGGAAATTGGATTTTTTGGAAAATGACCAAGATAACAAAACATCTATTCGCATAAATAAAACTGCCGTGGTATTTGAAGTTGTGGGGATTGTATTGAGTGAAGGATGTCTGTTTAATGTTACGACTGGAAACTTCCAAATAAACCGAGCAACCAATGTAAACAAATAAACGTCTTTTCACAGCACAGTGTTTACAGTTTAACGTACAGTTTGATCGGTTTCACTCTTATAAGGAGGAAGTTGATATTTTTACCTGTCTGTACTCTGTGTTGTAATAACTTTTTTTTAAATAAAATCGGTAATTTTAATATTAATTTTACAATCTGAAAGGAAGGGATGGTATCGGTACTGAAGCTTAAGGCAAAAATCTACTAAAATTTTTTTTTAATGTTTCTTTGTTCAAAGACAAAATCTCTCGGTCAACATCGCCTTATGAAAAATAAGCAAGAAAAGCACATAAAATAAATCCCCTAGACCTCGAATGCTCGCAAAGCAAAGGAATGTATCGTTGGAAAAGAACAAGAGTTGGTCAAGAGAGACCTGATAGAAAAGAGAGGAATCTGACCGGGGCAAGACTACATGAAAAAAGGTATAGATTCAGCTAGGTCCCTCAGGATGGCCATCCCTGTACTCACAAAAGTGAGGCCCCAAGGGAAAATAATTATAAACCAACTGACGTAATCGGGCGCTATTTTATTCTAAAAAAATCTATTAAAAAGGGCCGCCATTTTGAAAAATGCCGATGATTTATTTGTTCATATCAGTCATATTCTACTGATACTGTCAAATTCGTTCCCTGTCTATTGGAATTAAACATTTTCTATAGACACCTTAGTGCTGTATTTCTTTTCTAATTTTGAGTTCAAGAAAATAAACCATTTTAAGTAATAAAAAGTAATATTTTTAACCAATATATTTTATTGGTTGCTGATAATATTTCACATAATAAACTATGATTGAACTTTGTAGCACTTACAGATGAGAAGTTATTTTCCAAAAGTACAATTTGAATATCTTTTCTGATTACAAACTGGTGTAATTATTAGTAAAATCGAGGCTTACATGTGAATTTTTGAAACATAATTTAATTTAAGATTTCTTAAGGGAGAAAAGTTGGTGCAAAAAGTAAGTACTCTAACCAAATATCTTTTCAAAATTGTTAAATAGAATGGCTTCAGGAGTTTATAAACAAAATTTTAGAAATTCTGCTTCGTGGTGTACAATTAGACTACTCATTTTTTGGTTTTACTAACTACTAATCTAAACGCTCTTACTTTTTTAAAATATAAATTCAATTTTTAAAGAGGTTTGAAGGATAGTAAGATGCTAGGATTTTTCTACGAAATACCATGTTTAATAAACTGTGAATATGTTATATTCTTTGTTTTTCCGATTAAATTGAAAAATCTTTATTCCCAGAACTATTAACACTATGTACAAATATTTTGGAGTAACGCAATCTATTTTTATTTTTTAAATTACAGTTCCGTCTTAATACACTAACATACTTAAACCAAGAAAATGACACCAAAACGTGTTCATTAAGAGTAAAAATTAAATATGTTATCAGTGAGTTAAGTCAAGTCGAAAATTGAAAAATAGTTTCTTTTTGTGTTAAATTAAAGTCTCTTTTAGTAAACGCAAATAAAAATACCTTTTTAAATCCACGAATATGCGAAGAGTGGCATCAATATTTTGATAAGTTGGGGGGGGAAATATTGGGTATCCAACAAAAAAAATCTACTGAATACAACCAAACGTTTGGTAACCATAAACACTTTCGACCTTTGTTTATGACTTCATGTTCCATGACAACAGTCCGTCCTTCGTCTTTGCATGTATGTAAACATAATAACGCCCATAATTCTATTATTCTTGTTAACTATTGTAAAAAGTTTCCCAAATATCTATTGTATTCAATATTGTGGCATTTTTCAAATCTATATTAAACCAAAGTCTAAATAAAGAAGGAGACGATGAATAAGAGGAATTTTTGAAAAATATGAATTTAGGTAGATGTCGGTGCTATGTTTGTAATATAAAAAACAAACGACGAAAGGGAAATAAAACATAACAAATGTTGTACTCAGAACGAGGAGATAGAAATTTTCTGCTTAATCAAACGTTACGTATGGGTTGTGATATACTTTTCTTGTTATAATATTGGTACAGGAAACTCGAATGGTGCAACGATTTTTCATGGAAATATTCGATCAATAGTATGAAAAGTAAAAATATCGCGAAGTCTAGGTATAAATTTAGCACATTCTCTTATAACTTTAGAAATGTATACTCCATTTTCGTTTAAAAAAATATTTTGTCGGTATGACATTTCTTGATTTTGCTGTAAGTTGGCACTCTGAAATCATGTTCAGCATTTGGCGAAAAAAAATTATACATTTCTGTCACTTTTATTTCACATACTTTCCCACTCACCTATCCTCAAAAGGAACCACAATTACTTTTCAGCAAAAACGTTACTTCATTAAGTTGTCAATCAAAGAGTGAAAATGAGACATAGAACTTATCCATGTAAACATATAAAACTAAAATGCCTTCGCTTCGACCCCTCGGCCATTACGTCACTACATTGTGCTTAATCTTTAAAACACGATATCAATGTTAAAATCGATAAAACGTTTAATATAAAATTAATCCAAACTAGGTTGACAGATTAGATTAGAAACAACAATGAATCTTTAGAGAGTTTAGTAAATTTATTTCCATTATACTACACAGTATACAGCTGTTTTCTTATGCTGTTCATAGACAAGAAAGTTTTCTTTACCTTGTACTACGCAGAAAATTTACTGGAGAGTGTACGGAAAATATACCGTGGACCAGATGATTTCAACAATAACATACTTCTTTTAATTGAATTGCCGTTAGTAAAGATTTGATTTCTAACCTCAAATAAATGTAAAGTTTGTAGTTTTCACCCTTGCGATTTATATCGTAAGTACATAGCCTTAAGACCAAAAAATATGGAAAGAAGATATCTCACATAAAAATTATTTGACGCCAAACAAATGTCATGTCAAAACGGGAAAATTAACCAAGGACGTTGTATTTGAAAACTATATATTTAGTTTTGTGAAAAAATTAATATTTGATTAAAATCGAACTTAATGACGGTAGTCAAGGTTTATTTCTGTTAATTTTGGATTGTTAATAAAAAATTATTATGAAAGGTGTATGTGTTTTAAAAAGATTTAACATTATTATTTTAGAATTATTCAATTACAAAACATACAAAATGAGAAGCCAACTCAATCTCGGGGTTCAAAAGTTCAATAGTGCGTAACTCTTCCTTTAGCTATTTCTACAACACTTTTGAATGTACAAAATTAATAAGGCTAATTATAAAAACTGTATCTAAACGATTAGGATATTTGATATCATAAAAACTAATGATAGGTGTGTGATGGAAGCGGATAAGCGATGCGTGAATATGATACAAAATTAATGGTGGATTGTGTTTTAAAGAAATGATTTATATTGCTTAAAAGTTCTTTCGTTCACAGTTTCGAGTTTGTTATTTAATGAATTTTGAGAGACTTGTAATTTCGTTGGTAAATTTTGGCCAGATATAATCTGGATTAATAGTTGGGTCTAGAATGATCTTTGGATTTTTTTTAACAGAATGTCTCAAAGCCTTTTTTTTCTTTTTCCATATAGAGACTTCCCTTTCCTACCAAGTTCTTCTTTCTCTCTCAACTTATGACATATAATATAAATTATATTACTGTTCATGTTGCACAAACTATATTATATGGAGATACAAAATATGAATGATATTATCTATCGTGAAATGGCTTTATGAAATTGGTCATGTTTTTGACTGGTCATAGTGAATATGTTTAATTGGTTGATTTTCATGATAATCTTACAACTTTGGAATTTCGGCATTATTACAATACATAAAACTGATCGCAAAACTAAAATCTGATGCAGTAGATCGTACTTTTATATTATATTAAATGTATATGGAAAGTAAATACAAATATTTCATTAATCATTGTGATATCAAAATGTACATTCATATAGCTGATTGTGATGCCATTAAATTTATGGTCTTATGAAAATATAATTTTGATGTGTATCTCCATTCAAATATCTATTGTGATGATCATGATTGAAGAGATAGTGTCTACTACCTATTTATGTACAATAAAGATGTGCCTTTAAATAACCTATTGCGAATGTACTGTCAAAATCTAAATTTACTATTACTTATCTATTATATTCATCATAAAGAAGACTTGCAACATAATATAGATATAGTACAGTGTGGTTATAAAGCCCCTTCCTTCCTACTTTTTCCTACAATTTATATTTAAAGTGTTTTTCAATACCATTCATTATGCAAGTAGAAACCCTAACTTTTGAGGTATTTTAAAATATTGGTAGTTAGCTGAGGTTTAAGATATAGGAGTCAATTTCCGAATTCTTTATGAGAAGATAGTCATGCGACATGTCGATTAACATTGCCTTTTTTCCCTAAAAACAATGGTGCAATTAAAATTCGAAATAAATATCGACTCCTACATATTTGACCTACTGATTTCTTGGAAACACGGTACAAACCCTTTTGAGTTTTAATTGCACCTTTGTTTTCAGTGGAAAAAGGCAGTGTTAATCGACATGTAGCATGACTATATTCTCATTACAGCTTTTAAGTCGACTCCTACATATTTGACCTACTGATTTCTTGGAAACACTTTTGAATTTTAATTGCACCATTGTTTTCAGGAGAAAAAGACAATGTTAATCGACATGTCGCATGACTATATTCTCATAAAGAATTCAGAAGTTGACTCCTATATCTTAGACTTCAGGTAAATCCCAATATTTTAGAATACTTCAAAACTTAGAGTTTCTACCTATATAATGAATGGTATCATTGAAAAACATTTTAAATGTAAATTGTAGAAAAAAATATGGGGAAGGGTCTTTATAAGCACACTGTATATATCTTAAATTGTGAAAATAAAATTTTATCCGTAATATTGTGGTACTTACCCAGCCCATCATACAATGTTATAAAAGCAGATCCTATAAATTTAATCTTCAAAAGTTGTTTTAAGAGCTTTGTAGCAAATGTTAATGTATTGGTAAATGAAGGATCTGTTAGGAATACATTTAATGTAATTTATAATTATTTCTTTTAGTATATTGTAATCATAAAAATTTTAAATGTAATAATCATACGACACTCAGAATGGCCCAAATATTGTGAAAGAAGTGAAAAAATGTTGAAATGCTTGACTTGCATCGGAAGTAGAACACCACGAGCGATGAAAGATAATATAAGCGGCCGGCACCAAGGAGAGAGGGTCTTTGAGGTTAGAAGATACCGGCTGTGTCGCTAGCCGTGGTGGAAGAAGACAGCCCAGGAGTTTGAATCCAAACGGAAGGACTAGAAAGGGACTGGCCGATTTTGAGACTCTACAGGGTGAGCAAGCATTACAATATAAAGGCACTTGTAATCTCAGTCATTTCAATTGTACAAAAGTAATAATAGTTGGAATAATTCTGGGTTTTGTGTGATGAATATTTAGTTTTGAATATTGATTAAATAATTGTTGATATTGTATTCTCACAGAGACATGTTTTGCTTTTCATATTGATCCCATTATTTTATTATAGTGTATTCTTTTTGAATTGTAAAAAGATAGATATATATTTGTGCTGTTAATAAAGATTAATTAAATGCTAAACCACTGATTTGATTGAAAGTTAAAGAACCAAGGCAGTTTAGAGGAGCCGATCCTAACAGGTCGTACCCAGCAAAGTAAGTTTGTTACTCTGTATATACATCACTACTCTCTTGGCGTCGGCTAGACCCTAACAGACCTTGTAGATGTCTCCAATCGTCTTGCTCGTGGAGCGCCTCGAATCAGTAAATATGTGAAAGAATCCTACACTCGCTAACTCGTTCGTACTGGATCTCATAACAACGCCTTCTATTGGGAGGTTAGGATTCTAAATTACATTTTAGCGATGTGGAGTTGGTACCATTGCATGCAGAATTCAAATGTGCAATTTTGTGAATATTCTAAGTTGAATAACCACGAGATAGGAACAAAAAACTATTAAAAATTGCCACCATTTTGTAGTTTTCAGTTCCATTTTTTAACATTTCAATTGAGTTGTAATGATTACACTATAGTCCCCAATAACAAATTTCATTTTCATATCTTAATCTTTAGGGCCGCTACCGCACTTACATTCGGTACATAAGTTCATACGTACTTACATACGGTAGATAAGTTCATACGTACTTATATACGGTACATAAGTTCATACGTACTTACATACTTACGTACAAATGACATCGACAACGTACGGACATTATCGAAAATTATTTCTTGAGTCCATGAAAAGTGAAAATCAGACCAAAAAATTAAAATAGAGGAGATATAATACATGTTTAAAAACTACGGTACTATAATTTCTTTTTACCAGAACTGATGATCTGTGCATATTCCATAGTCTCTGGTTTTTGTCTCTCCTTTAGAACAATATGGAAATGAGCTAAAACTCTTTTCAACAATCTGTATATGTTATTTTTATAATTTAAATATATTTTTGCAATAATAATAAATAATGAAGAAAATACAAACGAACGAGATCTTAGCGATATTAACAAAAATGCGTGTTTCTAAAAATATCCAATTAGAAATTACAAAAGTTAAATTAATTTTTTGGCGATGCACACAGTCAAATAATGTCAATAATATCTTAAATCTATTTCCAATTAAATCTTTTAAGCAGTAATTCTTATTAATGTTTCATCAATACTTTCGAGTCATAATATCCTTTCCAGTATAATTTTCTTTCCAACGTGGATCACTTTGACTATTTTCCTACTGAAGTTATCAAACAAACATTTGTCCCGTTAACTTAGATGTGACAGATGCAACAACAATAGATTTTCTGTTGTAAATTTATCATTATTAGATTTATATACAATGACTTACAAATTATTAAAGTATGTGCAAACATAAACGTGTTTTTACTTTACTTCAAAAGTTCGACTTTAATCGAGTCATTAGGTTAGGTTACGTTGATTTAAGTTAGGTTAGGTTGTTTTAGGTTAAGTTAGGTTGGTTTAGATTACGTTAGGTTTGGTTATAATATATTAGGTTAGGTTTATATTAGGTTGTGATCATAGTCCTTATCTATTAGAGAGTATATATTAAACAACATATAGAGAGTATATATTGTTATAAAACAAATTGGCTTTTATCTGTACAGCTAGAGATTGTAGTACTATAATATACAGTTTTATAAGAATTGCTCTCCTTTAACTGAGACTATTGACCTGATAGCAATTAATGAGAGCAGACAGTTTGAAACACTTCCATCTCAAGAGATACGGATGTTGAGTCGAGCACAGTGTAAACAACCCAATTATAAATCTCTTAAACACTCAAGGGAAGAGAAAGTATCCAGTAGGGACTCCGTGTCCGATCTCTGGCTGCTTACTTTTGCCAAGTGTAATATTTAAACTTGTGGATATCTATTACAGTACTATATTTGTGATATCATACAGTTTTTCATATAGGAAATGAAGATCATATCTGTGAATGTGAAAAACAAATCATTTTAAACTTCAGTGGAAAATATCCTATTTTAGGTAGTATAAAAAGTAGTTCTAGTTTTTAAACTTCTTCCAGTGTTTTTAAACACCAGTACTGAAACGTACATTGTTGCTTTCTATATTAATGAATAGTGGCTGGAACTAACTATTGGTGCAAAATACTTTAACATACCTAAATTAAGTCCCTATTTTTTTTTTTTTTTTAAGTTTTGATATTCGTTTGTTCATTCCTTTATTACCCTTTTTATTTATAAGATATTTATTTTACGTTGTAATTTAATGTTTAGGTTATTCGTTTATATATATATATATATATATATATATATATATATATAAAGCGAGTGATCAAAAACTCAGTATAAGTCCTTTCTTTTTTGAACGGGCTTAGATACAACATTGAAACTCACATAAAGCTTGTGGGACAACAATAGCTACCTTGTAAGTAAAATGTGGCGTAAGTAAAATAATGGGGGGGGCTTAGAGGGAGGTGAACATTTTTTAACGTGAAGGTATAGCTTGTGGCACATTATTTTAAAGCTTATTAAAAAAATGGTGGATGGTAAAAGTTTAAATAAAATAAGAGAACATTGTGAAAGACTTCTTTTAAAGTTTAGTTACCATTATTAATAACGTAAGAAAAAGTATTGAAATCATCGTCTTGTTAAATTGCAGGGTCAAAGTGTAGAGGAGATAAGCTGTAATTGAATTGTAAGTGGGCTGTTGCAGAAAAAAGTTGAATGAGTGTTCAATTTGCCTTTATAAATCATTAAACGTGGTCCAACCTTTAATATTATTTAATGACTTTTACTTACTAGCATTCATCTTGTGTTTTAAACTTTTACCATCCACCATTTTGTTACCAATAATCGTATTGAACTAAAAACTGCACCAATCTATTTTTTTTTTTTTAAGTTTTAAAATAATGTGCCACAAGCTATACCTTCACTTTTTAAAATGTTCACCTCCCCACTTTATGCCTTCCTACGGTTTTGAAGGAGGGGGCCAAATTTTAGTTACAAAGATAGTTATTACTGTCACACAAGCTTTCTTGAGTTTCAATGTTTGCATTTAAACCCGTTAAAAAAATGAAAAGATCTTGTACTGACTTTTTTATCACTCGATATATATATATATATATATATATATATATATATATATATATATATATATAATGACTGCAAAATAAATTACCACCCCCTTAACTTTTTTGTTATTTGAGATATTTCAATGCAGTTTGCGACAATGACTTTTAGTGGCAAAGCTACTTTTTTAACACAAAATTTCCCAAATTTGAAACCCAGATATTGTGTGAGTTAATAAAAGAATTAAAATAACATAGGCATTTAATAAATCATTCTTTTTGTCTTGAGAAAGACTAGAACAACTACATAATCAACAAACTCCAAAACACTGATCAAAATGGCGGCCGTAAAGTAAAATTGCTCAAAGGTAACTTACAACTCCCTTTAACGTTTTTGTTATTATAAGTGGTTAACAGTAACATGCTTCGGTGAGTTTACAACTAATAATAAAGAAATAGCCAGAAGAAGAGATTACGGTACACTTCATTAGAAAATTGACAGTGCACATTTCTTTTTGTTAATACTGTATTGGATAGTCGTGAATGACCTTCGTAACTTGTTATCAATAGAACTGTTTGGTTTCGAAATTGTTAATGAAAGTGAACATATCACTGCTCATACGGTTTCTTTGGTATTCAGGAAACCCAGCATTCCCCCTACTTTTAATTCTTAGTATTTTCCCTTATGGCTATTCTCTCATTATTAAACACTTTTTGCTATAGTAAAGTTTATTCTTATAGTAGAGCCTGTTCTTATTGGCTTTTTAGTATTCAAAATAACATTTTTTTTATTAAATAGTAATAATTTTGTTGAACGCTAAAAATGTTTTTTCGTTAGAGGAAAGAGTTAAAATAGTACTATTATTTGGTCAGACATGAACTCATCGAGCTTCTGCTACTTCAATAATTGAGAGACATCCAGAACTGTTTCAAACGTAGCTGTGGCTAATTTAATAGAAACATTTCTAAGACGTGATAATCTATTAGGTATAAAGATTAGGGCGACCATGTCTGGATGAAGTCGCTGAAGAGGGGATTCCTCCTCTAGTGGCGATAAATCTTCAGCAATTAGCAAGAGCTTTGGCGCGATTTAATAGAAACATTTCTAAGACGTGATAATCTATTAGGTGGCTAAAGATTAGGGCGACCATGTCTGGATGAAGTTGCTGAAGAGGGGATTCTTCCTCTAGCGGCGATAAATCTTCAGCAATTAGCAAGAGCTTTGGCGCGATTTAACTACGTTGTCAGTTCAAAACACAAGTTTCATCCCTATAAAATTACACTTGTACACAAACTACTAGAAGATAATTTAAACAGACGACTTCAGTTTTATGAGATAATGACAGAAAGATTGAACAACGGACTACGCTCTCCTTTCAACATTTTGCTTCTTTCACTTTACATGTTTCTTTAAAGAGGCAAAATAGTCGATGTTGGTCTCACGAGTTTCGTTATTAGTATAGGGAAAGTCACACGCAGCATCCACGAAAGTTTATTCTGTGGGCCAGGATAATGGGTAACACAGTTATAGGACCATTTGCCATCAATGGTAATTTAAAAGGTGGCCTTTACTTTAGTATGCTGCAAACCAAATAATACCAACACTTAACGATATTGTAGCAACAACATTCAAGTCTTTAAGGAACTGAAACATTTAACCGAAATCAAATAACGTTTCAGCTAGATGGATCGTCTCTTCATTATGCTAGACATGTAAGGGATTACTTAAAATCAACATTTTCCAAATTAGTGGATAGGGCCCAGGGTTGAAATTGAATAACTGCTCAGTCCCCTAATTTAAATCCATTGGATTTTTTCTTTAGGACTACTTAAATTCTGTGGTATATGCAACCAAACCAGAATCATTGGAAGATCTAATGGGATGAATCTTTTGAGGATGCTAGAGAATATCTTTTCAAATTTTTCAGAACGTAAAAGACGGATTTGAAAGCCGACTATACAATAATTTGTATAGAAAAAGCAAGGAAGAACAATTTGAGTAATTGATTTAAGCTAAGATAATTTTGAATTTTTTTTTTTTAGAATACTCATCTAACGTATTTTTATTAGCAAATTAATATAATTTATTACAAATAGATTTCTTTTATTAAAAAAAGTATATACTCATCAAAGTACATTACCACAATCCACTTTCAAATATCTCAAAATTAATAACAAAATATTCTCCATTACAAAGTTTTTCTAGTCTTTCCAAGACAAAAAAAAAGATATATCACATGCCTATGTTATTTTAATTTTTTTAAACCCAGGCTATCCCCTGGGTTACTAATTTGAAAAAATTTCCTAAAAGTTATAGTATTCTATCCAGAATATTTTTTAAAGTTAATAAGGGGTTTCCATACTTTTGACTCACTCTGTATATAAACGTGACAGGGTAGAAATTCATCAACTACGATAGGGCCACACTTGCAGTAGAAATCAAAAGCAACCTTGAAAAATAACGGAAAATATTTTAACATAATGTAATGACAATAGGTTTATTGTCATAAAAGGGGGTTCTTTTTTGTAGAAGAAAATTAGGAACTTATTTACTTTTTTTGGTATATTTTGAACGGCTTATAATTTGTGGGGAAAGGGGTTAAAACATAAATTCAAAAATTGGGTATTGTATTATTCAAGAATTACACCACCGAATAATTAGCAAAAACTGTTTGAAAATTGATTTACTCATTTAGAGTGTTAGTTTGTCAAGATATTTTTATACTTTTTTATGAAATATAGTTAGTTTTAAACGTTTATTTTTTTTCGTATTTTAAAATATCTTTTAAAATCAGCAATATAAATATGCATTAACATATTGGTATGAAAGTTTTCCACACGTTAAAACCTTAGATCTAACTGACTTTGTAAGGAAATTTTTTGAGTATAAAGTTTTTCCTTAATGATACACTTTAAGATATCATACAACCTTCACAGTGTACAGCCAGAACACTAGTTAGGGAACCTAGCTGGATCTACATGTTTTTTCATCTAGTCTTGGGTTATATCCCTCTCTTTCATCTCTCCTATCAGGTCTTTCTTGACCTACTCTTGTTCTCTTCCGACTCTGACGCTATTAGAGTATTTGAGGACTAAGCGTCCTTATTGTATATATATTTTTAAAACAATGATGATCGCAAGGCTTTTCGCCTTTAAACAACAAGATACAAATATATAGCAGGTTTAAATTGTATATACAAACTTGATACTTGTTCTTTAAACTGCATTACATAATACAAGATTCAAATTGATAATGTTCTAACACCAAAACCAGCCTTGATTACCTCAAAACTCTAATAATTTAAAAGAAATGTTTGTAACAAAATAGTAATCTCAACAATTGTTTTATGCAAAAATCTTATTGGAAAAAACAACTCAAGATTATAAATAATTATTTATTCCAACTCTAACCTCAATATAAAATGTTGAAAGAAGTCTGATGGATGAACGTTTTTACATAATGCAAGGAAGCAGAACAATTGGATTTCAAATATAAAGAAATGCTTTTATTTTAATTAAATCGTTCTTAACAACTGTACAAAGGAAACGAAACAATCTATAGAAGTTTATATTTAATATGGCGGCCTTCCTTATAAATGTTGGAATGAATTGTAACTAGTACAAAGGTTCTTTTAATAATAAAGGGAAAACACGAGCTCTGGGCCGCTTTGGTGGAGATACACAAGGGTAGCAAGTGGAGGGGAGAAAGAAGTACAATTACTCTAGTAAAACCCATTACCAAGGAATAGTACGATTACTCTCAAGATTATAATGAATTTTAGTTAACAAGTACAATTAATCTTATACAACAATATTTGTACTTTCTTTAAAGATTACAAGAGGAGGTAAAATAATCTGAATTTTGAAACTACGTATTTACAACTCGGAAATCAATAATTACTGTTACAGTGACATTTGTTCAGTAGAAATGAGAAATCTACAAATTTAGTATCATACGCATTAGTGACATATAGAGTAACCATAAAGTCCCCCCCCATTTCCCCCTTAGAGTTTCCGTCTTAATAAATGAAGTATGTGTGTAATTACTTATACTATGTTTTGTGATAAAATTTTCTCCCGCCATCTTTAATCCGCTTTAATGGATTAGAGTCATTTTGTTTAAATCTCACCATGGTATTTTGATGCAAGATATAAAATCGTTTCTCAACATTGAGTTCAGTGGCATAAATATGTTTTTGATACATCTCAACTACCTCCAGTTATTCAAGAAAATCCATTAGAAATATGTGTAATTTTTTTCTAATACTGCACTTTTAATTTTTAATTGTGACACATATTTTATTTCAATAGATTTTGATTTTCACCTCAATGAAACATTTTAAATCTCATATTACATCATAAAATCACTTTAAAATAGTTTTAACATAAAATCAGACACTCATTATTATTGATAAATCAAGTTATGATAAATACTGAACTATTTCAGTAGATCTTCAAACTGTGATCTGCTGATATTTTAGCAGCAGTATATAATATGTCGTTTATAAAAGAATTTCTGACATTATCAAACATATTTGGGGTTATTTTATAACATTCTCAATTCTACAATTCTCGTTTAAAGATCGTCAATATCTCGAACTTCAATTTTTTAAACTGTTGATTTTAGTTTATCCCATCCCATAGAAAAGGTCTAGAGGCGTCAAACACGGAGACTTTGAAAACTTGAGCTCGTCTATAAATCCACTTACTAGTAAAACTTAAAAATAGTGCCGAGGATCACCGTCCTAGTGGAAAATAATATTGTATTGGAATATCTTTGGACAAGAATGATAGAAGAATGTCACAGGATAGCCCCAAATATGTTTATAAATGTCACAGATTCTTTTATAAATCGCATCAACTACTGCCACAAATTCGGCGAGTCACGGTTTGAACATCTACTAAAATAGATCAGTATAATTGTACAACTTTATTTATCATTAATAAAGTGTCCTTAAAAAAGATTTCTCGTTTAAAAAGCAGTTTAATAATATTTTGAAGTTGTTTTATGGTGTAATATGAGTTTTATAATGTTCTATTGAAGTGAAAATCAAAGTCTAGTGCAGTAACATGGATCTCACAAAATTAAAACATTAAATTTGAAATATTCTAAAAAAGTAAAATTTCATACGTTTCCAATGGTTTTTCATTAATAACCGGAGAGAAGTGAGACGTATAAAAAACATATTTATGTCACTGAACTCAGGGTTTAAAAACTATATTAAATCATCTATCCATGTTGCCATTTAAAAAAATAATAACTTACATCCATTAAGGCGGATTTAAGATATTGGCCTAAAATTTTAACAGATCACAAAACATATTATAAGTAATTATACACATACATCATTTAGTCTGAAATCATTAGTACGCAAAGTGTGGACCAAATTTAGTAGGGGAGGGAGAGACTTTATAGCCTACTTTGTCTAGAGTCTGAATAATCTAAAAATGTAAATACACTTTGACATCATAGCTGAAGTGGCTTAACATTGTTACGCTTATGCTGGGTTCCTGGATATGCTGAGATAAGTGGAAATAAATGAGGAGATGTTCTGGATAACAAAGCGTCAACATCAAAGCTCATGGGACATGAGACATTCTATGACACATCCAAGAGAATAGAAGTGCATTTCATTTCTAAGAGAGGAGGTGGAGGTCAAAAGATGAGCAAACTTTAGTTACCTTCCTAACCATAAGGCGGTAAAGTTCAGTTATAGAGCATTGCAACGTGAGAAAACATATAGGTTAGAAAATTCACTGGGGAGCCTCTGTGTAGAAATTGTTGCCTACAAGAAGAAACTACAGAGCACCTGATCTTGGAATCTGAACATCTCGATCGGGAAAATATTGAGACCCTAGGTGCTTTGACAAAGGGGCAGATAATACCTCAAAACTACCTTGTTAGGAAGTATCTGCAGTATAGGTCTTCAGAAGGGTGTCTAGGGGGATCAAAATGTCTATTTTGTATGTGAGAGCAGTAAGCCCTTGTAAACAATGAATTTACAGGGGATTGAAAAAAAACGTTTAATTGTAAGACCAATATATAGAGGAAACAATAAGCCCTTGTGAAAAATGAATATACCAGGGATTGAAAAAAAACAACGCTTAATTGTGAGACCAATACATAGAAAAAACAAAAACGTAATATTTTGGTTTCCAAGTTTTCTTGATGTTTATCCTAGGTTAAAAATAGCTATAAAATAAATAAAAACCACCCTTTTTCAACAACTTGTATAATATTTCTAAGTTTTTCATATTCAATATAGATATATAACATAACAATTCAAAATCAATTACTATCTAATTAATCATAAAGACAAATCTATAAAATGGTCAAGAATATGCATTAGGATCCACACACATATAGAGACAGTTATAAAGTTGAAATCTTTTAAGCGCCCTAGCCCTAACATATTAACATACATACAAACATACATACTCGTAATCAAAAGAACTTTTAGTTTTATTTGATTTCTTACACATAATATTCCAAAAAGAAAATTCAACTCGATAGTAGTTTTTGCTCCCAAAACTACCTCAAGGTCTTTTTTGTTACGGTTATAAGTTTCCTATAATATGTGGTACAATTTTGAAATATATAGGATTTATCGTCTTGTCTGTGTTGCGACTTATAGAAAGACAAACGGATAGACACCCGCATGAAATTATAAGGGTCCTTGGTTTTACTTAAATGAAAATATGAGAAGCTAGAATTTTGAATTTTGTCATGTAAATATCATCTCAATATCCAATATCATGTGAAGGAAAATCGGGAACTTAAAATGGCAGCATTCTGTTACAAAAAAGTTATCTATAAAAACTTAAAAAATACCAAAGCACTGGATGACATTTGTCATGATCTATTATTTAAGTAGAGCATGTAAATATTATAATGTAACATTAAATTATAATTTATAAAAATTATACAAGCAAAGAATAAAAATTTGTGTTTCTAAACTTCAGGAGGTGGTTTCCCACATCAAAATTTAGAAAAAGTCCCATAAACATATGTTCGGTATTGCATAGTTTTCCAGATATCCGACATTTTGTTTTTTCACAAAATATTTGTTATCTCCAAAACGGTTTGACGGATTGAATTGAAACTTGGCATGGTAACTAACAAAATAAAGAACGATTTTGAAAAAATTAGCAACGTAATCTAATAATCTGATTCAAAATGTCGGCTCCTAAATATTTCATAAAAATTTCACATTTTTGAGTTATTTATATTTTTTAATTTAAGCACTAGCCATTCTGAAACGGGTTATTGGATTTGGTTGGTTATTTTTATTCAAAATCGTTCTTTACCTTGTTTGATACCAATACAATCCGTCAAACCGCTATAGAGACACAAAATATTTGTAATACAGGTGATCTAAATAAACAAAAAGTTCCAAATAACGTAAATTTGGAAATTCTTCTTTTGATGTCTGCCTGTTTGTGTATTTGTGAAAACAACTATATTACTTATGGATTAGACTTAGATAGCAATACCAAATTTTTCGAACATGCTTATATAATATATTACATAACAACAGTGTAGAAACTTTCAAATTTTATCAAAACCGTTTCAAAATGGCGTCTAATTCAAATATATACATCGAAAAATAGTTATCATAAAAACAAATTTTAAAAAGAAGATATTTTGTACTATTATAGAAACACAAAATTATATCTTTATTTTTACTATATGTCGGGGAATAACTGTGTTATGGATATAAAAACTAATTGGACTACAACTCCCATAAGTATTCTAACATCCTAAAGTTTGTCAAACTGTTACACATTAAGGAGCACTGTAAACTTATGGTTGCTGTAGTACTTTTTTAAAATATTTTTCTATATATCTCAGTAACTCTCTAAAAAAGTAACATAGATTGTTTTTTGTTAATTATTCAAAATTACTTTGAATTTGTAATTTTTTTGTTACGTAACATATTATTCAAAATGAAATATTTCAAATAGACACCATTTTGAAACGGTTTCGTATACAATAAGAATGTTTTTACACGTGTTAAAAATTTTTACCTAAACATAACAAAATGTGTACTCATTTTTAAATCTGTTTTACAAATTTAAGGCGTTTTATAAAATATGTAGACAGACAGGAGCATTTCCAAAAACATTTGAACGTTTAGTTTTTTTGAAATCTGTCTGTATTATCAAATAAATACTATTTAACAAAATTTTCGAGCCGCTATTACAAAACAACAATGAACTAATGCTGAAAATTCGTTGTCATAATTTTATTTCTCACAAAAAAGCATAACATGTTCCTAGTTAAAGTATTTTGTATCAATAGTAGTTACAGAAGTGTTTAATGGTGACTCGTTAAAAAAAAATCCTATAAATAAATAGTCAGTCCAGATAATAAATTAACTCTTACTATGATTGCTTTTACCGTTTATTTCATATTCAGACCTAGTTAAGAAGAACGGAGTTTTAAAATGACAATACCCGAACTAAACACAGCAGACGTGATGGTTTTATTTGACTCCAGGATGCGCGAAACATCTCGTGAGTGGCAGTCTATTTATAAAATACTCCCTCTATATGTAGACTACAATTTCGCCCACTTCGAGACCCAGTCACCGATATACTAACCCAAGTTGAAGGTAGGGCTATAACTTCAAGATGTTACGCTATCATTTTTAGTTCTGATGTAAATATTTTATATTTCAAGATATTGCTAATCACTCCTAAAAAGTGTGTTAAATGTATTTTTATACTTTCATGTTGTATGCTAATTTCAGGTATGTATACTTTAAAAAGTTAAGATACTGTATACCTCCAGGGAACACAAAGAACGAGCGGTGAGTTGAGTTGATGTTTTAAACTGGGTAATTAATTTGTTTAAACAAATAACAGATACTCAATATGGCAACTAGCATGAATTTTGACCATCCAAATATAAAACTAACTGCTAATCAATTATAAAACAGTTTCTTACAAAACCTCTCGGTGATCATTTATTTTTATAAAAATTGAAGGAAAGAGAATAAAATAAAGACTCCTAGCCCTCGAATACTCTAATAACGTTAGGGTCAGGAAAATTATAGTTGGTCAAGAAGTACCTGATAGGAAACATGAAAGAGTGAGATCTAACCCAATACTAGACGAAAAAAGGTGTAGTTTTAGCTAAGACTCTTGAGATAGCCATGAGCGTACTCCACTATAGATGAGCCCATGAGGGGTTTACTAAATAGCCTAAGCTGAGTTGTGGCACTAGCGAAGCGAGGAGAGGCTGTATTTTAAATAATATAAACTACGAGAATCGTGAGGACAAATCCATCATGGTCCGCGCATAGCCTTGGTGCTTATAACATTTATTAGTCAAAATAAAGTAAATAAATTACCTAGAGAGTATGAGATTTAACGTTCAAAACATAATGAGTGACGTAGACGAGATATCGATGGTCTCCAACTTACTTTTAATTCACTCGTGCGTAAAACTAGGCAATCCGAGAGCCATAGCTGGTTATACACCTATTTTCGCGTCATCTTGAGTTAGAAATTTTCTATTTCATCTTTCCTATCCGGTCTCTCTTGACCACCTCTTGTTCTTTTCCAACCCTGACATTATTAGAGTGTCCCAAAAATAGGGAGCCTTTATTTTATGTTTTCTTCTTCCTTTTTCTTATAAGGCGATGAATATAAAGAGGTTTTTCGCCTTTAACAACAAGAACAAAAGAGTCGAAGCGTATGTATGCTAAAACCCCACAACTTAGAGTCCGTATTGGCATATAGTATTGGCATTAGGGTCCGTATTGGCATATATTGGCATATATTTATAAAGTCGAAGTCTTTTAAGCGGCAGTTTAAATTGTAAAGACAGACAAGCGCGTAAAATTATAAGGATCCTTGATTTTATCTACGGACCCTAATAAAGAGATATTAATTAAAATGCAATTCATCTTTTAATAGCTATTGAATTGTTTGTCTTATATCTCACAAAACTTTTAAAACTTATACCCCGTGCATTTCTCATTGTGTGTTTATATTTTAAGTTGTATCCAAACTTAAACTGGATATAAAAAATCCAAATAATTTTTTTTAGATTTTAGGTCATGCTATATTCAAGTTAGAGCGAAAAGGGCATCATATCTAATACTTCAAATTTAGCCTACAGCCAGTATATTTTTGTTCGTCAAATAAATATACATAAGGCAGTTTTTGCCACGTAATTACCCCAAACTTATTTTTTTCGTTACAGCTTACAAATGTGGGACAATACAAAGAATATAAATGCACAGTTTGAAATATATAGGATTTATAATCTTGTCTGTATAACCTGGTTGCGATTTACAGACAGAAAGATAAACAAACACGCCCCTGTAATTATAATAGTCCTTGGTTTTACCTACGTACCATAAAAGAAACTCGAAGTTTCCTAGAGTATTGGATACAGTTATCAATGTGTCAGTAACTGAGTCTTGAGGAAAGACAACAAGAGCTTCTGACTAATGAAAATTACGAGACTTTCAAAAGTATGTATGCTAACTGCAGAGCCAGAATACAAAATCTATTAAATACGTCGACACTAAAACCGCTCCGACTGTGTGGCTCTTACTGGGAGTTTCATCCCTTGCTGACCTCTTACATAAAGAATAGTTAGTGAAACTACTAAAACTAGTTTAGAAGACAAATTTAATAAACTAGGCTCGAGAGATTTAGTTTCGGAAGTCATCTAAATAAAATCTCAGTGCCGTTGTTTTTTAATCCATTTTAATCTAATCAACAATCTTGTAGAATTTCCCATAGTGGTCCAACAGTCCTTTGGTCAACTCAATATATTGATTAATAGTGAAAACTTATGGTTTTGTGCTAATGTAAATATATTTTAACAAGAGTAAGCCAGTACTGTATAGAAACGTGTTTGTTATTTACAACCCAAAACGGTAACTCTTTCCGCACAATAGAATTAAAATCCTATAAACATAGTAACTTTAAAAAATAATCGTCATTCAACAAAATCATATAGGGCTGAAGATTTATTGTAATGTTTGTTGGCTTGATTCTAAATACAATTTCAAAACTTTTTTAAAATACTGAATTGAACGTTTGTTTACAACGAATTGATTATTTTTGTGTGTAAAATGATTGACCTTTCATCTCTCATAATAAAACTCTCCCCTTCATACGTCACGGCTTGTTTACTTTCTATTAAAATTTACATGAAATTAGCATCGACATTGAGTGATTCCGTTCTGAAACTTTCAGCTTAAAAGGAGTGTAAAATTTTGATCCCTATTCCACTCTTCTAAAACCGTACAATTTAAAATACTGTTTAACTGCCCCATAACAGGGTTCATTAATTTATTCTTTTATCTAAAAGTCAAACCTCTCTGTCATCATCACCTTAGTAAAAAAAGGAAGATAAGAACAACAAAGACTCCTAGCCCTGGAATACTCTAATAGCGTCAGGTTCTGTGAAAAATAAGAGTTAGTCAAGAGAGATTTGAACTGTCTAACCCAAGACAAGAGGTGTAGATCCAGCTAGGCTTCTCGGAATTCCTATGCCTGTACTCACTATAAGTGATTCTCTGAGGTATGACACAGTTTATTATTACCTATTGTTATATTAATCTATTATCGACCAAACGAGGAATCAAATAGTGTATCAGTACAATTTAATAATTGATACAATCGTGCAACAATCAATTTGACTAAATAATTTAAAATATTTCCATCTGCCTCTAACTATTATTGCTTACTAAACTTATTGAAAGATAAAGTTATGTCATGAGAAAGAAAAAATATTGATTCGAATTTGAGGAGGGAGGGTTGTTGACATATCTTTGAAAATTATTTTCTACTTTTAAAAACATTTCACCAATATCATTTTTTTCGGAAACTAGTTCAGAATTTCAATTAAACTGGTACAATTAATTACTACGTTCAATGGAAATAGTTAGTTCCAAAATTTATAAATACTGCTGTGCAAATAAAATTATTTTTTAACAAATAAAGTTTTATTTTCGAATCTTTCAGTAACTTCGTATAACCGTGATTTTATTACGCTCATCCAATGTTACCACTACGACAATTATTATATCTACGACAAAAAATTTCAGTTATTTATTTAACTGTACTACAAACTAGATCAAAATAAGTTGTAAACGCTTTTACTGTAGTAAAATGTCCTACGAATTTGGACATTACATAACCCCTCTCCATTTTATTAGAAGAAACGCTTTTTATTCCTTTTTAAAAAGTATTTTAACACGTATGAAAACAGTTAGACCCGTCAAGAGACTTTTACAGAGTAGACTATTCTATGGAAGTCAAATTAAGGCCAAGAAGTCTTGTTCATTTCACATCTCATTTGAAGCTGATGCTGTCGACCCTAGTTCGTCGAGAAGATTGTAGGAAATGGTCGGCAGGATTTTATCCTACCGAAAGCAAAGACTATAAGCCCTCATTTCATTTAAGCACGCTAACAAATATTAAAATCGATCAGTAAATTTTAAAATGACCACCATTTAAAGTTTTTCATCAATAACTGTCTGTTAAGTGTTATAGAAGTCAGCTAACAACTGATTCATTTTATGCAGTTTTAATCAGCATTGAACAGTACAAGTATAAAATTTCTACAATAAAAAAAGTTGATCGCTCAATAATTCATTTTATCCGGAAACCAGCATCCAATGACTCTCATATGACCACTGTAAATACAAATTAAACGTTATAGCTAAAAAATAATAAAATAAAATAGTTCACATAATCTAAAAATCCAAGTCAAAATAATTTATAAACAAAATGGAAACTTTTTTTTTTATAACAATTATAAACCTCGGTTAGACTCTTATTTAATTCACTCTTGTAGATATCCAATTTGTAAGGACATAATATAATTTAATAAATATATACATAAATGTTCCTAATCAAATTCACAAAAGCACTGAAAGCTAATAAACACACACCAAAAAACAGATAAAAATATTTTTCTCTTGTTGTTTAAAAACCTCTCGGTCATCGTCTCCTTAAAAACAAAATGGAAGAAAATAACATAAAATATAAATAGTGGTTACAAGAGGACTGATAGGAAAGATAAAAAGAGGGATCTAACACAAAACTATATGAAAAAGGGTCAATATCCAGGTCAGGTTGCCTCAGCTCACTTCAACCGAGCCCCTGAGGGTAAAACAAATGCAAATTACACAAATAATAAAACTACAGTGAAAAATTACAGATTACACTTCTTTCAAGTATAATAGTCTAACCTCAAATATAAATTCAATAATACAATTTTTACATTTGTCATTGCAGAAACAGTAAAATACATTGTATCTCCCTTTGTTTGCGTTTTTACGACACACAGTCACGTAAAAGCCATTTTGTACATAAGTTGAGTCCAATTGAAAGAATGAGATATTGAGCCATTACATGTAATAGAGAGTCAGTACTTAGTGGACCGCACGCACTTTAATTTGATTCAAAAAACTGCTGACTCTTGGGAAACTTTCTAATCAGGGACAGTTGGAATCCTTTTCAGTATGCTTCTCTGACTTTTCCCATCAGCGGGTGTTTCATGGTTAGCTATATATCAGTAATGAACACCCCAATTACCAAATCAAAGCTATACTAAGATACTACTATATTACCGTTTGTTCAAAATGTCCCTCTTCATTAATATAATAGAATTTTAGCGTAAACATACTAGGCGAGTTGGTCCTCCCTACTGTTCCACAATCTAGTACGTTATACGTTAATACTTTACAGTATCACTGCAAATATAATTCACAAATTTAGTATTATAAATTTATTCCTTTTTTTTTAGTATCCAGGTCAATAGAATAGAATAAAGTATTTTACGTTATATCCGTCACGATACCTCTTTGTTTTAAATGACGCGTCTCGGAACTTCTATTCCATCATCAAATAAACTCAGAATGATGATGTTGCCATGTGCGTACGTACAAACTTACTGAGTTCCGTAAATGTGTTGTGCTTTTACAACTGTTTTGCTGTGTGTTTTTATTTTATAGTATTGACGACCTCAAATGAGTTTATCTGATGATGGGATAGAAGTTCAGAAACGGGATATTTTAAAAAAGAAGACACTTGAATGATATAAGGTAAAGTACTTTATTCTTTTTTTTTTATATAATTCAAAAGAATCTTAAACTAAAACTGGTATAATAAAACTGAACCATTTATTAATGTTTCTCACGCAATGTATAGCATTATTTGCAGATAGGCTCTGATAAAGAGAACTTAC
Source organism: Aphrophora alni (assembly GCA_963513935.1). Taxonomy (NCBI): domain Eukaryota; kingdom Metazoa; phylum Arthropoda; class Insecta; order Hemiptera; family Aphrophoridae; genus Aphrophora; species Aphrophora alni. The sequence goes on from OY740766.1 coordinate 33,796,300, forward strand.
CGTTACGGATTAGTCAACTAATAGAGTACTCCCACCTGATATCCCTCCCAGTTTCTTTTGTATTGAAAGTATAAACTGTATAGACGGTCCTCAGAATTTGGCTTATCAATAAATCAAGATATGAGTGGCACCGAACGATGACTGTACGACATTAGGCAGGGACAAATTTGAAGAGTTCTACACTGGGGCTGATAAGAATATCCTCCTTCATCTCACCTTCTCACCCTCTCTCTACTTTAGTCTTGAAGTTTAAGAGGGCAGTACCAGGATAAAACAGACCCATACACCCGTCTGCTATCTACCTGTTTCTTATCAATAATTCAATATGTAATCTACGCTTGAAAGTAATGCTCATAAATATCCAAACTATAAATTGTAGAACACACTTATTTTAAATTGTTAAAATTACCTAGTGGAATTTATATATAAATAGAAGGGAAAACACTACTTTAAACCAAAGTTGTTAAAAAAAAAGCTTAATTTTCAGATTTCAACTCATAAATCTTAGTTATTTTACAGTTTCATATATACGAAGTGTGATCAGCAACTGGTGATGATAAATCCATTTAAAGTAATGAATTCCATATTACCCATCCTTTGTAGATAGTCAGTGTCAAGTTTGTACACGTTGTGGCTTGTCAGTATACTTCCAGAGTCTGAAGAGTGAAGTTGTGTTTACTATGTCTATCAGTTGACATGAAATTGGAGAATTGTCTTGAAGCAGATTCAATCTTCATGGCCATAATTATAACTGAAGATGAAAGTTGCCTGTTTTGATTCTGAGAGGAAAATTGAGAGTTCCCAGTGGAAAACTCTCCTTGCCCTAAGAAGGCACGTCAGTCCAAATCGAACGTTAAGCCATGCTCTTTTTTTTGTTTTTTGTGATAATGAGGTTGATCAGAGTTCGTTCCAAGTAGAACAACTGTAAACTCTGAATATTACAAGGCGTACTGAAACGTTTGTGAAACAATGTACGGAGAAAGAGACCAGAAAAATGGGCCAATGGGTCCCTCCATCCTCAAGACATTGCGCCGTGCTTCACCTCGCTTCTAATCCGTGATTTTTTGGTCAAAAATCATGTTCCTATCTGTCCACATCCGTCTTACTCTCCGGATTTAACACAATGCTCTGGCTATTCACAAAAATAAAATTTATGCTAAAAGGGAAACATTTTGACACCATTCTCGACATTGAGAGGTCCACGCAGAGCAGCTTAAGGCCCTTCCGAAAGAAGACTTCCAAAAATGCTTCCAGTTATGGAATCAACGTTGAGATAAGTGCATCACTAACCAACGAGAGTACTTTGAAGGAAATTAATTCAAATTTGATGTAAGCTATTGTTTTACTCGTAATAAAATTATTAAATGTATTTGTTGATTAGACCTCGTATGTCAAAAATTAAAAATAAGGTTACCGAAATTAAGATTTTTACACACATTCAAATGTGAGTAACATGGAGTGATATATTGTGTTATTTTCCAGTTTGGTCATGTACGTTCTTGAGTATAAAAATCCCATTAAGACCATAGATAAATGGACGTATTATACACGCCACCCCCTACTTCTACTAGAGCATTTCTGAAACTCAATTAACATGGTTTTAACGGGTAAACTACATTAGTTGGGATGATAATCCTATGTAAATTGAAGTTGGTGACATTAAATTTTAACTAGTTTGATATTAATTTACCTAAATTTTGTCCTCTATAGGTCCTTTCCTCAAGAAAGGAGTAATTGACGAGTTCCTCATTAACATAAATAAACCAGACGAAAGCTTTGTTTCTTTAACTGATTGTAGCAATGATTTTTTGGACTATTCTAGCAGTAGTACGTGACTATTCCGCAACAAACCCTTTAAGAGATGCTCCGATTTTATGAAATTCATTTTAGTTTTACACTCTAGCAGTAGAACTCATGGTAAGCATTGGCCTCCATTAGGATTCGTTCCAGCTCTCTTCTATCCAATACAGTCCATCCCCAATTCCCAGTCCTTAACACTCCCACGTCTCCTTCAATATCCTACAGCCATCTCCTTCTCGGTCTTCCCCTACTTCTTTGCCCACAATTCCAGCTTTCTGTATATCTTTTGACATTGTCTTATCCTCCTTTCGGCCTAACCATCATAACTTCACCTACTGTACAAAACGTACTATATCCTCCCCTTCGATCGAGTCCTCTATATCCCTGTTGCTTCGGATTCGCCACACATCTCCTTCCTTCAAAGGAGCATACACTTTCGTTTATGCCCTTCTCTCAAACACATTTAGTGCATTGCCGTCACTAGAGAGTTCATGTTCCTGCTGCATATGTAGGCGAATTAGGGTTTTGTACCTAATTTAACATATGTTTTGCCCTTTTGCTAAACAGTTAAGAGCTAAAAATATTTAGGTAAGTCGACTCTATTATCACTCATTACTTATTTATTATCTCGTTGTAAATCTTATTTTCCTTGTCGAGTTTAACTCTATGATAGTTGAAGTCTGTGACTGATTTTTATGATTCAGAATGTATAATTGTTTTAGGTCATTTGTTGATCAGAGTTCAATAAAAGGCAAAAATGATCCAAAAATTTAAAAGCAATTTTGTATAAAAATTGAAGTAGGTACACATTCATGTATGTTAGTAAAAAATATCATCTAATTTATAACAATTAACAAGTTTAATCCTTTTTCAACCGTTCCTCGGGACATGGTACTATGAAAAGAACGAAAATAATTATTTGTGTCACCGGTTTGGATACCAGTTTTATTTTTTATATTTATGAAGAAAAATTTTTCGTTTTTGTAACTTTGGAAGTAGATAAAATATTTAGTTCAAATTTAATATATACTTTTTTTTTTTTTTTTGTACGTTTTAACAGCATATCAAGAACCATAACTTTATTTTATACATTTTCAAAATGGTGCTCGTTTACAGTTTTGTAAAATGGTTAACAGGTTTTTCCATTCAAAACAAAAGTTCCCTATTTTGTGTTTTTCGTTTTGTTTTTCGTAACTTTAATTTGAAATTTGTATTTAAAACGTGTTTAGAAAAATCTTGGATAATTTCTAACATAATAGAAGATATAAACTATGAATTACAAAAATTACACCTAACGTTTAACAAAACCAGCGATATAAATAAATTACATAATACCAAACTAAAGTTTGTCGCTGAAAATTGTTTACAAAATGTGTAAACAGAAATTGTACGTTAACAAATTCAATAGATTTAACGAAAATATTTAGTCCTTGAATACAAATAAAATTATTATTATAAATTAAAATTAAAATTTATGAACAAAATTTGACCACATAACAAAACATAAGAAACACTGTACCATAAGAGAAACAATTTCTAGCACAAAATTAACACCTACTTTTTTTTGTACCAGACTACCCAAGGCTAAAATTATGATATATTATAAAATATTTAACATAATTATATTTCCAGATCTAAAAATCTCCACCAAATTTAAACATATATGAAAATTATAATGCACATGAAAAAAAAACGTGCGGCAGACTTGCACTTTAAATTGCGGGAATTTCTCTACGCAAGTCACGAAGGAGGCCAGCAGTCTGGTAGTTTTCTTTTAAAATGTTTTCCCAGTTTAGTTTACACTCGTCACACTCCAATTAACAACTAAAATACAATCCAACAACATACACACACTTATCAACAATACGCAAGATCTAATTTATCAATACAATTAAACAGCTAATCTTGTAATTATATAAATAAAAGTATCACTAGTTTTGGTGCAAGGTGTTGGGCCCAGAATGTGGTCTCGGAACGCTATTTCTGTGCCTGGGCGGGGGGTACAAAAATAGCGCGGCCTTCCACTGGCCAATACACATTCTACCGGATTGTCAACCTCGTCTGATACGACCTGATTATAAGCGACAATGCCAATTACAACACTCAAGTCGACGATAAGTTTATTGTCGCCTCACCTCACTTAAACTATTTACTATCGAATTAAACAACGAAATAACATGATATTAAAAATACAGGATGATTCAGACCAACTGATTTAAATATTACGAATAAATAACTCGGAGAGTTGCGGCAAATTATTTACAATATTAGTTTAAAAATTTTCAACTTTAAATACTTTTTTTAATAGGGTTCGTAGGTATTTCTCATTTTTTAATGAAAAATAAGGTTAAAATCGTTTCAAAATAACATAAAATCATAATTGGCCTATTAAAAAACAACGCCATCTATTTTGTCTTTTTCCCGAATAAATCTCCAAAAATAAATTTACTCTTATCTGTCGTAAACTTTTGTATTTTAACAAAATGTTATCGATATTGCTTAAATCGATTTTGAGATATTCGATCTTCCAAAACTCACAATCAACTGATATCTCACGAACTGTCATTGTTACAGTCTCACATAGGCTTACACATAGAGAATGTTATGTGATTAATCAAAAATTTAAGTCTAGATTTTAAAGGAAATAGGTTAAAAAAATAGGTTTGGGAATTATATCTACCTGTCGTTTATACAGTATTCTACAACCAAAACTAGTAGATTAAACTTAATCAAATTTGATAAGTGGACATATTTTAGTTAACTCTAAAACTGCTGATTCAATTTTCATTCCTGATACGATTTATAGTTTTGGTCTTTATTTGATTTTATTGATCCGATAGTTAATAGGCTACAACAATATTTGTCTACATCGATAGTACAAAAACCAGAATTTTCTCGGTAACAAAATTGGTACATAATTTGAACTCTAAATTGGGACTGAAAATTCTTTTGCGACACAGTAGTTCCCAAGTTACAACCATCTTTTGCTGAAGGAAATGTAAATTTTTCATCTTTTGCACTACATTTACTTAAAATTTTCAACTTCAAACAAATATGATTTCTCAGTAACACCGTTGGTATATCATTTTTTTTTTTTTTTTTTTTTTTTTTGCTAGCTATTAAGGGAAAATTTATATTATAATATTTTTGACATTTCAACAATACATTTAATCAATAATAAAGTTGATTCCATAATTGAACTTTATTTAAGATTGAAAGAATTATTAAAATCGTTACATAGGTTACAAAGTTATAAATGATTTTAGCTTAGAGGCCGCCATGGGAAGTGACGTATGAGATGTAGCTGAGCTTAGACCTTTAGATGCACCAAAATATTGAGTTTATTGTACTGTAGGGAGAATACATAATTTGTTTTGTTAGCTAAGCTTTGATCAAGAGTATCGCACTGTTATAGGAACCAGTAAAAACAAAAATACTTGGAATATTTAAAAAGTTTTTATCTCATTATTATACAGCGTGTTGGCTGGATAAAGTATACTAGTAGACTGCTGTTTCAAATATGCTATAAAATATATGTCATACTGATATGTAAACAATAATATACATAAGTGTATAGCTAACCTGATGATGCTGCCTGTGGCAGCAAAACATGTAGCCACATAATGTACATAAAAGAAGAACCATCACAAAGTATGTACTATAATATATAAGTAGTTCAAAGGCTAAACATTGATTATTAACAATATTATTACAAAACTATAGAGATAAAACCTAAGTTCTTCCTGTTTTAGAATGCTTCCATTAAAACAAAAAACAATTCCATCTAAACATTAAAACAAACGAAATCAGTTCATATTAAAAATGAAACCCAATAATCCCAAGCACTTCAACTAGTTATTAATAAAGAAATGTCAAGTTAAAAAATGCATAAGAAATTGTATTTTTAATGTTATTTTTGAAACATAGTTATATAATAATGTATAATATTGCATCATTTATCAATTGTCAGTTTACTCTTTATAAAATTAACTTTTTATTTATGTCCTCATGTTGTGACATTCTGATACGCACGGATAGTTCTTTCTTTTACATTATACACCTGCAACTGCTATACTCCTGGTGTCCTCAAATTTTGATTTATTAGTCACAGCTTGACCAACAGATTTTTCTTTGATGATCTTAATCTTAATTTTGGTTCTGTTCCAAATAGTGCTGTGAACAGCCCTACAATAACCCCGGAGTAGAGAAGTCTCATTGTAAATAAAGCTATATTCTGGGTTGATTGAACAAATAAAAGTACACTTTCTCAATAATCTGAATCAACGTGGAATCCTTTCAATTATCCTAGAAGACTGATTAAGAAAACTTTAGATATTTTTCCACTTTGTCCGGCTCATTGTAATATGGTGGTGCCCTATTGCAATCCATTCGAAATCGTATATATTGTCAGTGTGTCAGGAATAATCTATGTTGGAATTATTCATAGACAACGATAAAACAAAGAGTGGAACAGGAGTTAATCCGAGCAGGCAGGATTGGATCCCACCAATGGGAATGTAATCAACAGTGTGTCAGTCACAAATTACACCCTTAATGAAATGTATCCAAGAAAACTTGAGATGAGAACAAGCAACTTGACACAGACAGTTAAGCGGGTTTGAAAGCCTTGGGTTCTAACGAATTCAGATGAAAGATGGTTTGAGATTGTTTCAGAATCACATCATGGTTGGGAGGGGGGATTCAACAATACGCTTTGCTGATATTAGTGTAAATGAAAGTGAAGCTAGCAAAGTGTCAGAAGTGAAACTCGTAAGGTCTAAGCCATTCTATGGCATAACCAAGAGACTGGGGATGCAAGTTATCAGCACTTGGGCTCGAGGAGCAGCTCAAGTTTAAGGATAAGCAAACCCAAACTTCGGATACCTCTAAGCGAGTAACAACTGATCTTCTCTCGTCTCTTAGTTGCAATGTAAGGAAGGTGGTAGAGTTTTTTACGGAGCACTACCATCTGAGAAAACAGGTTAGGTTAGGTTATGTTAAGTTAGATTAAGTTAAACGTACTGAAGAGCATCTGTGTTCCTACACTGTGAGAGGAAATTTCAGAACATCAACCTTTGAATACGATTGCCTTGATAGTGAAAAGGATGCGACCTTTGGATCTTCCACAAAGGGACATACAATCCCTCAAAACAACATTGTCAGAATGATCTTGAAGTTTATTGAGCTTATGAATCTTCCTGGCGATCAGGGGCGCCCTTGAAGCCGACGTGTGAAATGTATAGACCTCACAAGTAAAGAAGAATGTCAGTGGATATTTTATAATCTATTTTTTTATTTATTTATTTGTTTTTATTTTTTCACAAGGGAGCTCACTCATTATTGCAGAAATAGATATTCGCTAATAATACCAAATAAAGTAAATATTAGCCTGCAAATCACTGTTTGATTAAACACAACATAACAATTATTTCTGCATTAAAAACACACATTGCTAACATTGTATGTATTCCCAAAAGCAATCATTTTCACATTACATTGACTATGCATTGATTTAACATACACTCATTAGCTGTAATTAACTGAAGGGAAGTTATCTCTATTCTCAGTTTAAACGTTGAGTCGTTTACAATAAATGTTTAACTGATAAATAATCTACATCCCAAAATTATGAATAGAAATTAATAACTTAAATAAAATAATCATATTTTTATATAAAACATTTAATAACCATTACACAGTCATAACAAAACCAAATAGTAAAGGAAGAATTATTTAACGCCAAAATCATGTCCGGAAAATTCTAGTTTACTGTTAAATATAAAAAATAAATTAAATTAAAAAATTTAATTCATCTTTGGGGGGATAAAATCAAGTTATTTTTTGTGTGTCTTTGTTCTTTTCTTCCTCCAATATTCTTTAATTCTTATGGAGGCGGCTATTACATTTTCTTCGGACATCTTAAAACCTCTATTTCCCGTTAATTTCTTTTGGAATCCTAGTTTGTTTTTTCCAGAATGTTTTGCATTTCGTGTTTATCTAGGATACTTCATTCTTGGATTTTAGTTCTTCTATATCTTTCAAGCGTGTTTTTAAACCAATTTCTTTTGGTTTTTCTGTTCATCGAAAAGTCGAAAATATGTAATCTGTTCATTCATTATTTTAATGTGGCAGTAAAAAATTATCTCCTTTTTCGAGTCGGATAATTTTGTGGTTCTTGTACAATACGAGATTCATTTTCTTTCATTACTCTAGAAGTATAGAATAAGATTTTTTCTGATGATTTATCTTTCTTTTTTGATTTTTCGATAAGTCCTTATATTCTTCGTTTGAATAATAAAACAAAAAAATTATTTATTGAACCAAAATTTGTTCAAAATAGCTAGATAAGATTTTGAGATATTGGATCACTCTTCATCAGATAACTTCTGAAAGCAGTTTTGGGGAGAAAGAGCCAAATGTGTTGTGAATTAACTGTCAAAATGAAAAAATAACTAATTTTACCATATTCTAAGGGCAAATAATTCAAAATTAGCAACAGCAACTCCATCAAAATTTGTTGAAATGTGAAAGATTATACTCGAAATTAATATTTCAAACCACGTGTGTTTATTTTGGTGTTTTTTAAATTTATTTATTTACCCGTAAACCTAAGTTTTCTTTTAGAATTTAAAATTCCGTTGAATTTTCAAACCTTCACGTTTGCACCAAAATTTGATCACAATATCTAAAGCCAATTTTGTGATATTGATGACTTCAATTTACTATTTACCAGAAACTCCTGAAATTAGTTTTGGAAACAACGTGACTAATATATTTAGCGAATAAATTTTAGCAAAATTTGATCAAAATCGTCAGATCCGATTTTGAAAATATCTAATTTGTAGTACAGTCTTAAATGTTGACTGAACAAACAAAACAAATTTTGTAGGTTAAATATGCCCACATACTAAAATATATCAAAATAGTCTTTTGGGCTGCAGCGCACTGCATCCTAAATAAAAAACAGACCGACAGTTGGGGGACCTTAACACATAAGAGTTTAAGAGTCAACGTTGACTATTATAAATTCATTATAATACTTTGTCCGTACTGCATGTAAGATAGTAAAAACACAACCAGATGTTCAGAGTAACTCTACTCTTAGGTGGGCTTTAGTAGAAAAACGTACGTAGTAATTATGTATTTCTAAATATCACCAACAGATGTTAATCTTTAAATAAATATCAGTCTCGCTTCGTTTAAGCGAATATACAGAATTATAAATAAATTGTAAAATTGCAAATTATTAACATTTCCTTAAAACCACAATGCTATGTTTGTATTGCCCTTCTCCATGTATGGTATTTTTCCTCACATTTATAAATTTACGTATTTATTACATGTCACTTCCTATAGTCGGATTAATACCAACAGAGATGTTGATTCGACTTAAAAAATATTTAGTGAATAATTAATAAAGGCTAATAACCTTCAGGGGCTCATTTATACGGGGTTGGCAATCCTGAGGAACCTAGCTGGAGACCTTTTTCCATGCAGTTTTGAATTAGATGTTTCAGGTCTCTCTTGACCAAATCTTGTTTTTTCCCGACAAACGCTATAAGAGTATAAGGGCTAGGAGTCCTTTGAACATACGTTTTCGTACCTTATTATAAATATAACACATTTCCTTTTCATAACCAGTAAGCAAAATTTGGAATAAATATCTGTACCTGAAATTCTTTGACTATTCGAAACGCGTTATAAGATCGACATACTCATAAGGTCGAATAAAGTATCGATACAATATTTTTTTTTAAGTGTCGACATTATAATGATATAGTTTTTAGATTAAGTGTCGACCAAACTAATATCTTTTTCTGCAGTATCACTTAAACTTCCGTAAGTTTCCCAAATTGCTAACCATTGTGGTTGACGTTCCTTCGCCTCCGATTCTTTACGAGGGAGAGTTCCAATTATGTCGACATTATAAACATTTTCTTTTTATTGTCAACGTTAGACATTGTGCTTTAAAAGGTCGTCATTCGTAACATTAATACAAGAATAAGTCAATAAAAAAATCTTGTTATATAGCTTTCGACTTTGTACATTTTTTTTTCTTGAACGTCAATTTCTTAAAATAAGGAGGACAGGAAACTACCATAACCAAGCTAAAAACATACGAGGTCTAACAAGGTTCCAATCCACAATCACCCAGGGCTATAGTGGCTATATCCAATAAATATGTTTACATATATTTGTGTGCTGTTGACTTTACATATTAACACAAGGGTAATTATATAGCAGAGCTGCCTCACTTCGAAATCAATTTTTATGGGTTTTATTCGTCAAATAAATGTTGGAAAAATATTTTATTATCGAAAAAAAAGTGTCGGAAAGATGATTACATAATATAATTACACAAGAAAATCTTAATCAGAGTCAAATTCTGCTGCAAATTCAGTAAAAGAGGAATTTATTGAATTTAAATGTATTTCACTCGTAATTCGCCATAAATGATGAAAACGAGTATTATACTCATTGCACTTTCTTTTAAACATAAATTCGGCTATATGGCCATGGAAATGTTGTTTTGAATTTCCATATCGCGGCACATTTCCTCGCACTTCCCTCCATTGACGTTCAATTGTCTGCGTATGTGCTTCAGTGTACGCATATGTAGGGCTGTATTATTATATGTCACGAAAGGTTTGGCCAGGTTGCTATATATATATATATATATATATATATATATATATATATATATATATATATATATAGCAACCTGGCCAAAACTGCCGTACGTTTATTGAAGTGAATGTCATGAGTATGAAAGATAACACAGAGTTAATTTTTTCACGAAAAAACTACTTGTGTAATTGTATTATTGTATTATGTAATCATCTTTCCGACACTTTTTTTCGATAGTAAAATAGTTTTCCAACATTTATTTGACGAATAAAACCTTTAAAAATTGATTTTGAAGTGAGGCAGCTCTGCTATATAATTACCAACACAAGTTTCAGTATTATAACATAATGACCAATTATTTACATTTTAACTCATAGTCATTATGTATTTGAAAAGTCACATATTTCCTTATTACTTCAGATTTTCAAGGATTTTTTTTAATGGACAATATAAAAAAAAAGTAGTGGCTTAAAAATACGAAAGTATATTTATTTAGTAGGAGGCCATTTAATTTGAAAGTAATTGTTAGGAAGCTATATTGGACACATTCTGTAAAGTAAATTGTGTACTGCTTTCTGGTCCATATAAAACAATATTAATCACTTAGCCAGCTTTAACGATTACTCAACTCATTCTAATTAAAATAAAGACGCCATTAGAAGTTCCTTTGAGTTTGTCAATTTGATTCTGGGCCTACGTGGAAATCGACTAAGCTACAGAATTGAGTGAACCTCAGTTGTTGTGATGCAGGCCACTCTTTAACGATTACTCAACTCATTCTAATTACAATAAAGACGCCATTAGACGTTCCTTTGAGTTTGTCAATTTGATTATGGGCCTAAGTGGAAACCGACTAAGCTACAGAATTGACTGAACCTCAGTTGTGATGCAGGCCACTCTTTAACGATTACTCCACTCATTCTAATTACAATAAAGACGCCATTAGAAGTTCCTTTGAGTTTGTCAATTTGATTCTGGGCCTACGTGGAAATCGACTAAGCTACAGAATTGAGTGAAACCTCAGTTGTGATGCAGACCACTCTTTAACGATTACTCAACTCATTCTAATTACAATAAAGACGCCATTAGAAGTTCCTTTGAGTTTGTCAATTTGATTCTGGGCCTACGTGGAAATCGACTAAGCTACAGAATTGAGTGAACTTCAGTTGTGATGCAGGCCACTCTTTAACGATTACTCAACTCATTCTAATTACAATAAAGACGCCATTAGACGTTCCTTTGAGTTTGTCAATTTGATTCTGGGCCTACGTGGAAATCGACTGAGCTACAGAATTGACTGAACCTCAGTTGTGATGCAGACCACTCTTTAACGATTACTCAACTCATTCTAATTACAATAAAGACGCCATTAGACGTTCCTTTGAGTTTGTCAATTTGATTCTTGGCCTACGTGGAAATCGACTAAGCTACAGAATTGAGTGAACCTCAGTTGTGATGCTGACCACTCTTTAACGATTACTCAACTCATTCTAATTACAATAAAGACGCCATTAGACGTTCCTTTGAGTTTGTCAATTTGATTCTTGGCCTACGTGGAAATCGACTAAGCTACAGAATTGAGTGAACCTCAGTTGTGATGCAGACCACTCTTTAACGATTACTCAACTCATTCTAATTACAATAAAGACGCCATTAGACGTTCCTTTGAGTTTGTCAATTTGATTCTGGGCCTACGTGGAAATCGACTAAGCTACAGAATTGAGTGAACCTCAGTTGTGATGCAGACCACTCTTTAACGATTACTCAACTCATTCTAATTACAATAAAGACGCCATTAGACGTTCCTTTGAGTTTGTCAATTTGATTCTGGGCCTACGTGGAAATCGACTAAGCTACAGAATTGAGTGAACCTCAGTTGTGATGCAGACCACTCTTTAACGATTACTCAACTCATTCTAATTACAATAAAGACGCCATTAGACGTTCCTTTGAGTTTGTCAATTTGATTCTGGGTCTACGTGGAAATCGACTAAGCTACAGAATTGACTGAACCTCAGTTGTGATGCTGACCACTCTTTAACGATTACTCCACTCATTCTAATTACAATAAAGACGCCATTAGACGTTCCTTTGAGTTTGTCAATTTGATTCTGGGCCTAAGTGGAAATCGACTAAGCTACAGAATTGAGTGAACCTCAGTTGTGATGCCTACCACTCTTTAACGATTACTCAACTCATTCTAATTACAATAAAGACGCCATTAGACGTTCCTTTGAGTTTGTCAATTTGATTCTGGGCCTAAGTGGAAATCGACTAAGCTACAGAATTGAGTGAACCTCAGTTGTGATGCCTACCACTCTTTAACGATTACTCAACTCATTCTAATTACAATAAAGACGCCATTAGACGTTCCTTTGAGTTTGTCAATTTGATTCTGGGCCTACGTGGAAATCGACTAAGCTACAGAATTGAGTGAACTTCAGTTGTGATGCAAACCACTCTTTAACGATTACTCAACTCATTCTAATTACAATAAAGACGCCATTAGACGTTCCTTTGAGTTTGTCAATTTGATTCTGGGCCTACGTGGAAATCGACTAAGCTACAGAATTGAGTGAACTTCAGTTGTGATGCAGACCACTCTTTAACGATTACTCAACTCATTCTAATTACAATAAAGACGCCATTAGACGTTCCTTTGAGTTTGTCAATTTGATTCTGGGCCTACGTGGAAATCGACTAAGCTACAGAATTGAGTGAACCTCAGTTGTGATGCTGACCACTCTTTAACGATTACTCCACTCATTCTAATTACAATAAAGACGCCATTAGACGTTCCTTTGAGTTTGTCAATTTGATTATGGGCCTAAGTGGAAATCGACTAAGCTACAGAATTGAGTGAACCTCAGTTGTGATGCCTACCACTCTTTAACGATTACTCAACTCATTCTAATTACAATAAATACGCCATTAGACGTTCCTTTGAGTTTGTCAATTTGATTCTGGGCCTAAGTGGAAATCGACTAAGCTACAGAATTGACTGAACCTCAGTTGTGATGCAGACCACTCTCATCTCAAGTGTGACGCCTGCTAACTTTTCCTTAAAAAATAATAGAAATTCATGAGGGTCGTGACGACCAACGTGTAATCAGAATGTGTCTCCCTTAATGGCTTGCGTTCAAGACGTGTCTTGAATCTACTCGTGACTTGACACGTGGTGCTCAGAATGTTATAAACAGAAGCTTTGTAGGACCGAGCCAACGCCACAAAGTTGTGCCAACATTGTGATCAATTAGAAATAATGGAATAACACATTCGCCATTTATACATTACATTAAATAAACGATATGACTAGAACAACTTTTTCTAGTTACTTATGTCAAAAAGTGATGTTAAATTCGAATTTAAGATCTTTATACGATATTACAAGTTTAATCAAAATCGGTCGGTAAATATCTTAGTTTTAAGTTTTTCTTTACTTTTAGAGGACAAATAGAAAATACTTTTTAAGATAAGTACGTACAAAATTCAAAACAATAACTCATCAAAATCCTATGATAAATCAACATTTTCATAATTTTTGGAAGTACCCTTATCATTATCCCCACTCCTTTAGCGATGTTTATCAAAATGTAATCTACTCGTCGACACGTCTCTACTTCTCATTCATCTGCAAAATTTTGAGTATTCTGACCATTCGTTTTATAATGTTTCAATTGTGTAGATGCAGCTGATAGGTGGATAAAATATCATCAACCCACCAACCATTTATCCATCGTAATTATATTTATATAAATAAGGTAAACATACTTCAAAAATTATTATAAAATAAAAATTAATTTCATATCACCATCATAAAATTTTTTTTAAATCACTTCATTTCACTCTATAATATTATTTTTCCTTATTGTTTAAAGATGAAAAAGTTCTCAATAATCATCATCTTATAATATATATATATATATATATATATATATATATATATATATATATATAATAAATTTAAAAAAGGAAGAAAAAAGGTAATAACCCCCTAGCCCAAGCAAACTCTAATATAGTCAAGGTCGGAAAAGAACAAGAGTTGGTATAGAGAGACCCGATAAAAAGATGAAACAGAACGATCTAACCTAAGACTACATGGGAAAACCAGTAGAGCCAGCTAGGATCCGATCTTTTTTCCGATAGTTTCAAGTTCTTTAAACAAAAATATAAGTTCCTATTAAAAAAACCTTACAAAAATTATAAAAGAAACTCACCCAATTAAATAAGGGCTCAACCAAATGTTGCAATTATCTTTTCTTTTTTTGCAGTAGTTAAAGGTTCTTCAAACAAAAATATAGATTCCTATATAAGAATGCAAAGTTACCCTGACAAAAACTATAAAAAACTCACTCAACTAAATAAAGTTATAAGGAAACGTTGCAATTTTTTCCTCTTTTTTTAAATAATTTCAGGTTCTTTAAAGAATAAAAAAGGTTAATATTTAAGAAAACCAAGATATCATTATTTACGAAAACCATGCAAAAGTTCACTTATTTAAATAAAGTTATAAAGAAATGTTGCAATTTTCTTTTCTTTTTTTTCAGTAATTTCAGGTTCTTCAAACAAAAATATAGATTCCTGTTTAAGAATGGAAAGTTACCCTGACAAAAACGATAAAAAACTCACTCAACTAAATAAAGTTTAAGCAAACGTTGCAATTTTCTTTTCTTTTTCCCTTAGATTCAGGTTCTTCAAACAAAAATATAAGTTCCTATTTAAAGAAACTAAAGTTACAATAAAACCAATCCATAAAATGTCATTACAATGAAAAATACTAGAATGTTGTCATACAAAAACAAACTGAGTGACTTTTAAATGAAAGTTTTTCTCTAAACAGTTTATTTTTGACAATACATTTTCTTAACATTTTATTTTGAACACCAGGATCAAAATGTATAAAATTACACCATTTAGTAGTATCAGTGAACATTTCATGACTTCTAGCGTCGACGCGACGTTTCATTGATGAAGTTTATATTACAAATTTGCCAATAGCAATATAAGATAATGTACATATTTACTTTCCATCATATCAAATTTAAATTGTTTCTTGCCAACATACCACAAGCACACAAACCTATCGATTAATATTAATCCGTCTCACAACACACAACAGTATCTTCTAAAACAAACATCACCGCAATAGATGTTGTTTAAAACTTTTTAATCGTTGGGTGTCGAAGCGAGAGAAACCAATCAAGGTTAATTCAATGAAAGCCATTACGGCACTGCAGAGCTTGATCTGTCCAAACATCCTGTAAGGAAATACTCCGGAGCCAAATCCTTCCTCCCGAAATAAATCCTCAATTATATCTATGATGTCATAACTTTTAATAAATTGTATTATATGCCTGCCATATTCGTCTTATTTTAACACAGAGTACATTTTATTCGTCTTTTACCATCTTAATTTTACATTTATTAAACACACAAATTACATAAAACTGTATTAAGTTTATAGATAAACGAGAGATTCAAAACAGCTGGCAATATGTCATTGTTGTTGTTGCTATGGTGATAACTTGTGTTATTTATTTGATTACTTACATTCGTACTGGTGGCTCAGAAATTACATAAACTTAAATTATTCTATAAAAAAACATTGGGAGAAATATCCAGTGTTGGAAATGTTCTCCTCCTCCACAAGTCGCTTCATGTTTTAAGATGTTCTGAGAAGCGTGTTGACTTCAATATTGTTGTTCTCTCGAGTGATGACTCGAAGATGTCCAAGTGTTCTATATACACTCTGTCATTTAAAAGTCTAAAAGATAAAATAAGGAGAACGAAGGTTCTCTCTAGGTAGCCACAGATCCTTAATACGAGCTCACGGAATTTGTGGGAAAGCAGTGTTATGTTGGACATCAGATCAATGTCATCAAATTTCATATATTTCATAAACTTCACTGTTAACATTTTCATCGGTATCTTAACACGAATATCCCACACGAAACAACAATTTTAACGGCATGTAATGGATATTCATTTATTAAATTTAAGTTTTCGGCCGTCTATCATGAATTATCTAGAGTTTTTTGAATTCACATATCCAGACAAGTGAAATCACACACATCAAGGAATGTCCGACCTCACCTTTGTTGAACCATTTGGAGTACTGAACTCTTTTCTGTTTATCTGGCTTCTTCAGTTGTTGTACAGAAATTTGCACGGCATTTATTTTTCATTCTTGGCAGCTCTTTGTCATGTCCTATGTTATTTAAAAGTCACCTGACTTATTTGGTATAGTGATTTCTATGGAAAACGTAACGATTTCTAACATCAACAAGCCTCTGGGCATGGCATTTTTCTTTTTCTCACTTTCACAAAGGAGGGATTCTCTTATTTCCAATTTCGTGTGATCGGTGAAATTCTTAGCTAACTTTAGGCATTCCGAACACCAGACTCAATCCTAATGATTTTTTGATGCGTTGAGATTAAATATGGCATAGTTTTATCACGTGGATAGTTGGACATTCGGTGCTATCCAACTTATATTACTTTATGGATCCATATAAAGTATGGATCCATAAAGATCATTAGATTTACAGCTAATAATACCTTATTTGGTTCTAAGGGGGTCTACATTTCAACAATTGTAATTTTAATATTTTGATTAAAACAGTTTGAATTTCGATTATTATTTATTTATTATTATTTTTATTATTATTATTATTATTATTATTATTATTATTATTATTATTATTATTATTATTATTATTACACATATTCATAGTTTATATAATTATGACAACAACCTCAATACCAAATCGGATATTAAATCAGTCTTTAAATAAGAGAGAATTCACAATTAAAATATAAACAGGTGTTGTGTAAATACATTTTCTTTTTACGAAAATATATATTTTTGTTTGAAATCGCACTTGTTTTTTTAAAATTCATGACAATTCTCTTTTTATTACATGCAAGGGAAAATGTATAAACAATACTCTTCACAAATATAAAAGCAAATTAACAAATTTGTTTTCATGAGAAAATGTTTAAATTAAAACAATGACGAGGGAAGTCGGTTGTTTATTAATACAGTGGGATATCTAGGCAGTTGTGTAGCAAACTAAAGCATCGACAGAAATAAACATCTCATCGCTTTACAACCACTACTCGATATGAATGGTATCTGTAACGAAGTAGGGCAAAGAGTACAACATTGCTACTGCGTCACGTCCAAATCTGTTCCCCATCAGGTTTACTTTCTTATACAGATGAAGTAAAAAGAAAGTTATGTAATTAGTTACAAAATTGATGTAAGGTTTTTTAAGAATCCCAGGGATGATCCCTTGGTCCAAACAATTCATTTTTTATTTTTTAAGCTCACATGTTCTGTAGGTCTTTTAAAAATTTTGAGTGAAACTTATTTTGTTCTACACATAGTAAGAATACAGCCTAAAAGTTAGGCCACATATACTGGTATTTACTATACTTTATGAAACTACTTTGTTGTTTCATTATACTAAACTAGGAATCTTCTTACTCAAATATTGTGAAAAAATAACTATTCCCAAGTTTTCTGGTTGTTCGGTAGTTAAAGGCGTCACTTCTCTGATAAGAATAATACTTAAGATCAATTGGTACGAATCCCACTCAAGACGCAATGTTTATTCTGTGCAGTTTGGTTCTTTTTAACCTGTGTTATGTCGGAGGGAAGGCCCACTATAAAAAAAAACGGTGGTTGGTTAGTTTTCAACTGTACACAAAATACCCATTTTAAAAATTTTATTTGTACATTTAAAATTTTTTTAAATATAAAGAATCGATATAGTGGAAGCTTATTAATGTTATGGCTAAAATAAACTATTTAAAAGCATGCCAATTCATTCGGAAAACATATTTTTCTCAAAAACTTATTTTCGTCTGTTGGTTAAGAGAAATCGCTGCATTATCCTTACATTTCTGAATAGTATGTATTATTGGCTAAAATACACTTTTATCTGTAATTGAATTTTATTATTTTGTGGATTTTACTTACGTATATTATATTCTTGTTTGAAGCTACTCATATTATTCATTCTAAAAACATTCGATGCGTTCATAGTTATATTATGAGTGATTAATAATAACACTACATCTGTAACTATCCAATATACCGTAGCATTCTAGCATTTGTATTTCAATATTACTTCTTGCATATTATGTTTGCAGTTCATTTTACTTCTCTATCCTTTAATCCCCTGAGGAAGTAGAGGCGCTACAAAGGATATCACTGAACTCCATGTTTTTGAAAAGTGGTTCACATCACTCCAGGTTGCCTTCTTTATTTCGTTTTTATTATCCTGGATCTGTCATCTTCTTGTTTGTAGGTTCCTAAATACCCAATCGAGCCTTCCTCTGTTTTATAGGCTCAACTACTTGAATTTGCTTACATCTGTCCCAGAGTTTTGAAATTTTAGTTGGCATATAATGTTAAATTTTGTATCTGGCAATAATTAACAATGATATGTAATTTGTTAATATTCTCAGTTGTGACTCTTCATGTTGAACATCCCTTAAGAATTACAGATTTCATATTTGTTTCAATAATCCTGATCTTAGTTTTCCTTCTTAATTGCTGAGTTTTCCAAATTGTTGATTGCAATTAATTTACCAACTTTATGTGTCTGATTAATGAAGTGATGATAAAGAGCTCTCTGAATTTTCTAATCATTTTGAGAGATTTCCTCCAGAGGAGGTACAATATTTGACTGATTGTTTAAATTTTACTTTTCTTGTATTGGTTGAAGTAGAAGAGAAGAAATTATTATCCTAATTTCACCCTTTTAAAAAACCAAAATATATTATATTTCCGTAAACCTGCTAAGAAAATGTTTCGTATATAGATTTTAGGTTAAACTAAACAATAACGGCATTACATACGATTAACAAGGTAATACATTAAAACCAAAATATTAAAATTCATATTTAGGTTATATTAACAACCTGTATCATATTTATAACTTAACTGTCGTTTAATTCAAACTCAAACTGAATAGAATCGTGTTTCAGTTTTTAAAATCAGTATTTTTGTAGTTTAAAACGTAGGCCAAGTGAATGAAATGTTACTGCTCGATTAAATAAAACATTCCCAAGTGGCACTCTCAGTTACTCCAACTGCTCACTCTAATTTGTTATTCCAGTACTATTTACACTTTCCTAATTGTAAAAATCAATAACATATACGTACAGATAACTATAGATGAAATGGCCCATCCGTTTAACTTCTAGAGGTTTTTTTCTATTTTCAATTCACTCTATTAAGATGTGTAATTATTATCTAAACAATAAAACAAAGAATGAAATGCAAGGCGTGGTTCGTTTTATATTCTCATACATGGTAAGTATAAAGAAAGAAATTTATGCGATAGTTCAAAAATCGATTTTGAGTTATAGCGTTCGAGTATATACGTAATTTTTTGAATCCTGTCTCTATGTTCGGTGTCTATTGTTTTTTAAATGTACAGCCCAAAAAAGCCGCCCAATTTTTTTTTCAAATTTGGTATGTGGGCTGCTTTTGCCATATCTAAAGACTTTTTCCATAATATAAATTTCGGGGTACATACTACACGACAATAATATAAAAAACTATTTTTTTTCCAAAGTGACCCTAATAAAACATATTAGTCTCCATTACCCCAATAACTCCGGTTCATGATTTACTGGTAAAAAATCAAAAGTATATTAAAAATCGGAGATGAAAAAGACGAAATTTTTCAAATTCGTTTTTAAAGTAGAAGTAAAAGAAATTCTATTCAGGAATTATTGACTAAACAAAGAACATTTAAAACTTGATTTCATTCTAATAACATTTACACTTACGGCTAGTTTATGGTATAAGGGTAGCTAGCTTAGGCTCTTTTTAAATATATAACTAAATTCTAATATACTTTTTAACAAAATATATTTCAAAATAAAAAATTCACAAAAGTGAATCAAAATTATATTTTTACGAATATTTTAATTGGAGTTTTATTCACATTTGTCTATTAATTGTAAGGATTTTATTAACTGAAATGTTTGTAGTTGTACAAAAAATGTCTTTTGTGGAAGTAAATAAGTGTAAGAATTGATGTACTGTATTTATTGAAAGTAGGAATTCGACAAACCAGCTTTTATTATCACAAATAATAGATCAGCTGACCAGTCTACTGTTAATATGTCAACAATGAAACCATCTGTTTTTAGCAGTACAACAAATAAACACTTAGCAGAACAAGAACATGGCCATGCACGACCAGACAAGAAAATACAAATCTTGTTTATTTTACACAAAATCCAAAAAACAAAAGTAACTATGGATTTGTCACAAATTTTTCATTGGTGATACATTAACTACAGATTACTCAACTGGTCTATTATTTGTAATTATAACAGCTGATTTGTTGAATTCCTACTGTCAATAAGTAACTACATCAATTATCTTTACTTTCATAAAAGACATTTATTGTACAACTACTAGAAATTCAGTTAATTAACTGTTATTGTTAATAGACAAATATGAATAACAATCTAATTAAAAACTACCTAAAAAACAACTTCATTTATTCATTGCATTTTTGTTTCATTACCACATTCTGAATAAGACATGGTCTGACAAGAAATTAAAAGTCTCGTTTATTTTTCACCCAATTAAAAAAATTAAAGTAGCTATGAATTTTTCATAAAATTTACTAAAAAAGTTGTTCTTGTAATTTTTTTATAAAATGGATAGTTTTAAGGTTATTTTGGTTTAAAAAATTTGAGTAGCAGCCATTTTGAAATGAGTTGGCTTAAAATAATGAAACTTAACATACTAACTGAAACTAACAATAACAACAATTCGCCAAAATTTGGTTTAATTCTCTAGAGTAGTTTTTTAAACATTTTTTTAGAAAAAACTAATTCGGACGGACATACAGATAACAAAGCTAGATAGACTCCTGGCTGTATTAAGTTTTCGGCTTCTTTTTACCCAAGCAACAATACTCGAAAGTTTGCAAGTAGAATTCGGAGACAACCTGTACATATTTTTACCAAAGCAGTTTTGAATTAAATACAAATGTTTCTTATTATGTTAACTTGATAATTCATAATTTCTGATAGACTTGAAAATTACCAAATAAAAGTGTTAGACACTGTAATTTTTTTGTTTAAATATCGTGTAACTTTTTTATTTTTTGGGTTTTAATAAATACAGTGTACCGTATTTTGACAACAAAAAAGTTCAGAAGAGTTATAGCGAGGATAAAACATGACATTCGAAATGATTTAAACAACTGTGGCCTCCTCTGTTCATTGTTATTTCATTTTGGTTATTTAATCAAAAAATGAAAAATACTATACTTTAACATCAAAGTGTTTGTACATTCATCATCATCCATGATGTTTCCAAAAGCTAACTTCGGGAAGTGAATTATATAAGTTCCTATAAACATATGTCTGAAAACGCTTCTATTTTGTGTTTGTTTTTTTCTAAAAATAATGATAACTTTACAAATTATTAAAATTTTGAGACGAAATTAAATATATATATATTGTATGCTATGTTTTACTATTACACCAAGAATCTATACTTTATCTTCTAAATTTTGAAAATGGTGGCCGAATACATTTTTTATAAAGTCACTGATTTTAGATATAGTTTAGGCCTATATTAAAAATTCCAAAAGGCCGCCATTTTGACAATTTATAAAAACTTAATAATTTCAAAAATTATCATTATTTTTCGAAAACATTCTTGGCCAATAGACGGATAAGCGTTTTCGGAGATATGTTTATAGGAACTTATTGATGCCATAATTCACTTCCGGTAAAGTTAAGTATAAAAGTTTCAATACCTTAGAAATAAGTTAAAACAGAAAAATCCAGGCTTATCATTACATCTTCACTTGTAGTGACGTAATAGGTCTAGTATTTTTCACTTTGCCTATACTATATGTACGATACCTTATAAGATATGTTTATGGTGAATGAATACAAATAAAACTCTAACCTGACAGAACGCAGGTGTTGTAAAACTAGACTGTGATTACCGACGCACAGGAAATATCGATTCCTACATTCTGCCAGATACTCTCGACACGCGGTGGATTTACAAAAGCAGCCGCAAGATAGACACGACTCAGTTCTGTGAAATTATATAATTTGGTTATTACGCTTTTGATTGAATTAATAAAAAAATATAAATATATAACGATTTTTAAATATAAGATTTGTATATCAATATACAGTACTATTATAATATGTTCTTGCTTTTAAAATTGTATTGAAGACTTTAACGTTTATGTTTCTCGTTTCATCAATCCAGAATGAAATACAATAAAGATCAGAGGATCATTGTGTCTAAATTTCCAATACATGGACCCCAAAGGGATAGTTGGTTAATTTATTTAACCCTGTAAAACATATAAAAGCTCTCACAAAAAGTAAAGTAGATATATGTTACGTTGATAAGATGTCAAGATAACGTAGGCTATATAGTTGATAAATAAAGCAACCCTAATTTTCTCCCATTTGAAATATGCAAAACTCAAATGAAAAAATGTCATTTTTTGTCTAATTAAATAAAACTAATTAAATCTGTAATTATTAAGAACCTGAAAAAATTTAATGCATTGAACCATCTTAGTTTATATATATTTCTACTCGTTTAGAAACAAACTACTCATTTAGATATAGATAGATGGATAGATAATGAAAAAAAAGACTTGCAACCTCTAGGTAAAAACTTGCAACCTTTAGGTAAAGACTTGCAACCTCTAGGTAAAGACTTGCAACCTTTAGGTAATTTATAAACGAGTAGAGATGAAAACGTATAACTTTCGCCAATCATAGGATAAGTCCTTTCACTGTTTAAAGGGTAAAAATATTTTTGCCCCCTTTTTAAGAAGGATTAAAAGGCGAATTTATTATTTTTTTCAAATAGGTACCCCATCACGTGACAAATTGTTTGAAGGGTATAAAAAAGAGAAATTGTATTGCAAAAGTCTCTACGATATCTCTACCGGGATTATGGTCGCTAGAAGTCAACTTTTTACAGTTTTCTATTTCTCATGGATATTAGTAAACACAAAATATCGATTAAATTTTTTAACAGGAGACTCATTTTATTAAATGAATACATTTTTATGTATTTTTCCTATTTTAGCAAACCGACCCCAAATTTAAACGGTGGAGCCATGGGGTATTTTTTTTCCTATCATGTGACACATTATTTTAGAGATAATTGTCAGAGAAAACTGATGGCGTAAAGAACAAGTCTAAATAATTTCATTAAATTTATTAGTTTTAATTTTGGTAATTAGAAATTAATCTAAATTAAAATTAAATTTATATTAAATTAAGTCTGATTTTATATCCATGACAAGTAGAAAACTCTCAAAATTTTACTGCTAGACTCTATAATTTTGGTTAGAGATATCGTAGAAACTTTTCCAAGGGATTAAATTTTTCTTTTTTTTATGCCCTTCAATGTGATAAATCACACGATGGGAGTTACTATTTAAAATAATTACGATCCTCTAAAAAGGGAGGCAAAAATATTTTCACCCAATTAAACTACAAAGATCTAACCTATGAAGTTTGACCAAGGTTAGCAGTTTTCATCTTCTACTCGTTCAAAAATTACCAAGAAAAAAGTACAAATTTTGTGTCGTGTGACATTTAAAAGTTTAATGGTGATTTAATGGTTTTCGAGATATTCATTATTAAATATTTTAATCGGTCGCCATTATGAAAATATACAAAAAAAATGTTTATTTTTGGTACATTTATAAAATGTAACATACAAAATGCGTATACCAAATTTGAACTCAATCTCTTTTCTATTCCAAAAATTATAATGTTTTTGTAAACAAAGAAAATGGCGGATATCTGGAAAAACTTTTATTCTTAATTTTTTCTTCATCCTAACCCAATAGGAATATTTTTTTTAGAATTTATTCCTAAAGTTTGGCAGCTTACTTACGGGACATCCTATACAAGTTAAATAAAATGAAAAACGTTATTGAGCAGTTCAGTATAAAGTTTGATTTTACATATAAAATAGATAAGCCATCTTCCATGGTATGATTTAAAGTTCTTAAATTAAAGACTCAAGTGCTGCCTTCAGTGGGCTATGCTGACCGAGAGGATTTCGCCTGTAAACAACAAGAAAAAAAATCCAATCTTCATTACTAAATTTTTCAATGTCAGTTGGGAGATAAGTTTATGAGAAGATACCCACCTCTCCCTTATCAAGGTTTTCTGAATTTATAGTTTTTTGTGTTGACGTTTTAATAAAGTAGTCGGAAATAGCTAAAAATTGTATATTACAAATATGTATACTACGTGGTATAAATCTTTAAATAATCATCCATATTGAACATTATGTATAAGTTAAATGCAATATACATTTACAGGTAGAATATTAAATTGCCTGCAAATTACAGACCTCTGTGACACGAACTATATTACCTTAACTGTTCTTTCCTTAAGCTCTAAATGTTAATTCCATTAAGCTAACAGGATTGTTGCAGCAGTGGAAACGTCTGTCCCCTCAAGTCCCGTTCTCAACTACCTTCATAATACAAATGTTACTCTTTGTTTTTGTTGTCACCTAGGTAAAGTAACATTAGTTTTATTTTGTAAACTGGATATATTTATATTAGATATTTATTAGTATTAGAAGAACATATATATTATATATTTTTTATAGATAATAGTACATTGCATTACATAATTATTATGTTTAACATTCTAACTTTTAAAAAAAAAGTTTAACTTGTAGCTCAAGAAGCACTCTCGTTTTAATTTATTAGTTACATAAACTTGAGTAGACCTCATCCCTTAGATGTAGAGAATAACCTACTGTACTAATTCATTGCTCTGACTAAATGAGCAAGCTTCGATGTAACTGTTATCACACAATTATAATATCATCAATTCAAAGGATGGCTTTGAGAATCATCTGCAAGGTATCAGACATGATGTCCTGATATTGGCAGGTGTGTCTCAGATAGTGCTGTCCTGATATTGGCAGGTGTATCTCAACAAACTGTCCTGATATTGGCAGGTGTGTCTCAGATAGTGCTGTCCTGGTATTGGCAGGTGTGTCTCAGACAGTGCTGTCCTGATATTGGCAGGTGTGCCACAGATAGTGCTGTCCTGATATTGGCAGGTGTATCTCAACAAACTGTCCTGATATTGGCAGGTGTGTCTCAGATAGTGCTGTCCTGGTATTGGCAGGTGTGTCTCAGACAGTGCTGTCCTGATATTGGCAGGTGTGCCACAGATAGTGCTGTCCTGATATTGGCAGGTGTATCTCAACAAACTGTCCTGATATTGGCAGGTGTGTCTCAGATAGTGCTGTCCTGATATTGGCAGGTGTGTCTCAGACATGATGTCCTGATATTGGCAGGTGTGTCTCAGATAGTGCTGTCCTGATATTGGCAGGTGTATCTCAACAAACTGTCCTGATATTGGCAGGTGTGTCTCAGATAGTGCTGTCCTGATATTGGCAGGTGTGTCTCAGACATGATGTCCTGATATTGGCAGGTGTGTCTCAGATAGTGCTGTCCTGATATTGGCAGGTGTATCTCAACAAACTGTCCTGATATTGGCAGGTGTGTCTCAGATAGTGCTGTCCTGGTATTGGCAGGTGTGTCTCAGACAGTGCTGTCCTGATATTGGCAGGTGTGCCACAGATAGTGCAGTCCTGATATATTAGCAGATGTGTCTCAGACAGTGTCTGTCCTGGTATTGGCAGGTGTATCTCAACAAACTGTCCTGATATTGGCAGGTGTGTCTCAGACAGTGCTGTCCTGATATATTAGCAGATGTGTCTCAGACAGTGTCTGTCCTGATATTGGCAGGTGTATCTCAACAAACTGTCCTGATATTGGCAGGTGTGTCTCAGATAGTGCTGTCCTGATATTGGCAGGTGTGCCACAGATAGTGCAGTCCTGATATTGGCAGGTGTGCCACAGATAGTGCAGTCCTGATATATTAGCAGATGTGTCTCAGACAGTGTCTGTCCTGATATTGGCAGGTGTATCTCAACAAACTGTCCTGATATTGGCAGGTGTGTCTCAGATAGTGCTGTCCTGATATTGGCAGGTGTGCCACAGATAGTGCAGTCCTGATATTGGCAGGTGTGCCACAGATAGTGCAGTCCTGATATATTAGCAGATGTGTCTCAGACAGTGTCTGTCCTGATATTGGCAGGTGTATCTCAACAAACTGTCCTGATATTGGCAGGTGTGTCTCAGATAGTGCTGTCCTGATATTGGCAGGTGTATCTCAACAAACTGTCCTGATATTGGCAGGTGTGTCTCAGATAGTGCTGTCCTGGTATTGGCAGGTGTGTCTCAGACAGTGCTGTCCTGATATTGGCAGGTGTATCTCAACAAACTGTCCTGATATTGGCAGGTGTGTCTCAGACAGTGTCTGTCCTGATATTGGCAGGTGTATCTCAACAAACTGTCCTGATATTGGCAGGTGTGTCTCAGATAGTGCTGTCCTGATATTGGCAGGTGTATCTCAACAAACTGTCCTGATATTGGCAGGTGTATCTCAACAAACTGTCCTGATATTGGCAGGTGTGTCTCAGATAGTGCTGTCCTGATATTGGCAGGTGTATCTCAACAAACTGTCCTGATATTGGCAGGTGTGTCTCAGATAGTGCTGTCCTGGTATTGGCAGGTGTGTCTCAGACAGTGCTGTCCTGATATTGGCAGGTGTATCTCAACAAACTGTCCTGATATTGGCAGGTGTGTCTCAGACAGTACTGTCCTGGTATTGGCAGGTGTGTCTCAGACAGTGCTGTCCTGATATTGGCAGGTGTATCTCAACAAACTGTCCTGATATTGGCAGGTGTGTCTCAGATAGTGCTGTCCTGGTATTGGCAGGTGTGTCTCAGACAGTGCTGTCCTGATATTGGCAGGTGTGCCACAGATAGTGCAGTCCTGATATATTAGCAGATGTGTCTCAGACAGTGTCTGTCCTGATATTGGCAGGTGTATCTCAACAAACTGTCCTGATATTGGCAGGTGTGTCTCAGATAGTGCTGTCCTGATATTGGCAGGTGTATCTCAACAAACTGTCCTGATATTGGCAGGTGTGTCTCAGATAGTGCTGTCCTGATATTGGCAGGTGTATCTCAACAAACTGTCCTGATATTGGCAGGTGTGTCTCAGATAGTACTGTCCTGATATTGGCAGGTGTGTCTCAGATAGTGCTGTCCTGATATTGGCAGGTGTATCTCAACAAACTGTCCTGATATTGGCAGGTGTGTCTCAGATAGTACTGTCCTGATATTGGCAGGTGTGTCTCAGATAGTGCTGTCCTGGTATTGGCAGGTGTGTCTCAGACAGTGCTGTCCTGATATTGGCAGGTGTATCTCAACAAACTGTCCTGATATTGGCAGGTGTGTCTCAGATAGTACTGTCCTGATATTGGCAGGTGTGTCTCAGATAGTGCTGTCCTGGTATTGGCAGGTGTGTCTCAGACAGTGCTGTCCTGATATTGGCAGGTGTATCTCAACAAACTGTCCTGATATTGGCAGGTGTGTCTCAGATAGTGCTGTCCTGATATTGGCAGGTGTGTCTCAGACAGTGCTGTCCTGATATTGGCAGGTGTGTCTCAGATAGTGCTGTCCTGATATTGGCAGGTGTGTCTCAACAAACTGTCCTGATATTGGCAGGTGTGTCTCAGATAGTACTGTCCTGATATTGGCGGTTGTGTCTCAGACAGTGCTGTCCTGATATTGGCAGGTGTATCTCAACAAACTGTCCTGATATTGGCAGGTGTGTCTCAGATAGTGCTGTCCTGGTATTGGCAGGTGTGTCTCAGACAGTGCTGTCCTGATATTGGCAGGTGTGCCACAGATAGTGCTGTCCTGATATTGGCAGGTGTATCTCAGATAGTACTGTCCTGATATTGGCGGTTGTGTCTCAGACCGTGCTGTCCTGATATTGGCAGGTGTGCCAGAGATAGTGCTGTCCTGATATTGGCAGGTGTGTCTCAGATAGTACTGTCCTGGTATTGGCAGGTGTATCTCAGATAGTGCTGTCCTGGTATTGGCAGGTGTGTCTCAGACAGTGCTGTCCTGGTATTGGCAGGTGTGTCTCAGACAGTGCTGTCCTGGTATTGGCAGGTGTATCTCAGATAGTACTGTCCTGGTATTGGCAGGTGTGTCTCAGACAGTGCTGTCCTGGTATTGGCAGGTGTATCTCAGATAGTACTGTCCTGGTATTGGCAGGTGTATCTCAGATAGTGCTGTCCTGGTATTGGCAGGTGTGTCTCAGACAGTGCTGTCCTGGTATTGGCAGGTGTGTCTCAGATAGTACTGTCCTGATATTGGCGGTTGTGTCTCAGACAGTGCTGTCCTGATATTGGCAGGTGTATCTCAACAAACTGTCCTGATATTGGCAGGTGTGCCACAGATAGTGCTGTCCTGATATTGGCAGGTGTGTCTCAGATAGTACTGTCCTGATATTGGCGGTTGTGTCTCAGACAGTGCTGTCCTGATATTGGCAGGTGTATCTCAACAAACTGTCCTGATATTGGCAGGTGTGCCACAGATAGTGCTGTCCTGATATTGGCAGGTGTGTCTCAGATAGTACTGTCCTGATATTGGCGGTTGTGTCTCAGACAGTGCTGTCCTGATATTGGCAGGTGTATCTCAACAAACTGTCCTGATATTGGCAGGTGTGCCACAGACAGTGCTGTCCTGATATTGGCAGGTGTGTCTCAGATAGTACTGTCCTGATATTGGCGGTTGTGTCTCAGACAGTGCTGTCCTGATATTGGCAGGTGTATCTCAACAAACTGTCCTGATATTGGCAGGTATGTCTCAGATAGTGCTGTCCTGGTATTGGCAGGTGTGTCTCAGACAGTTCTGTCCTGATATTGGCAGGTGTGCCACAGATAGTGCAGTCCTGATATTGGCGGTTGTGTCTCAGACAGTGTCTGTCCTGATATTGGCAAGTGTGCCTCAGATAGTGCTGTCCTGATATTGGCAGGTGTGTCTCAGATAGTACTGTCCTGATATTGGCGGTTGTGTCTCAGACAGTGCTGTCCTGATATTGGCAGGTGTATCTCAACAAACTGTCCTGATATTGGCAGGTATGTCTCAGATAGTGCTGTCCTGGTATTGGCAGGTGTGTCTCAGACAGTGCTGTCCTGATATTGGCAGGTGTGCCACAGATAGTGCAGTCCTGATATTGGCAGGTGTGTCTCAGATAGTACTGTCCTGATATTGGCAAGTGTGCCTCAGATAGTGCTGTCCTGATATTGGCAGGTGTGTCTCAGATAGTACTTTCCTGATATTGGCGGTTGTGTCTCAGACAGTGCTGTCCTGATATTGGCAGGTGTATCTCAACAAACTGTCCTGATATTGGCAGGTATGTCTCAGATAGTGCTGTCCTGGTATTGGCAGGTGTGTCTCAGACAGTGCTGTCCTGATATTGGCAGGTGTGCCACAGATAGTGCAGTCCTGATATTGGCAGGTGTGTCTCAGATAGTACAGTCCTGGTATTGGCAGGTGTGTCTCAGACAGTGCTGTCCTGATATTGGCAAGTGTGCCTCAGATAGTGCTGTCCTGATATTGGCAGGTGTGTCTCAGATAGTACTGTCCTGATATTGGCGGTTGTGTCTCAGACAGTGCTGTCCTGATATTGGCAGGTGTATCTCAACAAACTGTCCTGATATTGGCAGGTATGTCTCAGATAATGCTGTCCTGGTATTGGCAGGTGTGTCTCAGACAGTGCTGTCCTGATATTGGCAGGTGTGCCACAGATAGTGCAGTCCTGATATTGGCGGTTGTGTCTCAGACAGTGTCTGTCCTGATATTGGCAAGTGTGCCTCAGATAGTGCTGTCCTGATATTGGCAGGTGTGTCTCAGATAGTACTGTCCTGATATTGGCGGTTGTGTCTCAGACAGTGCTGTCCTGATATTGGCAGGTGTATCTCAACAAACTGTCCTGATATTGGCAGGTATGTCTCAGATAGTGCTGTCCTGGTATTGGCAGGTGTGTCTCAGACAGTGCTGTCCTGATATTGGCAGGTGTGCCACAGATAGTGCAGTCCTGATATATTAGCAGATGTGTCTCAGACAGTGTCTGTCCTGATATTGGCAAGTGTGCCTCAGATAGTGCTGTCCTGATATTGGCAGGTATGTCTCTTATAGATTTGTTGGTTTAGGAAGAACCAAAGTCTTTGAAAGGCTTATAATTGGCGATATCGACAATTGATCCAATTAAGGGAAAATAACAACAACAAAATGGCAAAAACAAGAATACTGCAGAGGTGACAGACACGATGGAACTAGATAGGCAGATGGACTCACAATTGATCAATGATGTAGTAAAGTGGGGTAACGACAGGAAGGTAGAAATTAATTACCACCTAACCGAAGGTCTAAAGGGCATGGTAATTTTAAAGCATATCTAAAAGTTTTAAAATTTGTGATGAAGCCAAGTCAATATTTGGTACACGATGCCATCCATACACTTTTTTATTGTCAGGCATGGCGACCCGAAGGAGAAAATCTCTCTCGAGAACTAGGGGTGCCTTATTAATTGAAAATATGCTACAGATAACACTGAATGCTAACGAATTCGGTGAATAAGTAAAATGCAATGACAAGTTATCTTCAATGAATTCTAATGAGAAAAGAAGCAGACAGTTGTAGAAGATCTAGACTGGTGTAGGTGGCCTTGAAACATTGGGAAGGTAATAAAGGAAGACAGGATTTATTTTATAATCCAGATGAACAGTGAGTCCCATACAAAGGGAAGCACTTGCCTCCTGATAGTGTCTAACGCATTCTCCACCCACCCTCCCCCTCAGAAAAGATATCATTGACATTTTAATATTTTCCTTTATCTTAGTATCGCCATATTGGGATTAACATTGCAATGTTTAGTTATTATAAGACTGAGTGATATTTCGTTTGAAAGGTCTATTAGGCCTAATATCAAAAACTATAGTGAAAACAAATTTCCAATTTTATAATTTAAGTGAAAGATTCAAACTAACAATATATACACTATTTTTTTGTAAACTTATTAATACATTCCATAGTAAAATACCACTCTCTCTAATAAAATATATTGGTCCTATTTATTATTTTATTATTTATTGGTACCTGTCAGTTTCAACGGGAAACCTTCGAGACCTTGTGGAGTAGCGGCCCCACTTGGTTAGAGGTGATTGGACCCCTGGTAGTACCAAAGTATTGAGAAAAAGAAAAAAAACAAGTTCTCCATGTTTTTCGACTTTTTGAGTCTCTAGAAATCATGTCTATTTCGGATCATCGAATGATGTGAATCAATCAGTAGTATTTTTCTCCGCAATATCTTAAGAGCAGCAGTGTCTTCAAATTTTGTTGTTTGATGTGGGCGTGTTACGAACTGATTTGATTTTAGACTAAATTGTTTAAAAGTTGTGATAATTATAAGGAAGTGATTAATATTTATTATCATGTATAATCTCTAGAACGTGCAATTTGAAGTACAATGCGGAATCGGTGTACAAAATTATTATAATAATTTTAACAACTTTACTTATAGAGTAGGGATGAAAAGAAGGGTAATCACAAATTTATTAAATCGTATTAGTCGTTCATGTTTAATGAAAATCATATTTAACTATGTTTTTAAGCGCCGAGTTCAAATTTGACTAATTTTTAATACAGGTCAACAACTACATACAATCCAAAATAAATTCAACATTTTCAGATTTTCATTTAATTTTAAATTTAGATAAAAGTTTCAAATTTTAATTTTCATGCATGTCTTGACCATATCATTTTTTTTTTAATTATTTTATTATATTTCTTTAAATCGTTTTTATGCTAGTTTGTTAATCATTTGATTTGCTCTTGATAATTTTAGTTTTGTTATGTTTTCCTTGTTGTTTAAAGGCGCATCACTTCTCAAAAATAAATTAAAGACCCCTAGCCCTCGAATACTCTAATAATGTCAGGATCGAAACAGAAAAATAGTTGATCAAGAAAGACCTGAGAGGAAAGATGCAAGAGATGTATCTAACCCAAGACTACAATAAAAAAAGTATAGATCCATCTATGTTCCCTCGTGATTGCCAAGCCCGTACACAATACAGGTGAGCCCTTGAGGGAATTTTTGTTGTTTCCCACCTCCTCCGAGCCTCCCATTTATTGATACCTCTCAATAAAAGAAAATTACGATTAAATTGTAAAATACCAAAAAAACATAAACACCAACAGCTTCGTTTCTTTTTCTTCCTAAACGAACTATAATCGTAAGATTTGGTACAATAGTTTGAATTATAAAAACTTGCCATTTCACCAAAATTTTATCGGTATTGCTTGAGCCGACTTTGACATAGTCGAATTATTACTATCGCTGTGGTTCATTGCACTTGTTAACTGACAACGCACAGACGGGGATTTTTAGAGTAGCAACAATTTAGATAAATTTTTACCTCATGGGCAACCATTTTAGTGATTACAGATTTGGAAATCCCGATGGGGACTAGCTGGATCTATACCTTTTCCATGTAGTCTTGGGTTAGATTCTTCTCTTTCATGTTTCCTATCAGTTCTCTCTTAACCAAATGTTGTTCTTTTCCGACCCGACGCTAATAGAGTATTTGAGAGCTAGCGATCTTTATTTTATCTTCTTTTCTACCTTTT
The DNA here is from genome assembly GCA_963513935.1 of Aphrophora alni. Taxonomy (NCBI): domain Eukaryota; kingdom Metazoa; phylum Arthropoda; class Insecta; order Hemiptera; family Aphrophoridae; genus Aphrophora; species Aphrophora alni. Next base: position 33,829,352 of record OY740766.1, read on the forward strand.
TTATAAGGCTTTGATGACAAAAAGGTTTTTTGCCTTTAAACATCAAGGATTTTTTTTTCTTTTTTTATAGATCAATAATATCAATAACTTTGAGAAAATTGACATATCGAGTTTTAGTCTTTTGGCAGCTACACAAATTTTGGTTTTAAACTGGCTGACAATGAGTTAATTTGCACATATTCCTCAATACCCCCAATAATTTTGTCTGGGATGTTGTATCAGCATATTGGTTTAGGAACTTCAAACTTACTTCGAGTTTGTTACAGTCGAGATGATACGTCATCTTTAATGCCGGAGCTCAAGGGTAAATTTCGCTACTAGACCGTTAATTTCTGGCTAATGTTTGGACCGTAAACAAACAGCTAACAAGTCCATAGCTAACTCGTAGTGTTTATCAAATTTGGTTTAAGTTTCAGAATATGAGACATTTTATTCCATACAGGACTATTCTTTTGAAGTTAAGTTTGTATACTCTACAACAGGGAGACCGCTTTAATTCAAATATTTGTTTGCTCTCTCTCTCTCTCTCTCTCTCTCTCTCTCTCTCTCTCTCTCTCTCTCTCTCTCTCTCTCTCTCTCTCTCTCTCTCTCTCTCTCTCTTCGGATTATTATTAGGGAACATTAGAAAACAAACAAAATACATCAAATGTTAAGAACATTTACAAAAGAACGTTATACCTTAATAAATGTAAAAACAACAAAAATATTATATAAAAAAGGATACTCCATCACACTTTTAATTATACTGTATTACTTGTTAGAATTCTATGTAAATACTACAGGCTTACCGGTTTAAAGAAAAACAAAATCAAATTTATCGAATTCAGTTAAAAAAGGAATATTAAAAAAAAAAAAAATCATATTTCGGATTAATCAGACCTCTCTGTAAAACAATTTAACTGTTTATATTATTAATATGGTTTAATTGGACATTTCCTATTACTGTATATGTGTTTATAAAAACTAATACACGACGTTTCGAGAGTATAAATCAACTCTCGTTATCAAGTGTAAAACTAGAGCATAAAAGAGAAGAACACCAACATAACCTAGAGCCTAGTTGGAAACTAAAACTAAATTTACATCATAATAAAAGAACTTGCGCCCTAAAACTTGGCTTATGCCGTACTAAATACACACGTGATTATATAAAACGACAACATATTATAGGCCTACACTAAACAAAGGATGACAAACAACTGAGTTAAAGATATAGAACCAAGAGAAAGTTATCCTAACTGTTTATAGGAGGTAAACAACCTTACACCCCCTCTTTAAATGGTTCTTGATCACGTCATGATTCCCGTTTGTGGAATAGGCTTTAGCTGCAAAATTTCAGAATTATTTAGAGTAGAAGTTTATATCCGATTTTAAGCTTGGGTTCTTTTCTTAGGTTATAGATTTAGTTTTAGTTTCCAACATGGCCAGACTCTACTAGGCTATGTTGGTGTTTTTCTCTTTTATGCTCTAGTTTTATACTTGATAACGAGAGTTGATTTATTCTCTCGAAACGATTTTTATTAGTTTTCATATAAACAATGTTAGCAAATGTCCCATCAAACCATATTAATAATATGAACAATCCATCATTATCAAATAACTTAAGAACCAGAATTAACTGTGTAGTTAAATTAATAAGGTTAGTTTAGCTTATATTATATTTCTATAAATATACTGATTGCTTTAGAGCTGTTATAGTAAAGGACTAGTTGGGAGGTGGATTTGTTTTTCAAACAGAATACTTTCTGTAAAATATTAAAAAGTAAAAATTTTATACTCTATCCATAAAATGTGTTTGTCAGTTATACGACTAACCTAATTTCCGTATATTTGTAGAAGAATGTTGTTTCGTAATGTTTAAGTACCGTTTAATTCCCCTTCTCTCGCCGTTAGATTACCGGAGACTTATTGGTCTTGATCTTATCTCGTTTGTGATTGTCCAGTTTCGGACTCCACGAAGTCTCATCTTATCCACAAGGACAACTTATTTTTTAAATTATCCAAATCTTGTGATATTTTTATAGTTATAGAAACATATGGGTTGGTATACTCCAAAGGTTGACCAGCTACTAAAGTGGATATTTTATAAAATTGCTCAATCAAAGCAGGCTGTGAAGTGTGTGGTTCGACAAATATGAGGAATAATTTACCTGAGAGGTATAAACTGTGTCACAGCCTATTGCAGACTACACAAAACTTATTGAGTCACACCTAATTAATTAATTAATCAATCTCGAGTTGTCGATTGTATAATGCACTGACCTTAAAGAGTTGTGTTAAACATTCTTAAACGTCTTAATATTTTGTTAACTCTTGTTTTAAGGCAAAAACTTTGGCGTCATCATCTCCTTAAAAAAGAAGAGGAAAATAGCATGAACACCCCCCCCCCTTAATCCTCGAATACTCGATTAGCGCCAGGATTGGAAAAGAACTATAGTTGGTCAAAAACTTCATAGGAAAGAAGCAAGACTAACCTAGGACTAGATGAAGGAAAAGAACGGTGGAAATCGAACTAGGGACCTTGATATTCTCATAACTGTACGTACGTACGGTAATAAAAGTGGATCATGATAGTCATTTTGTAACTAATAAATACAAACTTTCTATTGTTTCAGAGTACGTTTTAACACCGAATTTTAATAAGCGAATACAAACAAAATGATTGACAAAAATATATTACAGATCCCAATTAAAGTTGAAGGTGAACGAAAAGTTTAAAAAGTTTAAAATCGACTGGCTACTATTGAGATCGGCTTTAAAAATACTCTTGTGCAAGTGAATTTGTCTTCATTAGACTTTTATTAGAAATTAAGTAGAACCCTATCAATAGATTAAATTTTTAATTTTGATTCCTTTACCTTTAGGTTAAAGAGGCAATGTTTTAGAAATGTAAAAACTAGGTTCTTTACCACAAACACTTTTCTAATTAAATGGCATTCCATTTTTATTTATTAAAAATATACCAAAGACTTCGGGGACATTTTAAACACGCTATATATGCATTAATGGCGAAAGGGAATTAAAACAGGATATTAGGCTTTCCATTGTATGTAAATTCGTCAGTTTTTTTTTATTTTGTAGTCGTTGTGGATCTAAGGAAACTTAACAATGCGTGAAGTCTACTTAAAGAGCAAATTATTCAATATTTATTTGAAAATCTTTAGTCGACAGAACTTTTTTATTTGTCTTTGATCATCATTTAGGTCTATTATACGAACAACAAAATAATATAATATATATATATACAGGATACACTATATTTCTTTAAGTTCATCAATTTAAAACCGTTGTAAGTTGTCGAGGTGACAAATGAGATGTTGAAGAGTCTCCTTGTTCAACAAATAAAGTTTTTGTTGTAGAAACAAAATAAATCTTTCTTTATTAATGTTTGCAAAATTTAAATTACAGTATATAATAGTGTGATAACAAAATAGGTTGAGTTGTAAATCAATCGATTTACTTTTAAAATTGCACTTTTAAAATGTGCTTTCAAAATGACTGGTAAAACCCCTATTTTACCGGTATTTTAAACTTCTTTGGGTACAAAACAAGTCAATATATATGCTATGAATTTAACACAGAATAGCACTATTAAAATGTATCAAAAACATATAATTATTTAAAAGCCGAGTTGGTTTTCTTTTCTATGTGTATCAAATATCAAATCGTTTAAAAAAACAATTTTTTAATATATTGCTACATTACATCATTTTCATATTAAGTAACTTTTAAAATTTTGACAGTTTTTTTTAATTATCACAAATCCCATGTTTTTTTAAACAAATACCAATATGTAGAAATTTTCAATTAAACAATTCCCAACGTAAATTGCATAAATAGCTTTTTTTGGAGAACGTTGCCGAAAAATGAAACCTTATAAAAAATCGTTTTAGTTACGTGATTGCTCCCATATTGTCTTCAGAATAACGACGTTTACTATTTAGATTAATGTTCACACACATTTTTAAAATTCACGCAATAAAAAATTAGGCATTAAATAAAATATATTTCTACTTCAGACTCTGCCTTCTATATTGGGAACACGTCTACAGATTATTCTTTGTCCTAGAACTTATTAATCAAAAAAACGTTCTTTGCCAAACTCTCTAAATTAGGAGCCACAGATTACATTTACGACAGTTGAATTTAAAACAATCGTATTCAAGCAAATTAATTTATAAAAATGATCCATTATTGGAATCGACTTCGAGTATTTAATCATTTTACGCTGTTATATACAAATATGAATATCAAACTTTCTCTGTGTATAACTAAAGGCTATATTTACAGTTACCTTAACTTTCTTCAAAACAACACCACAACTTTTCACTTTGAAATTTACACTCAAGTGATTTAAAGTTAAATTATTTATGATGTTCTTTTCTTATCTTAAAAGTATCTTAAGGCTTACTGTAATAACTTCTCTTGAAGTTCCAAGCGTCTTCTACAGGGATTTACCAACAATCAATACAAATGTCTTAAAATGTATTAAAACGAATTGTTATCTAAGAGGGTATACTCAATATAAAGGTAGAAATTTTAGTTATAATAATAATTAGGATCTACATAATTAGTTTGAGTACAATTTTCTGCCAATCCTAGCATTGTCTTATTATTTATTTTTCAGATCGGCAGAAAATTGTACTGAAACTAAGAAATTTTAGGAATGGCGGAAAAATTATTATAGATCAGGAGACCAAATAATATTAGTACAACAACCACAAATACAAAATTTATTTTATTCTTATAAAATAGCTGGACTGTTAACAAATAAATTTTATTAAATAATTTTTTTATTATCTTGCACCATTTTTATTACAATTATTCAATGGTGCAAGATAGAACCAAACTTTCAATACAAAAAATGTTTATTTTCAAAAGGTCTCTCAAATGGTACAATTTCCAATCTAGGTTGCTATTTGAATTTTTTACTTTTTTCTCTATAAAAGTTATTAAAGTTTGAAATTTATTAAAAATTTGAAAACTACATAGAAGTCCATACTACCCCATATCTCCTGAAAGGGTGTATTCTTGTAAAACTAGGAAAAAAAATTGGTTGCCCTATCTTAGTTAGGAGTTTGGCAGTCACATTTCCCGCTAAAAACTAATAAAAAATAATAAAAAAATTCGTCACACCCTGTACAGTAATGAAAAGCTAACCAATTTTTTTGCTCCAAAATGTTCACAAAAGAGAGACCTTTAAAATGAAGTATCACACGACCTATGTTTCTATTTGAAAATTTTCCAAAAACACCACCTTGCCCCCTAAAAGTGCCCTTTTGGGTCATTGAGGAGTGTCGAAAATAATTTTCCTGAATTCTTTGGGGTCGAAAAAGGGGGGGTTCTAATTGGAAGGAAATTTTTATCTGGTTTCGTTTAGGCGCTACAGATAGTGTCCATGTGGTCATATGTAACATATAGAAATGGTTAGTAACTAAATTGAGAATCTGTACCATAAGGAACAAACAGTCATCATTATACCTATTACCCAGCAGATATTGTAATCCCCCAAAGTTGGTATCTTGAGACTTGTATGTGTATTGTTAGATCAACAGGACTTGTCTAGTGCCATTGTGTATATCACTTCTCGGCGTCAGCTAGACCCTAACATTCTCGCTTCGGTCGTGTCAGTGTCTCGGCCTTTACGGGCTTCGAAGCTGTACACATGTGAAGGTCATCTCACTCAGCCTTGCCGGTTCTCGTAACTATACTAATATCAAATTCTTTTGAGGGGGGAAAAAGTTAGGTTAGGTTTCGAGATTAAATTTGTGTGCATAACTTCGTTATTTATTATCGTAAAGAGATGGGGTTGATACCATTACATGCAGAACTGATATCTGCAAATTTATATTTAATTTAGTGTATTATAAATTGAATTATACACGATATACAAATAAAAAATTGTATATAATGGCCACCATAGAAATAATTTCACTAGAGTTCTATATGACCACACGATATATACAGGATTAAGTCTACTACTCCAAATTTGACGTATCTATCTTAATGTTTGTACCCGCTATCGTACATACGTAGAGAAGACAACAACGACAATGACGAAAGACGGACGACATAATATCAAAAATAGCTTTTTCGGTTTCTCTGAAACCATAAAACATGAAGATTAGTCAAAAAACGGATGTCGAAATTTTTCGTGAATAACAAACTTACCCAAGTAACACTTTGTACACTTGGGCAAGTAAAAAAATTATTTTGAAAAAAACCCTACTTCCATAGACACGTAATAACTTCCCGTATCCTTACATTGTGGGAAGTTTATATAATTTTAATTTTAAATTGCACTCCATAAGTGCAATTTAATGTCCTATAATAACAATAAACAACTTTGCAATTTTACGATTCAAACAGATGGTTTTTACTATTGCAGCCTTCACTTTAAACGATTCTAACAGATGATTTTAACTGATCATCTGTTATAAATTTATTACCATATTTTGAGGTTATGTTTAAATTACTCACGAAATGAATTCGTATAATTTCTACACAGTGCTAGTCCATATCCGTACGAGTTTGTGAATCGTTTATTCATTAACTTTAACAAACACAACTTGAGGCTATTCTGATTCTGAGTAACGGAAATACAAGCTTTAGCAATACATGGCAATAAAACTTTATTTACGTCACTAGCAGCAAAGCTTAGTCCATCTCGAGAACAAAGGTTAAAATTTGCATTTATGTAGTTCCTGCGTATTTTGAACATTAAACACAATTTGTTCAACTTGTCAAATTTATCATAGTTAACCTTTAAGGATTGTGCATTGGTTAATTTCCATATTGGAGCAGTCGATAGGCCTAGATCTGGCACTTTTATTTGAGGCTATTATGGTTCTACAAATCAATTAAAGCATAAATATAAACAAATATGCAATTTTATTATAAAATCCTGATGATGGTTTTTTGATCAAATAACAAGAAATTTAATTGAACAATAATGATAGATGAATGTTCAATTGTGATTTGGATCAAATATTGTTGTTTTTAATTTTGGTTGTCTGCGCAACCCCCCCCCCCCTCCTTTCTTATTTCTATCATAACTTCGTCAATTTTCACCTAAATAAAAGCTCAAACACCCAATAATTATATAGAAAAGATATAAATGTTTGATACGACGAATCAAGTTCTAGAGTTATAACAATTAAAGCGCGTAAAAATACAGTATGCGTCGTGGGGGTAGTTCCAGTACCACCTTAAACATACAGTATGCGTCGTGAGGTAATTTCAGCACCACCTTAAAAATACACTGTGCGTCGTGAGGTAATTTCAGCACCACCTTAAAAATACACTGTGGGCCGTGAGGTAATTTCAGCACCACCTTAAAAATACAGTATGCGTCGTGAGGTAATTTCAGCACCACCTTAAATATACAGTATGCGTCGTGGGGGTAGTTCCAGTACCACCTTAAAAATACACTGTGCGTCGTGAGGTAATTTCAGCACCACCTTAAAAATACACTGTGGGTCGTGAGGTAATTTCAGCGCCACCTTAAAAATACACTGTGCGTCGTGAGGTAATTTCAGCACCACCTTAAAAATACACTGTGGGTCGTGAGGTAATTTCAGCACCACCTTAAAAATACAGTATGCGTCGTGAGGTAATTTCAGCACCACCTTAAAAATACAGTATGCGTCGTGAGATAATTTCAGCACCACCTTTCCGTCCGTTTAAAAGGACAATTCAAAAAGTAGATCTGGTCACATTAGATTTTGTTTAAATTAAATTTAAAATTGCAATGTTTGTCAGAAGAGAAAAACAAAAATTAATTTCTCACTATGACTTTTTACTAGGTTTCAAGCAATTTTCTCCTACCACACAAAATGAATGAAACTTGTGTAATTTGTCTACCAAAATCTTAAACCTACGGCGCGGCGTTTAAAGCCTGCCCCTTCATTTTTATTGTAAAGCAATCCTCTACACACAAAGGAATGCCTTGTTGCGGTGGAGGTAGGCGTAATCTAATAAAAGTAAATTTTAGTTTACTCTAAAAATAGAAATTGTTTTTAATAAACCTTAAAAGTATACACTATGACTGAGTGGGACAATGTACAAATTAATAATTTATATACCTACTAAAATACATCATTTAATACTTTTGTACGCAATCAAATTTCATATTCTTATGAAAAGTTTTTTTATTCAACCAAAACAAAACAGAACTGTAAACAAAAATTTTAAGTCAAAAAGTCAAAGATTAAAGACAAAGAAAATACAAAACAAAATTTAAAAATGTATTAAAATACAATTACTAATTCAAACTTTTTTGTAAGTATGTAATAATCTATTTTGGACTTCATTTAAATTAATTTTCTCATAATTTAGTTGTGGAGTAATTTTTGATATTATGGACAACTAGCAAGATTCAAAATTTTTCGTTTTTAGCCAATAACTCGATTATATTTTAACTTATAAAAAAAATAAACTATTTTGTTTGTCACTAAAAAAGGAAGTTTTCCGGACTTAAGTTTATATGAATTTTTTTCTTCATTCTCACTAATAGAACACGTACTGAAAGTTTCTCCGTTTCTTCTGAATCACCTTGTTATATTATATGTCTGACGGCAGCTGCAAAAAGGAAAACACATAAAATTACGATTTTTATCAAATTATGCTAAAGTGTAGCATCTAACCCTGTCAACATAACAAATTGTCCCCTCTCAGTCAAAAATCGGGCATAGAGCAGTATATAAAATACCTAATTTCTCAAAGTTGACTATTCCTATTTCTTCAAATTTTAGTAAAATGTGAACATTGACGACTCAAAAACATGAGCAAAATCTCAAATAATATTTTAATTTTTAAGAATAATCGGCAAAAAAATTAACCTTGATCTCTGTCATTAAAAACTTGATTTTTAATCAAATACCATTCATCCAGACGTATGTGTTTAACAAACAATCGAAACACTTTTAAGCCCTTATTTAAGTAAGTACAAAATGTCATAGCTTATTTTAATTTTTTGGATTGACATCTATCGTATTGTCATTTTTGTTGTCATTGTTGATTATTTTAGGAATAGGTCAATGAGAAACGGTTTTTGTACAATAGTTTGGCACCATAAATTACATTTTGAAATGTTATTTCTAAAAATTGTAATGCTAACACAAAATCATTAAGAATAATAATGTAATTGTTGACTCTAATGCATTATATTACATCATGAAAACAGAAATGGACTTATAATACTTACATTGATAAGAAACCAGTTTCCCTACCTTTGCAACAGATTGACAACAAACAGCAGTGTAGCTCACTAGACATATCATTTTAATCACCCGTGTAATTGTGACTGTAATACATGTATTAGTGTGTTTTATCTTGTGAATTGATTGTATTTGATGAAAACGGAGACGAAATCTCCAACTAAAACTGCCGTAGTTTACTATTATTTTATAAACATTTAAGTCCCTGTGACCCCTAAACAGTTAAAGATATCAAAAAATACCGAATAATAAAAAATATATATACCGGTATTATAAAGTATTGCTCAAAACCGCCGTAAAAATGAGGTTTCCCGTAAGAAAATTTAGAGCTGACCGCCGAACTGTAAAAATGTTGTTATACTTCAAGTTTTAACTCAAAAATCTTGGGGTTAGATTTTAAAGTTTTTGTAACTTTTGTAGTTAATAAATAAAATATCGGTAAAACGTGTATAGTTATTATTCACCTAAATGGAATTATCCAAGGTCGAGACACAGCCAAATCGATTTCTAACACCCGAAACCGAAAGATTTATGAGATTTCAACAAAATCCTTCGACTCGTTTTCAAAATAAGATGTACAAAATACAAAAACTGCTCAATTTATATTGATAGATAAATCTCCAAAGTTTAATATAGTTTATAAGCCAAATCTAAAACTGCTTCGGTGTTAAATTTACCTCATTAAATAAAATTATTTTGTACTGAAGAATTTGGTAGAATGATTCACGATTTCCATCCTATTCGTGTCGTTTCGGTGAATATAATCATAAAAATCCTCCCTCCATCACCCTTTCACAGTCTCCATTAAGTCCATAATTTAAAGAAGCAAATTATTACAAACCAGGAGAGGTTAGGTTAGGTTAGGTTAGGTTTACCTTCATGTATTGCATACATTACAATTACCTTAACTATTGTTCAAAGTCTTAGCAAATTTTAATGTAGGTAAAACCAAGGACCCTTATCATTTCAACCGCGTCTATTTGTAAGTCGCAACCAGTCTACACAGACAAGACGATAAATCCTATATATTTCAAACTTTACATTTTTTATACTCTTTGTATTGTCCCACATATAGCAAAAATGTAGCGTTAACCAAAATGACCTTTGGTAGTTTAAGGACAAACATTATCGTGTTGAATATTTGTTTAGTTTTTTTAAATTTTATGTGTAGGGTATCAAATACAGAAGTTATTCTGATTAGGAATGTATCAAACGTCCTAGGAGCACTGTGGTGATATTAACAAAGGGAAAAAAGGATTTCCCGAATCACATAAAACAAAAAATAAAATTAAGTTTATAAATACATCTACTGTAGTATGATACTAGATATATTACAATCTTGTGTTTGTGGTTGGGGGAATATTTGTTTTCCCAATAGGAATGTGTATGATTATTTGACGAAAAATTAATATGTTGACGTTAGGCCTAATATAAAGTGTTAGGACACCCCCCCCCCACTCTAACTTGAACTCGGCGTGACCTACAAATCTGAAAAAATAATACTTGGATTTTTAATTTATATTACAACTTAATTAAACCACATAGTAAAAAATGCGTAGGGTATATTTTAAAAGCAGTTTTTTAGCGAGATGTGACACAAACAATTTAATAGCCATTAAAAGATGGATTGTGTTTTCATTGATTTCTCCTTATTAGAGTCCGTATAAAACCAAGGACACTTATAATTTCTCTCTCGTGTATGTAATTATATCTCTCTTCAAACTTTGTAATTATATTCTTTGTATTTTCCAAAATGTAAGAGAAATATAGCGGTAACAAAAAAATGATTTCGGGGTAGTTAAAGAACAAAAACATTCGAGTTTTTGATTTTTTTTTTTTTATTGTGTAGGGTATTAAATAAATTACAACTTATTCTGATTACAAATATGTTTGTTCATTTGACAAAGAAATCAAATAACTATCCCTATATGGTTACGGACCCTAAATCATGTCATTTAACATCACGCAAAACTCTTTTATTGTTGTTGATTGATCCTACTCACTCGAACTTCTTCATAAGTAAAACACTGAAACTTAAAATCTCTCATATATTAAATTTTCATATATATACAAACAACAAATTTGGAAGTATATATAAACACTTACAATAGATATAATATTATAAAAACATTCTGAGGTAATTATATGGCAGAGCTGCCTCACTTCAAAATCAATTTTTATGGGTTTTATTCGTCAAATAAATGTTGGAAAAATATTTTATTATCGAAAAAAAGTGTCGGAAAGATGATTACATAATACAATAATACAATTACACAAGTAGTTTTTTCGTGAAAAAATTAACTCTGTGTTATCTTTCATACTCATGACATTTACTTCAATAAACGTACGGAAGGTTTGGCCAGGTGGTTATATATATATATATATATATATATATATATATATATATATATATATATATATATAGCAACCTGGCCAAACCTTTCGTGACATATAATAATACAGCCCTACATATGCGTACACTGAAGCACATACGCAGACAATTGAACGTCAATGGAGGGAGGTGCGAGGAAATGTGCCGCGATATGGAAATTCAAAACAACATTTCCATGGCCATATAGCCGAATTTATGTTTTTAAGAGAAAGTACAATGAGTATAATACTCGTTTTCATCATTTATGGCGAATTACGAGTGAAATACATTTAAATTCCTCTTCTACTGAATTTGCAGCAGAATTTGACTCTGATTAAGATTTTCTTGTGTAATCTTGTGAAATTATGTTATGTAATCATCTTTCCGACACTTTGTTTTCGATAGTAAAATATTTTTCCAACATTTATTTGACGAATAAAACCTTTAAAAATTGATTTTGAAATGAGGCAGCTCTGCTATATAATTACCCATTCTGAGTAGAAATCATTGTAAATATGTACAGTATTATAGATCTTATTGTAGCCACCACATTAGCAACGTATATTGATAGCGTACAGTGAATAACTCCGAACAGACCACCAAAGAACAATAAATGGAAAACGATGAGTTCTACTCGAAATACTTTTATAGTATTATGTATTGTAAGTGTTTGTATAGATATGTAAATTTAATATATTTGTGATAATTTAAGTATAACTGCTTCACCCTTGAGCAGCGAAACCCGTCCTGTATCATTAATAAAAGAAAAAATCAAGAATTGAAAAACAATAATACGATAAACAAAATTTTGTGTAAGTTTCTACTAAATTATGTTGTATAAAAGTAAATCTACATTTTCTACTTCTACCAATATGAACTAAAAGGTGTTCACAAACCTTTTAGTTAAATAATTTAGTCAATTTTGTATCAGTTTATACAAAATTTTGTATAAAAGCCATCGATTTTTTTCTTCTTCAACCAACTAATATGTACTAAAAGTTGTTCATGACCTTTTTGTTCAATAATTTAGTCAATTTTGTATTAGATTATACAAAATTATGTATGAAAGCCAATTTATTTTTTCTACTTCAACCAACTAACATGAACTAAAAGTTGTTCATAGACCTTTTTGTTCAATAATTTATGAAATTTTGTATTAGTTTATACAAAATTATGTATAAAAGACAATCTATTTTTTCTACTTCAACCAACTAACATGAACTAAAAGGTGTTGATAGACCTTTTTGTTAAATAATTTAGTCAATTTTGTTTTAGTTTATACAAAATTATGTATGAAAGCCAATCTATTTTTTCTACCTACTTCAACCAACTAACATGAACTAAAAGGTGTTCACAGACTTTTTAATTAAATAATTTAGTCAATTTTGTACTAGTTTATACAAAATTATGTTTAAAAGCCAATCTATTTTTTCTACTTTTACCAACATGAACGAAAAGTTGTTCATAGACCTTTTTGTTAAAAAATTTAGTCAATTTTGTACTAGTTAATAAAAAATGATGTATAAAAACCAATCTATTTTTTCTACTTTTACCAACATGAACTAAAAGTTGTTCATAGACCTTTTTGTTAAATAATTAAATCAATTTTGTAATAATTTATACAAAATTATGTATAAAAAAGCCATATATTTTTTCTACTTTAACCAACTAACATGGACTAACAAGTTGTTCATAGACCAATTTTTCAAATAATTTAGTCAATTTTGTATTAGTTTATACCAAATTGTGTATAAAAACCAATATATTTTTTTCTATTTAACCAACTAACATGAACTAAAAGTTACTCACAGACCTTTTTGTTAAATAATTTAATACTGCAAAGCTCCAAATACAAATTTCTAACGGGCACTCAACAACTCTCCTGAATTGAAACGATTTATTTTGAAATCCAATTACAGGAACATTCTAGTCTTCCTGAAGAGTTTTGAAAGCAAGCCCGGGATTAATTCTCGTGCATTGCTGCTTCCGTAAGGTTTTATAAATAATAAAACAGTTGCTCCCTTAAGATTATCACACTGGTAGAGGAAGGTAAACTTTCCGCTGTTTTTTATTTCTCGAATTACAACGTTCGTGTTTGAAATCTAATCCCTACTTTAAGTATATACTATTTTTTAGAAGTACTTACAAATTATCAAAATTCTTGTTTAAAGGGGAAAACCTATCAGTCATCTTCGGCTTATAAAATAATGAGAACAAGAACAAAAAATAAAAGCCACGAATATTGTAATACTGTCAGGATCAGAAAAGAACAAGAGTTGATCAAGAGTGGTCTGATAAAAAGACGTAAGAGAGATTGGAGTAAGGGATTGTTAAGCCCGTACTCACTAAAGTGAGGCCCTGAGAGTAAAAGGGTAAATAAATCAATATTTTGCATTCAATGTGCAATAATTATGGGGTGGGACATCTCTATGCACGACAAAGAAAATCACATAAAAGATGAAATTTTCGTGCTATCAGCTGTGGAAAGGATAGGCGGGCATAATTGTTTTAATAATTTTTATGCTTAACCTAACCTTAAAATAAAATTTAAAATCATTATATCAGTAGCCATAGTTACAAATTAGTTAAAGGCCTACGTTAGACTGTTATACACGGTAAAAACTAGTATACCTTAATTTTAATTTCTGTTATAGATGCGTATATCAAGAAACGACTTAGGTTTAAAAATAAATATTTAGCTTCACTTGTGAGATCGTATACTTAAATAGAATAAAACTTGAACACAAATTCTCACAAATAGGCCCTAGTACTTTTATTTGTTAAAACCCGTTTCAACGACAAACTGGCCATCTTCAGTGATGAACGAGCTACAAACTAAACTATAACTCAAAATAATCGTGCATCACTAAAGATGGCGACGTTGTCGTTGAAACGCGCTTGAATATATAAACGTACTATTTGTGAGAATTTGTTATCAAAGTTTTACTCTAATTAAACTTATGTTTGTTTTAATGTGAAAAGATAATGAAATCAAACCTAAGCTAAAACTTAACCTAACAGCGTACTGAAACTTCGACTAGTCTTTGTGTATATTATCTGACAAAAATATACAGGTTGTGTCACAAATATGTCGTACTTCGAAAAATGATATATGGCATAATAATAAAGAAAAATATCCCTATAAATATATGTCTGAAAACGGTTCGTTATCCCTCTATCAGCCATTTTGTGCCTTTAGAAAAAAAAAATGGCGACATTAAAAATTAATAAGATGAGTGGAAATTTAGTATACATATTTTTCATGCTACATTTTATCGTCATAACAAGAATCAAAATATTATCTTATAAATTGTCGAAATGGCGGCTGAAAAATGTAAAGAGCCGTAAAAATTTATAAGATAAAGTTTTGATTGTTCGTAGGCTATACTGTAATGGTAAACCATAGCATGAAAAAATGTGTTTAACCAAAGTTCTACTCAAAATCTTAGTTATATCTAAATTGCATTATTTTATGAAGAAACACAAAATGGCCGACAAACAAATAAAAAAATAATGAATTCATTTTTCCAGTATCCAAGTCACTAATATATATAATAAAGTATTACCTTAATTTTCCGTCAGTGAACTTCTTTTTTCTTTTTTCTTTACTCTTGACGCGTTTCGAGATTTTTATCCCATCATCAGAAGGTATGATTTGAAGGTTAGCGAGTTCATCAATAACAACGGTTTAGAAACCATATCAACCGATCCCACCAAAGAATTTGTTAAGTCTCTAAATAGCGCACTTAATAATTCCACACATTTATTCAATCAGATCACACGAAGCTCGTTAAAACCCATAAACGCGCAAGCACCTATTTTCACTGGCTTACCTAAAATCCACAAACTTGAAGTCCCCATTAGACCATTAATTAATTTCACAACTGCACCTGGTTTTAAGACTGCCAAAAAATTAGTTGATATCTTACGTAAAAACATAGTTCTCGATAATAATCACACCGTCAAGAACAGCCAAGATTTCGTCACAAAATTAGCAAACGTAAAACACAAACCTAACTACAAACTCGCATCTTTCGATATAACAAATTTATACACAAACGTCCCTGTAAATGTAACAATAGATATAGTAAACAATCTCCTCACCAAGACTAACCGATTGACATCTGTCGAAATCCTAGAATTCATCAACTTATTAAGAATTTTATTAAAGCAAAACTACTTTAATTTTCAAGATGTTTTTTATATACAAAAGGATGGATTAGCCATGGGATCGCCACTCTCTGGTATGTTGGCAGACATATTTTTGAATCACTTCGAAAATGAATATTTATTTTCAAATCACAATAAATTTCATAAAAAGATCATATATTACACTCGATATGTGGATGATACATTTATCGTGTTTGATGGTACTTCCAGACAAATTGAAAATTTTAAAAACTATCTAAACTCGATAAACCCCAAGATTCAATTTACTCTCGAAATTGAAAATGACAATAGCATTAATTTTTTGGACTTAACTATAATAAAACAACAAGATTCATTCAAATTCAATATTTACAGGAAGCCAACCACAACTGATATCACCATACACTCCGACTCCCATCATCCGCCTTCCCAAAAAATGGCCGCCTACAACAGCATGATCCATAGATTGATCACCATTCCTCTTGAACCACAAGATTATCAGAATGAACTAAATATAATTAAACATATCGCCACAAGAAATGGTTACAAAGCTTCTATGATTGATAAACTGCTCGCAAATCACATCAATAAATCCAAAAGACCACCGAAAGACAAAGCTAAATCTATATTTGTTTCCACAGAATATGGCAGCATTCTTCCTAAAATAATAACCTCCACTTTCAAAAAAATCAATAGAACTATCGCCTTCCGCACCAATAATGACATTAAAAAACTACTTCAACCCCTTAAACATAAGCCATTAGAAACCCAAACAGGTGTCTATAAACTAACGTGTGATAGCTGTGACAAGTTCTATATAGGTCAAACGGGAAGAGCTTTCAAGGTTCGTTTTAAAGAACACCTGCCTAAAAAGACTATTTCAGGCAACAAATCCAATTATGCGCGTCATTTAATTGACGAAGACCATAGCTACTCGGACTTTGAAAGCAATTTAAAACCCATTAAGATTTGCAGTAAAAGCAAATTTATGAATGCCGTAGAAGAATATGAAATCTACAAGGCTTTTAAAATATTAGATTCAAATAATGAACACCGATTATTGAACGACCAACTGAACTTTGACTCGAATATCCTATATGACGCAGCAATAACAATTCAGAACGCCCGAGGCATATTATAGTTTTTGTGTGTTATCTAACTACGGACAACTAGTGTATATCCGGGAGCCGTAAGATGCGCATCTACAGACTGTGTTTTTTTAAATGTGTTGTGTATCATGTGTATGTATGTGTGTATTTAACGTTTTGACGACCTCCATCCATAGAGGGAATTTCTGATGATGGGATAAAAATCTCGAAACGCGTCAAGAGTAAAAAAAAAAAAAAAAAAAAAAAAAAAAAAAAAAAAAAAAAAAAAAAAAAAAGAAAAAAGAAGTTCACTGACGGAAAATTAATGTAATACTTTATTAAATAAAAAAAACTTTTTCGAACATAAATTTATAACTTTTTTTCTCTTTATATTGAATCACTTCCTGTAATAGGACACATATTTTTAAACACCCTCTATAACCACTAAATAACCAAAACTAGGCTATATTCTTTTTTATAATAATTCAAAACCCAGAGTATCCTGAAGTTATACATAGTTTGCAACGAATCTTCTTGTTGTACCTTAAGTAATGAGAAATAGGCTATGTAATTTTTTTACTAACTCAAACTGCTCTTCTTTTGTTTTAAAACCAAAAGCTAATATTTATTTATTATTGTGAAAACGGACAAAAAAAACAGCTGGTGTATTATTTAGATTTATTAGCGCTCCGTTAAAACCGCTGTTTTACTATAGTAGTTTGAGTCGGATTGCTAAAATTCTACCCAAAATAAAAATTTAACTTAGCGTACAAATTTTATTACAGGAAATTAAGGAAAAATTCTAATATCCACACACTCTACAAAAAATCCACACACTCTCACAAAAAGTCTTATAGGCTGAAGTATCTAGGGGGTAAGACCCGCTTCTATTAATATCAACAAACACATTAATGTAATTTGGGTTTTTAATTAGAGTTCTGAATTTTTAAAGTTTAATTACCACACACTGCAGTTTTAAAGGTTTTTAATTAAATTTGAGACTACCAATATCAAAAACAATATTTTACAACCCCTTTTATTTTGTACAAAATTAGCCTTTTTTTTAAGGTCCTTATCTTCTTAAAACCAATTGCAACAGTTCCATAAAATTTTTGGCTCCAAAGAGAAGTAATATTTTCATTTTTTTTAGGCTACCATAGTTTTATCATATCATTTTTTTACCTAATCATATTACATTTTATTTATTATTTATTTCACAAGACTACAAACGCTAAGACAGTACAATTCAATACAAGAGGAACATTAAAATAATAAAATATAATTAACTCATAAAATACTAAAATAATAACAAATAAACGGACAAAACAACAACACAAATAAAAAAAGAAAGAAATACACGACTAAAACATTGTCCCGCAAAAAAATCCTGTAAAATTTGGAAGTACCTTCACGAAATTGTACGAAAAAAGAATTTTTTTAATAAATAGAAAATGAAATCTAAAAAATTTTAAAATTAAAAAGTGCTACTCATTTCACACCAATTCATTCATATACACATTTAATCCCTAAAACAAAATCATCCAACCCCAATAACCAAACGTGCATTTTTATTACACATTAGGCCTATAATATACAGTCTTTGTGTTCAAAAAACCCATTCCCCTGTTTTTCACACGTCTTTCTCGATAAGTTATTTATTTTACTGTTAAGACTTTTAATTACTCTATCGTGATTTTTTGACTCATGATTGGCAAGAAACCCTTTTACTGTGTTATAATTCACACTTGGCTAGTTGTATAGCCTATCGAGCCAATTCTACCTTAAAGTCTGTGCTTTTCTGCCAATTGTGACTTAAAAATATATATAACCATAGCTTAACACATAGAATCTTGAATTAATTTTGTTAAAATTTTTACCATGTGTAATCTCTACAATCCAAAACCAAATCTATTGGCTGTCACATTTACAAATATTGAATCGGGATTTGTGACCAAAAAAAATCGAAAATGAACCTCGGCTGTGGTCATTAAAAACTTAACATAACCTATATTGTAGTTTTATGTGAAAGTGTGAAAACGTTTGTGCTATTTTCTTCAATCTTATCGAAATAGAGGCACTGGTTTTTAATAAAACTAAAGTATATTACATAATATATGGTAATTATATTTATATGAGTTCACATCATTAAAAACACTTGCATCAGGCTAGTCGAAATTAACCTATGAATCCATATTTATTTACTATTATTTTAATTAAATTATAACACCATAAACAATTTTACGGACTCGCATAAATCAATTTTAATACCGGTTATATTTTTCAGCCATTTAATACACCACAAGTAATTAAATTGTGTTTCTATTTAATTTTAATACTTGCATAATATCTGCAAATACCTACTTCGTCTATAGGCCTACATAACCTTAGTAATTTTTAAGTTTTGCAAAATAGTCTATATTTTCATAGATTCACAGACAATAATATAAAATATAAATTAAAATTCAAATATTCTTGTGAAAATTATAAATATGTTTATTTCTTATTTATTCATATACAATAGTGAACCTCAAGAAAAATTTAATTACAAATTTCACAAAGATTAAGTCACAGGTTTCCGTTGGATGCTTGCCATTTCCTTTTTTTAGAGGTGCTTTGGGATGATCTCTGGCTCTACGTAAACCTAGAGATTGTAACTTAGGCAAAAATAACTTTGGTATAAAGCAGCTAACAAACGTAAGTTATACGTAAGTCTTCGAATTTAGTTGTATCACACAATCTGTTTGAACTGGGGTAAGAAATAGCCTACCCTAAATTATGAATCTTAGGCTTTTTTGATTTTTGTTCGATTCGTTTGACACAAATTTAACAAACTTTTCAATTTTATTTGTGGTGTCGTGTAAATGTTCACGAACACCAAATTTGTTCATATTTTAAAACTCGTAACTTACAAATACGAATAATTTATTTTAACACTTTAACCTCAAAATATTATCGAACGTAACGTAAAGAAATTAATTTCTTAACTTAAAAAATAAAACTTACTTGATCTCACCAAACTTGAGGTTGAAATCCAGGTTATTTTATTATTACTAAACCAAATAACTAGACACTTCACTAATCACACCAACGAACAGAACATTCAAATTTTCTACATTTTGTCGGAACTAGTTTTCTGCCCGTCGTTATACGACCATCTCGAAGTACTACCGAGTTTCAACTGTTTCAAACTCGGCCGAGCATTTCCGACGACAACCGAACTGCCCGAGCGACGGACAACGAATGAGATTATAACGAACTGACAAATCCCCTTAACTATTTTCCCACGTAACCAGCGAGAAATTTCCCTTAGTTTAAACCGAAGGGATATTTCGTGAACAAGTTTAATAAACATGAGGGTAACTAGATTGTCGTTATTATGACATCAAATAGGACATTTAATAATTAATTGTATGTGTAATATTACTATTATATATATATATATATCATAATATTATTATATTTATTTTAAATATTTCATGGACTATTTAATTCGCCCATGACTTTTACCCCTTACTTATATTTAATTCGCTAAGGAATTTCTGCTCCAGTCGCGTATTTCTTTACTATAGAGCCGATTTTAGAGATTGAGCTGTCAAATCAAACAAATTTGTTAGAAATTATTCATTTTCCTTAGAAATACCTATTTTGTAATAAATAAATTCTCAAATAAGTTTATTTTGTTTGAAAATTATAACAGCAATTTTGAATTATTTGTTGGTTAACTTAAATTTATCTTTTAAATAAATAGCATTACTATTATGGGTCAATAATATGTTTCACAACGAAAATAAATCGAAACAGCTGTTACAAATTCAGAAATACCTTTCATTTTGTTGTTTTGCTTGAAAATTTATAACAGCTGTTTAAAATTAATTTTAGGTTAAGTTATATTTATTTATCATTTATAACATGCCTGTTATGGGCAAATAATATGTTTCACAATAAAAATAATTTGAGACAGCTGATATAAATTCTAAAATTCGTTTTATTTGTTTGTTTTTTTAGGATTTATAACAGATGTTTTAACTTATTTTTAGGTTAACTTCTATTTATCATTTAAATAACATTCTTTTATGTGTAATAAATATGTTTCACAACCAAAATAAATAGAAACAGGTGTTATAAATTCAAAATTACTTTTCATTTTGTAGTTTTGTTTGAAAATTTATAACAGCTGTTTTAACTTATTTTTAGGTTAATTTAAATTTATCATTTAAATAACATACCTGTTATGGGTAAATAATGTTTCGCAACAAAAATCATTTGAAACGGCAGTTATAAATTCTCAAATCGCTTTATTTAGTTGTTTTGTTTGAGAATTTATAATGGCTGTTTTAAATTATTTTTAGGTTAACTTATAAAAATGCTTACTTTATTTGTGGGGATTCACATTGTATTGTGATTGATTGCTTACATTTCGCAAAAATTAACCTGTTTACATGACTTATTGTTAATGTGTGACAATATTATATTTAATTCGCTAAGGAATTTCTGCGTAAATTGTGTATTATTCAAAGCTGTTAAATTTTTTAACTGGTTTCGATTAACCACTTCTAAACTTGGTAAATATAGGCCTACACTTATTGTGAATAGCAACTTTTTATTAATTACATAGTTTTAATAACAATTATCAGTACACAAACTTACATACATAAACAGGAATTCAAACTCTACTGAAATAAAACCTGCATTAACTTTCTCATTAATTAAAAATCGTCTCCTTATCATTTTGCGATTAAAAAACATTATTTCAATAGAGCCTAGTTGTGCCATACTCACCCAGAGTGAAAATCGTATCTGATTGAAATCGAGTTTCTAGTCGTAATTCCCTTTGCTCGAAATTTAGCACGCTGGTTTGGGTCTTTAATCTTCACATTTTACCAAAATTTTAACGAAATCGGTAGGACATTTTTGACAATTTAGGTAGGTATTAAAAACGCCTCCGTGGGTGTTGATTTTATAGGTTTTACCAAAAACTCCCTATACGACATTATTGGGGAGATGGTTACAATTTAGCCAACTTCGATCAAAATCTTTACAGACGATTTTTAAGATCTCAATTTTGAGTTTAGGTTTTGTGTACTCCAAAATTTTGAATTATTAATCATTAATTTAAAACTTTTCTAGATATGGCCAAAATCTGCTACATACAAAATTTGATTAATCTAATAATTCCAGTCGTTTGGGCTCTACATTTCGTAAGATTTAGCCTGACCTCTGTCATTAAGATGCGCAGTCGTTTCTGGGCCGGTTGGTGTAGTAGGGGAAACACTGAGGTCAGTCTTCCAGTGAGTTTTGTACCGTATGTTCAACCATTGTTTTACAATTTTGAAACAAAAATAACACTAAGGAATATAAATATAGAGAAGTAGCCATTACTAAGGGGGAAAAATACATTTTTGTATTTATATAAATAAAGTATTATGATGGTGTTAAAAGTTTAATATTTAGTTTTCGATGGTTCACTACGTTTTGAACTCCTGTATAATTAGAACTTATTTCAAAATAACGTCTGCTGGTCAGTAGAGAGTCTGTACTTCTGTATTGTTTCTATACATTATCTCAAGAACAAATTCTGATAAACTATACATTTTTAAGTATAGCGTGGAATGGATGTCCTGTGGAATGATTCCATTTTGGACAAAATCGCATAATAGTTGATGATAAAAATTTAAGAAATTTATCTGGTTTTGATGAAACTCGCAATGTTTATTGATTTGGGAATCGGGTTTTCGATGTTTTGAACTCCTAAAAGCCACTGTAAATCATGTCCATTAAGACGTGTTACTGTCAGTA
The DNA here is from genome assembly GCA_963513935.1 of Aphrophora alni. Lineage (NCBI taxonomy): Eukaryota > Metazoa > Arthropoda > Insecta > Hemiptera > Aphrophoridae > Aphrophora > Aphrophora alni. The sequence continues at coordinate 33,851,974 of OY740766.1, forward strand.
TAGGGCCATTCCGTCGGAATTGTTGAAACTATTTGCTACATTATATTATTATCTCAAACAAGCTGTATCATTTTTTTAAAAATGTAAAGTTTGATGTGGGGTGAGAAAGGTTTTATAAGAGCTAGGGTAAAAATTTAACCCTAAATTTATTACAATTTTAACAGCAATTGAATTTTGATGAAACTCACTATATTTATAGATTTTAAATTGCTCGGCAGCCATTCTTTTGTTACGGACGTAACAGTTACATGCATTACAACTTGGAAAAAAAGAAAAGTTAATTTTATTTTGTAAATTGTTAAAGCTCAACTGGTAGGTAATTTTTTATACTATTTTTGCACTAAATTTGAAAATGATCATATTATTGGTTTTGATGTATAGTTCAACTAAGTTGGAGTTACGGATGTGACTTGAAAAGTACTTGTCTTCTGACATACTGTTACAATTGTTAAAAAGTCTGTTAATTTATTGGGAAATTTAGGAATTAAATTTTTGTCAGCTTATCTTAAGATAAATACCTTCTTAGAAACATTAGTCTTCAATCTTAAAATCCTGTAATATTTCAATTAAAAAATTGATAAAACGTTACGGACGTGACACTGGTTTGTTACGGACGTGACAATAAACTCAACAGTTTGTTAAAAGTACTTTATTTTACATTAAAAAGTTTTCATTGCTCTTCTTACATTCTTTTTAGTTAAAGTAAGACTTATTTGATCTATAAAAGAACATAAACAAACGTAATTACGTCTTAAATATGTGTTTGAATCAGGAGGAATTATTGTGAAATTGTTAGGAAAATGTGTTCATTATTAATGAAACAGTTATCATGTTTGTAAGCCACAATAACTTCTTCATAAAGTTCACTGATATTCTTGGTGATTTACTGACAATTAGTCACTGATAAATATAAAGTGACTAGATGTATACCAACTTCAAAGATGAAAATATCCACAAAATAAAGAATTCTGCTACAAGATATTGTTGGTAATATTATGTTAAGGTATTTTAAGACTTTAAAAACCTTTTACTCAGAAAATAATTTTTTTAGTGTTAGTTGTATGTTTGTAAAGAATGGCTGTCGGGTCGAATTTGATATCTGGTTGTACGACCCTGGATCAAGTGTTTTCAAAAATAACAATACAATTTTGTTTTGACCTATTTTGATGAAAATAAAATATACCGTTTTTAAGACGGTGAGATCAATTTGACATAAATACCTGACTCTCCTATATCCCAAACATTCAAAATACAAGGAGTGTGAAGGTACTAACATTTGTATATTTTTTCGAGAGTTCTTGACATTTTTAGCCACTAAGATACAACTAAAACAACTCCGACATGATGATTGATGTCTGTCATTCTGTCAACGACGTTTGTGTCACGCATTATCTCAAAAAACGAGTATTCTGATTGATTTTTTTGTTTGATGTTGGGTGGAATGATTTTAGACCGAATCGATAAAAGAGATGTAAAGTGATTGTCGCGGATTATCTGAAGAAGCGAGTGTCTTAAAAATTTCAGTTTGGTGAAGAGGAGTAGGTTGGGTGCTCCCAAATTAATACAAAATTAATAAAAAATATGTATTTTGGAGCACTTAGTTAGAATTTTGACCTAGGTTTGTGAATGAATAGTTCCCGTATAAAAAGTAGTTTATGTTTTTAAAATTTTTTTGGCGTAATTAGAAATCATATCCCATTTTTTTACGAGTATCGGCCATCTCTTGATCACGCACATATCACTTTCTCTTTACTACTTTCTCTGCTTTCTTCCTCATCTACGTCTCTCTCGTTCTCTCTTTATAGTGCCTTTCTTTCTTCTGCCATTTCCGTTTGTACGCTCATATTTCGCTTCCACAAGAACATATATCTTGAAAATTAGTTCTCTAAATTGTTTGCTATCTAGGCAGCAGTCCTGTAATTTCAAGTTTGTGAATTTTTTCTAATCTGCTTTACGTACCCCCAGTTTTATTTTGATCATTCCCTCCTTGCCCCCGTTTTAATTTACGAGTGATTTTCAATTATCAATTTTGTGTTTACTTAAGATATGACGTCGCGTTTACTTAAAAACATCACAATCTGTCTAATCGATTAGAGAGGGGGAATTTTTAATAGATGGAAGGGGAGGGAATAACTCTCTTTTTCACCAGTGTTACCAAACCTCTTTTAATTGCAGGATGGTGACTCATCAGTTTTGTTAGGCACTTAAAATGTACAGGTCAGTTGTAACAAAATGTTAACTAAATTATTTCATGAAAATATGACAACAATAGAATATATAGAATAGAATAGAATAGAATAGAAAAAGTACTTTATTTTGACATGAATTCCATACAAAATATAAAATAAATTCACAATTAATTAATTGTAGAAGATAAAATAAAATGAAATAAACTAATAATATTCTTTCTTTTACAGACTAATTTACAGCAATGGTCTTTTTGACCGTCAGCTGGGTTGGCATAAACAAAACAATATAGTTAAAAATTATACTATGAGTCACATATATTTACACATATAGACCTGTGTGTATATAACCTTCCTTCCATCAGTGCACCCATACATATATAATCATATAATCATACAAAATATTCAATATAAATGACTACAGAACTAATTAATTTGGCACCAGCTATACAATTAAAATTACTTACATATATAAATAGATTTACAGTAATCCTTCCAAGAATTTAGGTGTAACCCCCCTCCCCAACCAAAATTTTGTGTACTGTTACAGTTAAAAATTAAATTCATTTATTAATTCCCATCTAAATTTAAAGAACACGCTGTGAATATATTGTTTTCTAGTATGGCTGAAGTATTTAAGATTTTCCCACCTCTCCTCATCGCGGAGGCTAGAATTAAAGTTTGTCAGCTAGTAAGCGAGCTAGAATTTCGTGCCTTACAACAAACTGCCCCTCCCCCTGCTATTACATCTGGTCTCCCGAATTTACTGACTGAGTGCAACAATTTGCCATCTAACATCAGAATACACACCCATACCAACAGCATCAGCAAGCGGTACTACTTAATCGTCCAGTCAGTAATTCACCAAACGACTTACAACATGAAGGTTCGGAACCGACACTTGATGTGTCAAACACTTTTATCAGACTGTAATAATCAATCTGTATTGTTTTTGTCACTTGCAATGTGATTTTAATAAAAGTCAACTTTTAAGGGTAATGTTTTGTTTTTATTTTAACAAACAACAGTGACGGGTATTAGAGGTTCTACTGTGTATTTTACAATATATCTGTTTTACTTACCTTAGAGTTTGTAGTGAGTTTGTAGTGATACCTTAGAGTTTGAGTGATACACAGCTTTTCTGTGGATGAAATAGGAGTGTTGACACGATTGCAAGCCTCTTTAGAAATATCGTCATCAATAAACGTAAGAATAGTTTGAAACAGTTCTATACTGACTCTAAAATATTCACGAAATTTTCTCTCGTTGTCCATCAAGTATCGTGAAATTAAAATCCTGAAGAACCCTCATCTTGCCTTTTTTTAAACATCATGTGAGGATCCTCTCTAACAAAACCTTCCAGTAACATACATTCTTCCTCCTATTCTTCTTCCAGTAGCAGAGCAACAGTAACGACGTCCATGCTGGTACAAACTGAAAACTAGATCATTTCCCAAGTAAAATAACCGGGAAAACCATTTTCTTGCAAACCACTCTCACGCCGAGCTTGAACGGACATCCGCTGGACGGAATTACCGCCAACGGACATCCCGCCGGACAGCACACGCTGGCGTGATCTTGGAAACCTTAGCTTAAGCATCTGTTCACGTATCCTATCAATATTGCTCATATCCACATCAATCCCGTATTTATATCCTAACACTTTCCACTTCTGGCACCAGTAAATGCCCCTTTTTATTATTTGTTTAGCAAGAATGTTTGGCAATCTATTCTTTGGTAAAGCTACAACCCTTAAATGACAACAATAATAAACAAGTTGATGGGCGGAACACAGCCCCATCATACAATGTAATACAAGTAGACACTCTAAATGTAATCCCTAAAAGTAGGTTTCTCGAAAAGACACTGTTTTTTTCTCAAAAATTGTCTTAAAATCTTCTTATAATTTGGATGTATCTTGTATGTATGTATCAATGGATTTAGAAAACATTTAACACTTGGATTGTTTGTTGGATTGTTTACACTTACATCAAGGAGCGGAGTAACCACTAGTAACCAGGTATGAAATTTTATAACAGAAACCAATTATTTTGTCTTGGTATACGTAAAGCAGTGGAAATAGTTTTCTGTGACGTTACAAAAATGTAAATCAACACATAACACACAAAATGAGTAATATCTTGTCTGAAATGAGTGCCTAATCCTGTTCTCCTCTAATAGTTTCGTTTAAAATGTGTATTTGAGAGTTATACAATACTTCCCTATACTTGATAATGACTGTATAGCCGAAACGTCCGACGTTGAACGGAAGAATAGGGATATTGAAAACGGTAAGTCCTATAATTAATTATAAAATGATATTCGTATTGAGGTAGAAAAAATGTCTCCTCCCAACAGATCGTGTCGCTTAGGTGTGCAGCAAAATTATCTTAAGATAAAAGTCGCAATAATCGTTCGATAAATATCGCAACATTCTAGTGTGCAGCCAGCCTAATTATAATAAATAATTGAGAAAAATCTGTTGTAACGAGTTCCATCCCTCACAATTCTGGAAACTGGTAAAAAGTATCCTTTATTTTATACCTACATCCAACATGTGAAATTGTATTTGTAGTAGATAAAATGATAGGTAAAAGTAGGTAACAGGTTTATCTGTGAAAAAGTAGCAGTTCTTTGAAATGGTTACCATCTCCTCACAGAGCTGGATAGAAAAGTCCAGAATGTAACGTATAAAATTACTTTACAAATATTTAAAACAATACTTTAATATTTTGGAAAAAGCCTTCATTGTTGTCAATTAGCATGCTATGCATCGACTTTGTTAGTGAGTATAGTAGGGGACTAAGATAAGTGACGAGATGTTTGTCAGCTACGTCTGTATCAGAACATTTTAAAGAGTATGCGACATCTTCCTCTGGTGTATTCCGTTAAAATAGACTACTCATAGCTGATGTCTTAGGGTATTGTGCTGAAAAGCAGACATGGTAGTAATATTTTTAATGAATAAGTAAGCTTAATCGGTAGTAAAAGGATTGTCATTTTTGCTGGACTCTGTTTATCTAGTGTGGTGTAACAAAGAGGTACTGTAAGTGTTGATAATAGTTGACCATTTTATGCTCGAAAAAATCCGCCGTTCTGATTGGCCGATTATGACGTCGGGGAGATTCGACTTGTTAAATCACAAAAGCAGTTTATTATGTCATTGGTTCCCGAACAGTTAAGCCCACTGATCCCATTCATCCAACAAAAACTGAACAATTCAAGACCGACCTAAATCCTTCAAGTATAAAGGACTTCCTGAAAATATTACACAGCTGTAAAAAAGGAAAGTTCACAAATACGTTCAACAATTTGAAAAATACAAAAATTTTAAACAAGACTAGTAGGCCTATATTATTTAAAAAAAACTTAACTTTGATTGCAATACACTATTTGATGCTACACTAACAAGAATAGAAGCAATAATAGCCCCTTCCAACGGTTAGTAAGCAATCATCGTGTCCGCAGTACATGTAGGGGTAGTGGGTCTGGGTGTGTCCGGGCACCAGTGACGTAATAAACTGATTTTTGTACTGTAAGTGTTTATGAACACACATCCTGCCCAATACTTGAGAATGATTGAATAGCCGAAACAGCAGCCGTCCTTGAACGGAAAAATATGAATATTGTTAACGCTAAGTTCTATTATTAATTTTATAGATAATCAATATTCGGAATGGCTACAACGTTATAAAGCAGTTTTATATGATTATCTCTGGAAATTTCTATTTCTCATTACAAAACGAACATCTTCTTTACAATTGGTAATCTAGAGAAAACTGGATATGCTTATTAAATAACTGTTTATTACCGTCACCTCCAGCAATCCTTTTGAAGTTTTCTTCAAATTAAATTCTTATTACAACAACACACGTTTCGGACATTATTCGTCCATCGTCAGCTAATTAAAAACACTCAATTAAAAATATTCAACATGAAAATATAAACAATATAACAATATTCATATGCATTCTTCCAAAATTAATAATATTTACCATTCTATACATCTCTCCGTGCCGGTGTTACATGGTGCTCTGCTAACGTACGTTTTGCAAATTGAATGTTTTTAATTGATTGTTTTAATCACCTGATAATGGATGAATAATATCCGAAACGCGTGTTGTGTAATAAGAATTTAATTTGAAGAAAACTTCAAAAGTATTGCTGGCAGTAAGTGACAATAATAAACAGTGATCGTAATATCTTCTCTTGAAAACATGATTTCTTACTTGTATATTTTGCAAGGTTCTCCTGGCACGTCAGTTTTATGTTAATCTTTCAGCTTATAATTCCATAAACAGAAATATTTTGTAACACTGTTGGTGAGAGATATTAAAATACTTAAATATTGTTACATTGAATCATCGTATGATACCAACCGAATCCCAACGATAGGTGCTGTACTATCACCACTACAACACAATTAGAAGCAATTTTTTTATTTTTTATTATCATATACACAAAACTAATAATTTATAAAAGAAGTTACTTCTAACCTAATCTTAGGTGTGTTATGATGAACAAAAACTCGAACACAAGATCTCACAAAAACTACGTTTATTCAATCAAACGCGTTTCAACGACAAAGTCGCCATCCTCAGTGATACATGAGCTATAATAACAAATGTATAACTTGGGGATTTTAGACAACTATCGAGAAATCATGCTTTCAGTTTTTTGTCTCTAATTCGATTATCCTTTTACTTAGAGAAAAAATAAAACTCATTTTATTTATATTTTAAACAGGAAAATCTCTTGCAATATTTTTTTTCTAAAATTATTGGTTTTCGAGATATTCAACTTTACAAACTTTAAACGGTCGCCATTTTGATTAAAAAAAAAAGTTACCGTCACGGGACGGTAGACAGAAGTGAAAACTTTAATTATCAATTTTAAAAATTAATAAATTTTAAACTTTCAATAAACGTAATAAAAGTATTAATTATATGTAATAGTTTATTCTTTAATTTGACTATGTATGGGAGTCTGAGAAAGTTTGTGCAATATTTTTCGTCGATTTTTAGTTTTAATATGTTGGGTATGGGAGAAAGTTTGTGCAATATTTCTGCAATGATTATTAGTTTAAGTATGTATGGGAGTTTGAGAAAGTTAGTGCAATATTTTTTATATATGTTTAGTTTAATATGTATAGGTATGTGAGAAAGTTTGTGCAATAATTTTGCATTATTATTAGTTTGACCATGTATGGGAGTCTGAGAAAGTTAGTGCACTATATTTCATAGATTTTTAGTGTTAATATGTATGGGTATGTGAGAAAGTTTATGTGTAATATTTTTGCATTATTATTAGTTTGACTATGTATTGGAGTCTGAGAAAGTTAGTGCAATATTTTTCATAGCTTTGTAGGTTGATATGTATGGGTATCTGAGTAAGTTTGTGCAATATTTTTGCATTGATTATTATTATGAATATGTATGGGAGTCTGAGAAAGTTGGTGCACTAATTTTCATAGATTTTTAGTTAATATGTATGGGTATGTGAGAAAGTTTGTGCAATATTTTTGCATTGATTATTAGTTTGACTATGTATGGGAGTCTGAGAAAGATAGTGGAAAGATAGTGGATAATTATTTTCATAGATTTTTAGTTGTATAGCTACAGATATACTGCTATTAAGCATGTCGGTGACGCGAACACACGAGATTTCACCCATCCAAAAAGCGTCTAACGCGCACAGCATACGGCCGCTGCGCCAGTCATGAGCATGTCGGTGACGTGAACCCATAACATTTTCCCCTACTAAAAAGTGCCCAACGCAGCTAAAGAAGTTTTCACTTCAATAATACAAATACAGTCTTTATGTTTTTGCTCAATTGTAAAAGATTTCATAAAAAATGTGAATGCCAAATCTGAACTTAATATCTTAACTAATTCAAAAGCTATAATGTTTTTTTATAAAAATACAAAAAGGATTGTCTGAAAAAGAAGCTGTTTTAGACACATGTTTATAGGAACTTTTTTATTTATTATCATGTAAGAAATCCGCTCCCGAAGCATGTCAAAATATTTCAAAAACACAGGGTATAAAAAGTTCTATTTCCGATGAACTTCATCTTTAATTTAATTGTTCGTTTTCACTTTTTACGTACCCGAATAGATACATGAAACTTTGTAATTGTTTCTAGGAACACAAATTTCTTGTATCAGATTGAACACTTCCTGATTGTGTTATGAATTTTCGTGGATTATTTGGCAGATGTTTTAATAAAAGAATCAAGCTTGTACTAAAACCACACGACTGAAGGTTGGAAGGGATATTAGGGACAGTTATTTTATAAAGTTGAACCTAACCTAACCTAACCTAGCGTCAAAGTATTAATTTTTTCGTCAAATAAACATGCATATTCGTAAACAGAATAATTTTTAATTTTATTTGATAACTCACACATTCACACATATTATTTCAAAAAATAAATTTTGTCAACTCAAAAGTTTTTGCCTCTTATTCAACTTTTTTTTATTTTTTATTTTTTAACGCTATTCTTTTCTTATATGTGGGAAAGTTTGAAATATATAGGATTTATCGGCTGCCTGTGTAGAATTTGCTTGCCTTATAGACAGACGCTCGTGAAATTATAAGAGTCCATGGTTTTACCTACCAATAAATATGCAATCCTTATTTTAATGGCTATTGAATTGTTTGTTTCACATCTAACAAAAACTGCTTTTAAAAGTTATACTCTACGCATTTCTCATTGTGTGCTTAACTTAACCCTAGAAGCTGGCGCATGTTAAAGGTTGTGTTTTCTTCAAAATTCATAAAAAATAATAATTTTATACAAAACCTAACTTGTAGGATACCATTTTTCTCAGAAAGATGCGTAGAATTTATCTATGTAAAAAAAAATTATATGAAATGGTTTTTGAGTAAGTATGTTAGACGTCAAAAAATGAAATTAACATTTTTCAGAAAAACCTGTATCATCCAAAATCAATAGCTTACCACTTTTTTTCAAGATATACAAAAGTTTTGTATAATATTTGTGAATATATTTAGAAGAAAAAAATTAATTTGTTACATTTTCAAAAAAAATTATTTTACGAAAAAAGGGAAAATGTTAGGCTTAATTTGAAAAAAATCACCAAAAATAGTAATATTATGCAAAACGCAACTACAAATTATCATTTCCTTCAGAAATGTGCATAGAATTTAGAAATAATATATAATTTAGCACTGCAATTTAATTTCAAATCCAAATATTTTTTTTGTCGGATTTGTAGGTCACGTCATGTTCAAATTAGAAGAGGAGTGACAAGATATCTGACACTTTAAATTTGGCCTAGTGCCAACATATTAATTTTTTCATCAAATAAACATACATATTCGTAAGCAGTTTAACTTATTGTTGTATATGATACCCCAAACATGTTTCATAAAAATTTCAACGCTATAGGTAAAATATTCGAGCACACAATCATGTTCCACACAAATCTTATGACGCAGGATTATTCATTTCATTTTATGATCGGTTCCAGATTGTCAGATCTGTCTAATAACTTATAATATACAATACCAATTAAATTTTACAATAAGTCCTGTGTGACCTTTCAATAGTACGGGACAACAAAGGAAAGATATTGTTTCTAAACTTCTGGCAAACACAACTCTATTGTCTGACGCACTTGTTGGAGACATTTAGTGATTACTAAAGCTAAATTAATTGATCTTATTGGCAACATTACAAGTACCGTAGTACTGTGCTTCACGGGTGTGCTCTTTCAACTTAATAAATACACTTTTCCACATACTAATTAAAAATATATATAATATCAATCAAACTCACATTTTGGGATTGCCATGAGAACATATAATAAAATCAAATTTGATGTAAATTGGCTTTGATTAATTCCTCTAAATGTTTCGAAAACATAGCCACTAAGAACGTAAATATCGCCATTTTTCTAAAATACCATGAATTCCCAACTGCGATTTTTGAAACATTTAAATAGGCCTACCTATATCTAAAAATGTTTAAATTTTAGGTCAAGTTGTATATCAAATTAAACGTCCCGCAATACTGGACATTTTTTAAACTTACAGTTTTATATCACTAGGTATCGCTAGTCCTGAAAAAAATCAAAGCCCTAACTTTTATGTGTCTAGAGAAAAGTGTACACGAAAATTGTACTATCCTAGACAAATGTTCAGAACAAAACAGATACTAGACAGAATATAACGAGTACATTTTATGCCTCAAATATAATTTCTGTTATATTTTATATTTGTTTTAGCGGACATTCAAAAAATCGGATGTCGGCACTTTTTGCACAAAATACCAACGTCCGAAACATCGGACGTTGGGACTGTAAGGGTTAAAAGAAGTTAACAATAAATTATTACAAACTTACAAAAAAAAAAGTTGTTATTACACCAATACAAAACAGAACTGTAAACAAAAATTGTGAGTCACTTTGAAAATTCTTTTAAAAGAAGGTTAAATACAATTAATAAAATGAGAAATTTAAATTCCTAGGTTAGCAGTACTAACAGTTGATCATCTTTTGAAACGTTTAGCAACATTTCAAAATATGAGTAGTTTGGATATTGTTTTCAGCTTAGTAACTAAACCAGTGCATGTTATAGTGAACTAAAATATGCCAGTTAAGTTTATGAATGAAGAATACGCTGATATTGTTTTGGTGTTCGGGTTTTGTAATGGAAATGGAGAACAAGCATATCGCGGATATCTGGAGAGATTTCTAAATAATTATATAGATGAATTCCAGATACCAAAACCTATGTTTCAGATTTTACAGTGTTTACATACAAATTACAATAATGTCAATTTAGAAGAACACGTAATTGAACACATACAACATACCACAAATCTCAGTACAAGATTTCTTTTCACACTGGATTGACACATAGTAAATTTTGGCGAATACCTAGAAAAGAAAAACTGTACCATTTCTACTACCAAAACTTACAAAACCTATTAGCTTAGAGATTTACTGATACGATTAAATTTTTGCCGTTGGCTTGAAGACAACGATGATAAGGTTTTCATTTGATTTTCTGACGAAGCGATGTTTACAAGAAATGGGATTTTTTAACTCCAAAAATCCTCATATATACGTGGAGTGATGAAAATCCAAATTTCACAATCGAAACTGCATTCCAACATAGGTTTCACGTCAATGTTTGGTGTGGAGTTATTTGTGACCAACTTTTGAAGTCATTCATTTTTTATGACAAGGTGAAGGATGGGAGTTACCTTACAAATACCTTGTTAGTGAATTTATTGGAGGAGCTACACTTTTAGAAGAAGTTTCTCTGCTTACAAAGCGTAAACTGCAAGATGGGTCAACTACTCATTTCTCCATAGCTGTTAGGAGTCACTTAAATGAAACATTTGAAAACTGGATTGAACGTGGTGGACCAATCAATTGACCTCCAAGGTTACCTGATTTAACATCTCTAAATTATTTCCTGTGTGATCGCATGAAAACTTTAGTATAGGAAGAAAATGTTAATACATGGGAAGGGTTGGTGATTATAAAATTCATAACGCTGCTGAAGTTATTCAAAACCAATTTCATGAAATACAAAATGAAATCGAAGAAATCTTATTTAGAGTACAATGTTGTTATACAATATGATAGGGGCATTTTGAACAGTTTTTTTAATTGGTTTTTTTTTTAATACTGCTTTAAATTTTATTTTGGATTTGCATTGTTTTCTTTGTCTTTAACCTACTTTTAAAAATTTTGAAGTGTCTTAAAATTTTTGTTTACAGTTCTTTTTTGTATTGGTATAATAAAAACCTTTTTTTGTAAGTTTGTAATAATTTATTATGGACTTCCTATAAATAATTTTACTTATAATTTGGTTTTGGAGTAATTTTGAATATTACAGACAATTACAAAGATACAAAATTATTAGTTTTTAGCCAATAGCTCGGTTATCTTTTAAGTTACAGGAAAAAAAAATAATAATAAAAACTGTTTTGTTTGTTATTAAAAAAGGATTTTTTTGTTTCTTGAAAATATTTTGTAAAGGTTTTCGAGATATTTGACATTAAAAATTGTAAACGGCCGCCAATTTTAAAAATAGATGAAAGGACGTTTTGGTTTTATCTACATGGGTAAAAGATGTTACTGTATATGTATACAAAATTTGAGTTCAGTATATTTCCTACATCCAAAGATATTAAGTATCTTGTAAAAAAACAAAATGGCGGATAACTGAAAACTAAGCATTTAGGGACATATGTTTATATAATTTTTTTTCTTTATTTTCACAAGTAGAACAAGTCCTGAAAGTTTCTCAGTTTCTTCTTGAGTCACCCTGTATAATACACAGTGATTGAAAATATACTAGGCCTATACTTGTATGTCATTTTAAAAAAATAAGTTCATCTGAAGTAGCTTCTTCAAGATTAGTTTCACTCGCTATGCTCAGAAAAAATGCACTTTTAACCTATGTTTAGTTTGTTTGTTTTTTTGTGTGTATTTTCACCATCCTCACGAATGAAAATACCTATAAATGAAAGACTCCGGACCACACAATGTACAATTATTTTTTGGATCTTACAAGTTCTAATTTATATAGATTTCTTTAGTTTTACAGCGGTTGCAATAGTCAAATTATCATCACATTTGATACACACTTTAGCTTAGACAAGTTCTAAAGACATTAATTAAACGAAAATCAGGTTTTAGCCGATTATAACTTTAGTGTTTGCCATTCTTTCCTATTTTCACCAAATTAGGTAAAAACATTGAATTTCATAAGTGATTTAAAATATAATTATATATATATATTATTAATTGTATATAATTAATTAATATATATTTAACGAGGAAAAGAACAGAAAATAAAATCCTTAGCCTCGAATAGCATCAGGGTCAGAAAAGAACAAGAGTCGATTAAGATAGACCTGCAGGAAAGATGAAAAAGAGGGATCTAACCCAAGACTACATGAAAAAGGTGTACATCCAGCTAGGATTTCACAGGATTGCCAAGCCCTTACTCACTTTTGAGGGACCCCACACCGAGGGCTTATAAAATGGTAATTATATAGCAGAGCTGACTCACTTCAAAATCAATTTTTATGAGTTTTATTCGTCAAATAAATGTTGGAAAAATATTTTATTATCGAAAAAAAAGTGTCGGAAAGATGATTACATAATATAATTACACAAGAAAATCTTAATCAGAGTCAAATTCTGCTGCAAATTCAGTAAAAGAGGAATTTATTGAATTTAAATGTATTTCACTCGTAATTCGCCATAAATGATGGAAACGAGTATTATACTCATTGTACTTTCTTTTAAACATAAATTCGGCTATATGGCCATGGAAATGTTGTTTTGAATTTCCATATCGCGGCACATTTCCTCGCACTTCCCTCCATTGGCGTTCAATTGTCTGCGTATGTGCTTCAGTGTACGCATATGTAGGGCTGTATTATTATATGTCACGAAAGGTTTGGCCAGGTTGCTATATATATATATATATATATAACCACCTGGCCAAACCTTCCGTACGTTTATTGAAGTGAATGTCATGAGTATGAAAGATAACACAGAGTTAATTTTTTCACGAAAAAACTACTTGTGTAATTGTATTATTGTATTATGTAATCATCTTTCCGACACTTTTTTTCGATAGTAAAATATTTTTCCAACATTTATTTGACGAATAAAACCCATAAAAATTGATTTTGAAGTGAGGCAGCTCTGCTATATAATTACCTATAAAATATATAATCTATTTTTTTAGTTTTAATAACACACAGAAACGCAAGTTCTTTCTTTTAACTTTATAATTTTTAATATTGGATATATTACTACAAGTTTTTTTAAGGAATTCAATTTTTTTAAATTGAAATTAGGATTATTTGTACCACATAAGTTTTATAATTACTTTATAAAACAATGTATAGAGGTTGCAATTCTAATTATTTCTGTAATGTTGCTGTTTCGCTGCTCACCATCAGCTTATTCAGAGAGTGATATGCTTAGCACCATTTTAATGAGACTGTGTATGCATAAATTGTGTGATTCAATATTTGATTATATTATAGAGTTGTTTTAATGAAACTTAATTTCTATTTTTAAGATATTTAAACAATGACATACCCTTGTTGACAGTTTTAACCATTATTATACACGACATCTACTCACTCTGCTCTCAACTCACAATCATCACTGCTCACCACCAATTTCTTCAGAGACTGCTTAGTACTATTTTAATGAGACTGTGTACAAATAAAATGTGCATTTGAATATTTGGGACAATTATAGAGTTGCTTTTGAGAAGCTAATTTTATATTTTTAAAAAATGACATACTTTTGTTGACAGTTCAAACCATTATTAAACATGTCATCCAATCACTGCACTCTCGACTCTATTTTTGACTAACTCTTGTTACCTTCTTTTCTTTTTTTTTCATACATATTTTATTTATTATTACATAATACAATTACAAATAACAAACAAAACAAAATCAACATCTTGACCAATCCCAATACGATCGACTAAAGACTAATATCTCTATTACATCACTTTTGTAGGGCTACCACTAGTATTCGGTTCCTTCACCATCAATTACCAGATCACTATTACATCAAATCAAGAGGTTTAGTTCTCTTGAGGCGGCGAATCACGTCATTAACGTTGTCAGTCATTGCCTTCATGTCACGATGAACTTGAACTAGGTGACGTTGTTTATGCCTCAAAGCCACCTTCCTTACTTCTTCTTTTATGAAATTTACTTTCAAATCACTGTTCCGGATGTACCACGGAGCTTGAACAAATAAGTCCTCAAAGGACTTTATTTTGAAAGTTCTGGATGTTCTTCATATTTGTTTCCTTCGTACAGCCCCACATTTGGATGCCATATGTCCATACAGGCTTCAGCACCTGTTTGTTAATTAAAAGCTTGTTATGAATGGACAACTCTGAGTTTCGTCCAAGCAACCAGTAAAGATGCCTGTATTTGATATTTAGTTCTTCCTTCTTTTTCTTCACATGCTCCTTCCACTTTAGCTTAGAATCAAGGGTCATGCCAAGATACTTGGCTATATTTACATGGCACAATGTTTTGGCGTTTATTATCAAGGGTATTGGTACTAACTTTTTATTAGTGAAATGAATATAAGTTGATTTTCCTTCATTATTTTAATGCGCCAACGTTTAGTCCATTCATTTACTCAGTCCACAGCTCTCTGCAGTTTACTGGTCGCAACATCAGCATCCTTTCCAACAGCTAAGATAGCAGTATCGTCGGCAAAGGTTGCAATGGTGGTATTATTTTCCTGAGGTATATCACGGGTAAACAGTAAATAAAGGGTTGGGCCAAAGACACTTTCCTGAGGCACTCCTGCTGTTATTTTATGTAGTTCCGAAAACTTGTTGTCATGTCTAACACGAAAGTATCTATCTGAAATATATGAGTTGAGTATTTGAAAATACTGTCGAGGAAGTTGTTATCTTCTGATCTTGGTATTGGGATAGGGATCTCTATTGCATACACCTTTCTATTTTTTAAGGTGACTTAGTTTCAAATTTTTGCCTTTAAACAATACCTAAACTTAAAAATGACCGAGTTCATATATCCTTGTCGTTTTAAGTCAATAAAACCAGTTATCATTACTTTATATTAAAAAAAGGAAGAAATTACAAAGAAATAAAGACGTCCTAGTCCATAGATACTCTAGTATCAAGTTCAGAAAAGAACAAGAGTTGGTCAAGAGAGACTTGATAGAAAAGATGTAAGAGATCTAACCCAAGACTAATGAAACAATTGTAGATTTCAACTAGGTTCCTTCAGAATTGCCAAACATGTACTTACTAATATGAATCTGTGAGTGTAATCACCAAATTCATAGCTCAGTCTTGTTTGTCTATTATGATGACAGCTCATTTCAATTATGCCATTAAATTATAATAAATTATAGGAAATACTTTTTACCGAAACTAACTGTACAGTATTTAAACTGGATAGATAACTATTTAAAATTAAGTGGTTTTAAATAGTTGTGAATCCAACTTTAGTTCACAATTTTTAATTAAAAATACCTATTTTAAAATAAATGACAAATACATACTTTTGATATACAACTAATAGTCTAATCCCTTGAATGAAGTACAAATATCTTAACCAAACTGAATAAACACTCTAAATTTAGTAAAAAGATGAATTTAAGTTCAAATAGAATCAAGTTTCAAGTGAAGTTGAAGTTGACAATAGGTCGACACTTCTCTAAGTTAGGAGATGCTTCAAACATCTTGACATACATACTCTATGAATAGTAAACTTAGTTCTTCAATAGTTCAACCTTTGTTGATAAATCTATTCATCTTTCAATATGAATTGCAAATACCTAACTTATTTGTATACTAACAAGCTTAAACTTATAAGACAAACATTTCGTAACAAAGTAAATTCAATAACTGTTAATTGCATTCTATGAATATTGTTAAATAAATTAGTAGTTTACCTTTAAAATGGTATAAATTAGGGAAGATTGTATTATTATTTCTCAAAAACAAACAATATCGGTTTTTTCAGTACATTCTTCTGCCATTTTGGTGTCACGTTTCAGATGAACTGCATTTTCAAAAGATATCACACACTCATGACACTTCTACAAATAAATATACAACAGATAAATATACAAAAATTAATTATGTACATTGTAGCAAAAATATAGAATATCATATCAGCATAGTGCAAGAGATTATATTCTCTATTGGTTATTGTTGTAATATGATTTACAAAAAAGGTGTAAATCCCCTTAGATACCTCTACCTAAAAGACTTCATGTACCGGTTATTGTACAGCTATAGATGTACAACAAAGTAAAGAACAAGCCTGTACATGTAGCTGAGCTCCTCCGCTCTATTCTTTCTCGTTTCTTCGCCATACTTTTCCCACCTGTTCTTTCGTAAAGTTTCACTCCTCACATGTGGTGTGGTTCATATTTATTATTTTTTAAATTATTCTAAAGTGTTGGAAATTGCTCTACTTCAAATAAAAATAATAATAAGGAAATCACAGTTAACGTACTCATCCAGCTTAGAAAAAGCAATAATCAGTGGTAAATAGTCCTTTCTATTACTCTATTAAGTGATATAAGGATGTCCATTTTGTACTTTACTGCAAAAGTATCATCTGGAAATATTTTTATAAAAATATTAAAAAACAAATAAGATCAACTAAACAAAGTATTTGCATGGAGAGTGAAATGAGTTCAACTTAACAAATGCTACACAAAAAAAACCAAAATCAACTGTATATTGCAAAACAATAACTTTCTTAAGTTTCTGACAGTTATTTACTACGACTAGGGAGATTTAATTTAGAAGAAACAAACATTCGGCCGAAATATTGAGAAAAAAATAAACCAACTATGCAGTATATGAGATGCATAGAACTTTAATGTGAAATTATATCATCTCAATATAAATAGGTTACGACATGATATGATATTTTTACACAAATTTTTGTTTCACATTTATCTGTCTGTCATGGAAGCTTATTTGAGACACTTCTTGTTGATAAAAAATTTTGAAACTTTGTATAGTTGTTGGTCTCGGATGACAATACAATAATTCATTGTTATATACACATGTTTATGGTGGGAAAACGTATGCGCAGTAGGCAGAGTTGCACAGTAGGTATGTTTGTGTAGTATACATATACAGCAGATAGTGAGAAGTATGCATGCACAATATATAAGGTAGGTAGTACAAAGGTGCAGTAGGTTATCATCTTTCAAATGAGAACCAAGAAGCTCGTTTACAATCTAATCGTCAACACAAATCGCAATGCCATGCTGTGGAAACCCTTGAAGAACTCGACAACAGCAGCAAGAGCAAATGCTAGTCTGGCAGAGTTCGTAAATTGTGGGACAAAATCTATGTAATTTGTATGAAGCAACGCTATCACAGCCAAGTTGCAATGATGACGTTTGCCAAAACAAAGCCATCCTATTTGCCCGACGAATTGAAAGATAATAAATGTGTCTATAACTAAAAAGTAGAAAACTTTTCTTTCTTTTTTTTAAACCCACTTTTCTAAAAAAAAAATTGTTTATAACTAAAGAGCAAAAAAAATTTACAAAGTAAAGTGTGGGCGCTTAGAATTTCAAATTATAATTAGGAATTTTAGGAGTGCCCACATTTTACTTTTAATTTACGTAAGAATTAATACTTTGCACTGTGTGTTTTTTTTATCTTTATTTATTTCTTTTTTATTAAAGTGGTTTTTTTTTTTTTTCAATGCTTTTTAGTTACTGTATAATCAATTTTTTTTTATAAAAAAAAAAAAAATTATAAGCAGCTTTGAATGTGTTATGTTTGATAATGAATATATATATATATATATATATATCGATAAAAAGTGCACATGTGCACATATACACTAACATATCATCCATGACACCTAGATACCTTCAAATAACACAAATAAATTCAATTGGTACAATACAAAATATATCCTGTATCACCAGATTTTAAAAGATGTTATAATGTTACCATACGTAATATTGGCCAATAAGATGGGCAGCATTCATTGACCTTGAACGTGACGAATAGAGGCTATATGAAGGAGACTATATGCTGCTCGTATGAGCGAATTGTTTTTTGTTGCTCCTACATCATTGAGATCTTGGGCAGCGAGGAGCTTATGTCTACCATACTCCCTGAGGCAAACAAATTGTACGACGAAGTGAGGTTATTTAAAAAAACATACAAGCAGCAGTGGTCGAATTTCATAGGTTTCAAGATAACAATAACAAAGAATTTACTACGGTCATTGATAATTTTCAGTGTCACAGTGTATAAGCCGCTGTACAAATTTTCTGTGCTTAATGATATAACTCAAAGAGCAGCTTTGAAAATTGGAATATTGCTGTATTGTGTTTAAACGTTTATACCTGTGGTAAGAGAACCTACAACTAGTTTATTCGTTTGTTGAATTTCCTGATTATATATCTACTATGTTTAGTTATAAATTGATTTATGAATTTAGTATTATTATAAACATTAAGTGCCAAACATAATTATTTTCACAAAAAACCATTTTTTATATATAATATTTAACAAATATTTTTTAAAAATCTAACTAATGTTGGTTTAAAGATTTAAATAGAAAATATTTTAATTTAGGTTATATTTTTTTATGATTTAAATAGTTAAATAAAAAAAATTGACAGAAAATATATTAAAATCAATAATAAAAATAAAACTAAAGAAATGTATTGTTATTGTAACAATTTCAGTATCCCGGGATCATGCTGAGTCACCCATGTCACAAAGCACTTTGTGAGACTCTGCAGAAACCTGAAGCAAGACATTGTCAACATAATTTGAGTGAAAATAAAAAATTGACAACATAACTGAAAATAAAACTGGAAAAGGTCTAGATTGAAATATATATATTTATACTATCACCATTGAGATTTCCAACCATTCATCTCAGAAAGTTAAATTTGAAAATCACAAAATTTAAATATGATTTTTTTTTAATATTCTTTAAAAATTAATTCTAAAGTCTAATAACACATGAACAGCTAGGACACACATCTGTGTACTTATTTTTAATCTTACAGCTAGCCAGTATGGATGTGCAACTAAAAACTGAGATAGATAATGTATAACTAAAAAATGGATTCTTCTTGCATTAAACAAGTAATGGTCTGTGATTGTACCAGTGATTGTAAAATCACCATTAGCCTTATAGGTGATTGGTTTTACTAAATGTGACAAACAGTGATGAATGATTTCATAACTATCTTGAATAGAGATGGCCTTTTACACTATAAGAAAATTTCAGTTCTATCCAATATGATACTTAATACTTCTCTTGAGACAACTCACAATTGATTCAAATTATTTAAATAAATCAGTGCAGCATGGAATGCGATTCATTATAATAGACAACCGACAGTTAATGACTCCAAGCGTCAAAAATGTCAACTTACCTAGGCCTAGTCAGGACTACGATTTCAGAAGAAGACAATTAAACTAAAGTATTATAAGACGTAAAACATGAATAAAACCATTCTAAATTACATCCCATAATTTATTTTCAAAACCCCGAGGAAAAACTCAAAATATAACGAAAGTTATCAGCATTTTAAGACCAACTAAATACGATCCCATTCATAAAGCTAAATAGTTTAACATAACCTTACTACGACAAGGTTATAAATTAACAAGACCTAATATCCAAATTTAATTAATACCAGTAGATTCTACCATACACCTCCTTTCAAATTCATCATTCGTTTTAATACACAAACTCTTATTAATTTAATAATCGCTTCGTAAAGTTTTCAAGTGAACAATCCATTGACCGGTATAGGCATACGACATAATAGATAAGCCACACCCCTTTGACGTCATACATCTCAATCGCAGTTTCAAACCTTGACCGACACGGAATAAAAGAATATGCAATTAAATTAATCTCAGTTAATAAATGAATATGGTAAGGGAAACCAAATACCAGTTAGATAAATATAAAATGTAAACTGTAAAAACAATGTAAATTTACATAATTATTAGTTAGATAAAAAATTGTTTAGCAATAAAATCACTAATTGAGATATTATAAATACTTGGGAAGTGTAGTGCAATTAAGTGTAAAGTGCAACGATTTAGACACCACGGTATATTCCTAGAGAGGCCTTATGAATTACAAATATAGATCAAAAGTTGTTACAAACTAATTGTTAATTAGTTGTGATCCAGACTCCAGACGCAGCAAACGTATTTTTCATCAGCTCTAAATTTTAAGAAGAGCTCCAGAAATAAATTCTAAACCAGGAGGGCCATTCAACCAAGTATTATCGTAAAAGAAAAGGATGTTATTATAAATAAAGACAGGCCTATTACAATCAGACGATATATGGGTGAGACAATTCCATTTAATTTGCTTGATGTGAACGTTATTAATATCAATTGAACATATATAGTTTTTAATAAACAATTACGTAAATAAAAAAAAAAACATTGACAATTAATTATAAACAATATTCGAAGATTAAATATTTTTAACCACAAAGGATTTAGCCTATATATTGAATTTGAAATTAACCATAGGGGTAATATGAAATTAGACCTGAACTTGTTGTAATTTTATTTTTTTATTAACATAAAGTGAACATTTGTTTAATAATAATTTCTGAGAACTAATTCAAATTAATAATTAAACGTTATAAACTTGAGCATTGAACAAACAATAATTGATATTTCATGTCTATGTACCATAATTTTAGGATGTATATAAATGTATGTAAATAATTGTATATAATATATATATATATATATATATATATATGTTTTTCTCAAAGCGTAAGGTATCTGGATTGTGCCGGCGACAACCTTATAACCCCGAGATTTAAGAGTCAATAGTTTGAAGGACATATAATATCCATATTGAGTTGTTTAATTTCTGAAATTTAATTTATTGATTAATAAAATACCTAATCATTAAAGAGAGTTTCAATTGTTATCATTGCAACCAATGTTTTTCTTTATTAATCCACTAGCTTAACCTTCAAATATTTTTCATATACCACATTGTGGCCTATTATAATTTGGATGAAAGGAAATTATAAAGACTTATTCTAGCATTTCATTTTGGGCTCCTCAATCAAGAGCTTTGAGTTGTTTTTTTTTTAGAAGGAAAACATTTCACTCTAAAAGTTACTTTTAGATTGAGTCAATATTTTACTGTTTTTTTTTAAATCCTGGAGAGCTAAAAATTGTAAACAAAAAAAAAAGTTTTTCAACATCTCTTTAACTGTAAATGGTAATAATTGTTTATACATTTTAGCATTATTATTTACTTAAATTAGTTTCTGACTCAACACATAGCATGTATTGGAGGTTCCTATGGTCTACATGACAGATTTTATAGAAGACATATTTATATTTAGACAATAGACTACTTTGAATAACGTAATTTTTATTATAACTCGGTTAATTAATTAATAGTAATATAAACATAAGAGAAATGTACAGTTCAGTAAAATAAAGCTACTTCCATGATAAAATATAAACAAATTATAAATTAAACAAAATCATGTTAAAACAATTAAGCAAAAAGTACATAAATCATAAATTTTTTAAAAAATTCACTTAATTTAATGTTTACTAATCTAACCTCTAACTAAAATAAATTTTCTTTCAATTAGTTGTTCAAGCCAAAATGTCAGAGTACACAATAATTATATTTTTCACTTCCAAATTTTATACAATCCTGGATGAAGGATGTACTCTGCTAGTATTCTAATAATTATTGTAAAAACTGATTGACTTAACTAAAGAATTCATTTTTGGTAATGCCCACGCATTCTGTTGGAATTCGGTAAAACTATTACCAAAACTATTGAACTAAAAGGAGTATAATTGAATTTCATTTGCAATTTAAATTAGTGAAATTTGGAATACCAAAATAAAATACAAAATTGGAAACTCTTACTTTCGATTGATTATTATCAGAAGATGTGCGATTTAACAAAAAAAGTAGTTATAACTTATGTGTATACTATATGTATTTATATGATTATCGGTCCTCTTTTGTTATCTTCTTATTTTTTTGTAATTGAACACCACAAGGAAATAACAATCAAGTCCATGTTTCAAAATTTGAGTTTGTGGCACCATTTGTTAAACTATATTTGGTACTACTATTTTAATGAACTAATTACATGTAAATAATATACCATGTCCCTAATATACACATAGGGGAATATTATTTTATCATCTACATTAATTTGCAGGTGAAAAACAATTACTGTCCAATCAGCTGATATTCCTACAATGGAAAAAAAATCAAGTCAATCGAATGTTATTAGAAGTTATGGTTGAAATTTGCTTAGGTTGTTTTATAACAATTTTTAATGTATAACATAAGTGATGAAAATAGTGACAATACAAATAATGATTACCAAAAAACAAAGAAAAGAAAAACATAAGATCGATTATCCGTCTAAAAAAATTAGAACCATCTCTCATACTGAAGGGTAACTATGCCACTGTAAACATTTCAAGTGTTTTGACGAATACGAATTATTTTTGCCAGATTTTAATTTAATTAGAGATTGAAATGAACAAAATTCTTACAGTATCTGAATGGACTAATAACTATTTTGAGCCTGATGAGCTCAATATGTACTTAGAAAACTACCCAAATAATCCGGTATTATGAATGCTACAAAAATATTTTCTCAACTGAATATAACATTTTATTTGGCTATCCGAGTAAAGATAGCTGTTCAAAATGTGATAATCTTTAGAAACCGAAAAAACTAATAATCGGTATCAAAATCCAATACTTTTGCAATTTCAATTTAAGCAATTTCCAAGTTTGGATTTGATGTTCAGAATACGCAATAAGCCTATACGTCTAGGTTTCATAAGTTAAGCATAGATATAGAATAGCGTGCTATTAGATGCATGTGCATTAACAGTCTTCAATAGGTAAATATTACTACGTTGTATGATTTCATAAAAATGTGAACTAGGTCTCAGCAGGTCAATATGTATATATATTGACATAGCCAGACCTAGTAAAGAAACTAAAGGTCAGATAAGGTAAAACTACATATATATTGAGCTTCTCAGATCTGTAGTTCCTGTACTAGGTCTGGTTAGGTAACCATATATATATAATTACCTAACCAGACCTAGTACAGGAACTACAGATCTGAGAAGCCCAATATGTGTATATATATATATATATATATATATATATATATATATATATATTGACATAGCCAGACCTAGTAAAGAAACTAAAGGTCTGATAAGGTAACTACATATATATTGAGCTTCTCAGATCTGTAGTTCCTGTACTAGGTCTGGTTAGGTAACCATATATATATAATTACCTAACCAGACCTATTTACGCGGATGAACATAAACATCGAGAGATGAAATACCGTACTCAACATATTCAACATCGTTGCCATACGAATTAATGTAGACAGATGTCCTAACCTTATAAGCCTAGGATTTCCCAGGATACTTCAAAAAGGTCCTCCCAGGTAAAGGATGATCCAATTGTCAAAATGAACTATGTACAACACAATTTCATTAAATTTCACTACAGAATTGCTACGGGATGTACAATACACATTTACCGAATGAAACTTGCCTACAAAATTTTCTTAAATAAAAAGCCCAGACTTTTTATGGCCGTAAAAGAGCTGCAAAACTCAAGGCTAAAAGTGATCCAATATATGAAGCTATCTGCATTGATTAGGCTAAAAAAAATTACCTTGCCCTAATTTGTCAACAAACGATGTATATTATCGTCGTCAACTTTCACTGTTCCTCTTTAACATCCATTCTTTCAACAAATGAAGTTTTCATTTATACTTATGATGAAACCTTTAGCAAGAAAGGAGCAAATGATGTATGTTCTCTATTGTATCATTTTGTAAAACACTTTTGGATTCTAAAATTAAAAACCTCAATATATACCTAGATACATGTGTGGAGCAAAATAAAAATTTCATTGTTATGAACTTAAATCGCTGTTTGCATTGTTTATATACTGAATTTAAACTGGTTGCCTCAATCAGGATTACATTCCCTGAAAGAGGACATACATATGTATGGAACTTATCAAACGGAATGTTGTTTTTTTTAACTACCACAAGATTGGATGCAACACATTGCTCTTTCCTGAAGCAAACCATCTCCTATTAACGTATTTGACTGTAAGCAAGATATGTTTAAAGACTGGCAGAACTATCTTTTTCAGTTTGGCTACAAGAAGAAAGCACCATTCTTGATGAGGCCAATAACAGAAATAAAGATATATTCCAGTGATGTTCAAGCACATATTTCTTACAATGGACCCTGGTTTTCTTACATCGTCCAAATAGTGAACAATTACCTCCATTTTTATCTTATATTTCCAATACTTTCAAAATTCCTGTATTGGCCTATATACTTTTCGAATTGTTTTGTATATTTTCCTCCATTTTTAGTTCAAGTTACGAATTCCCATTGCTATGAGTACATAATATGTATTTATTACTTTCTATTTTTCCGATACTTATTTTTCCTTTCTGTATTGGTCAACATACTTTTTGGATCGTATTATTTTTTGTTCCATTTTTGAGGTGATGTACAAATAGTTACCCCTCATTAATATAGTAATAATATAGACAAATATAGTTACAATTACACCTCATTTTTCAAAAAAACACTAAAATGATTTAATGAGCCCTAATCATCAATAATCATAATCGGTAAGCCCTGAATCGTCTTATACCTATCATTAATATAGTTCCTATATTTAGTGATCTTCACTACTATTTGTATACTCTTGCAATTATCCTCCATCATATTACCTGAGTGGTTACAATACCCTGTTAATTCATGTGCACATGTATGTAGCTTATGTAAACGGATATTGCATTGCTAGCCATGGCCAAAAACCGATGGCACATGGCGTAAATCCTTACAGAAACTGTAGAGACAATGAGTGGCTAGATGGAAAGAATCTGAGGCAAGGCCCAGAAAAGACGGAAGTAACTCTTAAGGTAGTGAGATCATTAAAAAAATTTAAAAAATAAAATAGTGAGGAGGTTTAAAAGCATTTCTGACCATAAACTATAAATAGGAATATTTAACAGGGTTTGAAAATAATAATAAAATACAACTACAATAGAAAATATTATTTTATGTTTTCATATAATAATAACGACACAATCCCCACATTTTCTTACAACAAATATTTTATAAATGCTATATGAAAACTGTCAATAAAACTATAATAACAGGGAGAGTATTGTTTATGTATATTGGTCCACCCTATTGGATGAAAAGTTAAAATGGTAAAACAATAAACAGTATTAATAACATGTATAGAAAAATCAAATAACATTTTTTTCTCCTTATTGTTTGGATAAGATGAATTATGCATGAAAACAATAAGAAAATATAATAATCGACTGAAAGTAAAACTGTTATAAGAGAATTTATTAATTTAAGTTTAGAATCACCATCCAAAAAAGTAATCCATTGTTTTAGAAACAATGCTTGTGTTTTTTGCAGGTGCATTTTGTGTTCCTAAAACCTGTAACAAATAAAAAAAAGTACACAATAATATGATTATTCATTTTTTCAATACAATTTTAATTTTACCTTTTAATTTACCCAAAAATAAACATGATTTTCTTTTGAGTGTGTTCCTATTCAATTTGGTAAATGTTAAGATGTTACTTAAGTCCATATAAGTTCGAGTACTTAATATAACCAACTTTTTACCTATTTTCACTTTTTTCATAAAAGTTGATTTTTCAAAATGAGACTTAAAAAAATATGTTTTTTAGCAATTTTTATTCCCAAGTAAATTTAAAAAACTTTTTTATATCTTGATAAAATTTTGTTGTATTTTATGTATATGCGCTTCTGCATGTTAGCTAAAAAAGTGACTGCACATTTTTGATTCCTGACTCCAAATATAGTATTAGCCAGACAAATGATAATATTAGGAGTTTATTTATTTGCAGATTTTTACTTTACCGTAGAAGCAAAAGAGGAACTAAAATTGTTGCATTTTTAAACTCAATTCACCTGTTTTTCCTACGCAGATTTTAATTATACTTTTTTCCATAACTGATGTCAATTACTGAAGATATGGAGAGAATCAAGGTGTTTAAAATCCCAATTTGCCACTTCGAAATAACTTACTTTTTTCAGTTTTTCAATTATGCTTTATTTTTGATGACAACTAAATTGACTGAGTGACTGCTTTGCGTAGTCTGAAAAATGCTTCCTAATTGGACTCTGTGTATCGGTTAAGATGATAAAAATCCTTTCATTTTCAATCTTATTAAATTCAAAGTATTTATTCATTACATAAAATGGAG
Organism: Aphrophora alni; assembly: GCA_963513935.1. Classification (NCBI taxonomy): domain Eukaryota; kingdom Metazoa; phylum Arthropoda; class Insecta; order Hemiptera; family Aphrophoridae; genus Aphrophora; species Aphrophora alni. The sequence continues at coordinate 33,879,029 of OY740766.1, forward strand.
TTTGAGATTAATTTGAAGGGAGTACTGACCTGGATACTAGCTTTAAACTTGGTGGATCTGATTTAGACCTATGGTTTTAGAGAAAATGCCTGACAATCATTTTCCACCCTTCATCCATTTTGGGTTAATTTAATCATTCTTAAAATTTTGAATTCCTTCTATTTTTAAGAACACGAGATAAATGGTAACATGTTCAAAATGTTGTATATCAATGAAAATATTAAATCGAAAATTTCACATCATCATAAAAAAAGTCAACAATAGAGCTCCTTTGTAAGAAAATTCGAAAATACATAAGCTCAAGCTGTAAAGGACAAAGAATGAAGCAAGATTTTTATATTAATTTCATACTCATTTTGCATGCTTCTACGGTAATTATTCTTCTATATAAAAATGTAAAGTAATTTCCACTGGTATTTAAAATTGAAATTACAAAATAAAATGGTTCAATGAGAAAGTGAAAGTATAAAGCAGTGCTGTCAAAACTAAAACTAAATACATGACAAGTTTGTAAATATTATGATTAATATGATTTAATCAGACATTTGGCATTGTTAAGATTAAGGATTTATGGTTAAGTTAAATTCAAACTAGGCAGTAAAAAATATCCTAAGTCCCTTCAGTAAACACCAGAACATAAACAATCATTGCGAGTACAAGTTAGGTAATTGCTTGGTTTGCAAACTTCTATTACAAATAACTAATAAGCTCCTTGTAGATAAAATGAGATGGATCGACTAAGGGATTGGATCTAAGCAAAGAATCTGCTGGACAGAAAAACATTGCTAGGGTGTTTTGGCGAATCAAGTTCATTAGCGAAGAGAATCTACTACAGAGGATCACAATAGCTCAATTAATAGAAGGTGAGAAAGCCTCATGTGTAAAGAAATTTAGTAACTCTTTGGAAGTTATAAATCATTCATAAAATTCATAATCATTGGAGATGGTTCTGGTTTAAAAGCTTAAAATATTTGATTGATAGATGATTTTACGATTTCTTATCCCATGTTTATGAATCTATGGGAATTCATCTTTATTGACAAAAAAGTGAAAACATAATTTCTTGGTAGTTGTCTACAATCCCCAAGATTAGCCTAGAACAAAAAATTGTCTGTCGGTTCTGATAATTTTAATTTAGTTCTGAATAGATTGTAAATAAGTTGATAAAAAACAAATTCAATTATTATCCTACAGAAATTCGATTATCCTTAGACATATTTAGAAAAAAAAATTTAATATTTTATTTGTCATTATAGAAGGAAACTTTTTTGTCTTTTGTAATTTTTTTGTAACATTAACATTTTTTGATATATTCAATGTTAAAAATTTTTAATGGTTGCCAATTTTGAAATGAATAAAGGAAATTTGTTGACAATTATTTCTCAAATTAGGTCGTTAACACTAAGTAGCATGCAAAATTTCAATTCTGTATCATTCACTGTTCAAAAGATATGAAAGATACTGTTCAAAAGATATAACACAAAATGGCGGCTAGATAGAAAACTAACCATTTTAGGAAGCAGTTTATATGAATTTTTTGAAATATTTTTTTATGTATAGAACATGTTCTAAAATTGTTCTATTTCTCCGTGAGACACCCTGAATAATCATAAAATTGATTTTTTTTTGTTTTTTGTAGTAAATAAGCAAAACATATGTTTTATTTTAGTTGGTTAATAAAAACAGTACTGGTAAGATGTTTAAAAAATCAATACTTTTCTTATTTTATAGTTTCTTTTCTTATATAGTTTCTAAGCCAGCAAATGGTAAATTGTGAAATAAAAATAAGTTTGTACAATATTTATTTTTAAAATAAACACTTACTTCATTATCTCCTGTATTTGATCCAATAAGAGATCTAGGTCTGTGAGTCGGTGATGTGAAATACGGTGATGTTGGAGATGTTAATCGCCGTGAGAAAGAATGTTGAGATTTAGGAGTGGAGAGAGGTGTTTCTATATTTGTTACATCTTTCAGAACACTCTAAAACAAATAATATTTAATTTATTTTTATTACATGAAGCAATGAAATTGAGTTAAAAATACAATGTATTAATCTGCCAACACAATATAATAGAGAAAATTAGCATTAACTAAGACATGAATTGTCAGGAAGGAAGGGTCATGATTTCAACACAGGTGAAGAAAAGACTGGAGTATGTACCTAAATATTTTTTCGTCATACTGCTTCAAAAACAGCTGTTTTTAATACATGCATTGAGATGCTAAAGTTGTTCTTTTTAGTCTTAGGACCTAAAAACATCAGCTGAGGTCGAGGTCATCAGCTGTTACTTAGCTTATATGAATTAATTAACGATTGTAAAGAATCTAAAAAAACAACCGATACTCTTGTAAATAACAGATAAAACAACTGTTACCATCGATTTTATAAATAAGTACCACTAACACAAACTAAACAGCTGTAATAGCTGCAAACTTGTGTAACTTGTCCAAACTTTTGAAGATAAATAGGTTATAACTTTTTTTGTGAAATTGTTTTCTTATATTGTTTGCAGTAAAACGAAAAATATAGTTCATCACTAGGACCAAAAGAAGCTTTTCGATCCTCGCTCTTGATTTTATGTCAATTGAATTTGCAATACATATTCTTCTCTTGTAACTTATTTAGCTTCAGTTATTTATTTTACAGGAATGATCCATGTAAAATGGCAATAATACAAAACTCTAATTCATAGTTTTAATGAGACAGACTCAAAAGGCTCATCCAGAATGCCCATGCTTCCCTCTATCATATCAACCAACTCTAAGTCTATTACTTTTCACAAGTTAATGTAACAGGGTAGCTAGTGATATGATTTTATAAAATTCCTTAACAAAAAGCCCAGTTTGGGAGTTACTAGTCAAAAATTTTAAGTTAGCAATGGACAACACCTTAAAAGATAAAATAACTCAAAATATCCCAATTAATATCGATAAAGTGTTATTAAAACATAGGGCCTTTATGATCTAAACCCATGTACCAAGCTGCACTAATAGAAAGAAACAGGCACAAAATCAAGAAACAACACAGTATTTAGCCAAGACAATTTAGTTTATTCTAATTCATCTTAGTTTCCCAATATTATCATTTAACCAGCCAACTTATTACGTGAAATCCCATTTAGTAGTAAGAAACTGCTTTAAAAGTTAACGCATTATTAAAAGAAAACGTCTGCCCCTCTTAAATCCTCGTGCAAACTCTCTCATGTTATCTCTGCAAAGTGTCTCTATCTCCCCACAGTCATCTAAATTAATGGAAAGGAAGAACTAAGTATTAAAACCAATTTTTATTTATTTAAATTCTCATTATGATATAATTGGACAAAACCATAAGATACTCAACAGCCACTGGGGTTTAATTTCACCTTTTCTAACTCATTAGTGAATTATAATTTTCTTTTACATGTGACTTGGCACATAGGTTTGGGTCATAATCCTGCACATCTCCAAAAATATATACAAATCACTCATGCAAATTTTGAGTTATTCAATAGTATACACAGTTTGTTTCCATTTTTTTAAGATAATTATCAAACTAATATTTTTAGAAGATGATGACTGTAGTATCAATTCTGTAGTTATCAACCAAAAAAATGTAAATGAATCAGTGTCTGAAAATAGGAGTTATAAGGAAAGTTGGGAGAGTGATAACTTGATTAATCACAATAACAGAAAGCTGCAGTGTTTACTGTACATGCAAGTTGTTTCATGCCTAAAGAATATAGTGTGAAAAGACATTACTCAACAATGCATAAAAATAAGTATGCCACATATACAGATGACAGTGGGCGTACAATAGTTGCAGATTTGAAGAAAAAGCTTAAACAACAAACTGGTATGTTTAGTAAAATATTACATTCTGAAACGCATTCTTTGTGTGAATCTTATGTCGTATCTCTTGAGCTAGTAAGGGCAAAAAACCTTTTACTGATGGCAGTTTAATTAAAAATGTGCTATTGAAATGGCAAAAGCTTTTGAAAAATCGAAAATAACGGAGAAATTTGAATCAGTGGCACTTTCACTTCAAACCATACAAAAGAGGATGCATCGGTGCTTGCCAGGTTAAAAGTTTTAAAATGCTCATTTTTTTCATTTTGCTAGGATGAAAGCACTGATCAAACAGATGTTAAAGTCAGCTCTCAATATTTGTACATACTACATTTGGAGATTTCTCCAGTAAAGAGGAACTATTTGATATGTGTTCTCTTCATGGAACAACAAAAGGAAAAGACATTTATGAGGCTTTGAAGCAGAATTGGAGGCTTTGATAAATGTTCAGCCATTGTAACAGATGGGGCACCAGAAATGACAGGTAAAAAGTAAGAATTGGTAGGGTTGCTTCGGGAGAACAGAGTAACTTGTCCGACAATCCACTGTATTATTCATCAGGAAGCTCTTTGTGAAAAATCAATCAAGCAGGATCAAGTTTTCAAACTCGTGATTAAGACTATAAATCTGATCAGAGGTGGAAACCAAGCCCTTTTACACGGACAACTTAAGCAGTTGCAAGAAACAGAGGCTGAGTATGGAGACTTGCTGTTATTTAACCATGTAAGGTGGCTGAGTGCAGGAAAATGCATGGAACAATTTTTGCAATAAGAAAAGAAATCCCTGTATTTCGTATGTGCCATCCGACACCACTGAACTTGAAAAGAAGTTTGAAGACCCAGAATATTTAGTTCAAATTAGCTTTTCTAACAGACTTGACCAATCATCTGAACTTTTGAACTCGAGTCTTCAAGGAAAAAACCAAACAGTATCAGATTTGATTGGCATTATCAATGGATTTCGTAATAAGCTAACAGTGTTCAAACACACTTTGGAAAACAAAAACTTTATTCCTAGCTGTCTTCAGTTAGCTGATGAATTCAAAGATAACAATTTTTCAAGCTGCATTTCCCAAAAAGTAATTGATAAGTTCAATAAAAGATTCAAGGAAATTGAAAGTCTCAAAAGTAGTTTACTGCTTTATAATAATCATCTTGGAGCTACAATCGTAAGACTAACCATCTGAGTTACAACTTTAATTATGCGACATGCAAGCTGACACGTTTCTAATGACCAGGCAAGAACGGGCTCATGATTTTTTTCAAATTCCCGCCTAAAGAGAGATTCTCAAACTTGCGAGATTTTGGACTAAAGATGTCATCAATGTTCGGAAGCACATACCTATGTGAAAGTGTGTTTTTGTCGATGAAGTTTATAAAAAAACAAAATAGAAAGAAATTTTCTGGTGTGTCTTTACTGAATCTCATGAGGTTGGCTACAACAGAAATAGAGGTTGATATACATTCTTTAGTGGATGCAACTGATCGACCACAATGTTCACATTAAATATATTTTTTGATTGTCATTGCAATGTTTTTATTGATTGATAAAAATATTTTGTCTTTATATTTTCTTTATTTATGTAAAACAAATTCTTTAGGAATATAAATAAATATTTCTAATTTTAGTTTTATTTATAACTTTATCTTACATAGGTTTTTATTGATACTTTAATATTCAAAGTATATTATAATTCATTAATTAAAATTTTTAGGTGTTGTCCTCTTTTTTACTTTGCATAATCTGGGAACCCTATATATCGCCCACAACCACATTCAATGCTTAATGTTGGCCTTTGAGGCTTTGTAAGTCGGACACCCCTGTTCTAGACCCTCAAATGTGACTCATAAGGACTCAACAGTAAAATTACAATCAAAGCTGAGTTTTAAAAAATGAATATAGAACAACTAATTGGGGATCAAAAATAAGGGGAAAATGTGACTTTTGATTCATTGGGGGGGGGGGAGTAACTTATAGTGAGTTTTAGTTAAACCTGTTATGAACCATCCCTATATTTATTTTTTTCAAAAGTTATTGTTCCAGAACTGTTTTTGGACCCTTTATATGTATGTATGTATGTATATAAATACGTCATAAAACAAAATTATTTCCATCGAAAGGAAATGATCGAATAAACTTGGTCAACCCCATCTTGAAATACAGGCCCAAATATAAATACATATTTGTTTTTAATATCCTTCACTTGACCCCCTTTGTACTTAACATTTGCATGACTATTCTGTATTCTGATTGGAGAAAGAAGAAAGGCTGAAATCTTGATGGAAAAGAGACGCCTTCTTTTAAAGGAATCTTAAAAAATAATTATAGCAACATTTTTTTTAATCCGAGTTCTACATGGGAGTAGTTCATAAGCCAAAATTCAAAAGTATTCAACTTTAATTCAAATTTATATCGAGAGTACAAATATAATTTCTTTTTTTTATATTTTTTTTCTCTTCAACACCCCACTGAAAATTGGCATAGGGAATGGTGAACCTGCTTCCACTGACAACAGCCACCTCAGATCCTACTCTTCATGTTGTTCTGAGGTTTTTCCTGTGGCATACACTACTTCCCACTCCTGTGTAGGTATCTTTCTTGATCTATTCTGTCAGCCATTTTTAACTCTAACTCTCCCCTACTATGTCTTCAGCCCCTCCATTTTCTGATTTCAGCCCAACCCTACTGTGTAAAGCGAGCTATGCTGATGAAGTAAATGGTACTGGGCACAAAAGGTGTTGTGTATGGAGCCTGTGAGATATTTGGTGACCTCTCACAATATTTAGCTTTACCCAAACAAGCGAGGCTTTGGTCGGGTGAACAATCCTTTCCCTAGCTTATCAGAAAAACATGGAGATAGAAATGAATAATAACAAGCTTCTACGGAATGTAATTGCAACTCAACGTGCTGTTAAAGTGGAGAATGCCCTCTGTCGTGACTATCAGATTCAAGATTTCCTCGACAATGTAGACATAATAAACAGTGTAGAGAAAATTTAATCAGGATACTTAGGAGGAATTGTACTCCTGATAGAAAATGGACTCAAAGAAGAAGGTAATACAGCCCAGAAAGACCTCAGAAACATGGAAGAAGGAACATGGAACATCCCGATCCTACCAATAGGACAACCTAGCGGGATAGATGACCCACTAAAAAGAAGCTTAAGTGGGGGAGGAGGAGTACCTGTGATCACTAGTTCATGGCAAATCACCAGAGAAAGCTAGAGCAAAAGTACAGGAGTGAAAGAATCCCAAAAAACACAAGTGTTAAAAGAGGGACCAAGAAAAACAGAGGCCCCACCCAACGGCCACAGTGAAGAATTCCTCTACCTACAAAGACGACACAAAAACCATCACAGTAACTAACAATTTCCACCAAAGAATATCCAGAGAAGAGTGTGATACAGTAATGTACAAAGGGGCTGGAACTCTGGGATAGTACCATATGATGTAGACGAGATACCTACCCTTGATCATCTTCATGTGCTGCATTTTCTACTAAAGGAGTTGGGGCTTCTATAGACAGGAGTTCTAATGACTAGCCTCTAAAAATGAGAAGGTAATTAAATCCCCATTTGAAATTTCAAGTTCGCCCTTTCCCAACTATCATGTAAAGGAACATCATACTCTCCCCCCCCCCCTTTTTTTACAGTGAAACTGCCTACAAACAGGATCTTAACATTTCTAGTTCACTAGAGTGGATATATTTTAAACAAATAATTTATATATTATATATAAAATATTATATATTTAGCATAAAGTTTATTGTATTTATTAACCCAATTCCTGTAACATTATATTTCAGAATGGTTTGCTATCTAAATTCCTAAACAAATAAAATATAATTTACCTGATTTCTGCATGGGATGACACCAACCATTATGTTTCCTCCGAAAACTCTACCATTATAAGAAAGTGCTCTTTTTGCTTCTATCTTAGAACTATATTGTATATTCACCCAGTTGCCTTGATCTGGATATATATGTTGAAGTATATGTCCTAACTGAGAAAACTGTCCAAGAACAGAACTACCAGTTGATGGTGGAAATCCAAATATTGTCACCCAAGATTCATTTTGGTTTCTATCACTAAAAAAAATAATTTAAAAATATATATATATATATATATAATTTGTTTTTGATACATATGCACTATAACAACTTTATTGCTGTAATAATATTTATTTTGATAAATTTCCATAAGAAATTCAGCCATTGCTGTTCGAAAGGAATAAAACCAGTTTTAAAATTCTTTATTTATTTATTTCCTTTGTTGCTGTGAACAATTATTTAAAATTGTATAGCAAGTGTCCAATGCATATTATAATTCTCAAAAAATGTTTAAAGAATTCTGAGAAATTAAACATTAATGACATTACAATCAACCAATAAAATATAAAATAAACCATTACATTACAATAGGAATACACACTGTGGAAATTTAAAAGATAGACATCAATATAACAAAAGCATCCCACTATTGTAGCTGCAGCTGCTCCAAGAAAACATGGTGACTACATACCCATTCACCCCATATGGCTGCGGAACTCCTCCACCTAGCAATAAGATACAGATACCAAGAGTTGTCGAAGATTCTTTTTAAATCCCTTCTGGTATTGAATATTTTTAAAATGTAGTGCAAGTTTGTTAATCAACTAATTTCCTGCTTGTGAGGGTAAATTTTAGACTTGACAAGTCTGTTTTGCCTAAGCAAGGTCACTTCCCTGATGTTATAATTATGTACATGTTAGTGTACATTTAAATTTAAGGTAACAAATTGTTTGAAAGATATTCATCAGGGAAGTGTGAGTACACTCAACTCTTTGAAAACACCTTCGAAAGATTTCATTCTTTTTAATCCTCTGACAAGTTTTGCAGCATCTTTTGAATTTAGAATAACCTTTGGATGTTTTGAACTTAAGAGTTCCCTCACGATAAAACATTTTTTAAATCATGGTATAGAGGTCACAGTTTTTGCCTGTTAATACATTTTAAAATAAATCATTTTCAAACACAATTTATCACATATAAGTCGCAGCTACAGATTGAAATCAATGAATTCATGATTTGTTTTACACAATAAAATATATAATAATTTTCTACATAAACAGTCTATTAACATTGTACAACACATTCTGAATCTGACTACTAGCTAAATTAAAAAATGTGTCACTAAAAATGGCAGCTCAGTAGATCTCAGTAAAAACGTGAATATCAACTAAGGCCCAAACTTAGATTTTTTAGGTTATTTTAAACAATATTTAAATAAGGTCTAAACATGTTTTACTTTTGTCATAAACTTACCTTAAGCGTAAATCTATAAGATGAAATAAATTTTAAATGACGATAGTCCAAGTTTGATTTAGTTTTTTCCAGTTATTTTATGTTATTTGAAGATAGAATCATTAATCTTCACATTTCATCAAAATTTAATGAAATCGGTAACAGATTTTGAGAAATTATGTCTTAAATAACAGCTCCATAGCTGTTTCTTAATAATAACGCATGAATTGCCTTTTTGAGGAAAATGGTGACAAATATGTTTTGTTTGGGTATTTAAGGGCTACATTCTAGAAAAATTATATCAGAACCGTTAAGAGTTTATTTGAGAAAAACTAAATTTTGTGTTTTTGTCTCTGCAAATATTGAGTTTTTAAAAAAGTTCTAATATAGCCAAAATATGCACACATAACAAATTTGATTTAAACTGTCCTATTTATTTCAGCTGTATTGGACTGTACAGACAAAATTCCCAAAACTATTTTTTGAACTGAAGATTTTCAAAATTTGCTTTTAAGAGTAAGTCCTAAAATACTTTGTTCATATCGGCATAATCACAAATTGACATAAAAAGCGAGCTCAGTAAAATAATAACTCCGTAAATATAAAAAAAAAAGAAGAAATTAATCCTCTATTTATCTATGTATCAGCCAGTAATTATTTTAAAATGTGTCACCTGGCAATCTAAATCTCACTTCCAAAGTATTCAAATCTAAATAATGGAATGTTTTTACGCTTTGTAAAAGCCATATAGTTCAAAGCAATTTATTTACTAAAAAGACGATTATCACAAATTTTCCTTTCTTCCTGCTGCTAGATTTTTTCATTAGTTATTTTTGTGTAATTGTATCTACAATCATCCTTATCTTGTAAGTGCCGTCATAATCTTTAGAGTATATGAGTAGTATAGATATGCTTCTGAAGATGGAATCTATCCCAAATGTCTCAAGCAGTAGTAATATTACAAAGCGGGAAAAGGTAAGAAAAATACTCAAAAATACTTAAAATGACTTCTGATAATCCAGATATTTGTTAATCTGGCATTGCCTAAAGTTCGAGTGTGTCAGATTATCAGACTTTTACTACAAAATGTTAACTGTGTGTATGTGTGTATTATTGGACTATTAGATCTTGTATATGTTTTCTAAGAAAGATATTAAAGACCCACTACAAGACACGTTGGTTGTTGATGAGATAATTTTATTATTTCCAAGCTTTGTATCACTTACGGTTGTAAATTGAGGACCTGATTATACCCCAAAGATATAAAATCCATCACTCTAGACTCTATTAGACTACCAAATTTAGATAGCAATGCAAAGAATTGTTTAAGCAATATAATAACGTTGCTCTGAATGTATATATACGATGTAATTTCAAATGTATATAAAAATATTAGTTTGTTTTCAGTAGTATATAGTCATTCTTATGAGACTCGAAAAAAAAACAGTTGGTGTACCCTACTTGTAAGATAAGGAAATTTGGAAAAAAAAAAGTCCTAGTTACATGGGCTTAGATTTTTTAAATAAGCTGCCTTCCAATTAAAAGGAGAAGCATTTATCATACCATTCCTCACTTTCAACTCTAAATCTTAAAAATATGTTACTTAGAAAGGCTTATTACAACATTGATGATTTTATATAATGGCAGGTGAGAGTTTGGTGCATATATTGGTTTAATAATTTTATTGTATTGTACCAATAAAAACTATAACAGTACAAGTTATAAATAGTTAAGAATAAACTAAATGTGTATAGTTTAGGTACTGATACATTATAAGAACAGACATATCACCAATTTGAATTAAATTCAAATCTAATGTAACAAATACAAATACATAAACAATAAAGGATGTTGATTCCCTTGTCACAAAATATGGTAAATAACAAAGCACAATTAATTAAAAAATTATTGAACTATATTTTGTTACTGTAATTCCCTAAAGTACATAAACTCGAGTTGTTAGTTAGAACCATTCAATGATGGTAACATGGTTACCGAAATGTACATAAGGGAATTACAGTAACGAAATAGTTCATAATTTTTTAATTATTGTGTTTTGTTATATGGGGGCATCAACATCCTTTATTGTAATTTCCCCACAGTGCTCATGAACAATCACAAATACATTATATAAAAACAATGAAAGCATTACTTACCAAGATGACTCTAATGGTGTAGAAGGAATGTCAGATTTTGAAGTTGCTACAATTGTTGTTTCTAACGTATCAAATAACCCTACAGTCGGCGGTCCTCCAGTCTTCTCTCCCGGTGTGCCATGACGAATATTATTAATGTTTGGCCTTGGACAATAAAACATTAATTCAATAATGAATTCATTTTTCAGTATCCAGGTCACTAATAAATATAATAAAGTACTATACCTTAATTTTCCGTCAGTGAACTTCTTTTTCTTTAATCTTGACGCGTTTCGAGATTTTTATCCCATCATCAGAAATTCCCTCTATGGATGGAGGTCGTCAAAACGTTAAATACACAAACACATACACATAACGCACAACACATTTAAAAAACACAGTCTGTAGATGCGTATCTTACGGCTCCCGGATATGCTCTCGGGAGCCGTAAGATGCGCATCTACAGAATGTGTTTTTTAAATGTATTGTGCGTTATGTGTATGTGTTTGTGTATTTAACGTTTTGACGACCTCCATCCATAGAGGGAATTTCTGATGATGGGATAAAAATCTCGAAACGCGTCAAGATTAAAGAAAAAGAAGTTCACTGACGGAAAATTAAGGTATAGTACTTTATTATATTAATTCAATATTTAAAAATAAAGTTCCTGTTTTTATTGGTTCCTACTTCCTGGATTGTAAAAGAATTATTAATGTTTGTATTATATACTTAGCTTCAAACAATCGCTTATTTTCAGATACGTCTGACTGCAGTTTTGACATCACACTGTCACTGTCGAAGACAAGAAGTTGTTTTTTTTTAAATTACAATAATTAAATGACAAAACATGTAAATAAAACTACATAACATTTTATGTACAAAACTATAAAATAATCACCATTTCTGGGTCATTAAAATGCATAATCACAGTATCACTCAATACGTTCTCTGTCGGGCTGACTCAAACATGAACTGTGGATGCAATGTAGATATGTGGTCAATCGGTGTTGATGGTTGTAAATCTTCAAGGTGCTTCTAACATCATTATGCTGTACATGAAATGTTATGTAGTTTTGTTTACATTTAATTGTGAAATGTAAAAATAAAAAAACAAATAAAATTTTTAAAAAACTTATTGTCTTCGACAATGACAGTGTGATGCCGAAACTGCAGTCAGACGTAACTAAAAATAAGTGATTGTTTGAAGGTTAGTATATAATACAAACATTAAAAATAAAGCTTAGTTCCAAAAAATTTACATTTCCCAAAATTTTTAATAGGTTCAAACTATCAATCAGACTAATTGCAAATGAATAATAAAATTGTTGGGAATAATTTTACTTTTCTGTGAAATAGGAATATTTTTAAATAAATATAAAATAATTTAATCTTACCTAACTTCTCTCTTTCATCAGACAGATTAGGTAAGGCAAGAATCTATTATATTAATATAATTAAACTACTACTTTCATGAAATTCTGTCAAAATCGTCATATTTTAATAGAAATTGTAATGACTCATACGACACTCAATGCACTTGCGTCAAGCGATACATGAAGTTTCTTGATATTAGTTGTTTTTCAGGTATTTATATGTAAAGGTGTTGATTATTTCGATGGTTAAAATATAGTCAAAGTTTAATTTATTAACATGGTCTTGTAATTTGATATTTGAATTTAACGGTTAAAAATTAGATTCTAACATAATATTTATGTCAAAATTTCATGTGTTGAAAATTAGTTTCTTTAAAAATAGTTGTTTAGAAGTGAATATGAAACTTTCGAATTCCCATTGTGATATGTATAACCTCTATATACGTCAATTTGGTACTTTTCATTTTCAATTTTTTGCTGTGAAAAAGTCAATTCTGTAAAAAAAATCATTTTCAATATAATGTTTGTACTAAATTAATTTGGCATATATTTTTATATAATCTGATGATCAATTTTGTACATTTTTACCACAAATTTAACTATAGGGTAAATATGCATTTTAGCATACGTGTTGAATATTTGCTTCTACTTTGTGAAATCGTTAATATCTTGTTATGTACAATTCAAATCTTGGTGATCATGACATTTGTGCCAACACCATTTTAAATGCACCAAATACATTATTTATCTAAGAAAATAACAAATATGCAAGTAAGGATTGTATTTTGCTGTCATTAATGTAGGCCTGCGTCTGTATTTACATCCCCAAATACATCGAAAATGAAGTATCGTGTGACATTAGATATTACGTTGTTTGAATGTACAAACATTGTTTGGTTAAAGCAAAATATAATAGGTTTAAACGAATGTGTAGAAAAGTTATTTACGTGAAGGTCATGCACACAGATGACAGCACAGATTTAGGAGGTCAAGCAGAGGTAATAGTTTATTGACATCATCGCTTGTACTAACATAACCAAAGCAGGATTTCGTTGTTTTAAATTGTTATTTTCTTACATAAATAATGTATTTGGTCCATTGAAAATGGTGTTGGGACAAATGCCATAATCAGTAAGATGTGAATTGTACATAATGAGGTATGTATTTAACGATTTCATAAAACAGAAGCAAATATTTAACAAGTATGCTACAATGCATATTTACAAATTATAGTATAATTTTTCAGATAAAACTTCTTAACCTGAAAGTAGTTCAGGTTTGGGATTTTTTTAATGTTCGTGTATGTGTGTTCTCTGAATGAACATAATTAGTTTGTGACAGGTGAATTAATGTTACTCTTTCAATAGTTTCTACTGGAGACACCAAATAAAATTTGTTGTATTCATTATAAACTTTCAATTTTTATCTTTCTCAATTTAACATATCTTACAATTCCCATCAACAAAAACTTTTCCTTTTCCTTTTTTGGAGTGATGTTTTGGTATGTCTGTGAGTACACATGTATATAATGTACGTTTATATGGTAGTATTTCAATGTGTGTTTGTAGTTTACTGCATATGAATGTGTGTATGTTTATAAAGGGTATATAATACAAGAGGTCATTTTTTAAGTAAGAACTGTTTGCGCATAGCAACCGCACAGGCTGTCACGTGACGCCCACTCAAGGTTAGCCACTCTTGCCCAGTTCCCAACTATGCAGTCAGTTGATTTCATGTCTCTGCCACTGTTGGTTCTATCGTAACACTGCTTTGTTTGTCACCATGTTAATCAATAAACCCGTCGATTTGAAGTGCGCTCGGATTCAGTTTTTAAACGCAAAACAAGTTGGTCCCGCCAAAATTCACCGGCAGCTTGTTGAAGTTTATGGTGAAGGTGTAATGAATGACAGTAATGTGCGTAAATGGTGTAGGCTTTTCAATGAAGAAAGAACAAATGTTCATGATGAAGAACGACATGGGCGAGCAACTGTCATTGATGAAGACTTGACAAAAAAAGTTGATGAGGAAATTCGCCAAAACCAGCGCTTTACGATTGAAAAGCTTCATGAGAAACTTCCACAAGTTTCAAAATTGATTGTTTATCACATTGTTTCCAACAAACTGATTTACAAACAAATTTGTGCGAGATGGGTGCCAAAAATGTTGATAGAAGAACACAAAAAGAAGGTTTTGGCACATTCTTTGTCATTTTTGGAGCGCTACGATAACAGTGGTGATGAGTTCTTGAATCATATTGTTACCGGTGATGAAACGTGGGTACCATACTACACTCCAGAGACTAAATGTAAATCCAGTGAATGGCATCACTCAAATTCACCGACGAAACCACGAAAATTCAAACAAGAACCTTCAACACTGAAAATCATGGCCACGGTCTTTTGGGATCAGAAAGGCGTTCTTCTGATTGACTTTCTGCCAAGAAGAATCGCCATAAATGATGAGAGATAAATTGCGAAACACTAACCAAGATTACGCGTGCTATTCAAAACTGCCGGCAGGGACTTCTGTCTAGCGGCGTCGTGCTGCTTCACGATAACGCTCAACCTCACGCTGCATCAATGACCAAGACGCAACTGGCCAACTTTCGATGGGAATTACGAGACCATCCCCCCTACAGCCCTGACCTGGCACCATCAGACTTTCATGTAGTTCCTAAACTCAAAGAATAACTTGGTGGAAAGTGATTTGAAAATGATGACGTGTTGAAAGAAACTGTTACTAACTGGTTAAATGCTCAGGCGGCAGAGTTCTATGATGAGGGGATCCAAAAGCTAGTGCCACGACTTAACAAAATTTTTTAGATATTCTTGGTGGCTATGTAGAAAAGTAAAAATATGTTCATACTTAAATATGTTAAGTTTTTGATATAATTTATGTTCATAAATAAAATTGCTGTTACTCCACTTAAAAGCGGTCCTTACTTAAAAAATGATCCACGTTTGTATATTTAACTTGGTCATTTATGCCTATGTGGGTACAATTTTTTACGTTAATTTAATATAGAATGATTTAACATATTTAAGAAATAAATTATGATTTGATTTAGTTTGAAGCTTCATACTGGCATTCTAAAGGTTTATGAATTATTTACCTTCTATTAAACGTTAAAAGTTCAGAAATATGCAGACCCATGAAAATCATCTGTGTACTACACTTTCTAATGATGAGGTTTAGCCCATGTTTGAAAGTAGCTGAGGCAATGTTTAAAATAAAGTTGAAAAACAAAGTTTTTATAAACAATCTAAAGTATTTTGAAGCAGAACGCTCATAAGAAAGTAGAGGAATCTATGCCCAATTTTAGGTTAAAATCATTAGAAGTATTTCACACTAATAGAATGCACACGAAATGTCTTAAGTCGAGTAGTACAAATTCATATGCTTAACAAAATACCTCGTTTTGCGTTCTGAAATAGGTGTAATGTTCAGGCCTATACTGGTAGGTGCTTGGAAATTGGGTGAAAAATGCACTTGTCTTTGTGTTTTAATAGGACTTCCAGGCTGCCCTGGTGCAAGAGTAGAATCGCCCATTAGAAAGCCTGGTAAATATGGTGACGCTATGCTTGATGTTGGTGGGGTTCCAGGTGATCCTAATGTCATCGGCTCCATCTACAAAAGTAAAAAATTAAAATTAATTATCTCTTGGATAGTAATATATTCTAGAATTATTGGTGAAGCAATTTCTCAATTGTAAATAAAATTGTCTGGGCCAATATATTTTTCTAAATTACAACTCAAAACAACATTGCACTACCTTCCTCACACACTTATTATCAAAACCAAAACTTTTTTAGGTATTTGTTAACTATATCCTCACCTCTCGATTATTATCGGTGCCAATATTTACCAAACTAATTACATCAGCTAACTAAAAATCTAGGTACGAATAAAATAAAAATCAAGAATAACTTATGTTGGTTTTAAACTGACAATTTCATGAGTCTATTTGAATATATAATATAACCTGCCCTAACCTAACTTAATCACAGACTTTTTTATATTTAAAAATGTAGATTAGATTAGTGGTAGCAGAATCACCATAAATAAGTTAATTAGGTTATTATATATATATATATATATATATATGTATATATATATATATATATATATAATATTAAAAAATTTAGTTTAATCAATTGAATTCCTGATAACCGATACTATCTTATGAATATATATCACAAATAATCAAATATATTTGAAAAAGATGGGAAAAAAAAGGTAAGTGCTTAATTAATCAAATGCCAAATATTGAAACTAACATACTATCAACAAAAATCATTTCTGAAAGTGGAATATTTACAAGCAAACAAAGTGCTTACTACATGCTTCATCTAATTTTACAAATAAATTTACTGATCAAATTTATTGATAAAAATCTAAATAAACAAAAATACTTTATAGTAAATAAATACAAAATATAGAAGACTCTTATCTATCTACTTATTGCTTACCACTGATGAAATGGTTCAAACTGCAAACAAAATAAGTATTGAACATTAATAGAAATCAGCTGTTAATAGTATTTAATATTATTTAATTTGATTTGTCAATAATATTTACAAATCAGTTATCTCCAATGAAAAAATATATAATTATATATATGAAATCAGAAATACATGTGATTTATAAGAAATAAAATGCAAATTATTCAATAACATACAATTTACAAAATTATAGTGGTGTTAGAATTTGATTATCAATTAATTATAATGTTAACATGGTAAGTCTAATTATTAGATTTTTAGGTTAAAAAGTTTTTTTTTCTATTGTTAGAAGACAAATACTCTACGAGTAAAAAAAAATAATAATATTAATAATGACATTTATTTCTTTATCTATACTAAATTATTTGTTTAAATACATAAACAAATAATAAAGTATAATGGTTTATTAAGTTTTATCATGATCAAACATGGTTAGTTTTTTGTGTGTCATTATTTCTTAGAATAATCAATCTTTTAAACAGTATCCTATTAAATGATTAAGTTACGGTATGTTGTTTGAGCTATTCATTTTTCCATTATGATTTTTCTCAATGCAAATCAGATGCCGTCTGCACTTTCAACAAATTAATATTTTATAGTCTTATATTTTTGTATTGGAAGTATTGGAATTGTGATGGATCTAAGAAAAGGGAATAAATTGTATAAAACTTAAATAATATTTGAATTTAACAATTATCCATTTTAATAGTTCATATTTTGGACAATTTCCAATTCACTGCCCTTCGAAAACAAAAGGAATGCCATGATTTCTTATTTATAGATTCACCTTAAATATATCTGTTATATTTATTTTTCCCTCTTTTCCGAACTATTAATAAATGAGACAATGATGTTGATAAAATGCTATGATATAATGAAATATATTAAATGGATTGTGTGCAGTGTGAACAAAAAGATAAGAGCCCAGAAGAAACAGTAAATGAGGAAGAGTGTGCATATTTATCAATCTGTACAATGTGCCAAGGAAGAGGTTAGTATAATTTTAATCAAAGTTAATTTTTAGTTTAAAAAAGAAGTATAAGAGTACCACGTACGCTCACTTGATATAACATCATTAGCTCTAGTCATTAGTGATCAGATAGCATAAGCTAGGATTGTGTCGTAAGCAGTCTACATCTAAGAATGTGTCATATTCAAACGGTGTACAACTAGGAACGTCATAGGCATATGGTGTAGATAAATAGAGTGGCTCTGTGTACATCCCCACCACAACCAACTCTAGGATAATTCCAGATTACCACACCCATACTCACTATAAGGAGCCCCTAAGCGACTTTATTCACCCCCACTTCGAAAAAAATCGGATTCACTTCATGAACTAGAATAAGAAGTCACCGATCAAGCATTATGTTATCTGTTTAACTATAACAATTAGATTGAAAGTACAACAACAGACAAGACATAATACATTCAACCCACTATAGACAAGTCAAATACCCTATATGTTGAGGTTTTTAGCAGTTTATATATAACAACATATTTTATACTTAACAATATTGTACAACCACATTCATGATAACTAAGTCACTGATAAACTGGATTAGTGCATCATCTCAAATCCCTTGTTTAGTTCAAACAGTACTGAAATATTTTGCACTATTTCTTGTTTTCACTCATGTCTTTGTATTAATTTCAAAATAATTAAATTACAGTATTATGAAAAATCAAACTCTTATTTACAATGTGATGGCATTTATAAAAAGAGATTCTAAAAATGTCATAGACCTTAATATAGTATATTTTTATTTCTTTGAAAACCATATCCCAACTATCCCAAACATAAAGCTGTACATAGAGGTAAATTCATATCATCCTAGTTTTTACATTTTTTATTTATTTTGGATCCTTTTACACATAATCCAATTTATGGTAAAAGTGAATCTATGAAGGCTGATATATGAAATATGCACTTAACACTATTAAACAATATGCAAGGATTGCTGATTTAACTAAAGTTATGTAATTATTATAAATTAATTACCTTATTTTCTCTGTTTAAACAATCCTTATTATTTATCCAGGTTACCGGTTTAGGTGAGATTAAACCACCATCATCTGATCATCACAAAATTCGTTGTAATTCTTTTTCACATTCCAAGCATAATAATGTTTTACTTGTCAAGACATAAAACAACAAACAGTACACATTATAAAAACTTTACACTTCACACAACAGGCACATGTAAAAAGTTAAATTAAAATATTAAAATTGTTTTTTTTACATATTACAACTCACATCACAACTCAGATTATGTAGATGAAAGACCAAGGAAAAAATATTTTAAAAAAACAATTTTGATATTTTAATTTATGTGTTTCAGCGTTTTACATGTGCCCGTGTATGTGAAGTGTAAAGTTTTAATAATGTGTACTGTTTGTTGTTTTATGTCTTCACAAGTAAAACAAATTTATGATAATGGTGGTTTAATCTCACCAAAACCGGTAATCTGGATAATAATAATAAGGATTGTTTAGACAGAAAAAATAAGGTAATTAATTTATAATAATTACATAACTTTAACTATTAAATATACTTTTAAACCAATCTGCTAAGACATAAATATTTTTTCGTGAAATAATCTTTATATTATACATAATTATTTAACTTGCACTATCTGTATTTGTAAGCATAAATAACAGTTCATTTCACTGATGATTAAATTCAATTTGTTTTTAGGTTATGTAGAGTTACCACCCAGTAAAAACAAATTATCAGAAACAGAGATAAGTATGTTTCAATTTAAAGATATTTATAAGAAATAAATTAGTAGAAACACACTAAACAATACTTTAACTTCATAGACTCATATGGCTATGATTACATAGTAGTCCTTAAATACCACTGTAATTGGCTAAAATAAATTTAAATATATTAAATGTTCTTATTCTCAATTAAGAGAAATCATAAAAGGTGATGCAAAAAAGAATGTATGTTTTCAAATAAGTGTAACTTTGTTGATTTTCAATATACCATTTTTTTATTAACACCAAAACAATCTAAAATAAATTTAGTTTTTATGGGTATAGATTAATTATTTAATTATGGAATATTATATCGGGAAAATAATAAACCTTCTTGCTGTACGCACATCTGAAGCTTCTTCTCAAAGTTCTGCATTGCATTTAACAACATTTTTTAGACAGAATTGCAATTTCCTCGTGAATAATAACTTTCAAATTGTCAACTGTACATAGACTTTCGATTTGAGACAACCCTAAAGAAAAAAATCACAAACAGATAAATCTGGTGAGCGTGGAGGGACATCACCTAAACATTAGTTGAACAATTGTCTTCGAAGCCCTAGCTGTGTGGGGTGTGACTCCATCTTGATAAAACAACATTTCTTCCATGTTGACCCATAAATTTTGAAGTTGTAACATCACGATATAGCACTCTGAACAACACCTCATACAGTCGACAATTTGAAAGTTCCCATTCGTAAATAAATTCCAACTGTTCTAGAAGAAATATTGAAAATGCAATGCAGAACGTTGAGGAGAGGCTTCTGATGTGTGTTCACCAAAAAGGCGTCATCTTTCTGATATAATATTCTGTAGTTAAATAATTAATGTATACCCATATAAACTAGATTTATTATAGATTGTTTTGGCGATAATAGAAAAATATGTATACTGAAAATCTACCCGGTTATACTTATTTGAATACATGCATTCCGTTTGCACCATCCAGTATAATGACTGATATGTAACTTTTAAAATGACGTCCTCTTTCAACTCCAAACAAATTTCTTCCTCTCCTTGCTAACTTTTTCTTCTCTTCCATCCCATCCCTCTCCCCAACATTTTCCCTTGAAAAAATGATCTCTTAAATTTATTTATTCATAAGAATTACTCAAATATGTGTTACAAATTAGTTCGACGCAGTAAAAAATAGTATGTATATGTAACAAGTAGCAGTAGTACTGAAAAACAGGAATGTGTGTCAATTGTATCATTTTCTTAGGTCTTCATTTTTTGTAAGGTGAAAAACTTTCCGATCATCACCTTAAAAAACAAAAAGAAGCAAATAGATACCCCTATAACCTTCAAATACTCTTAATAATGTAAGAGTAAGAAGAGAACAGAGTTGGTCAAGACCTGATAGGAAAGATGAAGGAGAGAGAGAGAGAGATCGAATACAAGACTACGTGAAAGAAGGTGTAGAAATTCAGCTATGATAACAAGAGATCTCCTCACCCCGTACTCATTATAAGTGAGCCTTCAGCAATGCATTTACCCACACTCCAAAAAGAGACAGATTCACTTCATGAATCAGAATAAGGAGTCAGTAAACGACCAGGCATTATATTATCTGTGTAACTATAACTACTAGGTTGAAAATAGTACACAATACATATATATATATATATATATATATATATATATATATATATAATACGTACAACTCATTAGAAACAAGCTATACACAGTGTACGTTATGATTTTTAACAGTGTATATTTAACAACATACTCTGTGTACTTCTGGTACTCAATCAACAAAATTAAACAAATTTATGAAAATAAAATCATAAATATCTACTCCAGCATATTTAAAAATATCCTTAATTTATTACAAATATATTACAAACTAAATAAGAAGAGATTATTTCATTTGTTTCAAAATAATGAAAAAAATTTACAATATACTATAATGAACCTCCAACTGCTTTCCAAACCAACCTTGAGGCGTCAGCCCCTTCTCTAAGATATTTCTACATCGCAGGAAAAAGACCACTTATTATATGTTTATTTTAATTTGTGTATATAAATTAATTGAAACCAATGAATTAAGACTCATTCAAATTGGCAATTTCGAATCTTGACTATAACTTAAATAGTTCTATAAATACATTAGTATTTATAATTAAAATAAGTGTAATATTGCACTAAATTTTTTGTGGATGTTCCACTAATTGAAATTAATTAAAGATCATCTATTCAATTTGCTACTTCGTGATTATTCTTAACTTTGCATTATCATATAATAATCTTGGAGGTACACCAGTTATTAATGGCTTTACTCCTGTAAAAAATTGCTATCAATATATTAAACAACTGTTATAGGAAAAATACAACTGTGTAAAGATCATAAAGATATAAAAATAGAAAGAGGAGCAGATTATTCCTGAAAAACACTTAGAAATCGAGAAAGTGACTATTTTTTTGTTAACTTGTTGATTTGGTTTAAATCTTGTGTTCTTTTGGACTTGTTATTAATTAATTTTAATTATTATACTGTAGCATAACTTAAGCTGGAGAAATGAAAATTGTAAAATTTGTAAAGAACTATGATACAAAAGTGAAAATTTTCAATTGTTCGCAAAAAATATTGACAGATTTTTGAGAAAAATATACAGATTACCTTCATTGATGAGCTTTGGGAGGAGTTATTTGTTAACCTGCTAGGTTGTTGTAGAACAACCAAATAATGATGTCCAATAAAACACATTCATTGTACATCATTAATACATATGAATAAGAAATCTCATAATATAAAATTCTATTATTTGTTATAATATAAATTACACTTCAAAATACTTAATGTTATTTTTTACGCTATTATTAACAGGTAACATTTTAGAAAAACAAAAATATACTTAAAATTTTTTAAAGTTTTATGACAACTTTTAATTGAAATTTAATTTTGTAAAAGTAAATTATAATATGATAATGGTCTTGTAATTTAATAATTATTTAAGCCTTGAGAACCACAATATCTTCTGGATTATGGAGCTTGATTTAACTTTTTTGAATGAATGAGTGCAATATGCTACTCAACTACGATCATTTGTTGATTCTTCAACAAGCGCTAACAAGTTGCTATAAATCCTGTCAATGTGTACTGTCAATAACTTTTACTTTTTAACACACATTTTTATAAGGGGGGGGGGATTGAATATTTTTCTCAAAATTTTATATTTAACAAAATATATACAAAAAATTTAAATAAAATTCTTCACAGAAAAGGCTGTTTTACTATAAAAAAAAAACTAAGGTGAAATAAATAAAGAGCATAGTTAGTTTTACAATAAAAAACAGACACTGAATAATGGTAAGGAAATATAAACATATTAATTCTTGATTTCTTATTTTTGTTTGTTAGAAGAAACTAGTTTCTTCCCAGAAATTGTGCAACCTAAAACTAAAATTAAATTACCACAATCTTCTGTTGAATATAATGACACTCTACTTCGAGATACAAAATCTTTCAAAATTCTTCCAGCTGTAAGTATACTAAACAATTATAAAAACACTAATTTTACGTGAAAATATTTCTGAGTATGCTCAGTTTTATATTGTTGATAGTTACAGGTATCAACCAGTAAGAAAACACCACATATTCCATTACTTGCTGTTGAAACGGTTAAAGAAAAACCACCAGTTGGCATAGGACATATTAGACGTTCGTGAGTAAATTTATAATTTAAATGAGGTACTTAATATAATACGCAAAATATAAAATGACAAATAATTCACAAAACACATTTTAATTATAGATAATATTGAAATTGTAGTAATTCCTGTTGTTTCTCATTTATCGGATTAGTCATTTAAAAAAAAAAAAAATCACATTTTATTAAATATCTTAGGAACTAAGAAAGCTATAAAGTTATACATTTGCTCCTTCATTTATAAACTACTATTTTTATACGACAAATACAGAAAAATCAGAAGCTTTTCTAATCCAATGTTCAGAATCTTTGTATAAAATCAACTAAAAACCAACTTCCAATTTTTTCATTGACAAATTTGTCAAACCATTGAAAACACAAATTTATAAATTTAGTGACAATCAAAATATAGGCCTAAAACACTCAAAAACAAGTTGATTGTAGCCATCATGGTATTTACCCAGCCTCATCATACAATCTAATAAACATATTCTCCAAATGTAATGCCCAAAAGTTAGTTTCTTGGGCCTTGTAGAAAATGTTAAATTGTATTTAAATCTAGTGACAGACACATTTTTCGTAAAAATAATAATAAAGAGATAATGACATAAAACCGATTTGTTAACCTTTTCACCTCTTCTTCTTAAAAAAAATTACTAAAAAACTTAGGAATCATTGATTTCTTTAAAAAATAAATATATCAAAGCAACTTCTCATAAGTTTTATTAACACTTTATCTTTTCTTTTACGAGATAAATTTAAAGCTATTTTTACTGTAACTATAAGTCCACATCTAAAAACCGTAGATGACAATCAGTGTTATGAGGACTGGATCATCAAATGAGGACTGGACAGTGTTATCAAATACAGATGGATCATATTTTGATACCTGTAGTAGTAAATTTGTATGGCTGTAATAAGATGTTCTGTTTCTGCTAAAGACACGTCTTTTAATTCTTTCCGTGATTTTATTGTCAGTGTTTATTTGTGATCCTCAATACTCAATCTTTCGACATTTTCTATGTAGTAATTTTCTTTTGTGATTATATCTTAAATCCTTTCTTTTTTTTCCTCATTCATTTTATTTAGTATCTCTTCCAACTTCCAGTATTCTTTTTGATCCGATAGGTATAGAATTAATTTTTTGATTACGTATACATTTTTCACTAAAACCAATACTTTTTTAGATATTTGTAAAAAAGTAATTTTACTCCCTTAAATCCCCAATTTACCTTGCATATAGTTCTTAACTGTTGATACCTTAAAGAGAATATACTTTTTATTTTTAAAATTTGCACAAATATAACACTTTTTAAATTAATTGGACCCTTATCTATACAAAGTGGTGAAATCAAAAGCAATGTCTTTAGACATGCTTAACTTCCATTAACAAGCTTAGCTGCTATGAAGTCAATGAACTGAACAACATAACTTGATAAACTATCTGAGATACGAACAACAATCCTGGCAGCCTAGATAAATATTAATGTAATTGTTTTAAAATTTGAGGATTTAATTCTATGTAAAGGATAGAAACCATAAACAATGTTATAATCGACAAAAAGTGAATTTAGCCAACTACTTCTTTCTACTTATCAGGTCATTTACAAATATCAAACTCATATATTGCTAGTGGTAATAAACTCACTTTTTGTGTATTATAATGAGTTTGTGTTGTTGTTTTTTATTAATAAATTAATTTGTATTATTGATTGATTTCACTAAATCTTACCATATCACAAATTAAAACAATAATTTACCCAGATCTCGTAACTTGACTCTGAAATTCCTGATTAAGAAAATATGAACTAAAATTTCCCAAAAATTCTTTATCTTTAAATTGATTTCTATTGAAGAAAGCTAAACTTTGTTTCAGAAAAAAAAAATTGTTTGTTTTTTTCTGCTTGTTTACCTTATTGTTTTAATCCAAAAACTTTATGTGTTCTTGAAGTCATTTTACATAGTTACCATATGTATAGACATACTCGTAGTTCATTCATTTTCACTTCCAAATTATTCGGTAACACTATTGAAATTATATCTAAGACAAAGTCCCATAATATGAGGCTCAATCTGCGTTGAACAGTTGTAGTTGTGTAGGTTCAGAATCGGAATGCGCTTATGTGGGAGGATTCGTACCATGGAATACATTCTTTGAAACTACCAGAAATAAGTCATTACATGACAGCACTAGAGCCTCTAATTTTTGAGTTTCAAACCACAAAAATGATTTGGTTTGTAAAATCAATGCCAAAATTTAGACATAGAAAAAACATGTCTTTTTAATGAAAACTCCACCTGTTATAGTCAAATAAAAATAAAGTGGACTATAATAATCAATAATTATATAAGAAATGCTCAAAGTATAGTAAAATAAAATAGACCATTATAATCAGTTAATATCACTAATATAAGAAATTTTCAAATATCACTTTGCAGAAGAAAAACATCAGGTACGTAGGCCAAATGGCCAGGGTACCAAATTTTAGGTGTGAGGTAATTTTTTGGAAGCAGTAAATTTAAATGGTTTGATATTTTTTTTAAATTTTACTATCAGGTAACAAATGAACATTCAAGTCCAATAAATTAATTCTTAACTACTATTATTCAAGACTGACAATTGAGAGAGATGCTGAATAACATAAATCCCTCCCTAAAATGAAATTATATTTCCAATTAAAAATTATTAATTAGGTTAACTTATTAG
This sequence comes from Aphrophora alni, assembly GCA_963513935.1. Lineage (NCBI taxonomy): Eukaryota > Metazoa > Arthropoda > Insecta > Hemiptera > Aphrophoridae > Aphrophora > Aphrophora alni. The sequence continues at coordinate 33,905,269 of OY740766.1, forward strand.
TTATCAACAGTTTAATGTCGTCATTTTAAAAACATTCTTAAATGCTTTCAGGTCAAAAATGACTCAAAGAAAAACTAATAATTTATTATTAAACAATGTGAATAGCACAGTAACAAATGCCTTACCAGAGCCTAGAGCCTTCTGTAGACCTCAAGAGGTAGCAAAGTCTCTTGTTAGCAAACTGAATGACACATATTGGTATGTATCGTCTTGATCTGTGGTATTTAAGTTGTTACACTCTTTAAAAACAGTTTAAATAAATTTACCAATATGATTTTAAATTAGGGTTCTCATACAAACTTTGAAGGGAAAAAAATGAGTTATCCTTCAGGGCTTATTATTTCTTTTTATATCTTAATATTTTCTGCTATATTTAATTCCCTTGAAGTTTAGATTTCAAATTTTTCTTTGATGAGATCAATAATAAATGTAAACCTAATAAAGACCGGATACATACACGTGAGCTACTAATTAACTATGGCCATACAAAAACAAGGGCGAGCAACAGTAGAACAAATAAAAATTTATTATTTCAAATAATTTTGTCTTAAAGATACTTTTAAAATGGTGTATCACTTGACCTATTATCAATTGGAATGTTATAGGTTATCACTCCTACCCACTTTGAAACATTTTTCAAAATATTTTGATGTTGTGAAATGGCTTAAACTTCTCATCTTTATATTAGCAGATACAGAAAAACAAATAAAAAATATCAGCAAACATTGGGTAAAAATTTTATTTTTGTTCATGTCATTTCAAAATATGTGTGTACTAAACTTGTTCATATCGGACAAAAATAGTAATTGCTAGAGAAGCTACACTCACACGGATATTTATTATTTATAAATAAAGGAATTTGAAAAACCACACAAAACAAAAATCCCAACAGACCATGACCAGTGTTCATTTAATGATCATCTCAAATCTAATTTGTGAACAGTTGCATAGCTATTAATGCCAAAATTCTCTAACAACGGAGGCAAGATTTCTTGCAAAGGTGCAAGGTAGAGAATATGACGTGTATGATAAAAAGGGTAGATATGACCTACTCTAAATAATTATACAAGCTGAAATAAAAGTATTGGAATAGTTTATTATCTCAACTTTGTGACTACCCGAGATATATACCACATCTCAAAATTTCACTTAGAGTAGACTCGCTTCTTGAACAAGTGGCTAAGAAATCAGGGAATCACGGACACTGATCAAAACCACGGACAGTTGATCGGAGAACATGTACTTTTATTGGTCTTAATGTAATAATATATAAACAAAAAAATAATAAACTGATTGTTAATATTCCTGTATACAGTGTATTCAAAACTGTTTCCGACTCAAATTTATAATGGCCAAGTAGGGAATAATTAGAAGGCATGCAGTCTGCTATGAATGGAACATTATTTAAAGCCTTCCTTAATTTAATTTAGGGAATCCAGGAAGTCGGGAGTGGAAGATGCACTGCAACTATCTAGATATGAACCAGACATATTGGATCCTCTCATGCCTTTACTTAACAAAACCTTGTGTGATCTATTACGTTCTTTACGTTCTCAAGTAACAGCCTTCGCTTGTCAAGCAGCTAGAGAACTTTTCTGTAGTATGCAATCAACAGCGCGTCCAGTAAGTTTTTTACATTAACATTGATGAAAAATAATTGAATTTAATTAGATAGTATTATTAAATACAATTTGCCCTACATATAACGAAATTGATAGTTCCTCACAAAAAGTTTGATATGTAGAAACTTCATTAAAGAGAAACTTTTTATCTTTTTCTTTTTTTTACAAAAAACTATCTTTTTAAAGTAAGTACTGACATGTTCATCAGCCATAACCGTATTAGAACTAATATAATTCATGTTAAATAAAACTTCATTTTATACATTTATTATAATTCTTCATTTTATTGACAATCACATTACTCGTTTAAAAAAGTACAATATAGGGTTATATAGACACTTAAATTGGGTTTTGTTTAAAAATAATAAAAACAGTGAGGGAATAACATACATTTAATTTATACTGTACATGCACGCTGGATTATTAATACTTGTCTTTTATTGTTGGGTAATAAAATAATTTTGAATATCCTACTAGAGGATCTTTGACTCTTCAAAAAAGTGTTCAGTTAAGCGATTGGAAAATAATATCGGGTACATTTTCTATGAATTGAAGTCCATGACGAATCATTTCAAATACCGTCAACATTCCTTTTTTGGATAGCTTAGGAAATTCTATTTCTTCTGCCCCAAAGTCTTCATCTTTATCGTCAACATCACCTTTGGTATTTCTGATTAAATTTAAAATGTCATCATCTGTTAGATATTCTACTATAAAAATTTCTTCATCCACCATTAAAAAATCATTGCTTAACATGCCTGTTGAATGTAACTGGTCCCAACATTCTAAAATTTGCAGTGTACATTAACTTCTTCCACAGCAGTTTTTTCACATAAAATAACCTTACCACTTTTATAAAATATTTTTTTTTAGGATATTCTGTTACATCATTTTGTCACACCTTTGCTCTGATATACAAAGCTCAAGGTCAATTACATTTCAATAGCCTTGACACTTCAAATGCAGAAATAAGTCTATTGAGAATCTGATTTCGGTAATGCACTTTGTCTTAATAATGCCTTAATTCAATGGTTGAAGTTTCGATGTGCTATTCAGAGGGAAAAACCAGCTGCACATTCACCAACTTTTTCGTGACAAAAGAATGATGTACAGGACAATTGTCAAAGAATAAAACAACTTTTCTATTTTTCCAAATCATTTGTTTATCAAAATTCACTAGCCACTTCTAAAAATCTTACTTGTTATCCAAGATTTTTTTTATTGTATGCAGTCAACTTCTAACGATTTCACTCCTTTGAAACATCTTGGCTGTTTGCTTTATTCAATTACCAGAATTTTTTTTCTTTTTCGGACATATTGTAACAAATTGTAGGTTTCCACTTGTTTCAGATACAGTTCTGCTTTCTCCCAAAATTACTTTTTCTTTTATATTGTAGCGCTTCTTACATTTGTCTATGCAACCCGAACTTGCTTGGAACTCTGCATGCACTAATCTTTTCGCATATTCCATTGCCTTTCCTTTAATGAGTGGTCCTGATATGAGTATGTGTTTACCTCGTATCATTTTCACCCATTTGTTGAACATGGCTTCATCAACATCATTGTATTCACAATTTGAAATGTTTTCTATCAGCTCCCAAAGATGCTTAGCTTTTTTAAACAGATTCCCCATTTTTTTAATTATATTTGACACTGTACTGAACGGAATGTTGCTGTGATATTTATTTTTTCGTACTCCCCTATCCACATCTTTTAACAGTTTCACCTTTTGCGAGACACTCTAGAATTTTCTTTTTCTGAGATTATGTTATCACAAAAACTCTTGATAAAAAAAAACAACAAAAGCAAAAAAATACAGTAAAAAAAACTTGTTTAAAACAACTACAAAACTTTTTTTAAACAAGTAACAAAACTTTTTTGAACAACTAACAAAACTTTTTTAAACAATTACAGTAACAAAAACTTTTGAACACAACTAACAAAAACATGTTTAAGACAACGACCAAAGACACTCACATGGTAATCACACACCACATACACTACTACTACTGAAGGAAAAGAGAAAAGTGGAAAAAGACATTACAGTATTCATTTGATTGTTGTTACCGCCATACCGATAGTCATGTGATGTTGTTCCCACCATGTCGTGGCTAATAGAACAAAGACACTCACACAGTAATCTAAACCAACCACATAGAGTAGGTACTACTACTGAAGGAAAAGAGATGAAGTGGGAAAAAGACATTACAGTAGTCATGTGATCCTCTCATCATTCCTATCAAATATCTCTTGACCAACTCTTATTCTCTTTACTATTAGAGATTTGACCCTAACACCATTAGATTATTTGACATCTAAGGTTTTTTTAGGTCGATGATGATCAAGAGGTTTTTCACCTTTAAACATGAAGATATATATATATATATATATATATATATATATATTGACTTTAAATATATTTCATCATTTGAACCGATTAAAACCCAAAAATATTTCTGTTAAAAATTAAAATATCAATTTGTAGTTGTGACATCGATAGCAAGTAATAAAAACAATATATTACTTTTAATGCAACACTAATCTAAATAAGGTTTACAGTAACATGATCGAAGAAGTTACGAGCTAGTATTGCTACTCCATGTTTAGTTATGTCTCCTGTAATAAAATCTGTGCTAATCATTAAGAACACATAACAATGTATTGTTTCAATGAAGCTGTGTTTCTTTCTCCAAAACTCAACTGAGAGAATTATCACATATGATAACATTAAGATTGTCAAGACTCCTTAAACTGTTGATGAACCATTGAATTATGTCTATCCCTTTTTTTTTTTTTTTTGTTAATTAGTTTTAATCTAATTACTGTACATGTTTATGAAAGAATCAATTTTAAAAAATCAATGCTCCACAATGACACTTAATACCACATTATAATCTAAAATTTATAAAAGCTTGATATAAAATTTGTAATATAAAGTTACAAATTTCTGTCCTAACAAAATTTTCTCATAGTTGTATGTAATTAAGAGTTCATTTTCTGTAAGTTTATTTCCATTTAATTTTATTATCAAGATTAAAACTTACATACCATCTGTTTGTTAAAGAGATGGACCTGCAAACTTAAGATGGTGACTTCATTTCTCCCCAAATTGATATCGCCTTCAGTAAAAATATATTCGACTATCATATCATTTGCTTAAGCCTATTTCTGAAATTAACTATAAAATATTTTCTCTTTCATGGTTTCACATGTATCTCACATACTACATAGATATATCATCTAAAAAGTTGAAATATGATTCCAGTAAATCATAAATATTAGAAATAAAATTACTAAGAGCAAAATATTTCATTTGATACCAAAGTAATATTTTCTCTAGGAGTTTGACGAGCTTGTTCATTGCCTTCTCAATCGTACTGCTGACAATAATAAATTTATAAGGCATAATGCAAATGAAGCTCTTGACAGTATGGTAACATTCTTACCACCAGTACATGTAGTAAGAGCTCTTGTTGATAAAGGACCATAGTGAGTATAACCAGTTCTTTATTTAAATTTCTGCATCTTGTATTTTTTAAGATTAAGCATACTATGATTAAGACTGAAATAATAAATCAGATATTTACTACCTCTAAATTTTGAATAAATGGATTTTTTTTAAATGCTTTTTAAAAAATTTATAAGACTAATACGATTGTAATTAGGGTAATTTTGCCCTTCTCCATAAAACTGTATGGGCAGCTCAATTAGAAAACAATCATTAACAATGTAGTCATTGCCAGAAACACTCTGTTTGGACTAATACGCCAAGAGAAATGATTTGGAAGGGCTCTCAAATACATTTTAAAGAAATTTTGTTGTGTTGTACCTAATTGGAAAAATTCAATTACATAAAATGAATACTGCAAACTCAATTTCGTTGAGTTATACCTATGAAATATCAACATACAATCCGAAATTACTGCCACTACCTTATCACTCACTAATATCATTCTTTAAAACACTTTTACTTACCCGGTATACAAAGTAAAGGGTAAGTTTAGTAAGTGTTAAAAATTTTGACCTCTGTTTTTAGACTGATATTCACGTTTCATGTCCTCAGAAAAGGGATACTGAACATGCCACCTATCTGTTGTTGTTGTCTGTACATAAACACAATAGCGGCTATAAAAATTAATATAGAATCTGAAATTTGATTTAGGAGACATTAGTGAGCTCATAAAAAAACCCTATTGAAATTCAGAAAAATAAGAATTGAAAATGTCAAAATGGTGATTATTTGTGAACAATTTTTTATTCAACATATAACACACTGAATTAAATAAAAAATTTTAAATTTCAATTCTGGATGTATTGCACCCCCAACATCTATGATGACAAATAGCCAGTTATTGTAATAAATGTTATTTCAAACCTTGACCTCCAAGAAAATGTCATACTCATATAGCTACGAGATTTTGAAGGGACGAGTTACTAACATGAGTAAAGTGAGTGTATAATTTTAAAATAAACACATTTACAAGGTACGCTGGGGCGTAGCCGAAATCAAAAAAAAGTTACAAGATTAAGAAAACCTATGTAACAACTGTTTTAAATAAACTTACCATACTGGATAAGACCTCTTGATGTACCAATAAAATTTAACATTTCATATAACGTTAAAAAAGCCAACTATTGGGCATCACATTTCGAGAATCTGCGAGTATTATATTGTAAGACAGAGCTGGGTAAGTACCTTATTAGCGCCCATCAATTTGTTTTAACTGCGGCCCTAAACAAAATTTTGGGGGTAGTGCAAAATTACCCTATATGACATAAATTGAATTTCTAAGTATATTAAAAATTCTAAAAAAGAGACATTTCAAAATTACATGAAAATCTCTTCCGCCATCTGAACTGTAAAGATAAAAATAGGATCGAAATTACAGTAGACGCTCTTTTATCCGGCATTTTAACAACCGGCACGCTCTACTAACCGGCATCAGCCGAGCCACACACGGTCGGTTTTTCCCGGTTATGTTCGGGCGGCTCACAGGCCTCGACTGACATTTCCCACCAGTGCAGTGGGCTGCGCGCACCGTTTTCTTAGTCATCCAGTGTTTGTCTAAGTCTGACGAGATACTATACTACAGTATTGTACAGTGCAAGGTACTGTGATGTAACTGTCAGTGAACATTTTAGTTTAGTGTTTTCTACTTTAACCTTTAAATAAATTTCAAGCATACAAAGTATAGCAGTAAAATGTTTTCGAAGCCAAGTACAAGTTCTTCCAGTGCCAATGAGACCGCTAAGCGTAAACGTGTTGTACTCACAATCCAGCAAAAACTAGAGATAGTTAACCGTCTCGAAAAAGGTGAAAACAGAAATTTCACTATGCGTGATTTCAATATTGGTTCATCGTCAATTTATGATGCAAAAAAGCAAAAAGAAGAAATGCAGAAGTTTGCTGCTCAGGCTGAGACAGCCAAAAATACAGAAATAAGACATACCTTGAAGAAACCTAAACTTGAAGTTCTTGATGAAGCCTTGTACACTTGGTTTCGTGCTAAAATATCAGAGGGAAAACCAGTGACTGGACCTTTGATAATTGAAAAAGCTAAACAGTTTCATAGTGACATGAATATGGAGACTAAATGTGTGTTTTCCGATGGTTGGCTACAGAAATTTAAAATTCGACATGGAATCAGGAAGCTGGATGTAGTTGGAGAGAGCAAATCAGCTGATAAAAATTCCGCTGAAGAATATAAGGACACTTTTAGTAACCTAGTTACTCGGTGACAATTAACTTATTGTCAGATTTACAATGCCGATGAAACCGGCCTTTTATGGCGTTGTTTGCCAACGAAAACTCTGGCAGGTGGTAATTAAAAGTGTGCCAAGGGATTTAAGAAAATAAAAACAGATTGACTGTTCTGTTGTGTGCCAATGCATCCGGTGACCACCGGCTAACTCCTGTTGTGATTGGTAAATATAAAAAACCTACAGCTTTAAAGGGAGTAATAAACTTGCCTGTTCATTATGATGCTCAGAGCAATGCATGGATGACAGGTGATTTGTTTAAGAACTGGTTTTCCCCCACATTGTCCCTGAAATGAAGGCAAATTTAAAGAAACGGGGAATGTCAGAAGATAGCAGAGCGCTTTTGTTGTTGGATAACTATAGTGCTCATCCTCCTGCTAACGACTTAATTTCCGGTAATATTTTTGCTGTTTACTTACCACCTAATGTCACTGCCTTGATTCAACCAATGGATCAAGGTGTAATTCAAAATTTAAAGTATCACTATAGAGGTTCTTTTGTACAAGGCCTTTTGAACTCTGACTGTGATGTAACAGATTTCCAAAAACAGATTAATGTCAAAGACGCAATTTTTGCAACTGCCATCGCTTGGAATCAGATTTCAGAAGTGACTCTACAGCGATGTTGGCACAAGCTTTGGCCTATTGATGAAGAACCGGGTCAAGATTTAAATATCAACAGTGGTCAAAATACTGTGCTAGGTTTGGTAGAAGGTGTGCCAAACAACCATTTCACCGATGTACCCCGAGAGGAGATTGTGGACTGGATTGAAATAGACAAAGACGTAGCTGTGGTTGAAGAACTAAGTGAAGAACAAATCATACGAAGTGTTTTGAACCTACAAGAAGCTCCTGTTCTAGAGATGGAATCTGACGAGGAAGAAGGAGCCATCCAAAATGCACCTAAAGTCTCGTGGAAAGAAGCTACTGATGCATTAAATACATTTATAACATTTGCTGAATCCAATAAAAACTACAACTCCACAGAACTTATAAATTTGTGTTTAATCCGAAACGAGTTTTTGAAGAAGAAATACGAATCACAAAAGCAACGCGATATCAGAGACGATTTTTAACACACATGTTTAATTTCGTTCGTAAGACCAGTTTACAGTACATACTGTGTACAACCTTAACTAAACATAATGTACAGTACATATTATATTTGATTTGATTTGGATTTGATTTTATGTACAAACTGTAATGTACAATTAATTTTTTCGTCATTTAGCACTTATATACATATATTACTTTATATTAAATTAAAGGAATGTTCAGCATTTTGTACTCTGTGTTTTTCTTCATAACCTTGTCATGTCAAATATGCGTTTCGTTCATTTGGGTTTGTATAGAGTTAATTTTTTTAGGTATCCCCTTTAAAAACTAGATATGATCGATTATCCAGGAAAATCGGTTATCCGGCATGGCCATGGTCCCAAACGTACCGGTTAAAAGAGCGTCTACTGTAGTCCTATTTGTCCAAATTCCATAACTGGTCTCTGTAGTTCAAAACTAAATTATGGAAAGAATTAAATAATGTAAATCAAATTAAAATCAGCACACCCTTTTAGGCTGTAAAGATATAAACAGACATTTTTGTTTCAAAATTTTAAGTGTGCATCATCGGTTCTATAAATCGGGAACATAATGTGTTCATACAATATTATGCTGTAAGCCACAGCTAAATAAGCCTCAATAACAACTTACACCTATACTTTTTTTTTTTAATTACTGAATAATTGAACATTTGAATCTACTTAATGTACAATAGTTTACAGTGCACACTGTTAAAACAATATTGAACTCGTTGCACTTGTATTCATACACTCACTCTTCAATATTAAATGCTCTTAAAATTTTTAATTATATTTTTTACACAATGTTATGTTAGAATTTAAAACACTTCTAAAAAGACTCAATAGAGGCTTATTGTCAACTAATTGTAACATTTATTTTCATGAAATGTTTTTCAGTCACAAAAACCCCTTGGTACGGACAGCATGTGCAAGACTATTGACATGTGTTGTAGCGATGAAGACACCTTCAGAAATTTTAAAACATAACTATCTGAGAGAAACTTGTAAGAGAATCTTAGAATCAGCTGCTATACTTCTAAATGACCACAATTTAGATACAAGGTTAGATTAACAAAATAAATAAATGTTTTAAATTGCTTAAGTAAAATTTTTCAGAAAATTCTTATTGTTTTTCAGAACGGCTGCAAAAAAATTATTTTATCGATTTTTCCAAGAAGAGGATTTTGAAGAAATTTACTTCACTGAGGTTGACGAAAAACTAAGAAAACCTATTGAAGGGGCATTAGTACTACTAAAATATATGGTAAGAAATGGTGCACTTCTGATTTTTTGGTGATCAGTATACCTTGAGCAAATTATGTATTTATATTATTAGAATCTTTATCATTGTTAAAGTTTCTAGGATTCATTCTTGACAGCAAACTATCTAAGTAGAGCACATTAATGAACTGTGTAAAACACTCATTTCAATAATTTTTCTACTTAGGACATTGACATTGGCACAGTTCTATTTAGAACACATTCTGAAATTAACATAGTCTATTTAGGTTTACTGTATTTTCTTCTCACTTAAATATGGAATTATTGCTCTGTAGAGGAAATTCACAGAGTATATGACTCAAAGGGTCTTCAGTTTATAAAACAGTAAAAATCATGGCTTCTTTGGGCCGTCAAGATTATTGTAGTAATGCATTTTTATAAAACTAGGTGTTTTCACCTTTCCTTGTATGTTCATTTTTGAAGTAATTTTATATTAAAAATAATAAATATTTTTTTGACTCAAAACACTGATGTAAATACATGCAATATGTAATATGACTTCTGTGGCCAACATTTGATTTGTTATATTGTTTTATATTTTAAATATTTTATTTATTTATATTAATCTATGTCACTTAATTTGTGACTTTGTATGTATGTTTTATGTTTATAGCTTGAAACTTGTTTTACTCTTTTGAGTTGTTGCAAAATAATATAAATTTTCAAATGCAATAGAAATAAATAAATAAATAAAATTTAAGTGGTAACAAAGTTTTAGAATTTGAACAATATCAATCATTGCAATGGAAATAATGAGACGATTATTCAATTCCACAAAACAGCTTTAATTGCGACATATGTTTCGCCATTAGACATTTTCAAGCAACTAAATTGAAAACAAAACAAGTCTAAACTAAAAATGTGAGACAAAAGGAAAGGTTAGAGTAAAGGGGTTGAGAAATGACAAAAGAAAGGTCAATGATCTAACCTGTGGGATGTAAGTGGGGGTGTTTTAGAAAACAAAGCTGTTTTGTGGAATTGAATAATTGTCTCATTATTTCCTTTATCATGGAATTCCATCATGCACCGACTGTTGTAACATTAAATTATAATTATTGCAATTTCAACGTTATCTGTCTTCTATTATAATTAATTTCAATACTCTCCTAAATAATTAGATAATAAAGTATAAAATAATCATCAACGATCAATAATTCATGAAATAAATATTTGCCATGTAACTAATTGATATGTTGACAATATTAGTAATTATCTACCCTAAAGTTAGAGTGAATAACTTGGGAGTTCTTTGCTTAACAGTAGCAATATTTGATAGAAAATTTATTTACACGTGACTACATTTTTTTATCAGTAGACTGAGGATTTTTTACCAGTTCACACGTAGCACATTAATTTCGGAAGAGAACAGGAACATTGATCATTGTAGTTCTTAAAAGTTGAATCTAGTCCTAATTTGTCTAGATTTATTTGTACAATTTAGAGGAGAATTGGAAAAATAAGTAGGTTTGTGAATCAAATAAGGATCTGGTTTAATAAAGTAATCCCATTAGTAAAGTACTTAGTGCAGCACAGTATTGTAATGAAATTATAATGGGTATGTGTTCATAGTCATTTGCCACCATCCCAGTACTGTTAATACTGTTTAGGTCTAGTGATGTTTAATTAGCAGTGTAGTTAAAATACCATATAATTTAAAATTTCATCAAAATTCAAACAAGGTTTATGGATAGGCAAAATGGTTCTGCTTTCATGTAGTTGTGAATTTAACCTTCGATATCATGTCGTCTGTACATAAGCATGATAATGTGCACAAAAATAAAAATAGGAACATTGTTAGGAATTAGGATATGAGTCTAAGTTCTTTTTAAGAAGGCAGAATGAAAACAATTATTGTGACAGACCTGAAAAACTGATAATATTGCTTACCTTGCAAGCAAGGCAGATATCATTGATGCTACAATGATATAATATATATATATATATATATATATATATATATATATATAACCCTTGGGTGGGAGGAAACTTGGTCAGTGGATCAAGATTGATTAGCCAGAAGGACTTGGCGAGTAAGAGCTTCCTAGGAGTATTGAGATTTCAGACGAGCATTAACAACAATGCAAGCACAGTGAGCAAACTTCGTGTATAAACCTTGTAATTATTTCAGAGACAATAAAATATAACATAGAATCAGATCTGTGAGTCACACAAATTAGTCATTCTGGATTCATAGTAATTAAGAAGATTAACCCATTGGCCTAGACATACGGAACTGTTCCGTATAGTCCCTGAGCAGCCCACTAATAGACATACGGAGCTTCTCCGTGTCCTGGAAAACAACGTTCTTTATTATTATTAAGCGTAGGTTGACGTAGTTCCGAATAAATCCATTAGATGGCAGCAGCGTCCACTGAAAATGCTTTCCATTTTATTGTGAAAATTACGATTAAATGTAATTAAATTGCACTTTTTTATGAGCAGTGTTCACACGCTGTCCCAGTGAAACCTTATAAGCGATGCGTGTGATATAAGCTAGATTTATTCGGTTTATATTACGATATCGTTATTATACTTTCAGAATATTTAGATTAGCCTACTTGATGTTGGCAACACTTGTAAGCAACGTAACAAATAAACATATGACTTCTGTGTTCTGATTAGGTTATAAACATTTGTTTTGTTTACTGTTTTAGTGAATACTTACCTTATGCCGTGTTTCTTTTGAGTTTTTACACAATGAATAAGGAAATTACGCCGGATTCAGAAATTGAGAGAATGTTATTGGACAGTGACTAAGAAGATGGTGATTTCGAAAGTGATATAGACGAAGATATATCGAAAATATCCCAAGAAATGCTGAATGCGGATTTGCAAGTGGAAAGTGAGACCGGTAGTTGTGATGAAAGTGAGATTTTCTCGGTTCAAACCACCGCACTTCATAAAGAAAATAAATTCTACTGTACATAAAAATACGAGTTTTGTTGTAAACAAAGATGTTTTTGTGTAGAGAATTAAAAGGGTTATCAAGTTATATACCTTAATTATTATTTTTTTAATGGTAACTAAAAACCGTCAGCTTTTTTTTTGTTTTTTTTTCATAAATTGTTATTATCAAATAAAAAATATAGAAAATGGTTATTGTACATTAACTTATATTTGTTATAGAGAGAATTTAATTTAGAATAAAATGGTGAAAAGAGAACTAAAATCACAATTACAAGTAATAAAGAACCATTTATTAGATAACTGAATCACAGATTTATTTAGTTTAAAGTTAAAGAACCCAGGTAGTTAATTAAAGACCCCTTGATCTATCATTCAATATAACATTTCCTACAAGGGCAAAGAAAACAAATTCTGGGCATTAAATTTAAAATATCTGCTTGTACAATGGGCTCTGGATAAGTACCATGGTGACACCCATTAACTTGTTTTAATTCTGGTATGTTCTAGTTGAGCACTGTATATTATATCCTTGCATTTAATTACATGCTTCAACAATTGTATACCTATCAACATACCTGCTATTATATTATGTTTAATGATTGTATTAAATTCTTTGATTAGATGAATATTTTGAAATAGGGTAGGCTATCTGCTTGCATATTTACTTGTTTTGTATCTACTGATAACTATGAATATATCAATAGCAACAATTAATTCAGTCTTCCATCTTTATCCATCATCAGTAATAATTCCATGCTCATTTTAGTGACCAGTTGGGAATTAATTTAATTATTTAATTACATGTATAAAAATAACTGTAATAATTACTAAAATGTATTGTTTTACAGAAGCAATAAAATGGGATTCTGTTTTGATTTTCAATTGTGACGCAAGTATTGAACATATCATACTATAATCTGGAAAACAAGAAGATTTAAGACAACTGTATCCAACAATGGAAAATGAAACTACATGTGCAATTAAAGGCCCAAACCAGATATAAAACAGAAGATCAAATCAACATATGTGGTCAATTAACCCAATTTAGTTAAATTATCATAACTCAATTGCAATTACATTGAACATTTTTATAATTGCACCAAGTGTAGTCAACTATTGCTTTTTAAATTGATACTATAAAAAGATTATTAAAGTGCTTAAAAACTATGAATTAATTTAAAGCTAAAAACCATTATTATTATTAATATAAGAATTAAGATTTAAACTAAACGTAAGAATTAAAGAGAAGCTATATAAAATGTGCAAGCAACTACATCACAACTAATCTCCATAGTAAAAAAGAGAGGGAGGGTAAGAAGTCATTTATAAATCAAATATTTAACACATTTGTTTAAACTTTCAAGAATTTTCTAAAGTTTGTCCTATAGACTTATAGACGTGCTTAAATAGATAATTTTCTTGTTGATTACAAAATATTTATAATATAATAAATACTAAAACTTAAATAGTTTTCTTCAATATTACTACGGGCAGATAAAATGCTATTATTTAGATACGGTCGGAATGTATCTAGATTCAACATTTGCCAAGACCGCTAAATCCTTCAGATAGAACTGTGACATTAAATCCATAGTTAGTTACAGAATTCGAGACTGATAAACTTAGGAACACACTCATGAATAAGCAACAAGGAAGGCTTGATTAAGAATGTTACATTGAAGTATGTATAAAACACACATTAATTTTATAACTATAAAACAGATGTATTTCTTTTCTTAACAAATTCCAAAAAATTCTGCTACTACCATGTAACAAAAATTCTACCACGTAGTAAGATTTTGATCCGGAAACCAAAATGTGTGGTGGTGGTGTGTGGTGGTGGTGTGTGGTGGTGGTGGTGTGTGGTGTGTGTGTGTGTGTGTGTGTGCGCGTGCGTGTGTTCATGTGTGTGTGTGTATCACTGATAGCTCAAAAACAAAAACTTTTCAATGACTAATCTAATTTTAATGAAACTCTGTACAAAAATCGGATATGAATAACCTAGACATTATAAATCATCAAAAACCATTCAGAGGAAACCATGTTTATTTTAATTTTGAAACATTAAAATTCACCTTCACCAACATTCTAATATATAATTAATAATTAATATTTATTGAAAAGGGATCCTAAATTGTAATTTTCTATAAAGTAATAGACTAATGCTGAGTTAGCGAGATCATTAACAGGTAAACTTAAACTTTGTACATCATTTTATTTTTAATAAACATGTTATATAACATTAAGCTTACGTTGCGTTGATTAATTTATCGCCTGAGACCGTGTCCTCATCGCCATCCTAACAGATTTCGGCCAATGTGGATGAAGTCTCCAGCCAGCAGGAACTCTGATTTTTCAGCAGAGGGGGTTTTCTGCCGCCAAAAAGCGGGTGACGACCACAGGTGAATGTATTTCAACATGCAGTGGCAAATGGTAGGGTATATTTGCTACAAGCAATGTTTTTTGGAAGTTTGATTATATTGTTTAATATATAATGTTATATTATATAATATCAAATAAATTGTTTTGAGTGTTAAAAATAAAAAATAATTATATACACGCTGAAATTTGACCATCAGGCTAAGTATGTCTAAAAAAACAAAATTTCAAAAAATTTCTCTTCAATACAGTACTTTTCATTTAAATAACCCCATTAGAAGTAGTAAAGTCACAAGTCTAAAAATTCACTGCCCAACCCAATCCAATAGCCTGGCATACATTATTTATAAACAGTTTGGGCAACACTGCCGATATAGCCAATGTAACCTTCCCATACAGTTAGCAGATTAATTTTCACGTATTCGTCCAGCAAGTAAATGATGTGAAAGTTCTCTTTGTGTTTTTGTTACCTCACTCCCGTGGAATTTATTTTAAACAACTGGTAAGTTATTATATAATTTCAATTAAACTAATACGTTCAGATTTAACTTATATTTTTGTACAAAAAAAATTGTGACTATAAAAACAACGGAGTGGAGTAGAGGCCTTCCAAAGTTGCAAATCCTCACTCCCGTGTCCACAGTTTTCTAAGGGAGTGAGATTTGTGGCAGGGTTGTGAAAATTATTATCGTGACTCATACTAAAATATCTATTTATTTACTATTTTATGTGTTGCTGTTCACATTTTTGTAGGAAACCTCAAGATATTTGTTGGCAATGATAAAACTGTTCATTGATTTTAAATAAAATGATACCTACGTTCCATAGAAACGGAATTGGCAAACTTCTCATGTTTTTTTATGGCACAAGTTTTAAATAAAATTTAATTCAAACTTGTAGTGCTTTATTATCAAGTATGTTCTATTTCTAATAATATTTTATATAAATTATTATAGACATATTGATCATTTTATTACCTAACTAACAGCCTGTAAGCAGTAAGCAATTCATGTCTACTCGGCTGTTACGACAGAGATGAATTGCTAGCTTTATTTTACAAACGATTTTAAACATACTTACTTACCTATTTTATTAAGACAGCTAATAAATCTTTGTTATACGTAATTGAATAAGTATTTTTATTTATTTTCAGATAAATAATGGCGCCTAGAAGAGAAGAAACCTTGAAAAAGAAGAGAGAGGCTGAGCAACTGAGGAGAGAAAAAATTAAAAATTATCCTGCTCTAAAAAAACTGCAGCAAGAAAAAAAAGAAAAAAATTAGAATAAAAAAACAAGTTAAACTGGTTCGAGATAATATGACAAACTGAGAACATAGGATAGCAAAAAAGATGGCGGTGATGCCAGAAAACATCATATGACAACATAAAACGGAGGAAACAAAATTACTCTGGTGGTGGTAATATCCTTAGTAGTGCTACTACCCTTATTAGTACTAGTTGCGAATCAACTCCCAAACAAAATTTCTTAAACGCCTTGGCGAATAAGAAAAGAAGACGAAACCGGGAAAAAAAGTGCAGGGAAATTGAAAAATGAAAATGAATCTCTGCGAAGAAAACTGAGCACGCTGAAGAAAAGACAGTACCGCCAGACTAACACTGCAAAAGATGCCCTTTCTCCTGGAACCAAAGTTAATAACATAATGAAAGTTGGAGATAAAAAAATAATAGCTCGACCACTTTTGTTTGCTGAGACCATTGAACAAAATTTAACGCAGGGATTTAAGTCAATGAAAAGAAACATTCATAAGAACGTGCTTAAAATTTTGTTGACGTTGAACAGAAAAGTATATAAAAGATACCGTATTTTAAATCAATTTAACGTTATTTCAACCAAGCTGTTTTCAAAATCTAGTAACAGCTTCCAGACAAATTATTCAAGAGTAAAGAAATTAAAATTCGCAATACAGAGAGACATGATTTCCTTTTTTGAAAGAGACGGTGTTCCGCAAATGTGTCCCGGCAAAAAGGATTGCATTACCTATAAAAAAGTTAAAAAACAAAAAAAAAGCTTCTTCTATTACTTGAAAAAACTATATGAAAAATTTTGTGAAAACCATGCTGTCAAGATTGGTTACTCAACGTTTTGTATGCTGAAACCATTTTGGGTGATTGCACCTAAAATTAAAGATAGAGTTACTTGTGCGTGCAAAATCCATGCTAATATTGAATATTTAGTATCAGCCCTTTTCAGTGCTGGTGCTATTGATAAGATAAGTTCTACAGAAAAATCTTGTCTGTGACACAAACAGTGTTGCTTGTTTGCAACGTAGCTGCACTGCTTGCAGCGAATCAACAATGCCGTATTTTATTGAACAAGACAAACCAATTTCTTACTACAAATGGGTTACAAAGAAGGAGGAGGTATTATCAGAAAAAGGCAAAAAGACAGTAAGTCATGTAAAAAAAGAACAACTTCATTCTACTCTATTAGAAACCATAGATACATTCGAAGCGGAAATAATAAAATACATGTTCCAAAAAGGAATTGTAACCCATCATGGATTAATATTTATATTAATATAAATATGAATAATATTTATTACTAATAATATTATTTATTACCAAATTTATACTTTCAAGTATTATTTTTCGCCAATCTTGCAGAAATCGTTCTCTTTAAGTTTTACATTTTTTAATAATGATCTTTTGAGGCTGTTTATATAATTATTAAAAAACTAGTAATATTTTACTTTTTAACATTGTAAGAATTTTGTGTACCTAACAAAATGTTTTAGATGTAGATTTTTACTTTTTAATGATCTTTTGAGGCAGTTTTTATAATTATAAGAAAGACTAGGTAATTTTTAACATTGTAAGATTGCATGTACCTAACAAAATGTTTTAGTAGGGTTAGGTACAATGTTAATTTTTCACTTTTTTAATGATTTTTGATAGGCTGTTGTAATAATTTAGTATTAGATAGGCTAGGTAACCTTTTAAATTCTCTAATTCTTACGTCTAAAATATGTGGACAAAATATAACAAGTTCCTAGCTAAAAGAAAACTCAAGTTTTTTAAATTATTTATACCTTATTCTCACTCCCCTGGCACCATTCTCTCTCCCTTGATTTCAGTTACAAAAAACGGCTATACCTAACAACGGGATTATATAAATGAGCGACTGGTTAAAGTTTATTATTTAAACGCACGTAAAGGAAATATCTACGGGAAAAAAAATTGCAAAAATTCAAAGTTTACATTAGAATATACTTGTAAGACAATTGCCCAAAAATTCTACAATGCCCCATCAATCACATATCATAAATGACTAGTTACATAAAATAAATTAACATGTTTAATATATAATAGTATCTATGGATAACTCAAAGTTCTAGACAATTTTATTAAAAGTCAAATAGGTTTCACCACTACATTTCCAAGTATAAAGGGAGGGCTACATGGGCAGAAACAACAACTGGAACTGGTTTCTTGTAACGGTTCCACTGGTCGAATAGTTGCAACATGCAACCGGTCCAACATATAGGACGTAACCAGCCTCTGAAACCTTATCGAATGTAATGAAACATCCATTGTTACTTTACAACTAGTTGAAAATGGCAATGTAAGTGAAACGCTGTATCCTTTTAAATAGAGAGCAGCTTTTAAAAGTTGTAATGTTGTTGTTCCAAATAATTTAATAACTTCAGCAGTAGCATCAAATAAATAGAAAAAGTATTTCAAAACAATAGCTCATGAAATAAAGTATAATCACAAATAGGCCTACCGTATATGTATAAAATATCTGTTGTGTAATGTTTATCAGAATCCTAATTATCGGTTAGTTCAATATTATCAAATTAAAAATAATCAAACATTCACTCATGAATATTGCAAATTATTATTTGTTTCTATTTCAATAAGAATTCATTAGAATTCTTCTTTATTAGTTTTGATTCAATAATATTATACACGTTTATCAAGCTATAATTTTAGTACATTAATTATAAATTAAAAGTATTCAGGAGAGAGGGAACAAAATGTCTTATTCCTGATAGTAGGATGCGGAGGCAGAAAGCCTCTTTTATATTTATGATATTACAAAAACAACTGTGCAAGCAACACTCTATTCATTACTACATAGCTTACTTAAAATGGTAATTGTTTACTGTGACTGATACTGATTTTAAAGCGATTTATTTTTTTTTTCCATGATCTACATACCTTATTTATTAATAACAGAATAAGTTTTCAATGCAGAGCTAACTTTTTCACCAAAAAACCACGATTTCAAAACAACTGCATTTATAGATCACCAAAGTCAAGCAACATTCGCTTAAGAACACGCGCATAATTTAAAATTTGCGTACAAAAATATTTTAACACGTAATTGAAATTATGTTGTTGTTTTTTTCGTGAAAAAATTAGCTCCACGTTGAAAATTTATTTTATTATTAATAAATAAGGTATGTAGAACATGATTTAAAAAAATGACTAAATGCATTTAACAAAACCTTGAATAAATCGTATGACAAAAGAAACAGGAAATATACAAAATGCAAAGATGTATACCGGTATTAATGTATTGGAAATGTAACTACTAGACTATCGTTCAAACAAAACTATTTTTCAACCAATCTAAGAAAAAGAAGAAGAGTTTATTTGAAGTAGTTCCATTGGAACTGTTGCAACTAGAACCATTTCAAAACATGCGAATATTAAGTACATCTTTAGTTCCAATACCAACAGGTTACGTTGGGTCAGGTATTGGTAATTGTTTAAAATTACTTTGTCACCTCTAACTTCATTAGTATTTAGATGTTATCAACAATGGACTACAAACGACAGATAAACATGTTTGAAGGCCCGGAACAACTAGAAAATACACAGGGTCAAAGTCTTATCAATGCTGTGATATGAAATGATCCTTTGCAGTCAGTTCTAATGGCTTCGTGTTCTGGTTTCAATCCGTTTAGCTACGAAAGGTTTGGCCAGGTGGATATATATATAGCTACCTGGCCAAACCTGTCATGATAGCCTATATAATTATCTCGCAAAGTAAGCAGTTTATTAACTTAAATAAACATACGAAAGGTTTGGGCTGGTGGATGGGTCAGTTCTAATGGCGTCGTGTTCTGGTTTCAATCTGTTTCTGAGCGACAATTGTGAGCTAACTTTAAGTAAGTTTATAGTGATTACTGAAAATAAAGACACTTTGCACAATTTTTTACAGAAACACAGTGTTTTGCCGAAATCAAAAAAATTTCCAGAGTGTGGTAATGACATGACTCTAAATGAGGAAATAAGTCAGTTTTCCTATATTTACTAACATAAAAATGTCAAATGTCTTCATACTAAAAAAGTTAGAGGTAACAAAGTAATTGTAAACAATTACCCAGGTTTTATTTGCAAATAGGGAAACTAAATTGGTAAATATGGAGAGATGTTGTCTGATCGATTTAAGTGCAAAATCTCAGTAATACTGCTTTAAAATAGCGTTTTTTTTCAATAAAATAAAATTTAATGAACAAAGCTAGTTTTTTATCTCTCACAATTCATTATTTACTTAACAATCTATGAAATTGACAAATTTTAACATATTCATTCCGGTTGCCATATTGAATTTACTTGGGAGGCACATGCACACTTCATTCAGTTTTACATGTTGATATTACTACGCTTCTACGATATAAGATTCCGGATGACTAGGTCTCTGAAACCCAGACCTAGTAAAAGAACTATAGGTCAAGATATATATATATATATATATATATATATATATATATATATATTGACCTTCCTTGACCTGTAGTTCTTGGTAATTGTTAACAAAAAAATTCACTGCTTTTTTCCAATTTTTTTTTTTAACATGTTCTAGATACCTTATTTATTATTGATAAAATAAGTTTTCACCAAAGAGCTTTTTTCATGGAAAAAAAACATAATTTCAACTTTTCTAGGTTAAGGTCCATTAAGTGAGTTATGCATTAAAATATGTATGTATGCAAATTTTTACCTTAAAAGGTTAAATAAGGTGGCTATATATATATATATATATATATATATAACCTGACCTTGTTATATGACATGACAGTTCTTCATAGTAACAGTACTTAAAACAGACCTATTTTCGGCAAGGAATATTACAGATATGATTATTCCAAGTGTCATTACAAGACTAGCCATGTAAGTCTACATAAAACAGCTAGGCCTACTTGGTTCTTATGCGATTGAGAATGAAAAAACTCCTTACCTAAGTTGGCCACAAAATTACGCTCTAGGTTTAAAACTTGCAATCCATCAAACATCACATTAAAATTGCTTCTTTTTTATTCAAATATTTCAAACTGGGGTCCTAATTTGAATGAATTTAATTTACCAAGTTATAGAGTAACTGGTGATGCATTTCATATATTAATATTTAATTATAACACTAAATTCGTAAACAAAATATACAAAATTACCTTATAAGATCTTTGTACTTTAATTACAATTTTAACTTTAACCTTCAATCACAACCCAAATCCAAATTACTTAAATTCAAAATTGTCTACTGTACACAGTACACGCTACTGACGCTACACAAGTACACAGCTACACACAGTACAGTACACAGCACTCACACTCAGTAGTAGTCGGTACTCACTACTCAACTCAGTCAGAGTCAGACTAGTCAGACAGTCAGTACATGCCTACAGCCTACATGCGGTATAATTAATTGTCGATAGAAGTTCGTTGTCGCTGCTTGCTAGAAAGAAATACAAAAATTAAGACAATATAGTTCCACAAATTGCCGCTCGAAACGTCCTAAAAAAGTTGTCTGAACATTGTTTTAAATAATACTACATGGTTAAACTATAGTAAAAGCAGAAATCTTGTATGAGTGACAAAATATTCAGATGATCAGTGGTAGGATAAGATAGAAAATGATTAAAATTCCCATTTAAAGCCATTAAATTGTTTAAAAAAATTACCGTATAACATGCACATTAAAATTACTAGCTGTAGCTTACACCCTATAAAGTGAATTACAAATATAATATTAGTAGCAATGGTAATCTAATTTCATTCAAATTTCATATTGAGTTTTCATAACATGGTGCATATGAAGAAGACACATTATGACAATTTCATGATGCAACTGTTTTCTTACATTTACTTTTATAATAATTGAGAAGTAGCTTGAGTACTAACAAGACTACGGTGATGGTAACGTAACTGAATTAAATAATATCCAGAAAGATCTGCAACTGTTGCTCAATTTCGTATGACCATATGGTATGAATTATAATATGACTACCAGCCACCTTCAAGACATCGGCTAAATTATCGACATCTACCGTTACTTGCTAGCCGGCCCGCCAGGATGGAGAAAAGCACTTCAAATTCTACCCTGACCATAGAATTAAACTAGACATCATTAGCAGCTATTGGGAGGCTCGACATTATTAAATGGCTGGAGAGCCAAGAACAAGTGTTGGTGAAGTAAATTAAATATATATTATCAATTTATAATGCCTCAACCCATTTCTTTTGTCGGTTACATAATTACAACAATTGTACAAGGAATAAATATTTTACAACTAAGATAGTTTGAAATAATATATAGAAAGATAGATAGACACTAGGACATGTACGTGGTTTATATTTACAAATTAAAACTTTTTATTTACATTTTTTAAACTAATATTATACTAACTATACGAAAAGTATAACATTACAATACTATGCATATAAATAACTAAAAGGGAAAAACAGCTGATACTACATGTAGATTGTAGTTTGATTTGATAGTGGAACCAAGATAGCCAATGGAGTAGTGGTACCCACTTTAACCTGGTCAACAGAATAACAGAATCCAGTGTTTGTGTTCTCAAGCTTTTAACGTTTTATTTAAATTGTTCACTGAAGTTCAAACTTTTATGTTCTGTGATTTTAATATCATTAATAATTAGCATTTTGTATGCATGTGATGTTTCCTGGACTATATATTTCATAATTTGGTAGCTGGTTATTTTAATGGTAAGGGAAAAAAAATTGTTTTATGCTCATGCCAAGTAGCCTACTTAAATTTCAAGTTAACCTATCATAATTACAGGTTGTTAAGACACTTTGTCCTTGTGCTATTAATGTTGCAAAATAATGTTAATATTGTTTAGAAGGTTATTAGAAAGAATTTAATGTATTCCAATCATAAGATTTGTCTAGTGTAATAGACCTGATAATTTAATTAAAAAATATAGGTCTTAGGCCTAGCAATAGTACATTTATCTAATTACAAATACAGTACCATGTAACTCTAGAAAATTACTTCAATTGATTGAACAAAGGGTAAATATGCATTGATGTTGTCCAATCGATTTTAGTACGAAATATTGGCAATTGGTCTTCCAAATAGCATTTTTTCGATCATTTCAATACCTACTTCTTTACACAAAGCATTTCACTTACCTATTATCATTCACAATATTTCTGTCATCCGAAAACAGTGATTTAAAATGACTATTTTATCGCATTTGGATGTTATTTTGACGGTAAATATGGAGAAAGGTTGTCCGATCGATGTAAGTGCAAAATCTCGGCAATTCCGCTTCAAAATAGCATTTTCCATCTTGTAGATAGCCGACTCATTTTCAACCCAAGTGGTTTTTATCTCTCACAATTCATTACCGGTATTTACTTAACAATCTTAAAGTTGACAAATTTGTAACATATTCAATCGTATAGCCATATTGAAATCACTTGTGGGGCGCATGCACACTTCATTCACTTCTACAGTTGGATCACTCGTTCTTGGCACTTGGGATATTGCACGAAAACCTAGTTTTTACCCCCACCATAAATGGCGTGTTTCTCTGTTACTCCTTTGTGAAGATTGTAGCTTCTAGCTTCTAGCCAGGTTTTACTAAGCTGTACTAGCCTTACACCCAGGCCATTGTGTAAACCTCAAGTGCCAAGAACGGTTGATCCTACTATACAGGTTGATATCAATATGCTTCTATGATATACTCATAAGATCTTGATGACTAGGTCTCTGAACCCCAGATCTAGTAAAAGAACTATAAGTTAAGTAAGGTAAATATATACAGGGTGTTTATAAAAGAACTCCTTGATTTAAAGTTTTATTAGTACACAGTAAAGTTAAATTAATAGTTATTAAACCTATATATTATTAAAGAGAATGTTCTCAAGTTTTTTTTTCATACCTAATAAAGTTCTATATGAGCACCATTTGTTGCCCTGGCCACGTCTAAACGATATTCAGTTTCTTTCCAAGTATTCAGCAGCATATCAGGCGTGATGGATGCTACAGCTTCAACAATCCTCTCCCTCAGATGAGCAATGTCACGGATCTTCTCGGAATACACAATGTTTTTTACATGTCCCCAAAGGGAAAAATCTAGTGGAGTCAGATCTGGGCTCCTTGGTGGCCATGCAAGTGGCCCACCAATCCACCTATTAGGAAAACACATCACGGACACGGTTGCTGTAGTGAGGTGGCGCGCCATCTTGCTGGAAGAAAATTGGTCCCTTTTCTTGTTCAATATCATCTATTTGTGGGAAAACGTATAGTTCTAACATATCACAATAAATGTTCCCATTAATTGTTTTCTCTGCGAAGATGAAAGGTCGATGATACGATCATGCATCAATCCACACCATACATTGACTTCGGGCGAGTCTCGCTGATGTTCTATGAATTCATGCGGTGGCTCTGACCCCCAAATCCTACAATTGTGTCGATTGACAGACACACTTACGTGAAATGTCGCCTTATCAGAAAACATGACATTTTCCAGGAAGTTCTCATTTTCTTCAATGCTGTCCAAAATGAAGACTGCGAAATCGACTCTTTTCACATTGTCAGTGATCTTGATTTCATGCAGAAGTTGAATCTTATATGCACGTAATTTAAGCCTCTTTCGCACCACTTTATACACTGTAGACTTAGGTATTCCCAACTCCAAACTTCGTCTTGCCAATGACTTTTTAGGGCTACGAGTACAAGACATACGGATTCGTTCCACATTCTGTTCAGAGACTGAAGGCCTACCCGGTGACTTCCCTTTTAAGACACTACCTGTTTCCTGAAACTGATTATACCGATTGAGAATAGTTTTGTTAGTAGGTGCAACACCGCCATATTCACGTCTATAATTACGCTGAACTGTGATCGAATAAACCAAATCACACATTGAGCTTTTTCCTGTGGCTTAGCCATGACTGTTGAATAGTGACTGGCCGGCGCTCTTCTCCACCACACTCGCTCCAAGGTCATGCATGGGTGCCAACTGCGATCGAATATTAGCCAAAAAATCTTGACAATATACTGAAACTCAAGTTCGAAAACCGAAAGTTTATTGCTGGTTTCGTTTTTTAATTTTTTTTTTTTAAATCAAGGAGTTATTTTATAAACACCCTGTATAATGACCTTCCTTGACCTGTTGAAACTCTCCGATATCAAAGAGGAGTAATTCACACTTAATATACGACATCATTGATATTGAATGATATTTAGTTTACCAGTTCTTAAAACAGAACTATTTGCACAGAATAAAAAAAAAATTGATAGATTTTACTTAAAAGTTATGAAATATTTTTTGAAATTACCTCAAAATGCCATAGAACAGTCATTTTAAATCGGTGTTTTCAGAGAGAAATAATTGTGAAAGATAAAAAGTGAAATGATACATCAAAAAGAAGTATCGAAATGATAGATAAAATGCTATTTTGAAGAGGAATTGCCGAGATTTCGTACTGAAATTGATAGGACAAAACCTTTCCCTATAGTAACCATTTCAACAACTTTTTTCATCAATTTTAAGTAAAATCTATTGATGGTTTGTGTTTTTCTTCATCTGCGAAAATAATTCTTTTTTAAGAACTGTCAATTCTGTAAAACCAGGTCTGGATATACACACATATATATATATATTGTACATTATCATCGGATTTTATTATTAAAAATTTGAAAATCGTTAACTATTTACCTTCTATTCAAACAATCAGTTCATATTTTTTGTCGGAAGACACTTTTCGAGTTACAAAATATATTATTGTTGTAGAAATTAAGAAATATAAAAGTACAAAATCCAACATTGCACATATATTTACCTTACTTGACCTATAGTTCTTTTACTAGGTCTGGTAAGGTAAATATATACAATCCTTCAGAGACCTAGTCGTCATGAATCGTAAATCATAGAAGCGTAGTAATATCAACCTGTAAAACTTAATTAAGTGCTCAGGTGTCCCACGACTGAATTCAATATGGCTATTAAATTCAAGATATTAAAAATTGTCCAATTTCAATGATTGTTAAGTAAATAATTAATTGTGAAAGAAAAAACCCACATGCTTTTTAAAGAAGTATCGAAATGATGGAAAAAATGCTATTTGGAAGACGAATTGCCGATATTTTGCACGAAAATTGATTGGACAACATCAATACATATTTACCGAATAAAGTTATATTGGAAGACTAAGGCCCACATTTATGAATCTATTCTTCCATGTTTCTAATTGTAAGTGAATGATGGGTTAAGGTTTTATAAGGTTAAAAAGACTTAGGTTATGTAGGATTATGTTGAAAGTTGTTAAATGTAGGCCTAACCAACTCATGGGTATAATGTATTTATTGGACCACAATTAAAAGATGCTACATAATTTGTGAAGAATCTTTAAGTTTAAACCATATCTTTTAAAAAAATTTAGGCTATGTATTTCACCATACTGTTCATTTTTGTACTCCGACAAAATAAAAATAAAAGTACGAAATATAGAGATAATTTAGTTATGTAAAATTGCAATAGGAATTGACAAGTTCATGTGTAACCATTTCCTAAAGCCACTTTTAAGCCTAATTAAATAATAAAATTTAATGAATCGATATAGATACTAATTTTTAACTGTAACTTCAACATAAAAATTCGAAAATATGTTAATAAATAAGAGAAGTTATATTCTTCACATTCACCACAGTGCTCATTGAACATCTATTAACTATATTTTAACATCAAACGTCAAGATTCACATGGTAAATATAGAATGTACATGCCGATTGAATTTAGTAGCAAAAATCATGAAATAGTTTATTATCCACCTTAATTTGAAAGAATTAGATCATATTTGATGTCGGGAAGACACTTTTGAAGTACCAAAATAGTGTAAATAAACGTACTTTTTATGAGATCTTGTGTTCGAATTTTTTCTTCTATCTACCAAAATAGGTTTAGTAGAAAAAAAGAAATCTAAAAGTACGAAATTCAGGTGAGGTTACGAATGCTGACATCAATATAAATGACTACATTATACTATTTACCTTGTTTGTCATTAATCACATGTTTTATATAGTTATAGTTTATACATTTCATTTATAGTTGGAGTTACAAATCTCCCTAAAGACAGCTCCTTTACCTGTGTCATATAGTTTTTTTGTTTTTTTTTTTAATCATAACCAGAAGCTCAGAAAAGTTAATAAGTTACATTTTATTTACTATTTAAAGAGGAACAAGAAGTCTTGAACTCTCAACCAAGATTGATTGAAGTATCAGGTCTTACCAATTCCAATGGCTGGTACTTGCAACTTACCTTTATTCCCTTACCAGTTATTAAATACTTAATATGTTGTAGTTGACCTTCAGTTTACCTGATTTTAGTTTTTAATCTAAGTCTTGTCCTATAACATTTGGTAGTCTACAATGAAGAGAGAGTATTAGAAATGGTGTTGGAACATGAGAAGTCTACAAAGAAGCTATCTGTGATGAGAAAAAAAAAATCAAATATTGCATGATAAATGACATGAATTTTCAGTAGGTGGGTTTAGAACTTTAATATTTTGAATTTGCAAATATTATTCTGTAGTGTTATAATTATAACAGTTTAGATACTAAGTTAAGGATAGAAAAGTACACCAAGAATGAAAATAATTTTCAAATTGGTAAAGATTCAAAATTGACTGTGGCTCATTATTAAATAATGTTATTTAATTATATATTTATGTATAAAAAGCATTATTTTCTAAAAAACACTGCTTTAATAGAAAAGAAGATAACATTGTTATTATGACCCATAGCCAATTTTTATTTTAAAATTCTGTGTTATTTGTCACTTGTTCATAAGATTTCTGTTAAACCTACCTCAGTAGTTATATTTTTTTTAGAAATTTGTGTGGTGATTGTTTCTGAGGATGACAACTTCCTCATTAAAGTGATACCTTGTTTTGTTTTCATATAATCTCCACCTTGTTCTGGTGTTTTCTTGTAGTGAAACTCTCTGGGGCTTATGTACAGTGATATGGACCCAAACTGGATGAACACTTTTTTTGATGGAGGGCTAGATTCCTCTCTTTCATCTTTACTCTCAGGTTTTTCTTCACAAACCTTTGCTTTTTTCCCGAACCTTTCGCTATTAGAGTATCCAAAGGCTATGAGTCTTTATTTAATGTTCTCTTCTTCCCTTTTTCATTAGGCGATGAAGACCAAGAGATTCTTCGCATTTAAGCAACAAGAAGAAAGAAGTATTATGGTGGAAATTGATGATTAGTTATTAATGAAGATTTTTTATATGTTTTGCTAAAACATCCGATATGTATGAATATATATGAACCTCAATATGTATGTTGAATAGTTGTGGGTTCAGGTTCAGAATACGCTAATGTTCTTGGAGTCAGACCATGCAGTACACTGTCTTTGAAGTTACCAATAGATGTCAACATTAAACCTACTAATTTCATAGCTTCAAACCATACCATGGAGATGTACAATCTGTTTAAGCATATAAAGTCAATGGTGATAGTCACTTATCAAGAAGACAATCATAGGACTACCTTACAGAGTAATGATTTTTTTTTTAAATTTCATAATAAAATCTCCACATTCTCGATCTCCACTCTCCAGATTTTGATTATGTTTTGTTGTTATGTAGTTTAGTTAATAATGTAATACGCATAATTTGTTTTGAAGTTATGTGGAAAAAGGATTGTGTTGTCTTAACATCACTGCATTAATAAAGACTTCATAAATTCTTCAACAGGTGTTTTAAAATATTTTAAATCAGTTTTTGGAATTTTGTCTTTATTTGTCCATCCTTCTTATTATTTTAAGGCATCCGTCTTTTCTTCTATTAAGTTTTAATATACTATATCTTTAAATTTTGAGAACACCTTTACTCATCTTCATCTCTTCTACAAGATACCTTAATATGTATATCTGTTAACCAGCATAAATTTACAAAATACTGTTTCGACAATTTTTAGTGAAAAATATTTGTGATAGTAGGTAGGGGTCTAAGCCAGTGATTTCCAAACTGGTTGCCGCTGCCCCTTGGTAAGCTGTGGCTTGTTGACAGGGATGCATCAAAATATTTAATACTTTCACTCATGTACCCATATTCTACACCACACTAAATTTTATATTTGATAAAAGTATTAAAAATAAAAACTCTTATCTAAAGTTCAAAACTTATAGTGAGTATGGGTGTGGCAATCCCAAAGTATTCTATCTAGCTGATCTACAACTTTCTTCATCTAGCCTTGGGATATATCCCTCTTTCTTATCATTTCTCTCTTGACCAATTCTTGTTTACTTCACTTTCAATCCAGACTCCATTATACTTGAAGGTTAGGGTTTTCTATTTTTATGCTGTTTTCCTCTTTTTTATATGACAATGATTGACTGAGAAGTTTTTCGGCTGTAAAACAAAAACTATATATGTTTCTATTCTATATAAACTTTTTTTTTCTTTATTATCTATATACAAATTTAATGTAGGCTATATTTGATAGTTTGGAAATTTAATTTTTGTTTGTTCTAGGTGTCTTTTTAATTGGAAATGGATCCTGAAGTGTTATCTCGATTAATACCTCAAGGCAAAGAAGCCGTTCGTCCAGCTTGTAAAAAGTGTGGTTATGCTGGACATTTGACCTATCAGTGTAGAAATTTTATTAAAATTGATCCAAATAAAGATATTGTGTTGGACATCAGCAGTACAAGTAGTGACAGTTGTGATGACTATACAACACCTTTAACCACGCTACGTGATCAAGAGTTATGTGCGAAATTAAAGGAAATGAAACAAAAGAACAAATTAAAGAAAAAGAAAAAAAAGAAACTTAAATCAAGGGAAAGGTCACGTTCCAGATCTGACTCAGAAAGTGAAAGTGAGGATAGTGATCGTGTTGGAAAAAAGAAGAAAAAAAAGAAAAAATTAAAAGAGTCTACATCTTCAGATAGTGACACTTCTAAGAGTGAAGATGAAGATAAACATAATCATAAAAAACGTGGTAAAAAGAAAAAGAAACATAAAAGTAAATCACATCATTAAAATAGTTGATCTGTTTAAATGACGAAAAATATAGGCTAAATAAATGTGTGTCATAATTATTTTAATCAAATCTTTTTTTTAGTTTTATGACTATATTTATTTATTATTAGCCTTAATAAACATATGACTGCAAATGTTTTTAATTCAAATTATAAGTTATTATTTTTCTGCTGTATTATTTAAATTAACCTGTATTTCTTTCAGATAATTATTGAATGGAAAAAAATTGACAACAATTTTGTCGTCAAATTTTGAATTCATTTTGGTGAAACCTATCTGTGTAAAAAAAATATCACAATTTTGAAATGAAGTTAATTAGTTTAATTTTAAATGGAGAGAAAAATAATATGTAGGCTAATTATTATTAAATTTCTTTATGTTGAGGGGAAAATGTACCAATAAAATAAAATTATAAATTATAATTTCACTTTATTTTGATTGGTTAAGTAGGAACTGTAATTTCTATGTTCTACGTTTATTATTGTTCTTTTGAGACCATTTCCAATCTTACATATCCATTATCAGGTGTTAACTTGTGTTCTGCTTAATTCTTGTGTGTAATAGAAATATTTTAATTTTATTATGGTTATTACATATTAATTCAACATTTTCTTGTTTACCAACTCTATATTTTTACTCCGCCTTATAATAAAATAGAGACAAGTATTTGATGTATGCCTATTTTAATCAAAACTAATATCTAATTTCTGTTATCAATTAATAAAGCTAATTATTGTTTTTTATTTGTTAAGATAAATAAATTTGAACTTATTTTGTAAATATCATAAATTTTGAGTATTTAGTTTTTCTTTTTATTAAAAACCTAGATTTCATATTTACTTTACCACCTTCTTCCTGAAAATTTAAATTTGCATCTACATTGAAGCAATTATTTACCAGACATGAAAAATATGCTAGAAATGTGTTAATTAAATCTATATGTTATATGATAATTATCCATTTGAATGGTTTCATAAACTCTTGAAAGAAAAGTGTATCTACTATTTTAAAATTGTAGTTCGTATAAAGGAAAAATGTTGAATGGACCAAATTTATTTACTTTTTAGAATTTTCAATAGTTACTTTTGTTATTTTGTACAATTTTCAAAACCCACAATTCTACTACCTTCTGAAAGGTATAGAAATATCATATGGGGCTTTCAATATGTTCAAGAAATTGCTTTTCTTTTAAGATTTTCAGACCAATAATACAGTGGTAATCTAAATGTTTACTTTAAGGTAACTTGTAATTTTTGGAGTTTTCGTTTAACGTCTACTACATACCTTACTTCCTAAGAATAAATAATTCTTTCCTTGTGCAGATCACTATTTTTCACTGAAAAAATCACAATTTAAAAAGTATCAAATCGACAGGTTTATAGGTTACACATAATGGCAACACATAATAGGAATAGGATAAGAATATCGTATGGTTTGACTCATGCACATTACACAATGACTAAGCTAGATAGCTATTTCATGTCATGACAGGGTTGCTGACTAAACCTTTTGTACGTTTATTGAACTTAATAATTTGCTTACTTTGTGATATAATTATATATCTTGACATGTTTGGCCAGGTGATTATATATATATATATATATATATATATATATATATATATATATATAACACCTGGCCAAACCTTATTTGAAATTAAATTATTAATACGGAGGATTCACAGCATATCAAGTGATCTGTGATTACGGATATATCTTTAGTAACATATGAGACGTAAATGTGAACATTTGCCATTATGTCTAACATGTAAATACGTCGGATTTGATAGTTTTTAGATAGTGATTTTTCAGTGAAAAAAAATTTTTTTCAGTGATCTGCGCAAGGAAAACATTATATATGCGTAAGAAGGAAGATATGTAGTAGATGTTAAAAAAAAATCCGAAAATTACAAGTTACCAAGTAAACATTTATCAAATTTGTATATAAAGGACTGGCAAAGTACCCGTCCTTCGTACAGGGGTTGACGTATATTTGTATTGAGTGTTAAGGGAGTTTTCAAGTCCAGTAGGGCGGTGGCCTGATGAAATTTCTAAATAAAAATAGGCCTCTGTGTTAACCAGGGACCCTAAGAATGTCCGTGTCCAATTTCAGCTCAATGGGTCCAGTAGTTTTTACGTGATTGAGTAGGGACAATACCCGAGGCCCCAAATAATGTTCTAATGTTTGTACCCTAAAATAATAGAATTGTATTTAATAAATAACAGTCATATTTATTATATTTCATTTATTTATACAACCCTACGGTGGAGGCTAACATTCACATTGTTTTATTGAAGCCAGAAATATGTGCATTTCAAAACCAAAACTAATCTTGAAAGTTTCAAGTTTGTATTCGTTGTTTAAACGAATTGGTTGTTTAAAATCTGTTAGTTATAGACATTGCTACAGCGCTATTTTGCCAAATACAGTTGACTTTGTCATACACAGTACTAACGCAATACAAACACTGAACACTTTAAAATAATTCTAGTCGAGCTCTTCGTTGTACATATTAATTATTAAGTTATTGCCTATGGCTACATATATAAACTGATGACTATAATGTATATATAATACTAATACTAACCCGTCCAAATATGTAAAAATATGAGAATGAAAAAATTAGTTTTATCAAAATTTAAAAAAAGTTTAGTTTTTGTTTTAATTAAAGAAATTAATTAATAAGTATCAAAATAGATGTTTTAAGGAAGTATTGACAACATATTCAGTGTAAAAATTCTAAAACTTTACTAATAAATCATGTTAGGATAACATATTAGAAATAATTTTAGTGAATGTTTTAATAAAAAATAATTATTCACTCATAAGGTTCACTCGCCCATATTGTTATATCCTCTTAACTCTACAAAGATTTTCTCCAAAGTTGATAGAAAAAATTCTTGCATAAGATTGCAAATTCTATTCAAATATTAAAAAAATGTTTGCCATTCATAATTTTAAAATTGTATATCTCAGTTACAGTTAAAAATTTTGATTTCACTAACGAAAAGCGTTACAAAAACCATTTTGAAATAAATTTATCAGATTTTTAGTTTTTGATAAATGAAATAAACAATAAATAGAGTATTGTTGTCCGGTACATTTCTTATGGGAGATTTTTATTACATCTGTAACTTATAATGAAGTTTTCTTATCAAGTCAATGTTTTTATGAAAATTTATCAAAATTGAAATTAAAATAATAGGTTAATTTATTACAGTTTAAAAAAAAAAAAAAAAAAAAAAGTATTGATGAGATACCATTAAAATGCTACACAAGTTTAGAAGTTGAGTCGTAATTATTTCTTCAAGGATCATTGAAAAATAGGAATGTTTCATTTTGTGATCATAGAAAATTTGGATATGAATATTTTTAGGTTTGTATTCACTAACAATATTAAAATTTCACTAATGTACTCTTTAGTTCATGTGAGGATCAGTTTCTTATCTTTCTCACAAATTTAAATTGACACTGGAATAGTGTTGAGATTGATTTTCAAGATATATTTCTAAGAATAATTTTTAGTCTGAATTTTTTAGACCATTTGCAAAAATAACGTATTAAAAGACTTAATTTTTCTTTGTTTTGTTTTTATCTATACTTAGGTTGAAGAACTAGACAAATTTAAGAAGTAGTCTTTTTAGTAGAACTTGACGTAATTTAAACAACATAAAATGCCTCACAACATGGAAAATGATCGCTGGACAATGAAAGACAAATTGGTACAATTCAGAGGAATTACTCGTCTACATCGTAAGTGATTATTTTTAAACCAGTACTTCTTTTGTAACTCAGTATCAATTATCAAAGTTACAAAACAGATGATTATAGAAAAAACTAATCTTGTAAAATTGATATTTTAGCAGTGTCTAATTGGTGTTTCATATGTTATATCCGGATGATATTAATTTATTTTAACGTGTAGATACTTTATATTTTCGTAATAAATGATGAAAACCGATTTTATAAGAGATAGTAAGATAAACAAGATAGATTGAAAACTGTAAATAAAGAAACCCAGTTATAGATAGATTCAATGATGTATTGAATCAAATGGCAAACAGATTTCCAGCTTCAGAGCATCAGATGATATCCAGTATCTTGTTGACTAGAGACATAAGTCTAACAGGTAATTGTTAACATAAAGCAATCAACGTGGTCCCCAAATTCATGTCTTGGTGAAGTTATTTATTATAGGTGTTGTCAATGTCAATAATACATTGATTCATACCATGAGATATCTTATGTCATAAAAGACAAAGCATTGTTTTAATGTGACCAGTGGTATGATTCTGGAGTGACTTCTGTTACTAAATTACCAACAGAACTGCATAACTGAAAAATAGCTAGTTCAAACTATAGCGGGATAAGTACTTGGCCTGCCAACTGAGTAATCCTGCTCTCCAAAAAAATTGAAGTGAATGTAGTAATACTGAAATAATTCAGATTCAATATATTAAATCACAATAATTATTGTACCTCAATGTTTATACTTCTTAACTTGTATATCTATATCTTAAACAGTTGTGCAACAATGATCAGAAACTTTTTCCTTAACACTTCATGTCCTAGTCCAATATCCCAGTTCTGTCAACCTAGGTTTTCTTGGATAATTTTAGTGTTTCATATTTTGCATTGGATTTTGATTTTAATATGTATTACTTTATACAAGTTGAATATTTTCTAATTAATGGTTCTACTTGTGTTTTCTTATAGAATTTGTTTAAGACATTGAGTGCAAGTCATTTATAGCACAATTTGGTGTTCTCTTGAAATGTGTCATGGCAGCATCTCTTCAGACTTTACAACCATATAGATTTATTTATTTATTCCTACATCAATATATTTACAAAACTTCAAATAAACAATAATAAAAAAATTGATAATTGTAAGGGCTTCAATTTGATATGTAAGATGACCCACATTGCAATTTGAAAATTTTGAGATATTGACTATTAAAAATTCTAAAAGTTGAAAATTTTGAAACCTGCTAAAAATGTGACAAAACCTACCAAAATTAGGTATTGTTTGAAAGGTCTCATCTTTGTCAATGTACTTTAAAAATTGTAACTTAAAAAAAAAACTTTATGTCAGATGTAAAATGATATGTAAACTTAAGTTTTTATGATGTTTCGGGCCACCCTGTATTGACGGTGCAAGATAATGGAAAAACATTTTTTTTTTTAATGATCAGTGTACCGAGACCTTTAAAATGAGGTACAACACGACCTACCTTTACATTTGAAAATTTCCCAAAAACCAACCCCCACCCCCAAAAAATACCCTTTTGGGGCATTTTAGAGGGTTGAAAACATTTTTCCTGAATTACTTGGGGTCGAAATAGGGGGTTATCAGTTTAAAATAAATGTCTAAGTATTCTCGTTTCAATGCTATACAAGCCGGCCACCCGCTCTGATACACTCTGTATATATATATATACTCCAATCTTATGTACAGGAGGTACAATTACTTCATAACTTTAACACAACTGTTCTGTGTTTTATTACCAATTATTTTCAGCACGGTAAGTATATTAATGTGCTGAAAATAACTGTGATATTGATTCATTGTACAAAGTACAAAGCTTAACAACAGCTTTCTTCCAGGAATATTAACAAAAAATTTTAAGCCTTGGTTCCTTTCTTAGTTATAGTTTCCAACATATCCCTAAGTTATAAATATCTGACCTCAGTGGACACCATTGTTAACCCTGCCAGCTACAAACCTGTGTTAATTAATTTTGAGTTTATATCTTCTAGATAAGTCTGTAAATTTCAACAACAACATTAAATTTTGAAATACTATTTATCAGATCATTTATATAATTCACTTATAGCACATTATAGCTGCTATTTTGTGTGGTTCTTCATCCAAATTGTACTTTCTCTATATTTATCTTAATACTTGGAACTAACATCAAAAGTAGTAACATTTTATTAAAAAGAGTTGGACTTAATTGTTAACTTTGCAGGCTAATTAACCTTGCTGAGTAATGTTTGTTTTAATATTCTTAATTGTTTTTCCAATATTAGAAAAGAAAAAATTAACATAAAAAACCAATCATTCCACCATCTTACTTGCTGTCCACTAAAACCTCATACATCTTTAGTTAAATACAGGAGAGCATTTGTTGTACTGTGTTGTGGATGAAAACCATTCTGATTAGCATAGAGAAATTCATAATGTTTCAGTTGTCAACTTAATTGATTTTTCAAAACTCTTTCCACGAGCATAGCTAAACAGGGAGGTGAGAAATTGTTGGTTCTTTGTTCTTGCTAAGATTCAGAAAATATTATTATGATAACACCACATTTACACTCATCTGCATAAGAATCTGTACTCCATATTTTATTATATAGTTTTGTGATACTTTCTTAATAGTTTTTTAGATATGTATGAAAGCATATTACAGTGGAACCTTGATAACTCGAATCTTGATAGCTCGAATTTTTACATTCCCATAAACCCCCAATACTAATATTCCCTCTATAAGTTGAATATTTTAAAGAAACAACTGTGATAAGACAAATTTTATTAATTTCTTGGACGCATCAGTAAACCTCTATAACTCGAAGGTAGGCCCTCAAAAACCTTTACAAGTCAAACTTTTAATAAAATCACCTCTTATAACTGGAAGTTTTGTCCAACAGAGCGGAATTTTAATAGCCATACTGTGCGAGATGACCAAATTTTCATGTTAAAACCACGAATTTCTCCCTCTCCTGCAACATTGAATTTGTGTTAGTACAGCTTTATTGTTCATCTCTTGTGTACATATGTGCCTACCATTCTATATTTTGTTAGTTTTTAAAAAAAAATTATTAAAACTATAATCCAAGCTAAACAATCTAAAATTGTTGATTAAAAGATAATAATACTATACAAACTGGACAGTAAATTAGTTAAGCATTTATTGCTATTACTGTATTTACATAAAATAATGTCAGCTATGTACAGTATTTTACTGTTCTTACATGTAAATGTGCCAATTTTTGATTAAGATTAATGTAAGAACAGTTTATTAAAACACAATACTTGTACTGTACTGTGGTATTTTCTTTCATTTATTCCTTATTACAGGGATAAAAATGTAATCAAAACAGACAGCCGAAGTGAATACAGATTAGTTAACTTGAGTACTCTATAACTCGAAGTCTGTGATTTTTGCACTCGGTAACTCGAACCTTGCTATCTTATTATTATTTGGTTTCTCGAAGAAGATTCAAGTTATTAAGTTCCACTGTATTATAAATTTCATTTCCCCTGGTAGTTTGGTTCCTAACCTCTCCAACAGCTTCCTGAACTTTACCAACTTTTATTGAAAGATCATATTCGTCCTAGTGTCTAAAGATATGGTACAAATTTCATGAAGGAAAAAAAATCATTTTCAAGTTGTCTATTTATAATCGTTAAGACGACTTAAAAATGATTCAGTAAGATCAAAACTGTGGTCTTTGAAGATATAGAAGAAATCATTCACAAAAATAAACGTAATAAATTTACATTTTTTAGTAATACAAGACACTACAATAATAACAATTTAAGAGTTGTCTCTGGAAGTTTAAAAAACATAATAAATTATGTTAAATTTATTTTACAAAGATGTATTGACTTTTATTGTCAATGCAATAACACAATAACTAGCAAAAGTAGTATTGATTGTAGTGTAATATAGTTTTAAGGAACTGTGAAAATTAAATTTCTTACCTCTAAATATGTTTTATAGAAATGACTGTTTCACATACTAAAAATCTTACAACAAATTTACGTAAAAAACAAGGAAAAGAAATTAAAGATCTAAATAAGCAAAACACTAAGTATCGGGAAGACTATGGGCTAAGCATTCATGGTGATCGTGAAAAATTAGTGCCCGTTCTGCAAAGTCATCCAACGCTTCAACTTGCATATCAGAACCTTAATCCCAAGGTGAGAGTTTTATCTATACGTACATGTACTCTTGGATTAATTTCTCATCTAGACATGAACTGCTAAATTTACTGTATAGATTATTCACTCTTGGTTTAAAGAAATGGACAACTGTGAATTCAAAAAGGATAAATTCTTAAACATTTTTAGTTTCTTAATTAACAACTGATAATAAAAATGTTACTTGATATTTGTATTTTTTCACCTTGAATGTCTATATTTGTACTCATAGGTTTTGCACATATTCAGAGCATGTGTACTTTTGGACTAATTGAGCTGCATTATCAAGCTTAGTTTTGATATAAAATTATGTTCTATGTTATACTGGGGTCTGAGGAATTTCTGCCTCCTGTCACTGGAATCAACCCAGAT
Organism: Aphrophora alni; assembly: GCA_963513935.1. Lineage (NCBI taxonomy): Eukaryota > Metazoa > Arthropoda > Insecta > Hemiptera > Aphrophoridae > Aphrophora > Aphrophora alni. The sequence goes on from OY740766.1 coordinate 33,943,873, forward strand.
GGATTTTATGACTACCATTTTAATCACCAAATGAATGAAAACCGAATCTTCTACAATTTTAAAACCCACTTTTTTTGTTTAATACAAATACAAGACAATGTTTCAATGACAAAGTTATCATCCTCGGTTGTTACATGCACACAAACTATACTGACAATGGACTGTGATTGAATGCCAAATAACAAGAGGAAGCAATTTAGTCACATCCTCTAGCCTAATTTCATCACAATATAAATACAAACCATACTAGTACTGGACTGTGATTGTCAAAGTCAAAGCCTCACAAAGATAACAAAAGGAAGGAGTTTGGTCATACCCCCAGGTCCAATGCCATCACAATATATTAATGTCTTACTGACATTGTAGATTGTGACAGCCAAAGCCTCACAAAGATAACAAGAGAAAGCAGTTTAGTCACAACCCCAAGTCCAATGTCATCATAATATATTCATCAATACACAAACCTTACTGACATTGTAGACTGTGACGGAAGAAGCCAAAGGCTCACAAAGATTACAAAAGGAAGCAGTTTTTTTCATCCCCTCAGGTCCAATCCATCACAATATATTCATCAATACACAAACCTTACTGACATTGTAGAGTGTGACTGACAAAGCCAAAGCCTCACAGATATAATTAACAGACTGCAGCCAGAGAGAAAATAGATAACCTCGGTCACTTCACTCTTTCAGTCCTTTGATCATTCTAATCAGTATTCACAACTTGCCATTATGAATACACACAAGTAGATGTCACTTTGTAAACTTATTTATTTAATGTTAGTGTTAATTTTGTTAGTTGCTCTTGACATTTATAGATGAAAATTTGTTTAATACAAAAATAACTTTGATTTGTTGTATTATAGAACATAGAAGAAGATTTAAAACAGTTAACATTTTCAAAGAAGAAAGAACTAGATCGTTTGCGTTACAAGAAAAAACAAAGAGAAGAAGTGTTTCTCTCACTAAAAGTATGTAATCTCTCAGATTCCTATTTTAAAAAATGTGTATTTAAATTTGTTTTCTTACAATTTATACAGTTTTGAAAATATCCATTTTGTTACAGTCTACAATTTATTTAATTACTCAATTATAATTGTGTTGGTTAGTTGGAACTAGCAGAGCTTCAAAACGATACTTCAAAACCCTTGAAACAAGTATGGGAAGAGCAGGAACTTGCTAATGAGATACAGCAAGTCAGTGTTAAACAAAATGCAGCAGCTTCCATTAAAGAAGCTTCTATCAATATGATCAACATTCTAAAAAAAGTATGTACTATCAAAGTTGTAGATAAATTAACATTATTTTATGTTTAATTAAGGTATCAATATGGATGGTATTTTATAATATCATTCATCTTGGTTCAAATGATTAACATCTATTAATTTCGTGTCAATTTTCAGTTTATGCTTTTTTAAATTAAAGTGCAATATTTCCACATTAAAAAAAAATTAAGAAGTTTTTTAATTTACTTATAATTATTTGAATACTATGTTCCTTTATTTCAGAAATATAAAAATTATTTTCATTTTCCTTTAGGATACCATCCGCTTTGATCAAGTTTTGGAAGGACTTAAAAAAGACGCTTACCAACAATGTCATTGTATTCTCAAAGCAACAAAAATGGGTCAAGAAGCAACACAAGAGCTAGCTAAACTACAGGAGGAATATAATCTCACTGAGAAGTCTGTAAGAAGCAGTATGAAGGAACGTGACAGAGCAATCCGTAATTTGAAATCTGAAATTGAGTATATTAAAGTCCACCATGCTCATATACCTAAAACTGATCTAGCTCAAGAAGCACAAAGAGTAAGTGTATATATTACAATATAATTAATGTGTTTTATAATATTATTGTATAATTATTATTATTATCATTAAATGAAACAATGATATACCAAGTCAAAAATAACTTAAAACCAAATTTCACATAAAACCAACTTTATTTGTGACAGCTGTTTTGCTGTTAGGCATCTTCAGACAACTAAGAACAGAATTAACAAAATCTTATATGCTAACACTAAGACTGAGAAGGGGTGGAGTGGTTACAGTAAGGACAATGACCTGTGGAAAAACTGAGGGGGATCTAGAAGATTGAGCAGTGGATAATAGGTTTTAGTAAAGGGGATTGGTTAAGAATGTTTTTTTCATTAAGATTAGAAGTATGGTTGTCTGAAGATCCTTATCGGGCGAAACATCTGTCACAAATAAAGTTTATTTTATGTGTGAAAATTGGTTAAGTTATTTTTGCTTAATATGAAATTCACCAAGTACTAATTGTGTAAATTACTTAAGAATTATGCATTGCAATGATCATACTTTTTGTTTTGTACCTGGTTTAACACAAAGAAACATCTATCCCTCTTGAAAACATTCAAATCTCATTCACAGCAACTTGTCACAGCCTTAAAAAGACAAAAACATTTTAAAATAATTTCTCTTTCTATGAATTGTGTTTCAAAATATTTCTAGTTTGACAAAAAATTAAAAATCGTACTTCGAACCTACATTCTAGGTTAAATTTTTTTTTCCAAAATGATCAGTGAACAGAGACCTTTAACATGAGGTATCATTCGACCTACCATTAGACATTTTTGATATTCGAAAACAATTTTACTGAATTCTCTTGGGTCGAAATAGGGGGGGGGGAGATTAAGTTAAAACGAAGGCTGTAGCTCATTTGGTTCAGTCGCTCTACATTGCGCACAGGTGGTCTAATCACCTTGTATAATCTTGAAACAAATCAAATAAAGAGACAATTAAATATGCACAGTAATTATTTTTGTTCTCAATTTAACCACTAAGAATTTAAACTAAAAAATTTGTTGAAAACTATACATTTATATCCCATATTTGAAGAAAATTAAGTTTTTTGAAAATTTTAAATGTAGCATCAAATAAATACTCTTGGTGCCTCATAGGAATATCCACACTATGTTCATTGAAATATTTGGAAGAGCTAGAGTAATGTTTATGTTTTCATTTTTTTAAATTACATTCCATTGAATTTTACCAAGATAATCCTGGATCATTTCATATCACAACTTAATTTATGAAGATTTTGCTAGACTTGAGAAACCCCAAGCCAGTTTTAGGCATATTGGAATAGAATTTTTTAATAGACTCCCTAACACAGCTCGATTTATGTCTTTTAAAATATTGAAGATAGATTTAAATAAATGGCTAAGAAGAAAATCTTTTTATAGTTTCAAAGAATTTATGGACTCTAGCATAGAAGGTCTTAAATTTTAGTTACATCTTAATTTATATGTTTTAATTATATTTAGGTATTATTGCTCTTATGTGTCTACTCATTGTCATCTGTTCTATTGATTAATAGTACGCTATGTATTTGTGTATTATTTTCCTATTGACAACATAGTTATTAGTTATCAGTTATTTATTATAACTAGTTGTTTGATGACAATAAAATTATAATTTATATTCTCTATCTATATGATCAAATGGAAAGTTAATATCTTTATTCATATTTTACGAATTATTTATTTTTCCTGATAAGGCTGCAGCAGTGGTTCCTGAAGAGCTTTCTAAGAAAAATGATGAGGAAATAGCGGATATGTCAATGGAGAGAGATTTGGCTGAACTCACTGACATTTTAACAGAATTGCAAGACGTTACTCTGGTCCAAAAGTTTCAAAACATCTTCCCCAGGTTTGCCATATTATTAAATAGTGCATTAATCTTTCTCGCTCAAAAATAAATATTTACTGTACCTTGTAATATAACAAATACGAATTAAAAATTTTATTTCTAGAATTAAATCATATTTAATGTAACAGTAGATATTTCTTGTTGAAACTCCATATTCAAGGTTTAAATAAAGCAATAAAGCTAAAGTTTCAAAATTATTTTAATAATATAAATGGGCTACAATTGTTTCGCCTTGCAGCATCATCGGGCAACTGATAATTAACAAGTATTGACAATTATTTATACATACACAAGTAACAGGAAACTGAAATACAATAAGTGAAATCGGGAAGGGTAGGGGGAATGACCTAGCAGGTAGATGAAGGTTAATGAACTATGTTAAGGATGGGTTTTAGAAGAGGTGAAGCATTTAACACAATTTGGTCATTATAGTTGAAAATAGGCCTAAGTGAAATAGATCTATTTATTTCTAAACATACTAAATTATTTAATCTATTGCTTTTATTTTTTATACGTAAGAGTTCAACATTCAATTTCGAATCAAAATTATGACCTGAGTCCAAAAGGTGGTTAGCAAAGTTAGAGTTTCGATAGGCATGTTTCCAGCTATTTAGCTAAATGCCTAGATCGAAAAGGGGGAATAATTATAATGTTAATACAAAAAAGTAATAAAAATAAAGAAAGTGTAAAAATTATACTAAATACATGAACAAAGACTGGGGAGAGGAAATATATATAAGCAGCAACCGACTGGTAATGGTAATAATTTCTATGCAAACATATAGTATCAATTAGAAATTTTTTTAAATCTATACTCAGCCTTTATACTAAAATATTAAGATTATTCATTGTTGTTTAGCCTTAGAACTAGATTAATTTTGTAATAAATACCTTTTTCAGTTAATTGTAGTCTTCCTTTAAACATTATTTTATATTACGTGGCTGCATGTTTCACTGCCATAGGCAACATCTTCAGGCCTGCTAATTAAAGTCAACTTATAGAATAAGGAAAGACTACAATTGACTGAAAAAAGTATTTATTACATGAAAATTCACTAAAATTAATTTATATTTGACTTATTCTTGACATGAAATGTCATAAATAGTTGCTTCTCACTTTCACCAAACAAAAGTAAAATAAAATATATATATATATCGAAATATATATATATATATATATATATATATATATATATAAAATATTCAAAAATATACCTTCATATGCAGACAACGAAATACTTTCATTTACAACTATAAATATTATAATTTTTTATTTCAAATTTTATTTATATGTTATAATTTTTAATTTCCCCAAAGTTTGAGTAAAGGACTATTTTTAATTGAATGTTGGTTATTCATCTCTTTTTACTTTCACGTATACAGTACATGAAGTATATATGGTAAGTTTGGTAATTGTCAAAAATTTTGATTTTCAATTTTTAACGTTTCATGTCTCAGGAAACCAAAAAAGTGATTTCGACATGTCATCCGTCCGTTGCTGTTGTTGTCTGTATGTAAACATTATAGCGGCCATAAATATTAAAATAGGAACATGCAACTTGGTATAGAGGACTATAGTGTGCTCGTATATAACTGTATTGAAATTCAGAAAAATCTAATTGAAATTGTCAAAATACAGGTCATGAAATGTTACCAACCCCCACTTCTCTACAATTACGAAAGTTATTGTCAAAAATTTGATTTCGAACCTTGACCTTCTAAGAAAATTTGATATTTATATAATTGTGAGATCAACCAGGGTCGAGTCACAGACACGAGCATAATGAGTGGAGGCGTCCCAATTTTAAGGTTCAGAAAACCTGTGTAACAATTGTTTTAAACAAACTACTGGATAAAACCCCTTGATCTATCAATATAATATAACATTTCCTACAAGCTCAAGAAACCAACTTTTTTGCATTACATTTAGAGAATCTGCTTGTATTGTAGGAGGCTGTATGATGAGACTGGGTACATACCAAGATGGCACCCAACTTGTTTTGTATTGGAAAGGCATCTAGTTCAATTTTGAACCAATATGCTATAAATTTAAACAAGTTATTTATGAGTTTAACAGACACCTGGAATAAAATATGCCATAAGTTGAATGCATCGCTCCGGGAACCCTAAAGCTATTACAAGTGAATCAGGGAATTTTTTTAATATTGTTGATTTACTTTCCCAATATGATCCCGTCCATAAATGCCACCTTGAAAATGAAAGGAGTAAAATAACAAAATCATAATGCCACTGTACAAAATAAATTAATTAGCTTAGCTTCAAATAAAGTTCTTGAATATATCAGCAACATCCAACAAGCACCATTTTTTTGACTGATTTTGGATATGACATAGGATATTTAAAAAATTGATCAACTCTCCATAGTTATAATATATGATTCATAGAAACCCATTATTGACGAACTTGAAATACAGGAATCGTTTTTAGGTTTTCTGCAAGTGTTAAACCAAGTAAGTAAAATATTAGAGGAATAAATTTTGAAGTTGTTAGAAGACAAAGATATTTCTATTATTAAATGCCGTGGACAGGGAATTGATAAAGCATCCATCTTGAGTGGCGCCTACACAAGAGTACAAACCAGAATAAAATCAAAATGGTGATTCTGTCCATTGTTACAAGTCTTATATATAACCTTAATTTGGGTTTAAATGACAGTGTGGAGTCGGTTGAAAAATTCATTATTTATATATACAGAAAATTTCTATTTATAATCTCATAAAAAAACAAGTAACAAAATCAAAGAACTTAACAATGTGAAAAACATTTACAGCAAATAAATATTAGGAATTTCTTGAGATAAAGCCTGTTTTGAGATTTTTATCATTTAAATAAAATAAAATAATTTTGGGAATTGAAATATTCTAGAACTTCTGCCTCTTTAAAATAATACATCACTTGTAATAAAAAGTACATTTTTCCATAAACAAATAATATACAATCATTTCTGGATAATTCACCTCTCCTCTAGTAAAATGTACAACTATACAAAAATGAAAATGTAAAACTATCGTTCAACCATGTTATAAATTTATTCCATGTGTCAGAGTCTATATTTACCAAGAGGCATAAACGCCCTTAGTTACCCCAGTATACTATACTTGTGTTAAAAAGTTTTGTATTTAGTTTCTTGATTTAAAGTCTTTATTCAGATATTGAGTTTAGGTATGGACAAATATAATGAAACTTTAGAAGTACTAGGCTTCAAGGTAAGTTATCAATATATATATATATATATATATATATATATATATATATATATATGAGATGACTCACCAGATACGTAGACTATTCTATTTAAAACAAATAACAGTATTTATTTATTCATTACATGAGTCCTGTTGCCTTGACGACATTATCCTCTTTCTTTTTAATACTTGATCATTTCAACTGTTCACACTGGCTTATACCCAACTTATGGTAGTAGGATTCCTCACCATCTCTAAAATAGTTGATACAATCACTCTGATGTTATATCATGATATAGTTGGCATGGGCTTATAGTATAGATTACTGTGACAAGATACCGGAAGTTCTGGTTCATTTTTTATTCTGATATTTCCGTTGCATTACGATTTTACCATAAAACTTTTATATTAACATTTTATACATATTTATGAAGGATATGAATAAAATAAATTATTAAGGATACATTTTGTGATTTTTATTAATTAACCTAATTACGATAGGTTTTATTTAGAAAATAATTATTCACAATACAGTATTCAATATTTATCAAAATTTTATTGTTATAAGAGTGATCCGGATTGGGGGTGAATGATAAATTATTCCAAGTGTCGAATTAACTCCATAAATTTGGTATCTAGGTCATTTAGTAAAAAACTAATTTACACATACACACACTTTACACAAACATTCTTACATAAATATGAAATCTTACTTTATACAACAATACATTCATCCCTTTACCAGTAATGTTTCAGAAATTTCCTAATCTAATTTACAAAATAGTATTGAAGAAAACATTCACATTATTAATGTCTTCCAAAAATTTTCTCACTTCTTTTAAACATTTGTGTGACATGATTGATATGTGAGAGTAACAAATTTAAAATGTAAGATAGGTCTATATTTTTGTTTAAATTGTTAATCTTGTTCTTGGACTTATATATATATAAAGTATAATACAGTATTCTTAATATAAACTCCATGATACTGTTTCATTTACACTTCTGTTGTTTAAAAAAAAAAATAATAAAATAAAGTCGTGGACCTTGCCATGTAAAGCTGAATATCTCAATAGCAGCAAAAGCTATTTTATTGAAAAACTGAAAAATAAGAAAATTTATAACCCAAACCAATGTGTCAATGTGTAAATGAATTGAATTGAATTCTATTTTTATTGTTTCATTATAATAATATATAAAACATATTTATATAAAATCTTAAAAGAATGAAACAATTTTTAAACATCTCGAGGTTAAGACCTGTTTGTAAAATTTACAGTTCGCAAGTAATTGTAATAATACTAATTGAAACCGACAGTGGTCAGGTATTTACTCATAAACTGTAAATATTATGATTTATAATTATTTGTTGTTGTGCTAATTGTAATATTTAAATGAAGTTGGGCGCCATTTGTAATATTTATTACAAAAACAAAATTTAAATATATATATACACTTTTGAAGATAGCATAGAAAATTTCTAATTTGGTCTTAAGTTCTTTTATAGTGTACTCTAGAGAATTTAAAATAAACATACAGAATCCAATTTCTGAAATGTACATTTAATTATTTTAATAAAATATTATAGATTGTATATACAAGTTAAAATATTTCCTACAAAAAACATAAATCATCACATTTTTTACAACATCATAAAATTATAATTCATCCATACTTAATTTATAATTAATTTTGTGGTTGCAACCTAATTCAAAATAACAATATTTCATATATTTATAAAAATGCAATGTAGGTACTCAAAATTTACAATATTTTTACATTACCAAATTTCTTTTTACTTATTACTTATTCTTTAAATATCAAATCTAATAAAATCAACTCATGAATGTTTTTTATTAAAGTTTATAATCATTATTTTTTAAAACACATTTTTCTCTTATTTGAAACCACATGATATCTCTGCAAACATCCTATCCAAAATTTGTTAATATACTGTATGTTCCAGTTATTTTTATGTTTAGGTTTTTATGAAACATAATTTGAGCATGTCATACCAAGCATGCTAACACTGAAGCTAAATTCTGTAATATACTGAAAATTTTCATTGGATTCATACTATTTCTTTGTTCAAACCGAAAGTCGTCTTTTGAATTCACATCACATCTATTAAAAAGTATCTTATTGAAAACATTCCTTCTCTCTAAATTGTAACTTATTCAATTGTTTATGTCTCATTTCCGAGAAAATCACTTATTGTCTGATTTCTCCTCTATTCAAAAATAACTTATTGTCTGTAAAGCATCCTATCTCCTAAAACACAAGGTCTTGTCTAATTTCTTCAGCTTTTTTTCTGTCCCCACCTTTACACGCAACACACTGATGTCACATGTCTTAAAGTTTTATGCACATCTACACTGTTGTCATATTTCTCTTATATCTAATATTATATACGTTTTTTTATTAATATATTTTTTACAAATCTCTCTGACCATTTAGTACTAATTACCTTCTTTATTTATTTGTACTCTTTATTTAACTCTATCTGTTATTATTATTATTAAATTCTATAACAGAATACATTCCCTATTCACTGCCTTGAGTCAAACTACTTTTCGAGTCAGACCAAGTTTACATAACCGAAAATGTGCCCTATTACAATATCTTTTGCATATTATTCGGGTTGAGTAGAAAACTGTCAGATTTAACAAAAATGTTGTTGGAATAGCTTCGGCTTATATTTAAATATTTGATGTAAATATGTGATTCTTTCTGCAGTTAGGTTTTTTTGTATCAGTTGTAACAATTCAATATTATATAAGAGGTTATTTGAAACGCCACACGTTGGTGCGCTATTTGAAACAATTCATGTATTAATAAAATGGCTTTGGTTATTTAGAAATAATTATTTAATAAAGTTGGTCGCCATTTTGTAACACCTAATTTATTACAAAAATAAAAATAATTATTAAAAAAAATTATTACTCTTGAAGAGAATTTATTTTTCTCTGAGGTCGCAAGTTCTTTTGAAACAGTGTACTTTGTAGAATATTAAATAAAATACAGAATCCTTTTTTCTGAAATGTATAATTATTTTATTATTAATAAACATCAAAATTTATACAAATCAAATATCACCTGAAAAGATAGAATTATATATAACATCCTACATACTAAATTAATCAAAAAAAATACGTTCATTAAAATTTAATTTATTATTTTTATGGTTGCAACCTACTTTTAAATTGAAATAATTTCAAAGTATTCAGAAGCTAATATTTATGTATCTTACATAATTACTTTTATAAAACTTTAATTCTTTTTAAAGTTTAAAACATCAAATTCAAAAAGTTAAACAAAGAAAATTTTTTATTTATAAAAGATTTCAATAACATACTATCTCTCTTTGAAAAAACATACGACGATTCTAAAAACATAATATTCAACTCTTAACAATAAATCACAAATTCTTAAATAATTATATTTTTTAGTTTCTATAGAAAATAGTTTTTATGCATGTTATACCAGATATGCATTCACTCACAAAAGTTAAATTACACGTTTTACATAAAACTTTTAATTAGATCACTTCTTTTCTGGGTTGAATCCACATGGCGTCGTTTTACCGAAATCTCGTCTCTTGTTTTAAAAATAACTTTTTTAGATTTCCTTTTTACTTATAATAGTCACAATTATTTACTTTGTGATTAGTTCAAAATATTCTATTCAAATTATTTAGTTTTTCTTTAAAATACAGTTACTTGTTCTTTTTTATACGTGTTTGCGTTTTCCTGCTTATGTAGTACTTTGTCTATTGCACCATGTAATACAATCACGTCTTTTTACTTTCAAAAGTTTATTTCTCACCGACTGAAATTAACTCACTTTATTACATAATAGTACTTTTAAAACAACTTTTAGTTCCTTAGAAAAACACTTTCTTTCGATGTCTCCACATTTTCTCGGTAAACATACTTATTTTCTGAGCGTGCTCTGTCTCTGAACGTCAAGCTCTGACTGACTTTTCCCGGTTGGTAACAGCTTTTGTCCTTTATGTTCAAATTATTAACATTGCAATTTTCTTACAACTAAATTTATACCTGTTTTAAACATTAACATACACATAATAAATTTCTCTGACAATTTTGTACTAATTATTTTCTTTATTTACTTTATTATTTATTCATTTTATTCAAAAAACAAAATACGTTTCCTGTTTGTTGCATAAAGTCAAACGTATACCCCATTCAATTTAAGATCACCAAACTGAAAATGTACACTATTACACAGTCACCCTCGGATTGAAATTTTAAGGGAAATGACTAATAAATTTTGTTTTAATACTTAACAGCTACTTTAGCAAAATTAATTATAATTATTTGAAATGGTTTTGAGAAAATCCAAATTTGGTGTTGTGGCCAAATTTTGAGGTAGACAAAAAATGGAAATAGCCTCCTGGAGATAGGGCTAAAATATTCCTCCATAGTAAATGTGTAATTAAAATTAGCCAACCCATTTGGGTTGTGGAATAGGCATGAAAGGTTGAAATATTCAGTCATCATTTCTAAAACCATGTTTGGAACAACTAAATTGATACGTTCATGAAAAAAAACTCGTTACTTATTATTTTACCCATCACAATATTTCTCTTTAATATGTGAGAAAGTAATACAATTTCTATAATTTTCCCAGAATGATGGAGCAGCTGAAACATAAAGCCCGACTTCAGCGGCAAGTTGACCTCAACGAAGAACAAAAGTCGAGAATTTTGAAACTTCGTAACTCAATGGATGTATTGCTCGAAGTTATCGTATATCACACATTAACAGAAGACGCTATCAAGTTTGTACTTTATCTTTTTATAACTAGTTGATAATTCTGGTGTTTATTAAAACACCAGTTAACTTACAAATACACTCTAACATGAAATACTTAGTGGCGTGAAATGGTGTGACCAGTGTAGAAGTATAAGTCGTCCCCTCCCCCCTACCTTCTTCAAAGTGAAAGTAATATAATTATCAAACTTGCATACCTTTTCTGTAATGACAACCTTACATTTGTTTCAACATTTGGAAATATTGAATAATAATATTTTGTGTTATAGAGTAATAAAAGAAATCTTACCTTAATTTTAAGAAATGTATTACTGAGTCATTAATGAATTCTTAATAAGGTCATGCAAATAGGTCTATAAAGCCTTGTTTCCATTCCTACAAGTCCCAGGCATAAGTAGCGCAACATGTGCTGGGCACAAGTGCCGTGAAATTGGTTTACTGTTTCCATTTCCTGCAACTTTTGGGTAGTACAGAGGCGGAAGGGCAGTAGTTTGTACAGTGATTCATGTAGTGTTTTCAAGTGTTTCTAGAGATTGGTTAATTCATTGAACGGACATAGACAACTTAGCTACCTCTGCTTTTGTGATGATGGCAGGCACATACTATGAACTTTTTTAAAAACAACGGAAACGACCGAGGTGGTGGATTAGAAGTTTTCTAGCCAAAAGACATTCAGAAGGAGCCAATAATTCGCTGCTGAGAGACTTACATCTACAAAGTGGGTTTGAGAATTTTGTCAGAATGACAGCAAGTGATTTTGTATTTTTACTAAACCTTGTTGGGCTGGCTATTGCAAAAAAATAGAAATGTCGAGAACCAATTTCTTCTGGTGAAATGTTAGCAATAACACTTCACTTCTTAGCGAGAGGTGATACCTACAGTTCTTTAATGTATCTACACAGAATCTCCAAGTCCACCATATCGAGATTCATACCTGAAGTTTGCAAAACAATTGTTGCAGCTTTAGAGATTGCATTAAGGTAAGAATTAATGTTAGAAATATATTTTTGTTTAAAAATTAGTTTATTCATAAACTTAGACATTTCATAAAATAGTAGGCCAAAATAGTTGTCACAAAAATCAAGTATTTTGTACTAAGTTTACAATTTCAAAAAGATTTATTGGTTTAAAATATTATCAAAAAGTATGTAGTTATGAACATTAATTTTGAGAAAACAAGTTCATTACTTGATAATCTACTTGATTAATATCCACTTGTAAGGGGCTATTACTCGTCTGGGGGTGAAGGGTGTGAACTCTGTGGACTAACTATTTGAAGAGTTCCTGAAATGAGGTTGATTAAATACATGAGAAGGATATTGAACTGTTTTTTGAGTGTCAAAATAATTCATAAATTCAAAGTTCGATAGTGGAAGAAATGGAACTCCTGCACCTCCAAATTCAGCTTGATACATTATATTTGAAATATTGTGGTGAACCCAAGCCTTAATTTTGTTATCTTGAATCTTTTTTAATGAGTGGCCAATGTACTCTCCAAAACAAGTATCCTCATCCTTAGTTGCCTTCAAACTTGATGTGAGCACATCGTAAGAGTGGTTGAATTTTTTTTTCATGCCCATAGCATTTGGAGTCCGGTGTGGGTCATTTGTTGTAACGTTTCTTGGTAACAGGTGCTGATTTTTAACAATACTTGTGGATAAATCAGGCGCAGCAGTGTCCGTTAAGCTTCATTTATATCTTCGGTGGGTGGTACTTCAGTAGGTGGGTCATCAGGGTCGTCCTCGTCTAGGTTAGTTTGGGGCAGTCGTTTAGAGCCTGAAAATAGTACTATCCGGGTATAGTTTTACCAGATACCGGATATTAATAGAGGAAAAACAGCAACAAAATTTTTATTTTAGCAAAAAAATATAATTTGTGTTATTTCTAATACAGTAATCGAAACAGGAACAAATTATAAATATAGTTATTATTGTATTTTATTATTATTATATTATTTATTTAAACTTTATTATTAATTATTTATTTAAACTTTATTATTAATTATTTATTAAAAGTTCTACATAATGAAACTTACAAATTGTTCAACAATGTACAATGTGTATAACAATTAATTATTTTGTTTTTGTTAAGATTATAAATTTAAATAATATAATATTATTTATAAATTTTTAATCTGATGGCCAATTTAAAAAATATGTAATTTTTAAAGAATCATGATTTTGAATTTGAATCTTAAAATGGCAGCCTTCTTGATTTAAATTTACGAAACTTATGACGTTATGATTAGTTTTACTTTCTGAAAACAATTACAATTTTTTTAAATGTCATACACAAGTTTTTTCATAAATTTTGTGATAAATGTAAATTGTTTTTAGGTTCCAAACAATGAACAAGAACGGGAAGATGTTGCCAAAGGATTTCATTCTAAATGGCAGTATCCTAATTGTAGAGGTGCACTTGATGAAAAACATGTATTACAAGCCCCAGGAAACAGTGGAAGTTTATAGTATAACTATAAACGAACCTTAAGTATTTTGCTCATGGCTTTATGTGACACCGAGTACAATTTTTTGTATGTGGACGTAAGTGTACAAGGCTGTGAGAGTGACGCAGGGATATTTTGGCAGAGACTTGTATGCTGCTATTGAACAAAACACGCTACAAATACCCCCTAAATGGTCTTTACCAAGGAAAGATGTGGACATGCTCCTAGTCATTGTGGCTGACAATGCATTTGCTGTCAGATAATATTATGAAACCATTTGTGGGAAGACATAATAAAGGCTCAATTGAAAGAGCTTTCAATTATAGACATTCTAGAGCTAGGTGGGTAATTAAAAACATTTTTGGTATAATGAGCACTGTTTTTAGAGTTCTCCAAAAACCTAAGTTGCTCCAACCGAAAACAGCAAGATGGGTTACATTGACATGTGCTTATTTGCAAAACTTTTTAAAAGAGAATTCTTCTTCATTAATCTACTCTTCTGCTCTTGTGTTCGATTCAAAAGATAACAATGGAAATGTTATCAGTGGAACATGGAGAAATGACTGATGCAGTGGCGGATCTATGGGGGGGGGGCTTTCGGGCTGAAGCCCCCCCCAAAACCTTTAAAAAATGTTTTGTAAGAAAATTTTAAGTTTGCTCAAAAGCACACAAGGCGTTTGCGGTTCCTTTACAGCGACTAGTGATGAAGACAATGACAGTGTTAGTTCTCAGACCATCACTCCAAGTCTCCAAACAAAAATTCCAACTGTGCCTCCGTCATTATTTAGTCATCTCTAGCCAGTAGAACTACTCTGATATATTAAATGTATGATGTACTTAAAAATAAATCCTTTTCACATTTTTAATCTGCCTTTTATTAACTTTAATGTATTTCATTAGTAAATTAGTAAACAAAACATCCTGAAAACCTTTAATATGAAACACACGTTTTTACTCCATAAAACAACGTTAAACTACTGTTTTGGTCGCTTCATTATATGAAAGTCCTTTCACAAAATTTTCCCCTGTTCAGCCCCCTCCAAAATAAAATTCTAGATCCGCCACTGGACTGATGTGAGCTTCCGGGACTTAATTGGTGTAAGTAGAAAGTAGAAAATCCAGGCAAATTTGTCTGTCAAGAATAAGCTAACTTTTTCCAGTCAGCCACTGCCGTGGCAACATCGATACTCTTAAAAAACTATTAAATGTCACGGCCACACTTGAAATTACCCCTAATGTAACCCTTACAAATGAGATTATTTTTTATGATGTTCTTACGGTTTAAATATGGCCCCTAATAACAAACTACGTTTTTATTTTTATCAAGTGATTGTGCATACACATTATAAAACAAATAAATACTGTTAAACATTAAAGATGTGTTCTTATTTTTCTCACCAGGTTTATTGAGCTTCAGTGCTGGTAGATAGAAACCTCAGTAAACTAAAGTACAACCATTTAGGTACGTAAATATCTTTTGTGCCGGCTTGTGTGTTTTTTCTTGCTTTTTTCAATTTTAGTTTTTTTCTCGTAAATATTGAGACCATAAGTTGTGGAGTTTTTTCTACTTTGCCGATACTGCACTCCATAACTAAAGCAATATGCTTCAGCGCATATTTCCTATTATTGCAGTTCTTATGATTTGAGTTTGTTACTCACCACAGTACTGTCTCTTGTTCATATAATTCCACAAGCTTTGCTACACTTCGACCAATCCATAGAACACAATAGTAACCTAAAAAAAACAACAAGAATGAATCAACACTATAAAAAACTACTGTCTTGAACAGGTGTTTACTCTGTGCGCTGTACTGATAGGAGAAAGAATAGATTGAAGGCCCACTGCACATGCTTTTGTCCCAGGCACATGTCGCAGCCTGTTTCCATTGCCCATGGCACATGTTTTATTCCACATTTATGTCCCCGGCACTTGTCCCATGACACGTCACAAACCGTTTTCATTACGGTAATATGTGCAGGCACTTGTCGTGGGACAAATTTATAGTAATGGAAATGGAGCTTAAGATTAACCTAAGAGTTGGGAGAGGGTTTTCATGATTCTGACTTTTTAAGTACATAAACTCCAAATGTAGTCCATTTATTTTTCTCTGTAGAGAAAAGAGTAAACTACCAATAGTACAATTTTGAAATTTTTGTACAACTATTAAGCCAATCAGTTATTTTATAGTTTGCATCTGTTAAATGTCTAGTACATATTTTAGTTTTCCATGTTAGTGTAGGAATTAACAGTATACCAAAAAATGCCACAAAAGCAATGAAATCCCATGGCACTGACTAAAGAAAAATGATAATAAGCATAGTCAGTGGCGGCGATAGCGGGCCCGCGGTGCGGGGGGACCCGCGAGCTGGGAGGGCCCGCGAGTCTTGACGTGACATTTTACCGGGACCCGGACCCGCAACGGGCCCCCCTATCATAACAATATTTTTATGAGTATTGTCAAGAAATTACTAAAATAAGGTAAAATGTCTTCAGACAAGATTGTGCATCGTGCATCCAAAACGGCAATAACTATTATTTTTTAGAGAGCAGTATTTATTATTTAATTAATGTCATGATACGAGTATGTGTATTGTTTACCATTGGCCGATAAGTAATGCAGCTATCGCTACGTCGCGCATCGCGGTGACTCACCGGCACCGGCCGGCGAAAAGATAAACATCCGGGAAAAGATTATTGGGAGAGGGGGGGCCCGATGAACAAATTTGCGGGGGGCCCGCGGGTTCTTATCGCCGCCACTGAGCATAGTACATGACGAGTAGTATAGAACGCTAAATGCTAATACTATGAGTGACAAGTTTACACCTTATAAACCCTTGGTGGGAGAACCATAATCAATGTCAGCTATTGAGAGGTCATAAATGAGCAATCTACCAGCTTATAAAATATTTAAACATTATATATTTTGTTTAATATATATTACAAATATTTATTTTTGTAAGCACTGCTTATATCCTTATATAGATGATTAGAATAAAATAAAATTAGTTTATAAAAAATTGTAAATTTTTGGATGGCAAACCTATTAAAATCAATAAATGTACTAACCAAACTAAAATATTCTATCTATCTTCCCTTTTGTTTATATTTAATATATATATATATATATATATATATATATATATATATATATATATATATTTGAGTGATTAATTTTTTATACAACTATATTTAAAATGTTATATCAAACTATTTTTTTACTGAACTTAGGTTCCAAAAAGAAAAAGAAAGTTTAAAAAATCAGATCACTGAAGAAACTACCTTGTTGGAAAATCTCAACCAGGAGATTATAGTAAAAGGTGAAAAGATTTTGCAAATTCGAACAGCTTTAATAACCCTGAATATTTTGCTCAGCAAAGTTTGTCCCATTCAAGATGAAATGGCAAACTATTCTCAGGAAACAGAACATGAAGTTTTACCAGGATCAGACTTTACTATGAAGCCTCTAACACAACCCAGAACCGATGGTAAATATTATTTTCATATGCAAGGTGTGTTTATTAAATAACAAGTCTGATGCAGTAACTCACCTTTATTTTTATGTATCGCAGTTCTAATGCTTTTCTCCTTGGATATAGTCTCTATTCACATTTACACACTGATGCAGTCTTGTTTCCACTGGTCGAAGGTATGAAGAAGATCAGTTTCTCTCAGCTGTTTTAACACATCTCACGTTTTCTTCTTTACTGCCTCAGCTGACTCAAAACATGTTTGCTTTAAGCACTAATTTCACTTTAAGGAAAATAAAAGAGTGGTGCCAAATCTGGTGAATACAGATGCTATACAATTATAGTAATTTTTTTGTCAACCAAAAACTACTTCATAGAAGGTTCTATGTAATAGCCACATTGCTCAGTTGAAGAATGAAACCATTTTTCAACAGTTGTGGTAGTTTTTTCTGACTCTTCTCTCAGCTTTGTCAAAACTTCCTTATAATAACTGTTGTGCCTCTTGAAACCCATTCTTCCAAAATTATGCTATTAACATAAAAAAACACAATAAACATTGCTTTTAATTTAGATTTGCTTTAACAAGATTTTTAATTCTTAGTTATTACATTGTTTTTCAGTACATTGGCTGTCATTTTATCTCAGGAACATATCTAGATCTAGATTCCATCACAAGTGTTGATTTTTTTGAAAAATATTAGGATATCAGCATTAAGTTCCTGCAGCATGTCAGTATAAATTTCCTTGCAGTGTTCTTTTTACTCTGGTGTAAGAATCCTTGGGACCATCCAGGCACAAACGTTTTTTGTGCTATTATTCAAACACTGATTTGGTGGTCTTCTCATTCAATCTGTCTAATCCAGGGTGTTCATCGTTTTCCATATTCTGGCATGTCAAATACACATAAACAGGACATGCTGTCTTCCTGATATTTAAAAACATTCCATTGATATTTTATTCAATTTTACTGAAATTTTCAAATTGACACATTGCTCAACTTTTAAACATTTTGAGTACACAACTACACTAAACAATGACTTAATTCATTTTTCTCAAAGCCCCATGGTGTTGATGTTTTTCACGTGGGTTCACACTTGTACCAGATTTCTCAAAATCAGTTGTCTGTGCTTTCTATAGGAGGTAGAAACATAGTCTCATTATTTAATAGACACACCTATTAATATTACATGGTTTCATATATATATATATATATATATATATATATATATATATATATATATATATATATATATACAAAGAGTACTTTTACCTGTAACATTAGCCAAATTCTATAAGTTCAATAAATATATCAAACAACTGTATAATAACATACTCATATTTCATCGGATATTGAACTGTTTTACATGTCAACCAATCACACTTCAAAACTTCCTCTAAATCAAGATATATATATATATATATATATATGGTTCAGGTAAAAGTACTCTTACAGATGCCATTTACTCTTACTAATTATAATTGTTACATTTACTTAACATTAATTTATCATGTCCATTAGTCTTTGGAGCATACACATATACGTTATAAAGTGTTATTCAACCCTCATTTCGCAATATGAATCGTACGTCACAGTAGTTTCGCTATTACAAAATTTGACAACCCCTTTTTCCCCTCAAAACAGACGCCATGAGCCTTTTTAGTGAACATTCTTGTTTAAACTTCTTTAGTCTCGGGGATGATGAAGGCCACCTTTGCATTGACTGCTGCTTCATTTCGACGTCCAAATATGAAATCCAGGTTTCATTTCCTGTAACAATGTTCATCATCTTTTTTTGATAATGCTTAAAAAAATACATGTGCTGTAGCAAGACATTTCTGCTTGTGTGTGTTGTATAACATCTTCGTCACCCATCTTGCACTAAATTTTCTATAGGCCAATTTTCTAGTCAAAACTTCATAAATCACACATTGTGAAACATTAGGACACATCGAAGACAATTGTCAATTTTTCAACCATATCATCTGTGATCAATGATGGGCTACCGCTTTGTTCTTCGCCCTTCTTGAAATAAACGGCACCACTGTCTAACTTTTGTGTCTCTCATAAATGTCACAAATTTGTCACTGAATTTCATTCAATCAGAAAAATCTGATTACTGCTTGTACTTCACATTTGAAGAGATTAATATTGTAGCACTCTTTATAAACGGATGAATATGAAAACGAAACTCAAAATTACTAAACAGTAGCAGTATTTCTCTGTTGTTCTAGTTCTCCAGGTTTCCTCCGCTTCATAGATCTTCCTTAATATTTTACATTCCCAGTCATTTAAATTTCGCTCATTCTTAATTGTAGATACTCAACTCTCACTGCCATACATAACTATTGCCGTTCTAATAGTCTTATAGGTTATCACCTTGGTTCATTTTGATATTTTTTTTATTTATTAAAATGTTATGTAGTGCTGTATAAACTTCAGAGTGCCTAAACCTCTGATGAATTTTAATTATTACAATTACAGTAGATGATGTCATATAACAAATATTGAGTTGGTCCATTATATACATTACCATTTGGGTTGATGTCTATTGCACGTATACTACTCTTTCTAGAACTAAATTAAAGAGGGTTAGAGAAAAGAGGATCTCCTTAGCTTAGGCTGTTGATGATTTCAAAGGTTCTATGATCCTGTTTTGAGCTTTAACTTTGGTCTTGTTTTTATCAAAGTCATTCTCACTTTACGAATGAGTTATTTTAGAATTTTAAATTCTTTCATGTAACTGAGTAAGGCACTTAATTATACTTACAACTTTATGATATTATTCTGTAGCAACACAACTTAATGTTTGACAAGATGTTGACAATATTTGGACTATATATTGTAAATTAGATTCAGTTTAACAATTAGAAGAAAGGGCATATTTAAAACGAAATAGAAAAAAGATACTAATATGAATATTAGTATATTTATATTTATATTTTTCTTAATTTAAAATTTCGTATTATTATATGAAAGATGAAGTAAATTAAATGAAAGTTACTGGAACTGGTGTATATTTCTACAGCTCTTTCCGTTCTTGAGATGGTGACTGATAAGTTGAAATGGGTTATGAATCAAGTTAGCAAAAAGAAAGGTGGTCTTGTAGCACCATTAAAGACTCTAAAACGCATGACACTTGATTCAATAGGAGAAGATTTGTTAGAAGAGGAATACGATACAAGTAAGTTATCATTTAGTTCTTTAAAATTAAATATAGTTATTTTGTATGTAACTGTAGTTATATGCTTTGATGTAAAATATTTTTATTTTATGTATAAATCTTTAACCCTTTATAGAGACTACTATGTTTGTACAAAATATACACAATGTATATTGAGAGAAAATATTTATGCAGGTAAAATTTTCAAATGATAAAAGTTTATATTTTGATTTTATTTAATAATGTCTTTTTTTCTGAAATTTTTTTTTTTAAATTAAATCTTAATGTAAACACATAAGTTTGTTTTTTAAAGTACCTGTGTGTCTATGATTCTTCTAGTCATTGTTGCACTGTATTAGAAAGGATTTAAACATACAAATATTTTGATATAGCATATTTTTCTTTTGCTTTATTTGTAGATGTTATAAATTACACATCAACAAAATTATATTTTGGGCAATTCAGCATTGCTCACTGAACATCATCAGAGTTCGTTTCATTTTTACCTATTCAACCTATTACAACCGTCACACACAGACTTTGAAAATATATTTAATAAATTGTTAAACAACTTGAAGGATTTTTATTTTTAATTGGAATTATTGTGGATGAAATTTAAAGGAAGGAAATCCTTCCTTTAAATTGTTCACCAATCTTCTTTCATCTAGCTTAAATATTTTCCTTTGAAAGTTTTAAAGAAAAGATGAATTAATTAAATGTGTGTTTATTCTTGTAATAAATTTATTTAGTCCTTTTATAATAGTTAAATACTAACTCGATTATTGTGCAGTTGTGAACGCAATGTTGGATGAACTGAGCGAAGTAGATGATCCTTCTGTGCCAACACGCAAAGATATTAAAGCAGAAAGTAAAAGGATTGTTGATCAATTTGAAGATCCCAGAGCTATGTTCAGAGGCCCAACGGGTCCACAATTCAAAAAACATAAATGTTTCTAGATCAACCTTCTAATTTAAATAATTTTTAGTTTAAAATCAATTATAAATAGAAGATTCAATTAGGTTTTAAATTATTGAGTCATGATTGCAGTTGTATATATATGTTTAAAAAAATTCAAATACTTTTTATGATTAATTTTCAGTACATAAAAGAAAGACTATTATATAATTAAAAGAATATTATTGAATGATTTTAATTTTATATAAATTAAATTTTATGTTTATATTATCGTATTATATGTAAATCAGTTTTAACAATTGTATAATTTTGTATATGATTATATTTAAGATTTTGCATTGTCTAAAACAAATAAATAATACAATACATAATTAATTATTGTTAAATCTCTAAGTTTTTTTTAACAAGTAAAGATGACAACTATAAATAAATGTTGTGTTTGACTTGAGATAATATTAGATAGAATAAAACTTGAACATAAGCAACTTTGTCGTTGAAACGCATTTGATTAAGTAAACATAATTTTTATGAGAACTTGTGTTCGAGTTATATTCTATCTAAAGATGACAACTGATTAGCTGAAACTAAAATAAATTCGTTTCTTTGATTTATTGACTATTCCATAACACTGTTAATGTGTTAATGTAGTAAATCATTGAGACATCGTTTAATGATTCAATAGTTGGATGCTTTATTTTAAACTGTTAGAATATTAGTAATTTACATTCAAATGAAACACTTTTTAGTACATTTATATAGAATTTTTTGAAGGGGGGTGTATCGAAATAGAAGAAGCTCAAAATAGCTTTCTCTCTCCACTGTCACACAAAATAGATCCATTTATTTTCACAGTGGATCTTTTTTTGAATATTCAATTTACTTGTATTTTATTATGCAATATATTTTATTAAACTTCTATAAACCTGTAAAATTTGTATTCAGTAACAAGTTGATAGTTCTAATGAAAATCAATGGTAACAGCTGTTTTAACGGTTATTTACAATCGAGAGTATCAATTGTTTTTATAGATACTTTACAATCGTTGATTAATTCGTATAAACGAAGTAACAGCTGATGACCTCGACCTCAGCTGATATTTTTAGGTCCTAGGTCTAAAAAGAACAACTTTAGCATCTCAATGCATGTATTAAAAACAGCTGTTTTTGAAGCAGTATGACGAAAAAGAATTTTTTATCTACATGGAGAGGTCAATCTCCTTACAAGTCAATAACTGTAAAATATATTTAGTAAGTGTGACTAATATATCTCCGTTACTAATGAATAACTTTCAAGAAAATCAAGATATCGCAAAATCCTGACAAAGAACTTGTAATGTCAAATTTCAATTTGTTTATAGTTCAATTTTGGCATATAAATACATCAAACACTTGGTGGAGTGTATTTAAAAGCTAGATTAAATCTTATAAAATTGTATGACAACATACAAGTTAACATGTTTGCTGCGGGGTCCTCCGTGGGGAGTATTGCAGCCAGTCAGGACTACACGTTATAATTATAGCATAATTCAAGTTATAAATAAACCATCATCTCAGGGTAATGTACCATAAATCACAAAACCCTGACAGCCACCAAAACAGTCACGACCAGCAAACCTTCTCTTTACATAGCCCATTTCCATTCATGGAACATAACATACACGTTAAAAATAATTGTTCATTCACCAGATTGTTAACCATATAATTTTTTTTAATAAACAATGAATATTATTTATTTATTAAAGTGCAAAATTTATTTTAATTTTATTTTTTTACCTCTTTATTATTCATATCAAAAGTGAGGTAAAAGAAATAGAGAAAAGAGGTTTCATCAGAGGAGAGGGAGAAGAAGGTGAAAGCCATTATGAGGATTCTTGCTGAGACCATCAAACTGGGCAGTTCATTTAAATTTACACAGAAAATAATCAGTGATACATTTATAAATAATTATACAAGAAGACACAAACAATAATCAGATATAACTAAAACATTAAGAACTTCTTCAAATTTTATTTTTAAAAACCTACCTGGTAATTATATCTAATAATTGATGTGTGTTATGAAATAGGATTACTTTAATAGGCCGTGCTACAGTTTCATCAAATAATTAAAGATTGGTGGTTCAATTGTACTTATGAGTAATACAATCAGAAAACACTTACAATATTTCCAATAATGTTTCTAAACATGTGCAACTTTATTAACCTCAGAGCAATGACAATATTGAGATAAAAATCATATTAAACCAGTCCTACTGTATGGACTTTATTTTAAGTAAAAAGAACAATATCTAGAAGTAAAAAATAATATCTAGAGCTAGCTCACCAATATCAGTTGAACCCACTGGAGATATGTCTTGACCCTTCCAGATTCCTTCCCTTGTGTACATGAAATTCCTGACAATCTCTTTTCTCTTGGGCAGCCTCTGGTCCTAGCTTGGTCCACTCACAAATTAACCGACCTCCCTTTACTTTCCAGTCTGCTTATATATCATCCAATGTTCCACATAATGTTGTTTTTAAATTACGTTTAGTGATTTACAGGCTCAGCGGTTTCTTAACTTTTTACATTATTCCCCAAGTATTGTCGATGCTCTGTTGCCTACCTTATGGCTTAGAATAATTAAACTTAAATCTAATTTCTTATACCAAACAAGTGCTAAGTGTGTTATCTTGTTTACTAATAAAATGGCTGTATATAATCCTGGTACTAGTCCAAATAGGTAAACATTTAATCCAAACGGTGATGATGACATTCCTGATGTTGGAAAAGATTATGAACTGTAAAGTTTGGAAAGCGATAACATACAATGGACTGCCAATCCACCCTCTAAGTATGCTATTTTTAGCATTTAAATCTCTGTATACCCTTAATGATCTGCAGTGAATATGTTAATATACCAGTACATAAATTTATGCACAATTGTTAAACTTGAGCAACAATTAAACCAAAAAACCCGACGGTGGAAGTTATACTTCTTTGGCCATTCACTCACACACACGCACACAGACAGACAGACAGACAGGATACATAAATGAAATATAACACATTTTTCCCTGTTATTCAATATATTTCTCTTAAATATATTATAAGGGACTTCAGTATTATATTATACACCTATATATTATCATTATCAGTAATTTCTTCTATAATCATTCTTTCATCGTGGTCATTTTCTGGTTGGTCATTAGAAATCGTACTGTATTCCAAGAAAGATACAATCATATAGAAAACAAATCATTGAAACACGTTCAATAAATAATCATAAAAAAAAATATTATTCAAAAACTACAAATCAAAAAATCAAGCAATGAAAACACAATGACGCACATCAACGAACCAGCTTACTGCTATCCGGCAACGAAAGTGTCTACTGCTATCATATACTGCGCATGATCACTCAGCGCCATAGGTTCGATTTTTCTCAGTTTTAGCGTGACGTGGATTCTCGACCAACACCCCATCCCAATGAGTGCAAAGAAGTATAACTTCAAAAATAATGTTAAATTTCTATGGTTACAGTTTAACTTTTGTTGTTGTTTATGTTCTAAATTAATAATAAACAAAATGCGTATAATAAATAAATACGTATATCTCAAACACTGAAGAGGATTCAAACTTATTTATTATCTGTAAAGCCTTAATGGAAGAAGTAGCAAAACGACATTTACTTCAGGTTGGAGGAAAGTATTATATACTTCCAAAAGATGAAGAAATTCCTAAAATTCGATACTTGTCCAGATATGATGATCCAAAAAATAGAGTTAGTGGTCGCAAGAATAAAATATTTAGTATTAAAACCAAAAAAAGTCATGAAATGAGAAGACGTCGTCGTAAAAAATGTGCAGTTGGAACTACAATTCTCTTAGAAAACACAAAAGAATATATTTCTGACAATAAAACTGAATAAAAATACAAATGTCAAACATGACGTAATAAATATGTTTATGATTAATTTATTAAATGTGTTTTATTTGTCGGAAAAAAATGGTTGTGCCAAGGAAGTTATACAAACGTAATATACCGATACTATAGATTTATATATACAGTGTGAGTCAAAAGTATGGATACACCCTGTTAAATTTTAAATGGATAAAGATAGAAAAATGAAACTCGGAACACCTTTCTAGGAAATAAAAGTGAACTTTTTAGTCACTATTACAACTTTGCCCATTTCCCCAAAATGGGATTTTTGGGGGGCAGCTCAAAATTTTTTAATATAAAGACCCATTAAGTGACACCTCATTTTAAAGTCCTTGATTAAAGAAGAAGAACAGTGGAAACCAGAGCTTTCTATCTCAACCCAGTACAAAATGGCAGCTCATTGAAATTAAGTAAAACTTCATTGAGGCAAAATATGAACATCCACATTCAGGTGGTAAATAACCCCAATAGACAACCAAGAAAGCTCTAGTTTCCACTGTTCTTCTTCTTTAATCAAGGACTTTAAAATGATGTGTCACTTAATGGGTCTTTATATTTAAAAATTTTGAGCTGCCCCCCAAAAATCCCATTATGGGGAAATGAGCAAAGTTGTAATAGTGACTAAAACATTCACTTTTATTTCCTAGAAAGGTGTCCTGACTTTCATTTTTCTATCTTTATTAATTTAAAATTTAACAGGGTGTATCCATACTTTTGACTCACAGGTGCCTCAATGAAGTTTTACTTAATTTCAATGATCTGCCATTTTGTACTGGGTTGAGATAGAAAGCTCTAGTTTCCACTGTTCTTCTTCTTTAATCAAGGACTTTAAAATGAGGTGTCACTTAATGGGTCTTTATATTTAAAAATTTTGAGCTGCCCCCAAAAATCCCATTTTTGGGAAATGAGCAAAGTTGTAATAGTCACTAAAACGTTCACTTTTATTTCCTAGAAAGGTGTCCTGACTTTCATTTTTCTATCTTTATCCATTTAAAATTTAACAGGGTGTATCCATACTTTTGACTCAGGTGCCTCAATGAAGTTTTACTTAATTTCAATGAGCTGCCATTTTGTACTGGGTTGAGATAGAAAGCTCTAGTTTCCACTGTTCTTCTTCTTTAATCAAGGACATTAAAATGAGGTGTCACTTAATGGGTCTTTATATTTAAAAATTTTGAGCTGCCCCCCAAAAATCCCATTTTGGGGAAATGGGCAAAGTTGTAATAGTGGCTAAAAAGTTCACTTTTATTTCCTAGAAAGGTGTTTTGAGTTTCATTTTTCTATCTTTATCCATTTAAAATTTAACAGGGTGTATCCATACTTTTGACTCACACTGTATATAATTATATATATATATATATATATTTTTTTTAAGTACAAATATAGGTTAAACAGAAGAAATTGACACATTTTAAAAGTGAATGGTGCTGACCGACATAGTATGCATACTAATGACAGTACAAGGATATAGAAAGAATATTTGTATTTGTTAAAACTCATTGTCACTCCAGAATATCATTAAACCCATTACAGTGATTGAGTTTGACACCCGTGATAGTTAAATTTATCTCGTCACATAAAGCAAGATCAGGTGTTTTAATATTTTGCCTTATAGCCAGTCACTCTACACTCAGAGAAGGTCAAGTCTATTTAAAACAGTCTTCCATTCTATTCTGCTAAATTGATTATTTTGTGTCTGTGAATTTAGTAAAATGTGTTAGTTTTGTCATCATGATTTAATCTGTTAATTGTTATTACTGACATTTAATTGACACCGTTAAACAGTGATACTAAGTTGTGTTGTGATAATCTCATGTGCTGGAAGCAGAGCCAGACACAAACCAGTTTATTTCATGTATACAGTTCTACATTATTAAACGCAACATATCTGTCAGTTATATTAAGTTTATAACTTGAGATCATTCGTTCATGTGGTTTTCTTTCCTGTGCATGTATTTTTTTAGCAGCCAAGAGAAAATTGTATATGGTATTGGCCTTGTAATTTTTGTTGACAATTTGATATTTGACATCATTTAGTATGTTAATATATTTTTTAAAAACTGACATAAGAAAATATAAATGACCACTACAATATTAGAATTAGAATTTATTTTTGCCTTGGACATAAATTAGAATGTATAACATAGTCATATATAGTAACAATTAAACTAAATCTATCATGCAAAATTACTAAACTAACTCGACATTAAAAGCACAGCAATCAAATCGACAACACATAAATAATATATCAAACCGACTATTTAACAAAACAAAATATGCAAAAAGAAATTGATTACAAAAATGTAAAACCTCCCAGGTCAATTTCTGAAAAGCCGTCATACATTATTACATCCCTAATACTGTTTCATAACAATATTTTGTCCCTGCCAGCAATAAAAACAATAATATACAAAATATTTCTTACATCTTATTTAATAAATAATATTTAAATCAGGGACTAACTTAATATACAAAACTGTACCTTATTTTGTATTATATGTTGATTAAATAGGCAGATACGTGAATACATTCAAATAAAAAGGGATTATTTTACCATAATAAAGAGGATCAGATAAATGTGACGCAAAACTAATATTTAACATGAGACATATTAATATTATTGAAAAATAAAGACCCAAATTTCTAAGCAATAATTCTAAGCAATATGATAGCAACACCTTCTGCATTCATTAGAAAATAAATAGTGTTAAGCAATGTAGGCTATGAGTGTATTTGGAAAAAAAATGGTTATGTCTAACAATGCAGGACAAGGGGGCTGACAGGCACAGTTGCACGTTATACCAAATATGTCTGAGTTATTGGGAAGATGCTGTAAAATTTACATTTACATACTTATATATAGGAAATAACTTGAAACAATCAAAAGTTTTAGAGTTTACATAAAATTATTTTAATCGAGTCAATTGGATTCAGATTTACAATGATACACTTTATTGATACTCTAAAATTTGTAATGTGTATTATCATTTTTTGAAAAAATAGAAAAAGAAGATTTGAAATTTGATTTATAATTAACTCTGCCACAGCAAAACTCAGGTAGATGCTACGAGTTCTTACAATTTAAAATTCTGTCCCATTTAGGGGAACGGTGGGTAAGAGTACCCACTTAGTGGGTTTTGATTTATAAATCGGGGATGGAAACAGATATCAACACCAAATATGTCAATAATGAATGTATATTTATCAATGAACAAAATGGAACAAGTTACATTTAATTATCACAACACACAGCCATATGGCAAACAAAAAGATAAAACATGTTAATTGCGTACTCTTGGACGACTAGTCGGCTAAGAGTACGCATATTGGTAGGCCAAAAGTACCCAATTAACAGTGGTCACAAACAAAAGCTCCACTGCCTTCATAAGCTGAACAAGCTTTGTGCCACCATTCATTGCACAACCCACATTGAATCCAATTGTCACTGAAGAATTGACCACATCCTGGGCAGGTTACTTCTTCTTGATTACTTTGGTTTAGTTGTGTAGAACTTGTAGACGGTTTTTCAATGTCAAAGAATAGTTGTGTCTTGGCCTTGGAAGTTTTCTTATTGTTATTTTGTTGAGTGCAGTTTCCTTTTTGCTTTCCCTCTCTCTTCATTGTTCTTTCAATTTTGGCCCTTTCCTTTTCCTTCTTTTCGCGCTCCCTTTCCTCCAACATTAGTTTGAAAGGAGAATTCGTGAGAATTTCAGACTTGTGTGAAGGTCGCTTTTTTGTTTGTCTTTAACAATAGCTTTTGGGAGAGGATAAAGTGAGCGGATACAGACCTTTGGCTTTTCTTTGGCTATGGGTTGAAATGATTGAACTGTTGTTACAACCTCCAATTCTATCTGAGGTAGGCCTAGATCATGTAGTTCTGGATTTAAACTTTGCAAGTCAGGATTTTCATTGTCCTTGGCGAGAGCACCATCTGTAGCCTTATCTTGTGGTTGATCTGTTACTAACTATGGTGCAAACTGATCCTCTGGAATTGCGTCTGGATCAAAAGGTTCTATTCCAGTAACTTTGAAAGCAGTCTCAGCCAGCTTAATTTTTGCAGTTGCAGAGTAGGCTGTTCTGAAAATTCCTGCGACATCTGACATTTTTATGACCTCACCCGGGTGTGAAACTAGCCATTTCTCAGCCTCAACTGCATAAGCTGTTTTAAGAGGACCATGGATTACTGCATCCAGAAGCTGAATCACATGGCTTGCATGAGGTGGCAGAGTGAGGAACGTCACATGGTTTGCTCTGCAATAAAGAGCTGCAACTAGAGAGCAATGTGATGAATGGTTGTCCACTATAAGCAGGACAGGATCCTCCGTAGAAGGCTTTGTGTGGTGAACAAAGTGTTTCAGCCAATCCAACGAAAAGTTCAGTGTTCATGTAGCCCGTTTCCGTCACCATAGGAAGCGATCCAGTTGGAGCATCCTTGAACAGAAAAGAGGATTCATTCTTTTTCGGGGAAAAATCAAACCTGGTGGAACGTAAATTCCAGTTACATTCATACAGCAGACGTTAGTTATAGTTTCACCCCTTTCTGCACTTGAAATTTTGCACAGTTTTTTTACCTTTAGGAGTCAATACTTTTGGTGTTTTGTTTGTGACAGTTGAAATTCCAGTCTCATCCATATTGAATTTTCTAAGTGCAGGGAATTTTTTATCCAAATAGACGGTCTTTAAGTTATCAAAAAATTGGGTTACCTGGACCTTGTTGAACCCCATAGCTCTCACCATGCTGCATTTTTCTGGCACTCTAACAGACAAGTTATTTCGTTTACAAAATGCACTAAGCCAGTCCTTACCAGCCATCTTTTTTTCTTGGTTGAATCTGTCTGCAACATTGTTCATTTGGGCATAATCAAAGGCAATCTTCATAATGCTTTTTCGTGAGCCAAAAAACCTCACGTCCAAGTCTCTGCAGTGTTGCGCAAGCTCTCGTTCCATCTCATCCGTCAAAGCTTTCTTGTACCGGCCCAAAGACTCTGCAACAATCACAATCACAATAAAACTGCTGCCAAATTCTACAAACAATAAATAAAACTGTGTATTTTGCTCTAGGATTTTTAGGCTCTGTCGCTCTCGAGCTCGATAGAAAGAAATAACTTGTTTGTCTATGTTAATTTGCTAACCATGAATTTCAATTTGTTCAAATGTAAATCAAGAAATCACATTAATTTGATTCAAACTGAACCAAGGGCTCACTTACCATTTTCAATCTCTTTCGTAAAGTGCATTTATTCCGAGCTCTCTTGCTACTTCTCGTTTGCTCTTGCCATCTTCAAGTTTCTTTTTTGCTAGCTCCATCTGTTCTGCAGTGACTACTTGTCTATCAGTTTTTTGCTTGTAAGGCGCCATGCCTGAATAGGATCTCCTCAACTGGAATTAAATTGATAATTAAGAACCAATGTAATTTGTCATTATTTATGCTTGAAACAATATAAAATACAGCTATGTTTTAATTATATACATTCTCACACACTACAATTAAACATACTCCTACAATTAATGATAAGTAAAGATAATCTCAAGCATAGTTCTGAGAAGAAAATACAGGGAGGCCAAGAGTATGCAGGCGGTTTAATATTTTGGCTCTAGATGCCAGCACAGTGCAGGCACCGATCTCAACAGCGTTTCATTTGGTAGCCTACAAACTGTACTTTACCATGATATAAATTAAAATTATTTTATTGAACATTAAATACACTTTAATCCTTATGTTCTAAGTTGTAAATATTACATGAAAAAGCACATTTTACCTTGTAGACAACAGAGGGACAGCAGCAGACGGACGAGGCTGGAGTGTGTTTTACACCACTAGGTAGACAACCGAACTGACACAGTGCGAGAATCCTGCAGTGCTGTCAACTACCCTAAAATCCCCTGCGTACTCTTACCCACTGTTCCCCTACATATATAACTCGGAGAAAGGCACTCGTGCTGGCTTATGGATTGTAATATTATCAAAATTCTGAATTTATTTTATAATATATAAAAGAAAGTCTCAAATGGATGAGAATTTAAATTTGTTGAAATTTAAAAATCATTGCGATTTCAGTCTATTTGAGATAATTAATTATATTTTCAGATACATCAACTTTTATTAACTTTTGGTCTCTATTTGAGAATTGAATTAAAAGTCTTATTAAGTTGAACTTGGTTTGTAATGATATCAGATTCTGTTCAATTAAAAACCATTATGAAATATATCGTTAATTTAGTTAGGCTTTTGATTTATTTTATAGTTCAATATACGTTTATATGATATAAATAATATATAACTAGACCTCTTTTACCAAATTGTAGAGGCCGGTATTTCAAATTTTAACACCGATATACTAAAAAGTAGCGCACAAACTCAAAAATACATCTTGACTCTTTTTTGCCGTCGTCATTAAAAATTCGGAATTATAAAAACACCATATTTCTTTTATGAAAGTTTGAATGCCAAAGTATTTGCAGCAAATTCGTCATCTAAAAGAGGACAAACATACCAATAGTTCTTTTTATGTGACACAAAAAGAATAATATATAATACTCATTACGACGATAATCTTGGTAGATCTATTTTTTTAACCTAACCTCAAATTGATTTATCGTTATTCTAATATAATATATTAAATAATATAATATTATTAAATTTGTAAAATTAGTTGTTAAGGTAACGAATGTTAGCCTAACGTAGTTTAAATCGTACAAAATATAGATAGTTAATTTCCAAGTTCTTTGGAATTTCTGGTCAATCGGATTAATAATCTGCATTCGTCACAAACACATTTTCGAGTTTTATTTATGTGGGAAATATCGTAATAATTTGTGAAATAGTTTCAAAGAGCATTTGTTACTTTTTACTTCAACCTTCTGTCAAGAGCTCCGCTACAATTTTGTTTAAAACATAACTTGTGACAAGCAATAACACACTCTACATTGTGGGACGCGAAATAATATCTATCTTCAGAAAAAAGTCATCTGTGATATTTATTCACTCAGTGGCTAGACCTTAGTTTTGTTGACAGGCCTGAAAAAATTTCAAACATGGTTAAATACAATTCGGAAACTAAAACATTGAAAGAAGAGAATACACTATTATTCTACGTTAATGTTAGTATTTCTATTAATAACAAAGCCAAAATTGTTGCAGGTATTTATTGCGATATTTCTAAATGGTTCTTAACAGCTACTGATAAAATCAGTAAGTTATTTCTTTATTAAATTTTATATTGTGTCAAAAAAAAAACGACTCAAAAAACAAAGTTACTACATGGTATTATTACTTTTAGGCTTATAATATAATATATCTTAAATGAACTTATTTGTATCGATGACATTGTAATAAGAAATAGTAGTAGTTATAATGAATTTGTTACATCTCATATAACCTAATTTGACAAAGGGCCAATAGGCCTTTTTAAATAATTGCGTGCATTGTTAGAAAAAATGGCGTGGTTTGTTGTTTTTAGCTAAAGAATTTATTTATTAACTTACTGTTAAAAATCGTTTAAGATATGTTATAGAACATTAACATTTTTTTTTTATATAGCCTACCTGTTACGATTAAAAGGTTTATCAATATCGTCCTAGTTAGTGAATTCTAATTTTTTCAATCTCCCTTGAGGTTAGAAACGTTGACACGTGAGATTATGAAATATATTATACAGATCTTACATAACGGGGTAAATAGCATCAATATTGTCTTGCTCTATATAGGCCTATATATATAAATGATGTAAAAATAATTTAATAACAACATTTTGATATTTTTACAATATTTATAATAATAACATTTTGCGTTCATTTTGATATTTTCAGTCACAGGGTCAGGGTTACAGTAATTTTTTTTCACTTTCAGCCACCCTAGCATTGGGTTGGATGTATAATCTTAACCCAACCTAACCTAAATTTGATCATTATATATTTACATTATTCATTTTTTTAGTCGTACAGGCATAGTCTTCATAAGATACCTACACTAATAAAATTATTATTATTATAGCAACAGCACAACAATAAAAAATGTAACTACAATTATAAACAAATTTCTTAAAAATTAAAAGGACCTATATAGAAAACAAATACATCCACATAGCCTATATAACAACAAAAGTACAAATATATAAAAATACAGAATCAATTTAATTTCGAAAACATCTACATTTTCATAATTTAAATAATACTAAATAAAAATATAAACAAACTGCTTAAAAATAAAAATAAATCAGTATTTCCTAAAATCTTGTAATGGATCTTTAAATATAATCTATAATAATACATTACACACTTTATACCTACATACCAAAACAAATATAAAATGCATCATACATACATACAAAATATTATAGCATACAGAATCAGTTATAATTTAAAGAATATTAACTAAAAATATAAACGAATTACACCAAAAAAATTTTAATGAGTATTTCGTAAAATCTTAGAATGGTTCTTTGAGTTTATTCCACAATAATGCATAACAGTAATGCCTACATAAAAACACAAAAATACATATACATGCAAACATGCATCGTACATTCATACAAAAGTACAAGTATATACAGAATCAATTTAATTTCAATAAATCTTAATTTTTGTAATTATTTATTATCCATACACTCACCGAATCTTTTACGTCAAATTCGAATTTGTAACTAAAAAATTTCCTACAATATTAAAGATGTTTCAATATAAAAATAGCCAATTAATTATCTTTGTTTTCTTTCTAAACACATTGTAATTATAATGTGTTAAGTAATATTGCTAATTGATTGAGTTTTCCGTTTGGATATTTTATGTACAACTATCTCACAACCGTTTGTTTTGTTTTTTTTTTCAATAAGGAAATTACCTTGGGACGTCAGTGATAAATATTTAAACTTTAGACTTTGATAAAGAGTTGTAAAAAACCTAAATGTTCGTTTTCCTACAAGAGAATGCAGCTTGAATGGCATTCTTATATTTCAATTTTCCTACACACTACGAGCTGTACTCTTGAAGTTTCTGACTTTTTTTTGTACCTTTGAGTAAATGGCATATTTCCGACGAAAAAAAATCAAAACGTAATTTATAAATTGCTAAAACTCAATGCTTATTACTTAGCCAGTGTACGAAGTATAGGATATGTTTAGTAATCGTCAAATTTTGACTGATCTTCACGTTTCATGGCTCAAGGAAGCAGAAAAAGTGATTCGACATGCCATCCGTACGACGTAGCTGTATAAAGAACTATGATTCGACATGCCATCCGTACGACGTAGCTGTATAAAGAACTATGATTCGACATACCATCCGTACGACGTAGCTGTTTAAAGAACTATGATTCGACATGCCATCCGTACGACGTAGCTGTTTAAAGAACTATGATTCGACATGCCATCCGTACGACGTAGCTGTATAAAGAACTATGATTCGACATGCCATCCGTACGACGTAGCTGTATAAAGAACTATGATTCGACATACCATCCGTACGACGTAGCTGTTTAAAGAACTATGATTCGACATGCCATCCGTACGACGTAGCTGTTTAAAGAACTATGATTCGACATGCCATCCGTACGACGTAGCTGTATAAAGAACTATGATTCGACATGCCATCCGTACGACGTAGCTGTATAAAGAACTATGATTCGACATGCCATTGTACGACGTAGCTGTATAAAGAACTATGATTCGACATGCCATCCGTACCACGTAGCTGTATAAAGAACTATGATTCGACATGCCATCCGTACGACGTAGCTGTTTAAAGAACTATGATTCGACATGCCATCCGTACGACGTAGCTGTTTAAAGAACTATGATTCGACATGCCATCCGTACGACGTAGCTGTATAAAGAACTATGATTCGACATGCCATCCGTACGACGTAGCTGTATAAAGAACTATGATTCGACATGCCATCCGTACGACGTAGCTGTATAAAGAACTATGATTCGACATGCCATTGTACGACGTAGCTGTATAAAGAACTATGATTCGACATGCCATCCGTACCACGTAGCTGTATAAAGAACTATGATTCGACTTGCCATCCGTACGACGTAGCTGTTTAAAGAACTATGATTCGACATGCCATCCGTACGACGTAGCTGTTTAAAGAACTATGATTCGACATGCCATCCGTACGACGTAGCTGTTTAAAGAACTATGATTCGACATGCCATTCGTACGACGTAGCTGTTTAAAGAACTATGATTCGACATGCCATCCGTACGACGTAGCTGTATAAGGGAACTATGATTCGACATGCCATCCGTACGACGTAGCTGTATAAAGAACTATGATTCGACATGCCATCCGTACGACGTAGCTGTATAAAGAACTATGATTCGACATACCATCCGTACGACGTAGCTGTTTAAAGAACTATGATTCGACATGCCATCCGTACGACGTAGCTGTTTAAAGAACTATGATTCGACATGACATCCGTACGACGTAGCTGTATAAAGAACTATGATTCGACATGCCATCCGTACGACGTAGCTGTATAAAGAACTATGATTCGACATGCCATTGTACGACGTAGCTGTATAAAGAACTATGATTCGACATGTCATCCGTACCACGTAGCTGTATAAAGAACTATGATTCGACATGCCATCCGTACGACGTAGCTGTTTAAAGAACTATGATTCGACATGCCATCCGTACGACGTAGCTGTTTAAAGAACTATGATTCGACATGCCATCCGTACGACGTAGCTGTTTAAAGAACTATGATTCGACATGCCATCCGTACGACGTAGCTGTTTAAAGAACTATGATTCGACATGCCATCCGTACGACGTAGCTGTATAAGGGAACTATGATTCGACATGCCATCCGTACGACGTAGCTGTATAAGGGAACTATGATTCGACATGCCATCCGTACGACGTAGCTGTTTAAAGAACTATGATTCGACATGCCATCCGTACGACGTAGCTGTTTAAAGAACTATGATTCGACATGCCATCCGTACGACGTAGCTGTTTAAAGAACTATGATTCGACATGCCATCCGTACGACGCGACGTAGCTGTATAAGGGAACTATGATTCGACATACCATCCGTACGACGTAGCTGTTTAAAGAACTATGATTCGACATGCCATTGTACGACGTAACTGTATAAAGAACTATGATTCGACATGCCATCCGTACGACGTAGCTGTTTAAAGAACTATGATTCGACATGCCATTGTACGACGTAGCTGTTTAAAGAACTATGATTCGACATGCCATCCGTACGACGTAGCTGTTTAAAGAACTATGATTCGACATGCCATCCGTACGACGTAGCTGTTTAAAGAACTATGATTCGACATGCCATCCGTACGACGTAGCTGTTTAAAGAACTATGATTCGACATGCCATCCGTACGACGTAGCTATATAAAGAACTATGATTCGACATGCCATCCGTACGACGTAGCTATATAAAGAACTATAGAAACCTATTGAAATTCAGGAAAAAAAACTAATTGAAAATGTCAATATGACGGCCATTTAAAGAAGTTTTTTGTTATAATCTTGTGTGTTATGCAACATTAAATTAGAAAGAAGAAAAAAACAGATTTCAATTCTGAATGTAGAGGTACCAACTCTAATATGACAAATGGTAAAATCTGTATTTTTTAACCCTGACCTCACAAGAAAATGTGATATTCGAATAATTACTAATCAGGCAGGGCCAAGTCATCGACACGAGCGTGCGAGTGAATGTTTTCTTCACAGAATCCCGCCATGACTGAGACAAACGAGCGAAGTGAATAGAGACCTTTTAATATATATATAACGTTAGGGCCTATCTAACGTTGTCAAGAAATAGTGATATACACAATTACGAGGTTCAGAAAACCTATTTAACAATTTTTGTATACAAACTTACCCTACTGATAAGTATTGACCTTGATCAACCAGTACGATTTAATACAACCTACAAGGCCGAAGAAAGTTTGGGCTTCTTATGTAACTTTTAATCTAATTCAGAGAGAAAGAAAACTCCGAAAGGCTCCTTCTAAAAATTCAAATAATTTTTGAACATTTTCAAATCAATGGTGTAATAATATTGCACTAACTTTCTCAGACACCAGTTCACAGAACTAAATACTAACCAAAAACAAGTTGATGTAGCCATAAAGGTACTTATCCGGCCCTATAATACAAAGTAATACATGGAGATTCTCAAAATGTAATGCCCTAAAGTTAATTTCTGTGTGCTTTTTAGGAAAGTTATACTGTATTGGTAAATCAAGGGGTTTTATCCAGTAGGATAAGTTTGTTTAAAACAGTTGTTACACAGGTTTTCTGAACCTAATGTATATCATCACCTTCTTGATGTAGGTTAGGCTTTGTTGATGAGTATATATTAAAAATCTCCACTCGCTTCGCTCGTGTCAGCGTGTTCTGCCCTGGTTTGCCTCTCAACTACAAATATGTGAAGGAAGATACAATCTTGTTGAGCACTGTGGTGAATTTCACAATAATGATTCGAATTTGCCCCTAACCACAATCACTAGAAACTTTAAAATAAAACACATTTATCTGATTATCTACTATTAGTGGAAATAATTAATAAAGAACAATTAATCAGATAATTGTGTTTTATTTTAAAGTTTCTAGTGATTGTGGTTAGGGGCAAATTCGAATCATTATTGTGAAGGTACGTCTACTCGCTATACTTCGTAACTATTATAACGATCTCAAACGATCACAATGGATAAATAATTAATTAGGCCTAGTATCAAATATTAAAATAATAATAATCAATCAAAAAGTTAACATTAATAAATAATTGTGTGAATGTGTAAATTGAAACAAAACACATGTGAACAAGCAACCTTACCGATATAGCAGCTGCAAGGTTAAGTTTGGAAGATAACTGTACAAATTGACAAACGTGACAAGAACAAGGGAAAGAAGACATTCTGTTTTACTTAAGAGAAGAAAGTTCGCCGACATAAATAAAAAAATAAGTAGAAAACATAACGGAGTTTTGCTATTCAACGCAGCTGCGTGTCATAAAAACTGGGAACCAAGAAAAAATGAGAAAGCGAATACCTAACGGAATCTCCGAGGGTGAAGCCAGCGCGTGTAAGAAAAAATTAACGATTTTAGAAAGTTAGAGGTCCAATCAGAAGAGGCCTGAGTTTTAAAAAAATGAGATTTTGACCAATAAGCGAAGAGGACGCTACACTTGAATTTCGGGAGAGGTGAAATCCAACGGTAAGGAGAGGCAGTCTAAAACTGGGGTTAAGAGCGTGTAGGTCTTGGCTTACAGCTAGGAATCAGAGTAGGAGGTGTTAAGTGTTAAGAATTAACTTGAGGGTTTAATTCAAAGTCATCGGGTAATTTAAAGGCAGAGCCGACACAAAATTTAGTAGTTTCTGTTGAAGTTTGTTAGAATCATAATTTAAATAGAGTCAAAGAGTATAAAATTCATAAAAGAAGAGGAGAGAATCATCGCGTCGAAATCCATAGTAGGCGAGAACGAGTAAGGAGACCAAACAGAGTTTAGCGGACGTATCACCAGAGATTCACCATCCGTCAATGAACCAGTGATAGCAGTATCCGACCTCCCAGGATAAGGATACGTCTTGTGTTTGTGCATCGTTAGTGATTGTGTTGTGTAAAAGTGCCAAAATTATAGCGGACGAGGAGAATTGTTTGATAAGTACAAAATTTCATAATAAATAATCATTAGAGTTAGTATTTCACTTTGATGAGTCATAAAAGTTCCCATGCCCGAGATAAGAGTCAAGTTTTTTTTTATAATTAATTTAAAAGTAAAGTAATTGAGCTAGCCGGCAAAATAAAAGTAAATTTGGAAATATAAGTTAATTAAAGAAATTTGTCTTGTTTTTTGTTATAAAATTGATATAAATTTAATAAGAACATTTTGGACAAGATCTGTAGAAACATTTGTAGAGTTTTGTTTTTTATGTAAATTGAATAATCAATTTAGATTTTAAAATTTGTCGTCCATAATATTTTGTATTAGAGTAAATTAGTTTTAAAGAATGCAAGTGTGAGAGAATGAAGTAGTCTTAAGATATTCAATGAATAGTTAATCGAATTGATACTTGTTTGTTATAAATAATTGTTTGATAATAAATCCTGAAGATAGTTAAAGGGTAAAAACTTGTTTTGTAGAAATAAATTACTTAAACCATCCTAGTTTTCAAGATAATTAAAATAAATTAACTTTAGTGTAATCAAAGATAAAATATATAATATACATAAAGTCTTTTATGTTATATTTGGTCGCACAACGTGTGGCAAGATAAAAAAAAACATATAACAAAGAATTTTATGTTATACTATACTAATATCGCATTTTCTTTTGAGGTTATGGTTCGAAATTACATTGACTATTTGTCATCGAAGAGATGTAGGGTTGGTACCATTACATGCAGAATGGAAATCTGCAAATTTGTATCTAATTTAATGTTTTATAAATTGAATACCACACGATATAACAAAAAAAAGTTTTAAATGGCTGCACCTTAACATTTTCATTGTTATCGTACAGATGTAGGGTTGGTACATCACATGCAGAATGGAAATCTGCAAATTTGTATCTAATTTAATGTTTTATAAATTGAATACCACACGATATAACAAAAAAAAGTTTTAAATGGCTGCACCTTAACATTTTCATTGTTATCGTAGAGATGTAGGGTTGGTACATCACATGCAGAATTGAAATCTGCAAATTTGTATATAATTTAATGTTTTATAAATTGAATACCACACGATATAACAAATAAAAGTTTTAAATGGCTGCACCTTAACATTTTCATTGTCATCGAAGAGATGTAGGGTTGGTATCATTACATGCAGAATTGAAATCTGCAAATTTATATAAATACTTTAATGTTTTATAAATTGAATACCACACGATATAACAAAAAAGGTTTAAAATGGCTGCACCTTAACATTTTCATTGTTATCGTAGAGATGTAGGGTTGGCACTACTACAGTATTACATGCAAAATTGAAATCTGAAAATTTGTATATAATTTAATGTTTTATAAATTGAATACCACACGATATAACAAAAAAGTTAAAAATCTCTGCACCTTAACATTTTCATTGTTATCGTAGAGATGTGGAGTTGGCACAACTACACTATTACATGCAGAATTGAAATCTGCAAATTTGTATCTAATTTAATGTTTTATAACTTGAATACCACATGATATAACAAAAAAAAGTTTAAAATGGCTGCACCTTTAACGTTTTAATTGTCATCGAAGAGATGTAGGGTTGGTACCATTACATGCAGAATTGAAATCTGCAAATTGTTATCTAATTTAATGTGTTATAAGTTGACGAAAAAACTGTTTTAAATGACCGCCGTTTTGACATTTTCAATTAGAATTTTCTGATTTTCATATAGTATATGAGTATCTCTGTATCAAATTTCATGTTTCTATCACGTACAGACGACTGACGGACGGACAGGTCGAAACTGTTTGCCATTACCAAAACACCTTTACTTTTTATTCTGGGTAAGTAGGTCTAATATAAAACTGATATATTTAACTGTAGGTAACTTCTAAAAAAAAATATATCATAATATTATTTCTTTAAATAGCTCTAAATATTTTCCATTTATTTAATAATAATATATTTGTTTATTTTATAATATAGTAATTGTTTCCCCTTCCAGATATCAGTGATTATAGTTTTGATTCATATTTTGGTTTATGCAATTTACGATATAGAATACACACTAACTATTTTGACGAAAATGCATGCACACATAGGAGATAGCGATGCACAACACAAGATAGCTCAGCGCTACTTCTTAGGTAATTACATTTTTATTTGTTATTATAAGGGATTCTTTTATTAGCATTTAATTAAAAGGTGTGATATTTAACGTAAGGCCAGCTGCACACTAGAGTTGGGAACGGGACGATTGGCACACATTTTTGGACCTTCTGCCCATGGCAGTATTGGCACAATCATTAGAGCGGAATAAGTAGGGTCAACTCGACTGTTTGGAAAAGGCACGATTGGCACACCGCTCGACCAGGTAGACGCCATCGAACGAGGGAAAACGGGAATTTTATAATTCCCCGTCAATTCTGCACGACAGTCATTTGCCCGTAATATCACGTATTTTCAAATTTACTTAGAATTAATTTTTACCATGGGCGTCATCGCCGGGGGGACGGGGGGGACGCGTCCCCCCCAATATTTGAGATGTCAAAATATTTTTGCTAAAAACTAATGATTTACTTAAAACCTTAAAAGGTAAACATCGGGCTTTGTCTTTACTAGGGTTTTTAACAATACATTTCTGTTACAAACGCATAAATAAATGCATAAAAACAATGTTTTGAGAAGTTTAATTTTAAAAAATTTCCATACCCCCAGACCCCCGGCATATGTCCTCCCCAATAATGAACTGGTGATGACGCCCATGATTTTTACTGTATATATTATCTGTATATTTTTTAAAGTGGCTTTGTCCGTAAATAAAGGAATATGATTATAAACATGTTTAATACTGTAACGTGTATTTCAGTACGTATTAAATTTAAAAAAATAAATTGTGTACCAAAACTTAAAAATTGCTTGAAAACAATTCCCATTTTCCCGCATTTCGGCTCCCTGGCTGCTACTGCCTGGCCGGGCGGTTGTGCCAATCACGCCTTTCCGAACCTTACGGGTTGACCCTTCTTTAATCCCCTCTAATGATTGTGCCAGTCGTGCTATTACAAATCGGCTAAAAATGTGTGCCAATCGTTCTACGACCCTAGAGTTATACGATACATATCTTAAGGTCGTAAGCGATACGTGATAGGTATCGCTAGTGCGCGTTTAAATAGTAGATAAACCAGAATGATAACGACAACTAAACGTAAACTAGATTTGACGATACGCTCGGCCTATGTCTTTGCGTAGTATCTTAGGATAATTTAAAATGTCTAGATGTACAAGTAGCCTAATGTTAAAGATTTAAGATTAATAATTTCATCAATAATGTTGAAAAAGGTAAAAGACTAACGTGATTAGATTAGCCTGGAAGACCATTGTAGTCGACACAAGTACAAAAATGACGTTTTTCGAAGGGAAGTAGTCGGGCGATGCAATAAGAAATGGAAACTTTCAGGGCTTAACCTATAAAATTCTTTAAATTTCTTTTCGTGTTGAGATAATTCATATGCAATTAATACTGAATTGTGTTGTACATTCATGTTCTACGATACACGATATCTATTTCCCTCCTTTGTCCTTCGCGGGAAGAACTCTTGATTGTACCAGGCGAACTGACTCGAAAAAATATCTCTAGTATGCAGTTCGTATCGCTTTAGTGTGCAGCTGGCCTAACACACCAAGTTGAGATCATAGATGGGTCAACTAACAAAAAGAGTTTTTAGTGCCAACGGTTTTATTAAGGGTAAATCTTTTATCCTTTTAGTAGGTGACTATGTTCTAGGTTTTTTCACATGATAATGTGAGTTGGCATAAATTTTCGAAACGTTGTGTATTAGTTTTTATATACTGTCTGACGATCACTAGAATGAACGCAACTTATGAGGCATGAGGGGTGAAGAGGGAACTGCGCATGCGCTGATCGCATTTAGACTACCAGACAAGTTAATCGGTTAGAAAATATCAGGTTGGGATTTTCCACAGCTGTGAGTGGTTAACCGCAAGCCTAGGCTATGTCTGTATGATTTCAATGCAGATAGTTATTAATTAATATTCTTTGTAAGCGGGACAGTCTTCGTAAAGTTTGAACGAACAGATTAGTTATTGTTCACGTTGGAAGCCAAAATAGTATTTCAAAAGAGGTCAAATTGATTTTTAGGGCAGGTACATCAATAGGCGATTATCATGGGCAGATGAATGGAGAAAATGTTGAAAAATGGATAAACGATAAAGTTTTGCCTCATTTGCCTCCGGCTTCTGTTTTGGTTCTCTGCAATGCTCCATATCATAATACAGTATACAGATAAACAAAACTTCCAGTAAATACTATAATATTTTCATTAGTTGTTAGTGTTTTTATATAAGATTAAATATATTTTCCTCCCTTTTTATCAAATTATCATTGACTATCGAAGCAGTATCAAAAAATAACAAAATATGTTTAAATATTATTTGTAAAGTGGTATTTAATAATATTAAATAATCTCATTCATAAATTGGCCGTGGTTGTGTAAACCTTGTTAAAGAAAGGCATTCAAATTAGCAGTTGTAACTCATTTCGGAGTATTTATCGTGTCAAACCATTGAGTCAATGTTATTAATAAGAATAGTAGTGAGATGTTCAGTATCAACTAAAATATTTATTTGCTAATCCTCTGCATTCCATGCGTGTTCATTCTTACCGCTGCAGTACTGTATTGTACACATATTATGGCAAATGTCCGATTATATCATCCATACCCTCAGGGTGAGTGTGAGTGTGGAGAGCTGAATCTACAACTTTCTTCATGTAGTCTTGAGTTAGATACCTCTCTTTCATCTTTCCTATCACGTCTCTCTTGACCAACTCTTGTTCCCTTCTGACCTGACGTTATTAGAGTATTCGATGGATAAAGATTTTATTTTAAGATATTTTCTTCTTTTTTGTAAGGAGATGATGATCGAAAAGATTTTTCACTTTTAAACAACATGGAAAAATATATGAACAATCCATTATTACTCAATAACTTTAAAACCAGAATCAATTGAATTATAGAGTTCAAGGGTTTGGTTCCGAAACTCAGTTCTGTTTAAATATGTGTTGAAGAGGGCAACATATCACTAAACCTAAAATTAAATTCCGTTTAATATTAAAATGGTAATTTTTTAATTTGAATTTCCATAGGTACAATAGAGACAGACACTCACCAAACGTTATAAAGACACAGAGATTTAAAAAGCATAGATAACTTATTACATGGTTTCATTAAAATCAGTCAATGTACGGGCTTGGTAACCGCGTGAGATCCTAGTTGGATCTAGACTTGGGTTAGATCCCTCTCTCTCTTGACCAACTCTTGTTCACTTCTGACCCTTCGGGGTTTTTATTTTATATTATTTCCCCTCCCCTTTTTTTATAAGGCGAAGATGATATTTCGCCTTTAAACAACAAAGGGGGAAAATCAGTCAGTTTTATTTTATTTAAAACACATAAATATTATGTAATTTCAAAAAAACAGGCGTAATTAAAAATGTTCATAAACTTGTAAAGCCAAATCGTATTTTCACCCTTAAGTGATTTTGACACAAATCTAATCATTCCGTGGGCTTGAAACAATCTGTCAAATGTTTAGTCCGTTCTTGAAAAATGTGTGACAATCAATTTTCACCATCACACATTTAAGCACTC
Source organism: Aphrophora alni (assembly GCA_963513935.1). NCBI lineage: Eukaryota > Metazoa > Arthropoda > Insecta > Hemiptera > Aphrophoridae > Aphrophora > Aphrophora alni. The sequence continues at coordinate 33,988,767 of OY740766.1, forward strand.
TGATTCAAAACTTGGGACACCCAACACGTCAAAGAAAGACTAAAAGCAGGCTGACAGGAAATGACTTTTGTTTTGTACAATACAATCCTCAGTAATCACTGTATTCCCTTAACCCCATTACAGTGCGCCCCTCTGCAATTGAGGTTAGAGAAACTATAAATTAATATTAATATTGGGATGTACAAAAAAAAAAACATTTTGACTATGGAAATAGATAAGATGTTGTATTTTATAAGTGGACCAATTACAAAGATTATCTATTATTTTAAAAATGACGGCCGTTTAATATTTTAAAGATCAAAAATCTCGGAAACCGTTTTACAAAGTACAATTAACGGTTTTCGAGATATTTTATATTAAACATTCTAAACGGTAGTCATTTTGAAAATAATACTTAATGAAGTCTTTGTTTTTGGTGGACTTGTAAGACCTGGCGCATAAATAATGCCTGTATAAAATTTGAACCCAATATCTTATCTATTTTCATAGTTATGTTTTATTTCGAAAACAAAATGGTGGGAAACTATGCGTTTTCAGACCTGTGTTTGTATGAAATTTTCTATTAATTTTTACCAGTAGAATCAGCTCCAAAAGTCAACTGTATAGAATAAATTTAACTAAAACAGCAATATAAGACACAGTACCGATTTAACAACAAAATAAATAAGATATTAAGAAGTGTACCTCAAGCTTCCACCTTGTCTCAGAACAAAGGAATATCGAAAAATTCTTGGATGCTTTAAATACTAAATACAAAAGTGTACTTTTTTTTTTTTTAACTGGCGTACTTAAATTATAAATGTTTAATGTTTTAATTATTAAGTTTTTCCTCAAGTTTGACAAAGCTACTACTGTAAAGAATCATGTCTATGTTTGGTTAGGTTAGGTTAGAGTCTTTGGTTGGAATCTCATTAATATTATATTTTACAAATAGTAAAAATATTCATTATGTAGGCTTACTCAGAAGAAAATGTCGGAATAAAGAGTTTTTTAAAATAAAATTTTACAATGTACTGATATAATAAATACATTTGGCTGAAGACTTATCAATGTTTTGATGTATAGGTAAAGGAGTAGAGAAGAACTTGTCGCTGGCTTTACATTGGTTCCGTCAAGCAGCAGACCAAGGACATGGTTACGCATCATATAACCTTGCTTTAGCACATTTTCACGGATATCATCGTCTACAAACCGGGTGTGTAATCATTGAATCTTACACAAGATAGTAGAAAGTTCTCTATTCTCTATTTGGTGTTTCCAAACATCAAAACCGATGAAAATGTTTATATAAACATATTTCTTAAAATGCTTAGTTTTTTATCTAGCTCTCATTTTCTGTTTTTATCTAAAAAAATCAATTCTTTTTTACGGTAAACGATATGGACTTGAAATTTTGCAAGCTACTTAATATTGGGTACTTACGTATTAACGCCACCGCAGCAGAAGTTGCGCATATATATATGCACCAATATTTGCTTACTTTGCGATATAATTATATATCATGACAGGTTTGGCCAGGTAGCTATATATATACATAAACACCTGGCCAAATCTTATATATATATATATATATATATATATATATGCGCAACTTCTGCTGCGGTGGCGTTAATACGTAAGTACCTAAAATTATAAAGACCTAATTTAAAAATAATCAAATAATATCGTTTACTCATTTCAAAATGGCGACTGTTTAAACTTTTTAACGATGAATATCTCAAAAACCGTTAATTTACAAGAAACTAAATATTTTCTTACTGTAGCTTAAAGGATAACCTAGTTATCGACAATGAATGAAAACATCAATTCTTGGTAAAAGTCTACAACACTCAAGATTAGCCTATAACCAAAATATTTGAATATTGCAATTTTTTATGTCTATTCTGTAAGTTAAAGGCCGACCGAGTTATCGACATACGCAATAATAATATGTAATAAGTAACATCTGTTGTTATTTTGTAAAATTAAAGGTTTTTGAGACATTTGAAGTTAAAAAGTTTAAAAATAGCCGCCATTTTTTAATAAGTAATTGAAATAGGTTGATTATTTTTTTTCAAATTGAGCCTTCATAATATTAAGTAGCATGCAAAACTCAACTCCATATCTTTTACTGTTAAAAACATATGATTTGTAAACACAAAATGGCGGTTAGATAGAAAACAGCGTTTTAGGAAATAGCCTATGTGTGTATATAAACTTTTTCATTGAGGTTGATGTAAGGAATAAGCTACTGAAATTTTTGGAACTATTTTTGAAAATTCCCTGTATATAATAAATTAATTAAGTTTTTTTCAAATTTTATATTTTACATAAAAGGTCTTTGTGTACAAAAACAGAATACAGTATACATATTTTATTGTTTATTTGCTAAAACGCAGAAGGGGTGAAACCGGAGGGAGGGTGTAGGCCTACCGGAGGAGTCGACATTTTTTTGTGTTTTATATATGGCAGCTAAATTGTAAATTTTGAATTCTTTAAGCTTATAATAACAAAATCATTTAAGTTAAGTGCAAAGACTGGGTAACAGACGGACGTAATTCTAACTAAAAACACCCATTTGGGTCACGGAGATTCAAAACACTTTCATATTTTTGTAAAACTCAGGTTTTTCACGAAATGTAATTTTATATGGGAGAAAATAAGATTCTCTTGACCTTCCTTGTAAATGACTGTATTACGTATGACCTTGAAATTTGACATTCATCGAGGGAAGTGTGAATAGCTCCAGCCAAGTAGGTCAATGTCCTGTGAATGGCTTCGTATTCAAGGACGTAGTCCTAAGAGTAGAAGTTCAAAGTTTAAAGTCCATACAAATATTTTCTATTAATCTACAACTTTGTAAACAACACTAAACGGTTGATTTCATATTCGAATTTTATAAGAATCGTAATAAATTGTGAAACGTATAACTATGTGGATGAATCTATTTTATATTTTTGAAGAGCTAACGAAAATCTGAAACGGAACACTCTACTCTTGGGTTAGACAAATTTACAGACAGAAGATATACAGAAACTTCAGAGCTCATTCTACAATCATGTAAAAGTAAAGAAATAAAGTTATATAAACATAGGTCCGGAAATACTTCGTTAGCGAGTTACTGCTAGCTAAAGATTTCCCTCAGAATTTTGTTCCTGGGTTAAATAAGGGCCTCCTGGAATTCTCGGAAAGGTAAATTAAAAGGCAAATTCAATGGTTTCTTATGGTTTTTAACCTGACAAATTTAATAAAATAGGTCCCAGAACTGTAAGTTAAGTAGTTTTTGAGAAAACCAGTGTAAAATTCAAAAATTGGACTCATAAAACTAATTTTTTTTACACTGTTGGCCAAATATAAATAAATGCGTTTATTGACTCCAATTTTTAAATTACATTTCTGGGACCTGTTTTATTCAATTTGTCAGTTCGAAAACCATAAGAAACAATTGAATTTGTCTTTTAATTTACCTTCCGAGAATTCCAGGTGGCCCTTATTTAACCCAGGCTACAAAATTCTGAGGGAAATCTTTAGCTAGCCGTAACTCGCTAACGAAGTATTTCCGGACCCATGTTTATACAACTTTATTTCTTTACTTTTACACGTAGAATGAGCTCTGAAGTTTCTGTATATCTTCGTGAATCACCCTTTATATGTAGGTCTTTTTTACAGATTAATATCATTAGTATCGTAACCCGCGTAGTGCTCTGTAAGCCTAAATATTTGAACTAGTTTTGTTATTTTTTTAGTAGATGCATGATTTGGTCATTAACTTAAAATTTTAAATACTTGCCATCGGACAGAAAACTCAAAATTTCGATTTTTCCAAAGTGGGCTTTCAAAGATTTGCATAACATATTGCTATAATAAAATTTTTAACGATACGAAAAAAATTCATCAAGTTTTGGCAAATGTTCAACAATCTATTAACACTCGGTTAGTCAATACGGACGTAGCAATTCCGATAGACCTAGCTGGATCTACACCTTTTTTCATACAGTTTTCTGTTAGACCCCTTTCTTTCATCTTTTCCATCTTTCTTGACCAACTCTTGTTCTCTTCCGACTCTGACGCTATTCGAGGACTAGGGGTCTTTTATTTTATGTTGTTTTCTTAAAAAGCGATTTATGATCGAAAAGTTTTTCGACTTTACACAAAGACAAAACAACAGCCTATTGTGTCAATCTAACCTAACAAGTATTTTAATTCTGGTTTTAAAGTTATTTGATAATAATAGATTGTTCATATTATTATTAGGCTATGGTTTAAAATCGGACATTTGCCTCTATTTGTGTATAGAAAATTAATACACGACGTTTCGAGAGTATAAATCAACTCTCGTTAGCAATTGTAAAACTAGAACATAAAAGAGAAAAAAGAGTAGCCTAGAGCATGTCATATCAGCCAAACTAGTTTATATATAAGGCCATTATGGCTTCTGTTAATAAAATCTGAAATTATAACAACTGAAAACATAAAAAAATGTTTTACTTTAAATTTTGACACTTATTCCAAAAATGGGAATCATGACGCGATTGAAGACTAAAGTTTGAAAGAGGGGGAAGAAGGTTGTTTACCCCGATGCAGAATTGGGACAACTTTCTCTTGGCTTCATCCTTTACAATCAGACTTTTTGTGGTGTAGGCCTGCATGTTGTGCGTTTGTCTTTCACCTCATGCATATTGGTGGGACTCGTTAGACCTTATTATAGTTAGTTGGACCTAACTCTACCACAGGGCGCTTCATCGTGCTGGTTTAGTTATTTTTTTTTAAATTGTGGTTTGTAATTCTTGTTTTTCCTGTTAGCTTTTACTGCTCATGCCTAGTTTTAGGCTGAGTTCTTTCCATAGAGTATACATTTAGTTCTAGATTCCAACTAGACTATTAGGTTATATTCGTGTTTTCATCTTTTATGCTATAGTTTTAAACTTGATAGCGAGAGTTGATTTATAATCTCGAAACGTCGTTTATTTTTATACACAAATGATGTAAAACGTTTGATAAAACCATATTAATAACTATTTTAAGATGTTATAACTACACAAATTTTATTTTTATGAAAACTTTAATAATTTACCATTTGCAATTTTAAATTGAAAACAAAATATAGACTAGGCTATTTTATTATCCTTAATATTACATCGCGAATAAAGGGAAATCAATAGCTTTAGTAGGCTATTGCATTGTTGGTCTCGAATCTCACAAAAACTGCTTTTAAAAGTTATGCATTTCTCATGGAGCTAATAAATTAGGTTTCATTTGTCTTTCAAAAAACTATAATATATGATTCAGGACTGTAATTTAATTACAAACCCAAACTAACAATCGGTTTTAGAAACATGGCACAAACTTTTTTTTTTAATTCTAGACAATGTGGCAACATTGTAAGGCAGCCACGAACTGGTATTTATGGAACTATTTCCATGGTCACATTCTTCCAAAAAAAAACAAACAATTTCTAGATGTTTTTAATACATAGTAACAATCAAGGAGTTTCAAGGATGTAATGGATCATCCTACACCTGTAGTGACAATGTGGCAACATTGTAAGGCAGCCACGAACTTGTCTTCACGGAACTATTTCCATGGTCATATTCTTCCAAAAAATACAATTTCTAGATGTTTTTAATAAAAATGAAAATTAACCAAGGATGCTGTCTCAAACGTACGCAATTTGAAAATCGTCTAAAGTGAATAACCAAATATGAATACTTTTAACATAATGCCAAACAGCGTGTAAAAAAATATTGCATTGAATAAAAATAATAAAATACCATAATTGTAAAGCTATATCTGATCACTGCCGAGGTGATGTGACGTCATACCTGTCGTTTCTTATCCGGCTGGACGTGATTTGTTCGCCAGGCATAACTATTAAAGTAACATAAACAAATGATTGGCTTTACCATGAGTCAGAGGTTGAGGTAACACTTGCATATAGTTAACAACTATGACAAATCATCTTCATACGTGGCATTGGTTTCCGCTTTTGAAGTTTGAAGATGATAATTTGATTGTATAATTTTTCTTTCAGCCTTATCTATCCAAAACTTCATTTGATGCCCTGATTTATCATCTACACATCCCACAGATTTATATCACCCTAAATATTCTCCTTGCGTGATTTAGTTATACACCATGACGCCTTTTGTTTTTAAATCGTGGAAAAAAACTTTTAAAATAACAAATTTCGCAAAACCTTGGTAAGCATTCCTTCTAACCTACTTTTCTCCTATAAGAAACACACTAAGGAAACTTGTCGCAGATTTTCCTTAAACTCCATTCTTCCGAATACAAATTTTTCTAAATTAAAATATTGTAACCATATATTAAAAACAAATTATTATAGAATATTTTAAAATGTATTAATTTCAATTTTTAATCATAACTGACGTACGAAGTCCCTTCTTATAAACTGCACAATCGTTGATTATTTTCGTTTTTATAAATTATTAACTGTAGTAATTATTTCTAATTTCTGTATAGGATGGCTGTCTGTAGTTCCTATTGATAATATTGTTAAATAATATAGTACAGGGTGTTCCGAAAATCAGCGGACATCTATCTGTTGGGTGGTTGTTCCTTGGGTAAAAATAAGATAATGTTTATAGGTCCAAAAACGCTTTGTTTTCTGTCTGGCCGCCATTTTATATTTAAAAAAATTACATCTCGTGAACGGTTAAAGATACATTTTTGAAATTTAGTACACATTTAGCTAATAGTGATGATTAGTGTTTAAAACATTTTCAGGATTTTACTTTAACAAATTTCAAAATGGTGGCCATTTTAATATTTCAATTGTTAGTAACTTCTTAATCTTAGTTTTTATCAAAACCTTTTCTAGTTAGAAAAAGTTAAGCATTTTATCATGAACAAAATGATAACTAAAGTTTCCAAATCCAATAATAACAACCAATTTATGCCGTAAATAGTTACATTTAACCAGACTGATTTTATTACATTTAAACTGGGCCAAATGTCAGATTTGTTTGTTATCGGATTTGAAAGCTTAAAGTATCATTTTGTTCGTGATAAATGCCTAACAGGTTCTAACCAGAATAGGAATTTGATAAAACTTATTAAGTTTATAACAATTGAAAAATTACAATGACCGCGATTTTGAAATATTTTAAATTATAATTTTGATTTTTTTTTAACCGTAAATAACGGTGTTAGATACACGTGTAACAATTTTCAAAAAGTTATCTTTAACTGTTCTCAAGATATATATTTTTCTTTAAAAAACTCAAAATAGCTGCCAGACAGAAAACAAATCGTTTTTGGGTCAAGGTTTATTGAACTTTTTATCTAATTTTTACATAAGGAACAACCACCCGTCGTATATCCGCACATTCCGGGACAACAGTATACAGAGCGAACCTCCCTACTTTTGTCCAGAGTTTTTGTCGTATCGTTTTCAGATTAAATGAAGGTTTGTGGATATTTACTCACACTACGTTTTGTGATGTGTTAAAATTTTCGATCGCCATCTTGAATTGGATTTGGATTTGAGTCAATTTATTATTTTTAAATTTCCTTAACCATTCCGACATACCCAACATAGGGGAGGCTTTATTAAGTAGTCTAGTATTCTGGAATTTTAACAACTTTATAAGTCATCCCCTAAAAAATTACAATTTTAAAAAAATACCAAAATTATAATCATCTTAATATGTGACTTTATATGGAATCCTGAAGTAGAAAACTTTTAATAAAGCGTAGAATCTGGAGAGGAAAGTTTGTTGTGCTTGCAAACTTTAACTGTATACAAACAGGTAGTAACTGTAGCCCAAGTTTTTCTTCTGTCTTTCGTTCAAATGGTATCAAACATTTTCAAACACGTGTAAAAAGGTAATTTACATTCCATGTTCCATTGTTCCGTAACTTTATTTCTACCATGAAATCTTTATCGTTATTAGTTATAAATCTTTTATTGAAATGTTAATTCTTTACATTAATCAGATTGTAAAATTAAATCAGCCACATAAAAACTATAGTTATTGACTGTCGGTAATTGGAATTGAACCCTGACAGCTGTTCAGTGGCAGTTAATGAGTACATTATTTCAATTTTTAATTTTATTGTTACTTTTACAAATATTCAAGCATATTATTTTCAACCATAATTTCATATCGTCATAACTTTAAAGGTTAAATTTAATTGTTACAATTACAATATAATAATAAATTAATTGTTAATAATCTTAAATTTAATCCCCTAAAGAATTTCTGCTACAGGCGCGTATTTCTTTACTATAGGGCCGATTTTAAATGATTGAGGTGTCAAATTAAACAGTGTTATCTGCAGAAAATTATTCATTTTCCTAGGAAACACTTATTTTGTAGTAATTTTATCATTTAAAATAACATGTATGTTGTGGGTAAATAACATGTTTCAAAACAAAAAATAATTTGAATCAGCTGTTTTAAATTCTAAAATACGTTTTATTTTTTTGTTTTCTGTGATCATTTATAACATCTGTTTTAAATTATTTTTAGGTTAACTTATATAATTCTTATTTTACTTGTGGGGGTTCACGTTGTGTTGTGGTTGATAGTTTAGATTTCGCAAAACTAAACAGTTTATATGGCTTATTGTTAATCTGTGACGATTCATTCTGAATTTTTATCTCGCAAAAGTTAACTATTTAACTGTGCATACTGTATAGTAGGCTACGTAACTTCATTTGTGTGATATTGCTTATATCTCACAGAACTAAACGGTTTATATGGCTTATTGTTAAAGTGTGACAGTTGTATTTGAAATTTTTATCTCGCAAAAGTTAACTATTTAACTGTGCATACTGTATAGTAGGCTACGTAACTTCATTTGTGTGATATTGCTTATATCTCACAGAACTAAACGGTTTATATGGCTTATTGTTAATGTGTGACAGTTGTATTTGAAATTTTTATCTCGCAAAAGTTAACTATTTAACTGTGCATACTGTATAGTAGGCTACGTAACTTCATTTGTGTGATATTGCTTATATCTCACAGAACTAAACGGTTTATATGGCTTATTGTTAATGTGTGACAGTTGTATCTGAAATTTTTATCTCGCAAAAGTTAACTATTTAACTGTGCATACTGTATAGTAGGCTACGTAACTTCATTTGTGTGATATTGCTTATATCTCACAGAACTAAACGGTTTATATGGCTTATTGTTAATGTGTGACAGTTGTATTTGAAATTTTTATCTCGCAAAAGTTAACGCTTAAATGTACATAGCGTTTACTTTATTTATTACTTATTGCTCACATCTCCCAAAATTTAATGGTTTATATGGCTTATTGTTAATCTGTGACGATTCATTCCGAATTTTTATCTCGCAAAAGTTAACTATTTAACTGTGCATACGGTATAGTAGGCTACGTAACTTCATTTGTGTGATATTGCTTATATCTCACAGAACCAAACGGTTTATATGGCTTATTGTTAAGTGACAGTTGTATCTGAAATTTTTATCTCGCAAAAGTTAACTATTTAACTGTGCATACTGTATAGTAGGCTACCTAACTTCATTTGTGTGATATTGCTTATATCTCACAGAACTAAACGGTTTATATGGCTTATTGTTAATGTGTGACAGTTGTATCTGAAATTTTTATCTCGCAAAAGTTAACTATTTAACTTTGCATACTGTATAGTAGGCTACGTAACTTCATTTGTGTGATATTGCTTATATCTCACAGAACTAAACGGTTTATATGGTTTATTGTTAATGTGTGACAGTTGTATTTGAAATTTTTATCTCGCAAAAGTTAACGCTTAAATGTACATAGCGTTTACTTTATTTATTACTTATTGCTTACATCTCCCAAAATGTAATGGTTTATATGGCTTATTGTTAATAAAAACTGTTAAAACTCTTAGCTGGAAACAACTAGCTGTTATTGCCGAAGAACTAATTCTTAAATTACATTTCTACTTTATACCATTTTTATTGTTTTATTAGTGTAGATATATCTTTAAAAAACATGTCTGCCAAAATCTGAAAAGCAAAATTTAATTCGAATAGTCTACCTCATACAAAGATCTTATTTAGAGGTTAAAATATTTTGTGTATCATTTTCAATAATTTTGTTTTACACGATTGGCTATACTTATGTTACAGGGAGGCGCATAGGCTCATCAAACATGCAGCTACCCAAGGTATAAAAGAAGCAAACCATGTTTTGGATACATTGTGCAAGACGAAAAACTGTGATTTGTTGTGAATTTGGTTTGGTTTTTTGAATACGTGCCAAGGTCTTATATAAAACTATAAACGTTGTTTCAATATTTACTTCCCCGAGATGGAACGTAATTAAACATTGTTTGTATGTAATTTGACAGATAATCCTTGTCAATATTAATATCCTAGTGTACAATGTGTACTGAGCTTGATACTTGTCACATTGTGTCGAGAATCGTTGGCTAAGCTATAACATCAGATATAATACAGGTAAAAATGATTTATGGGTTTTTTTATTATTAAAAATATTCACATATAAAATAAATTTTAAGTTGTTTGTTTTTAGATTCCCGATGTTTGTATTTATATTTTTTTAACTCTCAAAAAGTGAAAAAACTATCAACAATTTATAAAAAAACTAGTATGGGTGGCCTACATTTCTTCGATAATTAATAAATAGGGGAAAACTTAGAAAGCAAAAAAACATATTTATTGTTTTTGTTTATTTTGATAATAGTCGATATTCCCTTAATATTGATAAATTGAACAACTATAAAGCATTAACTTTATAAATTTCAAATCTACTGGAAAATATATTCTATATCCAATAATAATAAGAAATAACTAGTATTATAAACGTTTGGGTGTTCTAATAAATTACCAATCTATAGCCTTGGGTAGCTTTCGACCTATAATAAAATTAATCATATCGTAATGTTCAATATAATGGCCGGATTAAACATTAATAAATTTAACAACATTAACAGAATTAATTTATTTTCAGTTTATCAGATAAACAATATAAATAACATTTTTGTATGTTATAAGTTGAATATCACGAGATTTGAACAAAAAATTTCTAAATTTCAATAGGATTTTCTGTCTGAGCACAATTTTGTCATCGCTATAGGTTAGTTTGGTAATAATTAAAAAATGTTAACTTCCGTTTTTTGGCCCTTTTTGAAAAACGTGATTTTCAACATGTCCGCCCGTCGACGTTATCATCAGTAGGTAAGCACAATAGCGACCTCAAAAATAAAGATAAGGACAAGAAATTTGTATGGAGGACTACAGTGTGATCATATAGAACCATTATTGAAATTCAGAAACATCAAATTGAAACGTCAAAATGACGGCCATTTTAAACAATTTATTTATTCACATTTATTGTGTTATCACTAAATTATATACAAATTTGGACATTTAAACTCTGAATTTAATGGTACTGACTCTACCTCTCTACAATGATAAATAGCGAAGTTATTATCAAAAATGTAATTTTAACCCTGACCTCCTAAACAAAATAAACCTGCGAGATCTAGCAGGACCGATACTAGCTCAGAGAGTGGAAGTACCATCAAGGCTCACTAGGTACGAGACACTCACAGGAGCGAAGCGAGTAAGGCTTTGTAATATATACACATCTATGCAGCCCGTCAAGAAATTAATGATTACAATTGCGAGGTTCAGAAAACCTTTATAAAAATTGTTGATCTACCAATACAATTTAACATTTAGGCCTACTACAAGTCCCAACTTTGGGTCATTACATTTAGCAGGCCCGATTCTATAACTGGGCAACATGGGCACTTGCCCAGGGGCGCTAGGGTTTTGGGTCATAAAGAAAAATTTAATTAAAAAAGTTTCAACCATATTAAGACATTATATTATATGTCGATAAAAGTTTATAAATTTAAAAAACTATAAAAAATTATAGAGCTGAAAAATCAAAATTTTAAGGTAGCACAAGCATTCTTCAGATCTTTCTGAACAATTTGGTAACATTCCCATGCTTATCAGTTAGAAAATAGCGTCGGAAACAGAAAACTAGTTTTGCCCCCTCTTCACCCGCGTATCGCAAAAATCACCTCGTTCGTATAAATTCATTCATAAAATCGTTCTACAATAAAATACGAAAAGCTGAATAGCTTAATGCTGTTATGTACGCAAAATGACATTACACTGAAGCTTGACTTCAAAGATATAATTGATAGTTTTGCTACATTAAAGATCAGTAGGAAAAAAAAGCAATAATGTAAATAGGATATAAGGAGAAAGTATGAGTAATATGTATAAATATATAATAAAGTATAGTAATAAGAGAAAGAAAGTATAAAGGAAATAAGAGATATTATGGTTGAAGTATTAAAGTTGTTTTACAAGACTCAATTAAAAAGTGAACATACAGTTGAAATAAAATGAGCTATGGTTATGTAGGCCTATAGAAATAAAAGTTTGAAATAATTAAGAACTATTTTTTAGGGTGGGTGGGTGGTCCGTGATACTGTAAAATACAAGGTTGTTATGTTGTGACGTCAATCATAACACCTACGCCTGTAACTGCTGTAATAATACTTGTAAGTTTTTACAGTAGCCGGTTGCCAGTCCGGGACACGGCGGGTCCATAGGTGGTGGATAATGGAAAGACTTACCGACTCACCAAATAAAAGGAGTTCGGTGGAGTTAAGGGAGAAATCCCTCCCGAGCCAAAACTGGTAAAGATGAATTAATCAGGGGGACGCATCCCTTTAATTTGCCCAGGGGCGCTACAAAGGTTAAAAACGGGTCTGACATTTAGAGGATCTACTCTTATTACAGTGTATGATGGGGAGGGTATAGTCTGATTTTCGAAAGACTGTCCCTGGCGGAGCGGTCGCACGGCTAATTCTCGGCAAATAGTTTCCATTTAAAATGCTTCTCAAAAAGTTATAAAAACGGGAATAAATTAGCAATTAACTAAAATCTGATCCTTGGTTAATGCACTTTCCTTCTGTAAAATCAAATATTTATCTTTTTAATTATATAGGAAACATTATTGGATAGCCGGGCAGCCGCTCCGGACGGGACATTACTAAAGTACCACGATGGGCGCCCATCAAATAGTAAAACCTAACTTACTTGTTAAGTTTCACTAAAATTCTACACTAAATTTTAAATTCTGGCTGTTATTCAGATTTTTATTTCCTCTTTTAATTTGTAGGTTTTATTTAACAATTGTGTTAAGTACTTTATTGACCTCTTATTTTTATCATGGAAAACATCGTACGGCGATTTTAAAGTTGCACAAAATTAGCTATTTCTTGATATAGTGGAACTTGCGGGTTAAAAGTTGTCCTGCAGTATATTTTGAAAGTGAAAAATCGCCCGAAACTATTTTTATGGTTAAAGAACTTGGATAACTAGAATTTCTGCAAAATATTCGTTATGTTAAAGTATTTTATATAACTTTAGCAAACATAAATACTTTATCACTCTCTTAGATAAGAGAAGAATATAATATTTACAGACAAATAATATTTAAGTGTTGATTTGACTTAAGGACAAAGCTCATAAAACCGTTTTCCACAACAGATGAAAAACGTAATTTGTAAAACTTCAACCTAAATTAAAATAAGTTGATGCGTGCCATCGTGTTACTTACCCAACCCCGTAATTCAATGGGACATTATGTAATGCAAGTTGTCTTATCCAGTAGGTTAAGTTTGTTGTTACACAGGTTTAATTTCTTGTCGTGGCTAGATAGACCCTTGCGGACTTAATAGATGTGTATACAGAGTGTTTCTATAATGTGCGGAGATAATTCAGGAGATGGTGATATAGGTATTTTTTTATATGTCTAGACGACTTAACAGATTGAGTTCAATTTTTGCACGGTGATCATTAATGTAAAGAGCTAGTTTGAAAAAAAAAAATCAACTTGTTCCAATAAACTGTTTAAAATGGCGGCTATTTAAATATTTAAAAAAAAAGTAATTCATTTAAAGTTATTTTCATTCAAAATTTTTTATTGGCCGCCATTTTGAAACGGATAATATAGTAGACATGCCAGTGGAGGGAGTGGAGATTGTTTAATATACCCATCTACGAGGACCGCTAGGATCTAACCGAGTAGTTATACAGGCTTCACAATTTACAAGGTTTAGATACAAGATACTGCTCTATTGATTTACCAATACAGTTTAACATATCCTACAAAGCTCATTACAATTAGAGGATCTTGTTGAATTACATTGTATGATCGCGCTGGGTAAATACCACTATGGATCATCAGCTTGTTATAAAAGACGATGATGGCAGAGAGATTTTTCGCTTTTAAAGAAGGAGAGAAACATTCACAAGATCTCATTTTCCTAAATTTAGTCTACTAGTTAAAAATTAACTATGGAAGGGAGACTTTTGGAACAAGCTAACGATAATTAGAGAAACATAAATATGTTCATTCGTAATTAGTGGGAATTGTTTGATGAAAGGTAAATTCTTCGAATTGTGTTGGTAGGCCTAGTTGAAGTTAGTTATGAAATTATGACGTGAAGTACCTTCACTTGAACTTTGGCACTGTATCACGCCCATCTTGAGACAAAATAACTATTATTAATATGTTCAAAAAGGTTTATAAAAGTAACTAGGTCGTAAGGCGTAGATATCTTGTAAAGATAACCTCCAAATTAAGTTAATAATAAATAGGAAACAGCTGTTCGAAAGGTCGTATTATTGATCATTCCCATTGCGCTAGACTTTGTTATACTGGTCGCTATGGGAGTCTTATTGATTGTTATTGAAGTTAAATGGTAGTTTTGAGAACTTTGAAAGATGTTTAAACTTGTAACAAAACTCATATTTATACTGATCCGAAGGTGGTAAAGGTGTAGAGCTCAGAAATTAGAGGTTAAAATGTTTGTTTCTTAGTTTACTATTTCTTTTCAATTTGGAACAAAGCTTAGATATATTTTGTTCCCCAAGTTTATATTTTGTTAAACTTGTAACGAAAAATGTGGACTGGCTATTCATTTTCGAATCATATACTGTAGATCGAAACATCGTAACCAATAAATAATATGAAATAATATATAGTCTTCATTTTCATTATATTTGTCATGTTGATTAAAAAACATAACTGCAGAAATAGTAAAGATATTGAGTTCAATTTTAGGATAAGTATTTTGTATGTTACGTTTTGCAAGTGTGCCAAACACCAAGACTTTATTTTAATAATTTTCAAAATGGCGGCCATTTAAAAATCTTTTATATAAAACCACATAACACTAACCTTTTTGTGGTGATTCCGCATTCCAAACCAAAACTGAATAAGTTCAGTTAGGCCAGGTACAAAAAATTCCTCGAATATGTTAGGTTAGGTTATGCCAGGTTATACAGAGTGTTAAGAAAATATCGTCCCATACTTTAATTGGTGGTTATATGGGTCAGAATAAAGAAAAAAAACATATATATCTGGAAGCGCTTTACTTTCCATCTGTCGGCCATTTTGTGGTGTTTTTGAAAAATAACTATAGCTTTTAAAAATATTAAGATTTCGAATCGAAAATTGGTATACACACTTTTTTATTCAATGATTTACCAGTATACCAAATCAAAATGTATGGGATAAAATCAAAATTTTATTCGATAAATTTTCAAAATGGCGGCCGTTTACATATTTTGATATACTGACCGAATTTCGACTCGAAATCTTAATAATTTTAAACGCTATAATAAATTTTTCTTAAACAGAAATTGGCGTATGGAAAAGGAATTTTTTCTTTTTCTATATTTTGACCCATATACAGTTTGGCACGACATTTTCTGAACACCTGTATAACCAAATAGATTTCTGAAATTATTCAGTTTACAAAACCAATGCGCCTTAACCTAACCTAACCTTTCATGATTTGCCACACGAACGATCAAGATCAGATAGTAAATGACCGGCATTACGTAGCTTATCTGACCTTCCAAAGATATTTGATAGTATAGCTACGAAGCTCGCTAGGACCGAGACACTGATACGAGCAAAGCGAGTGGACACTACTAAGTACATTAGAGCCTAGCCGACGTCAAGAGACTAGTGATACACGAGTTTCGCAAAATCTTGATCTATGAATACATTTCTTACCAGTCCCAAGAAACCAATATTTGGGCATTAGAATCAGAGGATCTGCTTGTATTACATTGTGTAATGAGACTGGGTAAGTACCATGATGGCGTCCAGAGAGCGAAGTGTTTAGCTATTAAAAGAGAAAAATATATATTTATCTTACGGCTACCAGAGAACGAAGTCGGCAAAGGAGTGCCGTAAATAGCCTAATGCAATGATGGGTCCTTACCCACGACACTCCTTCGTGCAATGCCTCTGTCGCCTGCACAGGCTGTCACCCCCAAAACAGTATAAGAAGTCATTCCCACCTATCAAGATACCAGTTACAAACGAATTCCTACGACTGGTTTTGTTGGTATTTAATGTGAACGACCCTA
This sequence comes from Aphrophora alni, assembly GCA_963513935.1. Lineage (NCBI taxonomy): Eukaryota > Metazoa > Arthropoda > Insecta > Hemiptera > Aphrophoridae > Aphrophora > Aphrophora alni. The sequence continues at coordinate 34,005,170 of OY740766.1, forward strand.
GGGAATTTCTTCGTGCCTCACTCGTTCTCACACATGTTTGTCTAGTGAGCCAGCAATCCTACGTATTGAGTAGCACATAACTCTTCATTTTACTTTGTCTTGTAGCTCTTTGAAACCACTACAGTATTTGATTACTTGGTAAGTTATACGAATTGATTGTAAAATATGGATATTTTGAAAAATTTGCCGTTTTAATTTGAAGGGTCCAGGGAAAGAACATGTTCAGTCACATTTTCAATATTTTACAGGACAGCCATTTAAAAGTTTAACGAGTTTTTAAGCATCTTTCTATAGTAATGAAATGTAAAAAAAAATACTATTTAAATATGTTACTTATATTAAAACACATATATCATTGTAACAAATGTTATTTTTAATAACTAAAAGTGTAACGTAAAAAATAATAAAAAGTCACAGGACTGAACATGTTTTTTCCCTGTAAGGCAAGAAATTATGCTTTAAAATAGTCAAAACTAAAACTTTACTTTACAAACATCTTAACATTTTAATAATTTATTCATCATATTAACTTAAATTTTAAGTTCTTCAAAATATTTGATGGCTTGCGGGTTTGTGCAGAAGTTTTTCAGTGATTGAAGATCTTGATATTTTGCTTGAGATATAGCCAATGGTCCTGTAAGTAAACAAACCCATTAATCTCGCCAATCTGAATGCTGTTTAAGGAGTTTAAAAAATAGTTGCATCTAATTTTTTATGTTGAATTGTTTATACTTTTTAACACCATTATTAATCAAAGTTTACTATTACATGGACTGGAGTAGTTCCACATTGTTTCTAAACGAAATTAGAACTATTAGAACATTATGCTTTCAATAACTTACCCTCATATGCCAGATTTGGAAGGATGAATTCACCATCTTCAACTCTCTGCAATGGCTCAAGACCTCTTCGTTTAAGCCTTTTTTCATTTGGTGGTCGCATAGGATTTTTTTTCCATGGTCCACCGTACAGTGTTTTGTAGCTCATGAAAACAGGCTCGGCTTGTTGAACTTTAAAAACTTTAATCGGACGAGTTTTGCAGCCCAGTTTTTGATTGTACACTTTTTCTAGGTGGACTCCCCACTCCTTCACCATGTCTTGCTTTACTTCAATTACATCAAATGGCGTTGGTTTCTGTCTGCAATTGAGCAGAGCTTCAGCCCAATCCTGTGGCAGCTGAGCCTCGTGATTTTGCGGAATTAGAGCAGAGTTCTTATCGCATTCATTATAGGAGTGGCCTCTAACAGGAAAGGTGCATGTTACACTTTTCAACTTTTTTTCTTTTACAACAACATGATGAAAGAATTTGAAAACAATGTTGTTTTTATTTTGACCAGAGCAAGAATCGCAAAAAGCCTGTACATCAGTCACTTGAGGGTCAAGAATGTTGTAAATAAAGTGATGGAGAAAGGAGCATACCTCATCACTTCCTTTGTTAGCTGTATTTTCTGGATATATATAAAAAACACTATGTCCAGTCGACAATATGTGGATGTTAAAAATGAAAATAGACAACTGACGTTTATAATAGACGTCGTTCGTTGTAATGTTTGGTACATGATAGTTTTTGGTATAGTCAAAAACTATTGCTTCTTTACTTTTGTCTATTCTTGAGTGTTTCTTTGCATTTCTTTTCAACTTGTACCATTCATTGGCTTTCAACAAATGTATATCTTTGTCAGAAGATATACTGTTAATTTTAGTTTGTAGGTTTCCTTTGATTTCATTGTCATTGGTTGATAGTAGTTCAGATTTCAAACAGCTGATTTTTGAAGAATATAAGTCACACTGAGAACAAGTATCCTTGCGGGGATAACCAAAAGCAAGATTAAACTCGGTACAAAATATAGTTCTATAGGTTTCATAGGATACATTACATTCAGGGTGTAGGTCTTTAAACATTTTGAATAATTTATTAACGTTAAGATCGCCTGGTAGATATTTCTTCTTTGTGTCCGCAAGACAGTAACGAACATCACTGGTTTTAAGACTTTTAATGTGTTCACGCATTTTGTTTTTAGTTTCTTCAGATAAAGCATGTCTGTGTTTATTGTGTTTTCCCCTCTGGTCCTTAGGAGCATCACCCATATTTTTCAATGACTCCAAAATGTAGGCAACTTTGGCCCTGCCAATTCCATGAAAAGCCATAAATGCTTTTTTACACACTGTAATTTCAACAGGCCCACTTTCATTGACATACCTCACATTATAGGAAAAGTTTGCGTCTCTAAATTTAGCTTCAATGTCATCAACTCGTGGTCGACGTCTTTCAACTGGTACCACGGTTATTAGGCCAGAAAGATAAGCATTTACGGCGTCATTCGATCCAAGTGAATTCATTCTTTTTATTAAAGCTGTCTTATTATTACCAACCCTGTCAAAACACTTTAACCTACAATTGCATTTTTTTCCAGTTTCAAATGATTGAAGTTTAAGTTTCATATTAACCTGTGAAAGCCTGCCTGTTTTCTTTCTCTTTTTTGTTATTTGTTGACTCGAACATGGCACATTTTCTTCACTGTCCGTCAAATCCATGGTCAAAACTAAACACACTACTTGCACAATTCTCACACTATATACAAACACAAAATATTTTCAAAATACTGAATAAAAACAGCCTGCACTAACAAAACCAAAAAATTGATATTTCAGTCACGGTATGACAGAAGTAAACAAAGATGCAAGTCATGCATCCAACTACAAGAAAATTAAATGTCAGAACTACCAACTGTTAATACAAAATAAGCATGTTCTTTCCCTGTTTCACATGGACTGAACACGTTCTTTCCCAGTGTATGGTTTCTTTACACATACATATCTCTGGACTGGTCAGGTTGTTTTCCTGTATGAATAAACTATTAAAAACATTCTTAATTGTTCTACCAGATGGCATTAAAAACAGAAAAACACAGATTTTGGACTGAACATGTTCTTTCCCTGGACCCTTCATTTGGTATTTATTTTATTCTTTGTACTTAAAAATGAATTAATAATAAAAACAAATTAAGCTTTCTTATTTCCATAAATTTACGAAAGATATACATGATGTCCCACGAAGAAACTGAGAAACTTTCAGGACTTATTCTACTGGTGAAAATAAAGAAAAAGGTTCTATAACATATATGTCCTAAAATTACTGATTGTCTATCTAGCCGCTATTTTCTGTCGAACAAAAAAATGCATATATTTTTAACAGGAATAATGATACTGCGTTGGAAGTTTGCATGCTATTTAGAGCTATAAAGATCCAATATAGAAAAAATATCAACTAAATTTTTTACTCATTTCAAAATGGCGGCCATTTAAAACATTTGACATCGAAAACCGTTAATTTTACAAAAATTTAAAGTTCCCTCTTTTAATGACAAATTTCATTCAAAATGACTGTGAGATGGGCGTCGTGCCGAGAGGCTCTACATAGGCGTACCCTTCCAGTTCCTCGGAACTGGTCAAGTTTCAACAACAAGAAGCTGTCGTTTCGGTGGTGGGTGGTACCTTCCTATAATAGACCTACATTAGTCTGTAATAAGCCGCATTCATTTCGTTTAATCTACAAGTATGCTGAAGCCGAACTGTTGAATGTTCCTATTTTATTTCCCAATCATTACAAATTTTAATTCTACGAGATAAATCTTTCTCTTTATACAGCCTCCAGATTTCATTCTTATACAAAAGTAAACGATAGAAATGCAGCTGTAGGCCTATTAATTAACAAGTGTCACGTTCTGTGTGGAGAAAGTTATGACGAATTTGCGTCGGTTGTTGCGTCATCAAAACTGTCATGGTCTTCAGTGACATCTGTATTCCGCGTGTAAAGTGCGGGTCATGACTATAGTAGCAGGCTATGGAAGGAAGGCGTGAAGTAGTAAAGACTTCAAATGTTTTAATAGTGGCTCGCTCTTTGCAATATAATTAATCAAAATTAAAGAAAACTGAAAATCGTATTTCATTAAAATTAATTTTTCAAGAACAGTACTCAAGGTTCATTTTGGTAATTGTACAAAATTTCGAACTATGTTTTTTGACTGATCTTTACGTTTCATGACATCAGGAAACCGAAAGAGATTTTCCATCGTTGTAGCATGATAGCGGCCACAAAAATGAAGATAGGATTTGGTAAAAGGTTTGGATTTGTTAATTTAGTACCGTATTGAAAATAAAAAAATCGAGTTGAAAATGTCAAAATAGGGCCAATCTAAACACTTTTTTTATTCATATTATCTTGTATTCAATTAACAAACTAAATTAGATACAAATTTGCAGATTGCATTTTTTGCATATAATGGTACCAACCCAACCTCTTTACGATGACAAATATCGAAGTTATGGTTAAAAACTTAATTTTGAACAGTGACCTACAAAGAAAAAAGGATATAAGATCGTCATCGACTCTAGTGAAAGCTCCTTCACATGTCTACAGATTCGGTGCCTTAGTCGTTCGATTCACCAACAAAGCGAGTGGGGACTTTTCAATATATAGGCCTACACATCTACTAGACCCGACAGGAAGAAAGTAGTATTGTACACAATTACGAGGTTCAGAAAGCCTGTGAAACAACTGTTTTTAAACCAACTTACCCTACTGGATAAGACTCCGTGATCTAATAATACAATTTAACGTATTTCTTACCAGGTCCAAGATACTAAAGTTTGGACATGAACTGCCTGTGTTACATTGTATGTGGGACTGGATAAGTACAATCATAAATACATAATATAATGATACCAACCACACCTCTTTATACGATGGTAAATATCAAAGTTATTGTCAAAATGTATTGTTGAATCCTAACCTATAAAGAAAAAGTGATATTCGCATAGTTACAGTATCCTCAAGCTAGGAATGTGTCTGGGATGGAAAGGAAAAGAGCCCCCCCCATACTTTTTTGTTGCGTTTTTTTTTCAGTGGTACAACCACAATAAAAATATATAGACCTCAATTGCTTCTGTGTAAACGCGTACCCTACTACTTTTGTATCTTATTCCGAATTCTTATTATTATTGTATTCTTATTCTTTTATCCGTGTAAATAAGAATAAAACGTTTACAAAAGTCTGTCAAGAAGTTGTAACATTAGGAATTAAATGTAGCTAAGCAGTAATTTGTGTACCATTCTTGGAATGGGTTGTACCGTCAAGTCAGACTAGGGAAGCAAGTAGATGGGAGGACACACCCCTTACACCAGACACAATCCAAGGTCTGAGACTACTGTACGAAGGCCTTGTCACCGAAGTACAGCTTCGGGCCCGCCACGAGCTGTACACATGAGATATACACATCTATGAGGGTCGTTAGGGTTAAGCTGACGCCAAGAACGTAAGTGATATACACAAGTACGAGGTTCAGCAACTTACTCTATTGGATAATACCCCTTTCATCTACCAATGTAAATTAACTTTTCTTACCAGCCGGGAGTCCCTTGAAACCAACTTTTGGGCATTACATTAGAGGATCTGGTAGTATTACATTGTATGATGGGCCTGGGTAAGTACCATAATGTTGTTCATCAACTTCTTCTTTTTGTAGTTTTGGTTTTTTTATAGAAAGTTCTATATGAACACACTATAGTCCTCTTGTCCCATATACTAAATACCATGTTCCTAGTCTAATATTTGTAGCCCCTATTGTGCTTACGTATAGACGAATGGAAATCATTAGGAAATCACATTTTCGACTTTGGTCATCTGGATTTTTTGGGTTTCGTGAGCTTGTCTGGATCTACACATTTTTTAGTGTACTCTTGGGTTACTTCAATCTTTCCTATCAGGACTATCTTGATCAACTCTTGTTCTTCTCCAAACCTGACACTATTAGAGAATTCGAAGTCTAGATGTCTTTATTTTACGCTCTTTTCGATGACTGAGAGGTTTTTTACCTGTAAGCAAAATAAAAAAAAAATAAGAATGTTTGTTTAAAGCCTGTATATTTTGAATGGAAGAAAATATTCACAGGAAATTGTTAATTTGCTGTTACTAAAAGTAACGTATAATTTGCATACGATATTTTGTCAAAGGCTTAAAATATATCTGTCATTAGACAGATTACTTATCGCTTCATCCCACACGTATCCAGTTGTACGCGTTTCCTGTTAATATGCCAGACATATCGTCTATTGAATATTATACTTCAGTGCATATTAAGAAGGCAATGACATGAACATTTAACTTGTAAGTAGTAGATAGATAGATTAATATAAGAGTCTTCTTGTCATGAAATGTTGAAAATACATTACTCAGTATTTCTCCCGTAAGCATAGAAATGCGTTGTAATAAACTAGTGTTGACAGTGACGTTAATTTTAATTGTACAAGCAATAAATTGAATATTAACTAGGTCAAATTAAACAGTGTTACCTGGGGATTTGCCGAAAATTATTCATTTCCTTGTAAACACTTATTTTGTAATAAATTTATCATTCGCCTCTTATGGGTTTTACAACAAAAACAATTCGAAATATCTGTTCTAAATTCTCAAGTATGTTTTATTTTGTTGTTTTGTTAAAGAATTTATAAAAAACTGTTTTAAATTATTTTTAGGTTAACTTAAATTTATTATTTAAATAACAAACAGTATCCCCTGTTGAGTAAATAACATTTTTCACAACAAAAATAATTAAAAACAGCTGTTATATATTCTTAAATAAGTTTTATTTTGATGTTATATTTAGAGAATTTGTAACAGTTGTTTTAAATTATTTGTAGTTTAACTTATTATATAGTACTTACTTTATTTATGGGGACTCAGGTTGTGTTGTGATTGATTGCTTACATCTCGTAAAATAAACGCTTTAAAATCTCAGATTCGTTTTATTTTATTATTATTTTATTTTATTTTCAAATTTATAACAACCGTTTTAAATTATTTTTAGGTTATCTTATATATTGCTTACGTTATTTGTACGGATTTCGTTGTGTTGTATTAATTGCTTACTTCTCTAAAAATTAAAAGGTTTAAATACTCAAATAAATTTTATTTAAATGTTTTTGTTTGAGAATTTATAACAGCTGTTTCAAATTATTTTTAGGTTATCTTATATAGTGGTGACTTTATTTGTACGGATTCACGGTGTGTTGTATTAATTGCTTACTTCTCTCAAAATTAAACAGTTTAAATTCTCAAAATAGTCTTATTTTCATGTTTTTTTTTAAATTTATAACAGCTGTTTCAAATTATTTTTAGTTAACTTATATAGTGCTTACTATATTTGAGAGAATTCACAGTGTGTTGCGATTGATTGTTTAGATTTCTCTAAACTAAACAGTTTATGTGGCTCATTGAGTGTGTCAATCTTATGTTTAATTCGTTAAGGAATTTCTGCGCCAGTAGCGTATTATTCAAAACTGTTAAAATTTTTAACTGGAAACGACTAGTTCTAATTATTTCCATGCCCTTCAATGAACTTTTACACTTATATTTACACATATGAGTAATTTTAAATTAAATAATTAAAATATATCTGTGTTGTAGTGTATGAATTAATGCTTTCGAGATAGTAATTTGCGTTAGTTTTTTTTATTAATGGTATGTGGGAGGCTTAACTGGTTAATAAGAGAAATTAATTTCAATCGAGCCAATTTACCTAAATGTTAATTAAAATCATTAGAATAGACTTTGTGAAATTCGTAATTTTTTTGTGAATTTTATTTGGTCTTAAGGTAACATTTTTAGTATAATGAATAAATAAATATTGAGCTTGACTTGTGAGATAATATTAGATAGAACAAATCTCAAACACAAGATCTCACAAAAATTACGTTTACATCAAACTATAACTTATAACTTATAAAATTATAGTTTATTTATTGTAGCTCATGCATCACTGAGGATGGCGACTTTGTCGTTGAAACGAGTTTGATTAAGTAAACGTCCTTTTTGCGAGTACTGTACTTGTATTCGAGTTTTATTCTACCAGTTTTATAAGTTATACTTTAGTTATTGTAGCTCGTGTATCACTGAGGATATCAACTTTGTCGATGAAACGCGTTTGATTAAATAAACGCATTTCTTGTGAGATTTAGTGTTCGAGTTTTATTCTATCAAGTATAATAAATATTACCTACTTTCAATTTTCCGAAACTAATAATAAATTATTATTTTTTTTTAAATTGCTTTCACAGTGTTTCTGTTGATTTAGAGGACTGTGCTTTTCATTATCAATAGTTAAAGTTTTGTATAATAATTACAAATCAATTTGATTTGAACACAGATACTTCATCTGATAACCTTCGAGATATCTCATTTGGAGATCATTTAATGCATATTCAGTGAATCTTAATAGAGGATCATCAAAAACATTCCATACATTTGATTTTGTTACTTTCTTATAATTCAACTTTTATCATAAAACTTTTGACTCGGAACCAACACAGAAATTTCTTTTGTGGTCTTCATCACACAAATATGAGTGTTTTTAGAACTTGTATTCATGTATGAACATGATGTCGAATGGCGAATGGCACGATAATTTTCCTACATAATTGTTCAATTTAAATGAAACTCTGTAGTATGAATACATCGATCGAGTTTGTATGTACAAAATCGTTAATGGGAAAAGCAATTTTGTTTAAATTTGTGTTTTTTAGAAAAGGAGTGAACTGTTTGCCATACAGTGTTTACTTGTTAAGAAAACCACATTATAAGTATTAATGCTGTTTTCTTAACAGTTACTTTTGGTGGTCTAATATAGGATGTTGTAGACAATTACTAAGAAATTATGTTTTCTGTTTTTTGTCCATAACTCTATTACTCTTTTGACTCTCGTAAATTTTGTAAAAAGTTAATGGTTTTCGAGATTTTCGACGTTAAAAATTTTAATCAGCAGCCATTTTTAAAATATACAAAATAAATTCTTTGTTTTAGGTATATGTGTAAAACGTTAGATAAAAAATGTGTATACCAAATCTGAACTCAATATCCTATCAAAGTTATAACTGTTTTTGTAAAAAACAAAATGGCAAATAGTCGTAAAACAAAACAAGATAAAACTATATAGGGTATGTTACATGGCATTTCTTGTATATTTTGTCCTACCCAAACAGGCTCTGAAGTTTTGTCCATTAATTTCTGTACAACTGTATAATATACACAATTTATTATAGATTATAGTATTAAAATTTGTTTTTAGTATTCTAAATCATTTCCGTACCGGTTACTTTTTTCATGACAGATAATATAAATTGTAAACAAAATTTCCCTCCATGGCTCTGTATTTTATGTTCTTTTCTTTCTTTTGTATATAAGGCAATAACGACCTATAAATTAACACTGATAATATAAATTAAAACTACTAAATTATTCTTTCATTCTTAAAAACCGATAATTTAAAATGATTAAACTTAAGAGGTTTAGCTTTCCATTAAGTCCCGTAGTAGAGTTGTGATGTGAATCAGTTGCTGCTCATGCGCAGTCCCTGAAATCAACACATGACGTCATCTTTATTGCAGCTTACTTTTAAAGCGATCCCTCTCTGATTAGTGAATGTAAGTCTTTAGGCGCTTGTAACATTCGTTGTGTAGCTCTATTTTTTCAATGATCCACTGGTCTTCTAGTGTCGTTCAGGCTACAGACTCTCCTGTCGGTTGTTCAGTATTGTCAAATTTTGTTGTTAAACGGAGACGACAGACTTCGCTCAAAGCTAGCGTTTGTCGGTAGTCTATAGTACACTCTCTGTGTTCATAGTTGTATATGGTAAGTGTAGTAGAGTAAAATTGTTTTGTTCATACATTGTAGCTATTTACTAATTTTCGTTTCTACTTTATGTGGTGAGTTGTGTTTTTAAATTCAAGTACTAGTTAAAGTTAATTATGAAAGCCTAGTAATTTATTTTTCACGTTACTTAGCTATGAATTATTTAGCATAACCTTACCTTAAATTGGCATTTTTATGCCTAACATTTTGTTTACGTTATACACATACCTTATGCTATACTTAGCTTCAGGTAACAATGAACAATCGAACCGCTAAATATAAAAGTTTAACTTAACTGTTTCATTATCCTTTTGTTCTATTTTAGATTATCAGTGAATAAGAAATTTATGTTAAACTAATTGTAATTTAAAATTAAAGATTTTCTGAATACAAAAATGACTATATCTATTAGTAGTCTTACAATTTATTATGAGTATTAACTATATGCCTAACCAACTAGTTATATTAAAATATGTTATTAAATATTTTACCTACTAGCATTACATTTTGTTTAGAAAAGTATGTTTATTGTTTAAAATGTGATTCATATTTTAGTTAGTGTACATAGTCTAGTGTATTAGAAAATACAACTGTAGGTATACCTAATTAATTATTCATAAGGGTCAAAAGTAAGCCTAAATCACCAGTATGTAACTATCCACCAAGTAAATATGGTAGATGAAATAAAACTCTTTCACTCAAGTTAAAGTCTTTTTCACTCAATAGTCCATCTAGGCCAAGTCTTATATTTCCAATGTTATAAATGTTGTAGTCGTAATATTAAACCATTTGAATTGTTTTAAAGTTGAAACTAACCTGTCATGGATGATCACACTTTAAACATTTTACTTTTTAAAACATGCACAGTAGGGCAACTTCTGTTTAAGTAAATGTTTAGACATAAATTATGTCAGTTGAATGAAATAATAGATTTTCATTTATATTTTTAATTATTCAGGGAATAATGTCATTCCAAATGTAAATAAAATGTTTAAATTTGAAAATCTCAAACAATCTTTGAAAAATGGAGTTTTATAGTATATTTACACTCGGGATGTCAAACATAACAGGGCAGGGAACTGAGAGAGCCGTGTGAAATAATTTAAGTGCATCCAATTTCTTTTCTCTTAATGTTGTGAATATTAACAAGTAGGGTAAATGCCATGGCAATAGTAGGCGGTGTCACCTGTAGGTCAGGCGACTATCAGATAAATAATTTATAGGCTGGTTTTTAACTAAAATCCTTAAATTGTATTCATTGGTGATACAATACGGGTCATTTGTCAATTATGCTCCGACTAGCAAAGGAACTTCACCTTGGATACACCTATATATATATATATATATATATATATATATATATATATATATATATAAGTACACTCAAATGGTTTAAGATCATAGATAATATATGGTTACTGGTAAAAATAACTTCTTTACTTATATTGGACCACAAGCTGTCACTGATATCTTGTCCGGTTGATGACATTTCTTTAAAGTACAGCAAGAAATGTAACCAAATTATTGTTCTAAATAAAAACTAGACTTGTTTCAAATTAATGAAATCTAGTAGTGAATGAAAATATATTTTAAATAGGGTAAAATATTTAAATTTTAAATACTGTAGGCCTATTGAGAAAATTAGCTAAACTTACTACTTTTCAATAACTTGTCTGTCTAAGTAGCACCTTCTTAGACAAATAAAAGGTAAGTTAGCTTTAAATTGTTTAGTTGTATTTACTATATCTATTTGAAATAGGATTAGACCTCTAACTTAAAGTATTTTTTTTCTAATAGAACTGATTTATGCCTCATCAGTTTTTATTTTTACCAGACATAACAAAATAACTTAAAACATAAATATTTTTATTTTAGCTATGTAGTTTTTTTATTGGACTAAACACAATTACAAAATACAATTAGCCTTGTAATAGAGTTTTATTTTATATCATACTGTTGCTTTAATGAAAATAAATTTTATTAAGCTGCACTTGTGGCAGATTAACAGTTAATAAAAAAGAAACAATATTTGTTTCTGTAACAAAATCTGTTGGATATTTTAATAATTTATTCTATTTTATACTTTGAACCACAAACAAAAATCAAAACTAAGACGGTAATAAATTCAATTATGTTTATTATATTACACTTGTGTACATTTCGATGACATAGAGGTTACTGCTAAAGCCACAGCCATAGTCAAAGTGCTTCATTGACATTTGAAGTTATTCTGTATTGATAAAGTTGGCAATTTAAATCACTGACCTCATAAGTCAGTGGTTGAGTGTCCAATTACTCAAGTGAAGGTTCCCGGTTAGCATTCATATTCAGGCAGACAACAACATTTCTTTACATATTTTCATATAAATTATTAAGTTTATACATTTAAATGAGTACAATTTTGTGTTTTTATTTTATTACGAGTATATCTGATCTGTATTAGAGCATGAGATTAATTGTAGATTACAAATTGTAAATACAATAAACTCTCAGTATGGATATTTTATTTGTCACAGTTAACATTTGAAGTTGAAAAGTTATAAACTGAAGTATAACAATTACTTTAGCTGTCTTTAATGACAACTATTGAATGCTGATGCTTGTTAAGACATACATTTTTTAGTTCTATGATGGCTAAAATGTCGTGAGTAATTATTTTTGTTATAAATTAAGTTACTCATTCATATGTTGTTTTTGTCCCCCTCTCTTTACAACAGTTTCCTAATTTCATAGTTAAGGGATTTAATCAAAATATATTTAAGTTAGTATGTAGTGGGCTGTTTTTTATTCTCTTAAATACTATATTTTTTTAAGTGAGGAAAATTATTTACTACAAAATTTAACTGAACATTTTTTTTACTTTAAATTAATTGCAATAATAGGACTAACTGATATTTTACATTATGCAAAACAGCTGTTATCATGGTTGCAGATTGAAATAAGTCTTGTTAATTGACTTATTTATAGTTGTTAATAGACGCTATTATTGGCAATAAAGCTTGCTACTCAGTTTCATTCAGAATAAAATACTGTTTAGGACATATTTATTACATTATTAATTTTGTCATATTAATTTTTTTTCTTTTCATAAATTAAAATTAAATGCTTATTATATCACTGTCATAATATTATCAAACATTACCCTTCATATATAAAATAATTGTAGTTAGGTAGGCCTAACTAATGTTTTGCCTATAGAATCATAATGCTCTATAAAAATTATTTACTATTTATAAAATAAATTGTTTGTCAAAAACAAAATTTGCCTATAGTTATAGTAGTTCAGCTTCATATGTACATAAATTGTTGTTTCAGAGTAATTGTACAAAACATTATATAAAATTGTAACTAAAAAAAAGATTTAATAGATAGTTTGACATTACTTTTTAACTATACAAGATTTTATGTTTTTGTTCATACTATGTATAATATACACTATACAAACACCAACAGACAGTTTAAAGTTCTTGGGGTTAGTGGTTGATAATACTCTTTCATGGAAACATATATTAACTATAAATTATATTATAAAGTCTAACATATATATTAGACTTAACTGGTAAGCTAACTAAAGCTTATTTTGTAATACTAACAATTAGAGAGTAAAACCGATAGGTCTACAACCATGATGGTATATTATGCCTATGTTTATTCCTTACTCACCTATGGGGTTATATTCTGAGGAGATTCAATTGCTTGTAAAAATGTATTCCAAATACAAAAAAAAAAATTTAATTTAAAACATTTTGATTCATGTAAACCACATTTTAATAGACATAGTACCTATATTGGCTCTACTCTGTATATATACTGTGCGTCCATAAAGTCCCACACCCCACATAATATTTTTATTTTTTTTAAATACCGGTAACCAATTAAATTTTGGCACATCTTTCTAGCATAAGATATTGTAGCTTTTTTACATAGTTTCGAGTTTCATCCCCCACCTCGAAGTAGAGGTTGCAAGGGGTAACTTTAAAACTTTTAATAGTAACCCCCATAAAGCTACCTCTGATTTTGAAGGTCTTTAAAAGACAAAACCATGGTAGGCCTATGCTTAAATTTTTTTTTCGATGACCCTATAAAAAAATGGCAGCCAAAAATGTTTGGACAGATTTTTGTTGAACAAACTATTGCCAATAGTTGTTGTTATATTGTGTTTTGTTAATAATACAAATTATTCTAGGTTTCAAAAGTATCAAAATGAACATGCATACTTGACAAGAACAGCAATGTTTGAGAATGCAACACATTATAAGTGTATTGAAATGTATAATAAAGTTCCAAGTAATTTGAGGCATAATGAAAACCCAAAAGAATTTAAGAAGAAAATTTTTAAGAGGTTTCATTTCTTTTGGAAAATTGTTTTTATTCAGTTGAAGAATGTATGTGCTGAATTAGTCAAGTAACCTGTGACAGATCGAATTGTATTACTATTTATATTTTAGTATGTCATTTTCAATTTGTATTTATGTTTGAGATGTCTTAATATTTTATTATGTTTCTAGTTTTGATTAGTTTTGCTTTTGTATGTATTTAATCATTGACAAGCCATCTGGCATTCGATTTTTGTTCTGTATATGCTGTTTGAGGAGAAAAATAAATAAATTGATTGAGTATTGATGAAATAACTTGTACTATGTTTATTTGAATAAATATAATATCATAATGTTTATTGATTATGTGATTAATTTGTTCCAGATTTAAGATGGTAATTAAAAATATTTGCTGTCTTGGAGCAGGATATGTCGGAGGGCCTACATGCAGTGTGATTGCGCTAAAGTGTCCAGACATTATGGTTACCGTAGTAGACAAGAGTAAAGAACGTATAGCACAGTGGAATTCAGACAAACTCCCTATATATGAGGTGAGACTATCCTTAGCCATTGGTGTGTTTTCGACATCAGTATTTTAGTCTCTTGAATATAAATTTCCCACATGTGAATTGAAAAAATAATTTTGTTAATCAACATTTATTGTTTAAAAAAAACAAATATTGGGAGAGTCCTAGTTTTAAGTTAATTTGTTACATACCAATTAGGTATGAACAATTATAGAAATATTTTGAAACATGTTTAAGAAGCAACAATTTTGATGAAACCTTTTGCGTTAGATTAAAAAGTATTAAATGAAAGTCTATAATTTAAAAATGACTGTTCAACTTTTATTAGAACGGAGAAAATTGACTTTTGTATTTTCTAATTAAAAATATTATATTGGCATATTTTTAGAAAATACATATACCCAGAAGGGGGAGGGGGGTTGTTGATTAAGTATATAAGGTCATAATATTTGTCTTTCGTGAATTGGTGCCACATTGCTGTTTTGATACTCACTGGCAGCTTCCTCAGGCGTAAAAACACTTAAATTTCATTCATCATATATATTAAATTTACAAATTTACCCAAAACCAAACTATGATGTTTGGAGAAACAATTACAATATATTTAATAACACTGTTAAAAAATATACAATTAGTAATCTGAAGCAAAACTAGTGGCAACTAACATGACAAAAAGTATAGAATGTGAAAAGGATTTCAAGGAGAAAAGAAAAATCTTCCATGACGAGACCAGAGATTGTGAAACCTCATAAAGATGTGATGATCAAACGGGACGTAAAACATGAGGAGGAGAATTTCAGAAAAAATGTTTTCTATATATTCTATAAACTTATTGATTCTATCATTGGGGGGGGGGGGGGGCTTACTCAAAGATTTCAATTTTCCGAAAAAGTTTGTGACCTTTTTAAATGTCTTTGAACATATCATGATGAAGATGAAAATTAAATTGAAAGCACTGTTGACTTTGTTTCAAAAGTTTAAAGAAGACATAGGTACTGACATTTTCAATGAAATCAAATGCCTAAAGTTAATACATATGACCAACTTAGGAGAAACATCATTACAACCTTTACAACTTTTGAACACACTAAGGAAAATTAAGTTGGACAGCTTGTTCCCAAATACATCCATAACAATCAAATTGTTGTGCTACATCCATGTATCTGTAAGTCACAGTGAGAGAATTTACAGCGTAATGAAAAGAATAAAAAGTGTCAATCAATCAATGATGAACCAAGACAGGGTGAACTATCTCAGCACCTTGGAGATGGAATCTGATTTGGCAAGGAGCTTGAAATATGATGATATTATTGAGGACTTTGCAAGAAAGAGGCCTAGAAGAGTTGTGATTTCATAAAGTAAAAACAGAAAAGTACGTTTTATGACAATTTATAAAATGTTCAAGTTCAAGTCAGTCCTAGTTTTGATTACTGTATTACAAATCTGTAAATGTGTTAAACCGTCAAAACGTTTTTATTTCGGAAATGTGTTTATTTATAAGCACATTTTGCATTTATTTACATGCAAAATTTATAAGTACAATTTATAGTACATCAAAAGATAATGCATGACAGTACACATTTCTTCTGCAGGAAAAAACTGATAATTAGGTAAATCTTGGTTATAAAATAACCTGAAGTTCGCAGTTCTGATCTAAATTAATTGAGAGGGTGGGGCGATATTTAGGGGCCCGGACCCCTCAGTTACCCAGGGGCCCGAGATCCTGTCACCGGGCCTGGTATACAATTATTTTACATAAACAGCAAGTTTAATTTTGATATATTTTTCACAAGTTTGAATAAGGTACCGTATGTTATTATTTTTATATAACCCGTTAATACGATATTCATTGATACATGTAGTTATTATATTTGAAATTGTATTTGTTTAAAAACAAATAAAAATGAAAAGTTACCTAAAAAAATAAATAACTATTTCTTGCAAATGCAGTGCCTGTTAATTAAAGTTAAATATTTTGCATGTGTTATCTAAAAAAGATAAAATTTACATGTAAATAATTATATCACATAACCCGATAAATTAAGGTATATATGTTTAGTTATGTAAACCAAGCTAAAGTAGCATAGGAATACAAGAAGACTTAAAAAATGAATTTATAAATAATCAGCAACAAGATATATATTGTTACAGCTGGGTTGATATGGTAGGCTCCTTAGATTTTAGTACAATTGCTTTTTCCTGAACTGCTAGGATGTGTGAAGGATCCTGTATTTTCAGTCCGTACTATATGTTTATTTACCATTTCTCAAAGAGCACTTTTCTTGAAAAAAACTAACCATCTAGGATTTCATTCGTGCACTTCACAATTCCATAAAGCATTCACCATCCCATATCATTTACAAGTAGTTTGTTTTGCAAGTTAGTAGAAGAAATGATCTAATATTGTTTTGTCTCATTCCTCGAAAGCAATCATCTGATTTCTGAAGAACAATGTCATTTCCGGTAGGATCGATCATCAGTTAATCACCTAGTTTCATTAGAGTCTGCCATCTAAACACTATTTTTTTTAGTTAATTCCTAGTTGCTGTGTTCTTTAACTGAGAAAAAATGTATGATTATAAAAGGAGAAGAATATGGTTTATGTAGGGGACATATTGGGTGGAGTAGTACTATAAATTTTATTCTCACTATAAACTATAAACTTAGCACATTGTTTTTACTAAACAAATATATTGAAGTAAATATGGCAAAATGACGAGAATAAATTTTAATAAAATACACGAAGTATGTTGAAGTTTCTGGTTTTCATATTACCTGTGCAGACAAATATTTTTATAAACTTGGGAACTAATGAATGAATTAAAATCAAACAAAGACATGGCAAATAAAACCATATGAAAAATCGGATCAGTAGTTCTCAAGTTATAATCTTGTAAATTAGATAGACAGAGATTTAAAAACAGATAGGTTATTGTGTTAAAGCCATATTGTGACTTGGATGTTTGTTCTCACTATTATGTGTTCCTTGGCATATCCTCTTATCAGACACAGTTGTATACATTCCAGTATAGTCAACATTTATACTTGATATACTGTTGCATATTTGACTAAGGTGATACTGATCTCCACCTTAGCTGAATTATCAAAGATACCTGCACCTACACTTTGGGCAGGCCGAGATCCATCTGTGTAGAACACTATGTTTGTGTACATAATTGGATATCCCTGCGCAATGTCTTCCCTCTTGGAAATACATGTTTAATAGGGTTGAACCCAAGAGACCTTCCTCTTAATGTTGCAATCTCTCATGTTCAGGACAGGATCATAACAATTCCTTGTTGCAGATCGTGCCATGTCCCTTGGACCATTGGCTAGAGTTTACTTCATACTTCTTGGTACGACTTCCAGTATGAGGTAACCTTGGTATACGAGGGGGGACCCCAAAAAGTGGGAATTTGGTCATTACTCCTTTATTTTTCAATATTTTTACACCAAATTTTGGTCAGCTTCAAAGTAATTACCATTGACTGCTATGCACTTCTCTAATTGTTTCTTCCATTGTTCAAAACATTGTTGATATTCACTTAATGGAATGTTCTTTAGTCCATCCAGCGATTTTTGTTTCACCTCTTCTACAGTCTCAAAACGTTTACCCGGTTTACCTTTCATAACGAATTCTGAATGCAGAACACCTCGGCAATCAATGAAACAAATGAGCATTGTCTTGTTGTTTGATTTCACCATGCAGAATTTTTTTGAACAAGGAGACTGAGCTGTCTTCCACTAGCTTAATTGCGGTTTTGTTTCAGGGTCATATCCATAACACCATGATTCATCACCAGTTATGACCTTAGAAAAAAAATCTGTGTCCTCTTGCAGCTTGTTTTGCAAGTCAAAACAGGCATGAAATTGGCGCTCCCTTTGCTCGTCTATGAGAAGGCATGGAACAAGTTTGGCTGCAACTCTTCTCATGCACAAATTTTCTGGATTGAACTCCAGGTCAACCTAGACATCACAACTAATTGATCAATGGTTTGACGACGGTCTTTACGAACCAGAGTGTTGATTTTCTCAATATTTTTGTCAGTTCTTGATGTTGAAGGGTGCCCAGAACGAGGCTGGTCTTCAGTTGACATTTCTCCATTTTTAAAATGCTGAAACCACTCGTAGACACGTGTTTTATTTAAAGTAGCTTCCCCATAAGCTGTTTTAAGCATTTCAAGAGTTTTCGCGGGCGTTTTCCTCAACAGGAAACAAAATTACATAGCCACACGTTGCTCCCGGCAGTCATCCATTTTACGTTTTCGCCGAAACAGAGAAAGGTCTTTCACAGAAAAAGTTCTCACGAACGAACTGATCCACTCACAGAGAACAAACGTTGCACATTGATGTGTAGCAATGTGACTCAAGACTCAGCCACGCCCACCCCCTCTCCTCACCAGCCTGATTGCCATTACTTTTGGGTCCCCCCTCGTATATGTGTATATGTACATGCATATGTATGTATTTAATTATTTTATACCTTAACAAATGAACAGTTAAGTCTGTACCTTGCTTATACTAGATTGGTAGTCCAAATAATATATACAATAATATTTATTTTGTTTGTTTAGCCAGGTTTAGATGAAGTGGTTCGAAAGTGTCGAGGAGTAAATCTATTCTTTACAACAAATATTGAACCCGCTATAAAAGCTGCTGATTTAATTTTCATATCTGTCAATACGCCAACGAAAACATTTGGTAATGGAAAGGTACGATGATTCTGTAATCATTCATTTTTTATTTAAGTCTTATACTGTATCTATATACTTGTAGTGTACACGTGTACACCATTCAGTGTTGGTAGATAACTATTAGGCCTACATGTTATTATTTAACTTGAATACTTTTTTGATTATTTAGAATAATCTTTGTTTATCTTAGTTGTTTATTTTTTAATGTGTACTATATATAAAGAAACTATTACATAAGCAGAAATTTTAGTTTATAATAAATCTAAAACTTAAATATAAGCAGAGTTATATATAAATCTAAAACTTTAGGAGAGATTTTTATAAGAAAATCGCCAGAATAATTATTTCCACAAATATATTCCCCACGGTCTTAAATCAAACTAATTTTTTTGCAATATTCCCTAAAATTCTGAATCTATAATGGTCATTATAGTTTCAGTAGACCTATTTTTGAGGACAATAAAAAAAGTGACTTTTCAAATTTGTTTTAAGAGATAACATACGGAGTAAATATTCATATTGTAAGTTAGGAAATTCTTTAGATTTTCATAGAGATAAGGAAGTGGGAAAGTAATTTTAGATAAAATGGAAAAATCCTGCAGTTCTTGAATAAAAATATAACATGAAAATTCTTATAGTTTATCTTTAAAGTAAAAAATGTACATGTTTTATTTTGGAGGTTTTGCTATGCATAGTATGAGAAAGTTATGTAATGGGTCAAATATCTCTGTCCTGTTTTAAAATCCCCTGAATAAAAATAAGAGGTTTTTAGAATAATTTCCGTTCCTCAAGTGTAGTATGTGCATTTTCTACAGTCCAAAAGTGTGGGCATATCTTGTTTTAGTTTTTTTCTTCATATTTTTGTTAACTCAAAATTCGGAGTTAGTAAAATACACAAAATTATGTTTTTCTCAAAATCGGCTCCAACGATTTTGATCAAAGTTTACTCTTAGCTTGTGAGGATCAAAGCAAAACATATTCGGTGGTATTTATCTGAAAATGCTAGTTCATGAGTTATTGGTAAAAACCAAAAAATCAGCCATAGGGGTGTTATAAAAGACGTAATTTCTCAAAATTATTTTCCATCAATTTGTTGTAAAGACTAATAACCAAAACAAATGTGCTAAGTTCCAAGTAAAAGAATACAATTCAGAGATAATTGTTAATAAATAAAAATAAACTGAGACCATTGTTATAAAACGCTTGATTTTAACCAAATATAATTAACCCTTAGGACATGTTTATGGGTCAAGGGAACCAAAGCTAAGCACTACTTAAATATATAAATATTTTTCAAAGACAGCATCCATAGTTCATTTTCACTTTTTGGTTGACAATACCAAACTGAATTTTTTGTAGCAATAGTTTTTATGTTTTTTTTTTTGGTTTGAAAAAGCTTGTGCTATATTTTTGCACCATTTATTTAAACTACTTTAAAACTTGCACAACAAACATGTGTTGCAGTATTTTATTTGTTGAAAATGAATTTTTAAATAAACATTTATAGACAACTGAATAAAGATTTTTACTGGATAAAAATCCTCAGGACACAAAATTTGGTGGAAAGTTAGATTTTGGGGTTACTTCAATAGGGGAAAAAAAATAATATGCTCCAGCTGACTGCTGGGCCCCCTGGGGGAGGGGGTTAAAAGGTGGGGCAAAACAGTTTTTTGTAAACATTTTTTGATATCTTGCTTAGTTTTTGAGATATTTACAAAACACCGTTTTGCCCATATTTTTAACCCCTCCCCCCAAGGGGGAGCCAGTGGTGAGCTGGAGTGTCCAATTTTTTCCCCTCATTTAAGTAGCCCCAAAACCTAACTTTCCACCAAATTTCATGTCTGGAGGATTATTGACCAGATTTTCACAAAATCTGCCTTTATTCAGTGGTCTATTGTCATTCCTGTCAGCCCATATTTTAAAATTTTGCCGTTTAATGGTATATAAATGTATTATATTAGACTTCATTAATTCTTTTATTGGAAACAAACTTTTGATCATTTTTATTTAAAGACCCATTTTGTATTACATCACATAACAACTTAGCACATTTCAAGGGTACATATTGTTATTATTTTATGAAACCATATTCAAGATATTTTACTTCTACTTAATTATTTATTTATTTGTAAATGTGTCTGTCGGTTCTGTATCTATGCTATATATTTGTGCCGTCGAATATGTTAATTACAACAAATGTGTGTGTGTTTGTGTGTCTGAATTATTCAAAATATATAGGAGAAATTTCCTTTAAAAGTGCAAAGCTTATATTAATTTGTTTCTTTCAGGGACGTGCAGCAGACTTAAAGTACGTAGAAGGGGCTGCGCGAATGATTGCAGACATTGCAACCGGAAATAAAATAGTTGTAGAAAAAAGTACAGTACCTGTTAGAGCAGCAGAAAGCATAATGAATATACTAAAAGCTAACCAGCGTGCAGGAGTGGCCTATCAGGTAAAATAGATAGATAGTTAATTTGTCACACTGATACAATTAATGAAAATAAGTTGTTATTTTGATACTTACACTATTAATACTGTATACTACTATGTATTTTTATTCATTTATTTGGTTAATGTTTATTTGTGACTATATAAAATGTTCTATGTCCATTTTACAGATTTATAATTTGTATATTTTCAGTGTAAAAGATAGTAATATAATTTTTTTTAGTACTTTGTGAATCTTAATTTACACATGAGTAGTAGTGCACACCTTACAACCCTCAGAGTCTCACACTCATAGTGAGTGCGGGTGTGGCAGACCCGAGGACCTATCTGGATCTACACCTTTCTTCGTGTAGTCTAAGGTTAGATCCCTCTCTTTCATCTTTCCTATCAGGTCTATTTTGATCAACTCTTGTTCTCTTCCGACCCTAACACTATTAGGATTAGAAGTCTTTAATGTATGCTCTTTTCTTCTTTTTTTACAAGGCGATGATAACCGAAAGGTTTTTTGACTTTAAATAACAATATTTTTTCTTTAATTGTATAACTTACATTTAAACTTTAACTTTAAGTACTTAACATCAATGGATGATCTTATTTTAAAAAGGTCCCCAAGTCCTTTTTTTAAAATTTTATTTATAATCATAATAAAACTGTTTTACTCAAAGCAACTGAAAAAATATTGTCTTTGAAAAATGCTTGTTTATTTATCCTCTTTACTGGTGCATCAGTAAAAAGAAAGAGATTTTTGATTGATTTTGGAATCTAAATTAATTTTTTTTTTTTAAACAAGCTACAGTAGACTTCCAATAGTCCGGCATTCAATGGTTCTGAACACCCTAGGTCCGGCACCATCATGGATATACAGTATGTACATACATAATGAATTTGTTTTATGTTATTAAGGGTAGAAACATGCTTGTACTTAAGTTGTGGTTCGGCGAGCTTCGGTTTTCCTCAGGTGAGCACAGTGGTTGTTTCAGACTGGTCCACTTCGCTTTGTGTGTGTTTTAATTTTAACTGTTGTAATTATAAAAATGACCTGGGTTGAATTTATTTTATTTATTAAAAAAAAAAGAAGTTATTATTTAATTGTCGTTAATAAATGCTCAGCAAATTAGGGCACCAGATGTTTGACATCAATTTAGAAAAAAATGAAGTTAAATTATTAAAATCTCAGGGTCTGAGTTCTTTTGAAAGTGTACTCAAAAGTGGATCTCCAGGTAAAATGAATAACTCTTGTTTGTCCTGAAACTTAACATGAATTTATTGAACAAAAGAATTAGTACATTTATTTTTTAACAAATTAAGTCTCTTAAATTTTCTAAATTATACATCCTAACATTAATTATTATTATTACCTTTTAAGAAGGTCAAAATTTTGAATTTACTTTTTTACGTTGCAACTTGGAAATTTATTTATTAAAATCAACAGATAAGGGTTATCTGTTTTTATTATTGAAATTACTTTATCAAAAATTATATATGTCCGTAGACATCTCTTATTCTCAAAACAAAAAAAAATTCTTTAAAATATTATATTTATAAAAATAGTACATTAAATATAATAAACTTTACATAGATACATAAGATTTTATTTTCAGTGTTCAGTAACACTGGTTACCGTCTTTTGTTGAGGATTTTCCTCCATGATGTACACATGATGGGCTGTTGGTCTACGTTGTATTAATCGCACATTTCGAGCCTTCCACTGCACTCGACTAATGTTCGTACTTAGAATGTTTATTAATATTTTAGTCCATTAAACACCTCGCGATTGTTCACCACATAAGACATATCCCGCTTTCACCATTTTAGCGTACTTAGATACAAAACTGATGATTGTCTTTCATCTCTAATTTCATAATACGTTATTATTACTAACTGTTCTAAGATTCCCTCCTCTATTCAAAACTAATACTGTTTTTAACACTTGACTACATTTTTGAAAAAATACTTGTTCAACAAGAATACGCTTCTTATTCACACGACTGTTCCCTTAAGACTCCTGACAAAGACTCTCTTAAACACACCTTACCACCTCAGCTCCCCAACTAAGACTCATTTAACACTTGACTACATTGTTCAAAATAGTTATTCAACACACGTCTTTCTACTCCAGACACCAGACTAAGACTGTCTATTAACACATCCTATTACCTCAGCTCCCCAACTAAGACTCATTTAACACTTGACTACATTGTTCAAAATACTTATTCAACACACGTCTTTCTACTCCAGACACCAGACTAAGACTGTCTATTAACACATTCTATTACCTCAGCTCCCCAACTAAGACTCATTTAACACTTGACTACATTGTTCAAAATACTTATTCAACACACGTCTTTCTACTCCAGACACCAGCCTAAGACTGTCTATTAACACATCCTATTACCTCAGCTCCCCAACTAAGACTCATTTAACACTTGACTACATTGTTCAAAATACTTATTCAACACACGTCTTTCTACTCCAGACACCAGACTAAGACTGCCAACTGCATGGTGCAGTACTATATCCTGTCCGCTACAGGGTGTACCATTCTTACCGCACGGACTTTTCATACAATCCTGCAAACATATGCGATATTCGTCTCGCACAAGATAGACACTGTTCAAATAGTTTTATTTTACAAATCTCTCGTCTATATTTTTTAACGAAACAAAACACTACTTAATTTATTATTATTGATTATATCTAAAATTCTATACATTATTTTATTTAAATTTGGAAACATATCTTAATTTTTATATTCCCTTATTCCAAAGTGTACTATGAGTCATGTTTTCGACTTATAATTTCCCCCTCCCAAAATAATTCTAAACGCTTCCCGGTTATTTTATATTCAAATTAAACTGACCATTTTAGGTATTACACTGTTAGTTCAACATTTTCTCACGTGTTTGTGAAGAAAGGGAACGGATCAGCTGGGTTGGAGCAGCAGACTCATTAACAAGTTCATAACTTTTTTATTTTTAATGTAACGGCAGATATTTCTTGTTGAAACTTCATATTCAAGGATTATATGAAGCAATAAAGCTAAAGTTTCAAAATTATTTTAATAATATAAATGAGCTACCGGTACATTTTTTTCGCCTTGCGGCATCATCGGGCGACTGATAATTAACAATTATTGACAACTATTTATACTCAAGGATAAAATAAAGCAAAAGCTTAAAGTTTCAAATATTTATTAGTATAAATGAGCTACAATATGGAGTTTCAACAAGAAATATCTGCTATTACATTAAAACTATTTATACTTACACAAGTAACAGGAAACTGAAATACAATAGAGAAATTGGGAAGGATAGGGGGAAAACCTAGCAGGTAGATGAAGGTTGATGAACTATGTTAACCTTCTATCCGGCAGATGTTAATTCTCTTCGTTTGTTTAAAAATTAATAAAATATATTATTTTTATACAAAATTTAACTTATAGGATATCATTTTTCTCATTAAAAATTATATGAAACGGTTTGGGAGTAAGTATATTAGGTGTCAAAAATGTTTGTCAAAAAATATTGTATGATGTTT
Organism: Aphrophora alni; assembly: GCA_963513935.1. Taxonomy (NCBI): domain Eukaryota; kingdom Metazoa; phylum Arthropoda; class Insecta; order Hemiptera; family Aphrophoridae; genus Aphrophora; species Aphrophora alni. The sequence continues at coordinate 34,030,379 of OY740766.1, forward strand.
TACATGATATACAATACATGTTTTACATAAGGTATAGTTGTGCAATAAATTAACATAGCATACAACATAAACTTTATTGGAAAACCATAGATAAGCTCTTATTAAGTATAGAGGTCAGAGTTAGACTGAATACTGAGTGTATTTTTATAAAATCTGTAGTATATCTGATCACATTACGTATATAACATAATTATTGTGTTAATATATAATAATAACACTTATATAAATATATCTATAACGATAAATATATATAACGATTATATAAGGTTTAAAAACAGTCATAATGAACATATCTAGTTGCTCATAGGTTTTTAACTTGAAATACAAGCTTTTTAGCAGATGTTCTAGACATATTGAAAATATAGAAATAATGAAAACTATGGCACCAATATCGAACAAATGACATTTTATCCTACCTCTTAGGAATTAGTGTACACAACTTTCAGTTCTGTATATGATGACAGCCGTAAAACCATTTATTTTTTTGTTAAAAAGTTTGTATGTGTATATTTTAGATATTATCGAATCCAGAGTTTTTAGCAGAAGGAACAGCAATTGACAATTTACTGAATGCTGATAGGGTTTTGATTGGTGGTGAAGAGGACACACCAGCTGGTGTTGCTGCAATTGAAGAACTTTGCTGGGTGTATGAACATTGGATTCCTAGAAAAAATATATTAACTACAAACACATGGTCCTCTGAATTGTCAAAACTGGTAAGTTGTGAACAATTTATAACATTAATATCAACTTAGATATCAGTATTTAATTAACCTGACTTGAACAGTTGATTTTTAGAGAATTTTCATAAGAAATTAGCTATTGTGCCAAGAAATTAGGACTTTGAAATGTATATCTGTTTTTATCGTTGGAAACATTTTGGTGCACATCAATATGTTAATGCTCTAATGGTAATAATATATTTAAAATGTAACACATATGTTGTTTTTAGCATTCTTTTTGACAAGTTTATTATACAGAAAATTTTTTTAAACTGTCAAAATTATATAAAAACTTGCAGATTATATATTTAAATTTATTAATACATTTAATTTGAAACAAGTAAGTAAATACTATTAGGATATAAACAAAGTTGATCCATTGAAAATAAATATGGCAGTGAAGTTGTAGAGTAGCCACCAAACAATATTGAGGAATTGTTGGTAGAATGAAGTTTGAGGTAATGTAAAGGATTCCTAATATCTTTTTTGTATAATGAAAAGAGTTACGAAACGATGGTGTCAGTTGTGATGTAGTGGTAAAGGAAGGGTGCCAGACAATCCTGACTTTGGTTAGTTTGGAGTTTGGCTAAAATCAAGGACTCATTAAATATAGTTTCATAGATAGAAAATTGGTGACTGTTCACCAATGGAAAGTTACAGCTGGAGTGATGAGATAAAATAAAGTGTTCACTAGGAAACTGTACTAAAGTTTTTGTTTAAAATATAGTCAAAGATTAATATTATAATACATTTTAACCGTTAATACGCTACGCTAAAATATGAGCTACCACTTATTAAAAGTAAATATATATATGTATACACAGTGTCAGTTTAGTAAGTACACACCCTCATAATTTTCTTTGTATATGTGTTAACACCTATTTGACTGCTGTTATCTAGTGCTTCCTTTTCAAAGGAGGGTAAGTAAAAATTTTCAAATGGTAAAGGGTGTCAAGTGACACCTTATTTTAATGATGTGTTGGAAAGAAGATGATTGGTGAAAATAGAGTAAAAAAATGTCACCTCATTTAGAAATGGTGGCAAAAACATACCAAATTAGAAACAAATAAGGTTGTACAACAGACTTTTTTCTAAGTATTTTTTTTTTAAATCCCATTTTAGATGTTAACTTTAATTGAACTGCACAACAAATTTGCATCAACTGTGATGTTCGGCTTGGGGAGGGGGAGGGTGAGAAAAGTATATAAAGAAAAGTAGGTCTAATGACACATCATTTTAAAGATCTATTAAAAAAATATAAAGAAGATGATAGGCATTATTGAAAGCTTTTTTGGAGCTTTCACAAGGAAATACCTGAAATTGTGATCATTCAACCATTGTACTGCCTTATCAGTAACATACAATTTGGGACTTTTATATCTCTTTGGTTTTTCCGAGTATATAAGGAGAAGGTGCAACTAGACTGAAAACTACTCAGTCACTAGAAATACTTTGTTGGTGTCTTTGTAACTTGTACTTCAGTTGTGCTTTATTTTCACATCATTGACGATCTTTAAAAAAACACTGTTTAAATTAAATATATAATTGAAGAAAGAATGGAGTTAATTTTATTATACAGGGAGAGAGGAAGATCGGCATGAGCAACTGCCAATTGTTTTAACGAATTACATCGTGGAAAAACAATCTGTCATCCGAGTGTATCTTAATTAGTGAGTAAGTTTCTTCGAACTGGAAGCGTTGAGGACGAGAAAAAGTCTGGTTATCTTAAAGTTGATGAGTTAACCGAAATTGGAATTTTAGCTAAAATTGGCGGAAATCCTATGCAGTCAGATAGAGAAATTGCTCGCATAAACAATCTAAGCCATTGTACTGTTTTCAAAACTCTTAAACATTACAAGTTTCATCTATACAAAGTCATCCTTGTACAAGACTTAAGCGATGACGATTTTGACAGACGAATTCAATTTTGTAAAGTCATATCAGAAAGAATACGATATTCTGTTCTCAGATGAAACTAGTTTTATGTTAAATGATACTGTGATCAGGCACAACATGCATTATTGGCCTCAGGAAAACCCACATTGGTTTCGAGAAGAACATACACAACATCCTTTAAAACTGAATGTATGGGCTGGAATACTTGGGAGCACCATCATAGGATCCTTTTTCATTGGTGGTAATCTTAGTGGTGAAAGATACTTGCAGCTTTTGGAAAATGAAGTTATCCGTGCTCTAGAAAATTTGATTGAAAATCGGGTGGAGAATGATGGGGATTATTTACAAAATGAAAGAATATTTTTCCAGCAAGATGGTGCTCCGCTTCATTATTCATTAATAGTCCGCAATTTCTTAAATCAGCGATTCCCCGATCGTTGGATAGGTCGAAGGGGTTCAATCAAGTGGCCAGCCAGGCATCTTATTTGAATTTGTTGGATTTTTTCTTTGGGGACACTTAAAGTCAGTTAGTTATTTATACCACTAAACCAATTTCCCAACAGGAGTTACAAGAAATAATCAAAATGAGTGCGGAAGAATCAGTCCTGCAACTCTGACTAAGGGAAGAATTTGTTGCTAGACATTATCATTGTATGGAATCAAATGGAGGCCATTTCGAGCAAATGCTATAAATTTATGGTATTTTATTTTGAATTTAATTACTCTTTCCTAATCCACTTTGTTTATTACTACATTTTACTAACTGTAGGCTAATTTCTAACAATAGTAATTTTGAATCTAAGACTTGTTATAAAAACTAATAAAAAACTGAAAAAATATATATTACATTTAGAAAAATGTTTGTCATTACCAAAGCCTTTGCATCACATACCTTACATTACCTAAATCATGTAAAAAAAATCCGCATGGGTTTGAATTTTGTTATTATTTTAAAGCTTTTTATGGTGATGAATTTTTTCCTCCGTACGTCATGATATGTCATTTGACCCAATTTTCTTAAAATAATCCCCCTCTCCTTCTAAAAGCCAAAACCAAAATATCCTGGTTTATGCACGTTTGTTGTGGTGTTCAATTGAAGTTAACATCAAAAATGTGAAATTTAAAAATATATATATACTTAGAACACTTTCCGTTGTGCAACCATTGTACCTCATTTTTTTCTAATTTGGTACATTTTTTGCCGCCATTTCTAAACGAGGTGAGATTTCTTAACTCTATTTTCACTAATCATCTTCTTTTCAATAGATCTTTAAAATGAGGTATCACTCGAGCCCATTTACCATTTGAAAATTTTTACTTGCCTCCTTTGGAAAAGGGAGCACTAGAACACAGTAGTCAAAAAGGTGTCCCACATATTCAAAATATAAATGCAGCACACCGCAGGTTTATATAATCAATACAAAGAAAATTATAGAGGATGTCTACTTATTAAACTGACACCTTTATATATTTTCAATGTTCTTTTCCGTTTTGGATTATTAGAGTAAAGTAGTAAAAATATATAAATATATATATATACATTTTCAAACAAATAATTTTTAACAATTAAAAAAAAATCAAAACTTTCTTTTTAGAATTTACTACTCCTACTTGTCTGTTGTGTGAAGAAAAAAAAAAAAATTCATTCTGAACTACAAACGTACATGTAAAAAGAAGAGAATAATTAATAATAGACCTCTAATGTTGTAAGAGTTTACTTAAAAGAACAAGTTTTATATACATAATCTGTCAAAACTGGATATTAGCAATAAACATCTCTAGGCCTAGTCATTGACAGAGTTATAGTTGCAGGTAGAGTTGTAGGCCTTGGCCTAGGACAAACTTCCTGTTCACCATCCCTAACATCATTTAGTGAAAAATAATATCTTCTGTCTCCTCTTCTTTGAGATTATCTAAATCAATAGGACTTGAAAACGAAGTATTCTGTGCACAAATAAATCAAAATGGGGGTCATCAGAATTTGGTGTGATTTGTATATAAAAAGTCAAACACACAGTAAGGTATACATTTGTTATATGTATGTAAACTTGTAAAAAACTAACAAAGAATGCACTATTGTATAAAGCAAAACACAATGTAAATTGGAACTTTACAGTGACAGTTTGAAGTCAATATGAACAAGGAACTGCTGATAGAAACAACTCGTAGCTATAGACATATTTCTCACTGAGTACACCTATGAAAAACAGTTTTGGTTGCTCATTTATATGCTTTGTTTTGTCTAAACATATATGCAAGAAGCATTTATAGATCCAAACTGCACTTGTAAATTGGGCTCAACCGTACTTATAACTGCACAAGCTGCCTTTTAAGGGTTAATTGGTAATACACACCGAAAGTTTCAAATTATTTTGTGGGTTTCATTTTTACCTTTTCATATATTTGTAGTAAATTGACAAATTGTGATGATGGAGATTCTCAGCACATTTTTTTTTAAATTCTGTATCTGAAGGTACTCCAAAAGAGCTTGACGTTTTTCATCATCCACTGAGCTGTGAAACACTTGAATCAATTTTTTGCTATATATCCAGATATTTTAATTTTTTGGGGTATTTTAAAATTTCAGAGTACCTGGCATAAAACCAAAACTCAATTTATAATTTATAATTATTATGAACATATCTTGCTAAAATTTTACCACTAAGGCCCCAAACAAAATATGAGGTGTATTTTTAAATAAGTATAGTTTTTAAATAAAAATAAAGTAGACTTCTTTTATCAATTTTATTTTTAAATGAAAGCCTGTACATTAATCTAATTTTCCATTTAATTTCCACCAATATTATGTAGGCACTTATCACATCGTACAACCGGCTTTGGAATACCATCCATATAGAAATCTACCACCTGATTAACAACCCAGAGTAAGCATAACTATCGATAATTTAAACGTTTTGTCACAATTTCATAAAGCACACTTCTTGACACTTCAGAAAGTGTCACCAAATAGGAAATTTCTATCAACTTTCTGCACCAAATTGTCAATAATGACCGAAGATCGCCCACTTCTTTCCTCATCTTACACATTTGTACGGCCATCTTTAAAAGCTCTTACCCATTTCCATACCATCTCATCGATCATAATGTTTTATTCTTATACTTCACTGATCTGATGATGAATTTCGTCCTGATGAAACCCTCTTAGCACTAAGAAAACAAATCACAGTGCGTATTTCACAGTCGGCAGGATTCTCAATTGGAATATGAGCTTCAAATACTCACAAACAAACGTAAACACAGTCGAATGATTTTGTAATTGCGTCTATGGTTTGGAGGTATACAGCAGATGGGGGTACACAGTGTGCATGCGCCAAATGCCGACTGCAGGCGGAATTTCAAAAAGGTATTTACTTTAAAAAATGCCTCAGGTTTATCGCAATTTCCTTATAAATGCAAGTTTTGGACTTATCAATCAAAAAATGAATCGCCCATGATGTGAAGTTTTTAAACCAAACCTCATATAAAATAATAATATCTTTTATTAAAGTACTCATCGTTCATTTAAAATTTTTGATGTAACTCCTTATCAGAATTTTTGGAGGGATTTTGATAAATATTTTGTTCAATAGGTTAATAAATACCTGTTGTTGGTCTGTCTAGTGATCCAATTGTAGTGTTTGAACAATTCTACGGTTTCAGATGACTAGTGTATCAATCTTCAGGTGAGAAAGGCGCTCATTAGAAATTGTTAAAACATTAATTATTATTAAAAACATATCACAACATAACATAAACACAATTATTAATCTATTGATTAAAGTCAATGATCCGGAGACCTTACCAGAATGAAAATAGATTGTTTTGTATAAGACAAAGTTAGTGCAATTTTTGTACACCATTTATTTAAAATTTATTTTACTTTCAAATTACTTTTTTAAAGAATTGTGATGAGGCAAAATTTTGTACATCTCTTTTTCACTTATTCTTGCTGTTTGAACTCTGATTATTTCAATTATACCATTTCGGAGTGATATCTGTATAACATGTCTTTGGAATTTTATTTTGATTAATTTAAAATTTAATGTATGCTAGGTATTTATTATAATTATTATTAGATTATAGATGAAATTGATTAAATTGAGGAGTGAAAGTAAAGAAACGTGAAAAGTATTTTATATGCATTATATATCAAGAAAGTATATTATATATATATATATATATATATATATATATATATATATATATATCAAGTACTCATATTGGTGAGAATAAAAATGGGTATGGGTGACACGGCTGTAAATGTATGATAATTGATATTAATTGTCAATTTTTGTAAACAATTTTTAATATTAAATTGAAATATTTTTCTATTTTGTAGGGCTGATTTAGAATTTCATGTCAGTTTATACATATTTCAGTTGTAAATCCTTCTAAAATTAAAATTTTTCTCAATAATATAAAAGAATCATAAATTTTGACTGATTTTAAAGCATTATAAATGTTAGTATTTTTAGACACTTAGTTCAAATTTTAACAAGGTTTTATTAGAGTAATTAGAAAACTTCATGAACTATTTATTATTTCATTATGTTGTTTTCCAGATGTATCCTCTTGACCTCTTCAGTCATCCTTTCTTCTGGTTGTATCTCTCCTTCGTCACTTATTCCAGTCTTCTCAGCCTCTCTCTTCCTTATTTCCTATTTTGATAATTTACTTACAATAAGAAAGGTAAGAATCGAATTATTCACTATTTAAATCTAAAAATATTAACATAAAAGATTTTACAACATCTAACAAAAATATAATTTTATCGTTAGTTCCAAAAATATTTGTATGATCTAATAAAAATTAAAAATATTAATAGAATTTTTCTTCAATTATTAAAAGTGGGGTTGATTTAATATTTTTGTTTGTGTACAGCCAGTCATTTTTTTTAGAAATTAATTGCATTGTTTTTTTATAGATAAGGCTTACAGTAATAATTTTATAATTTTCTGTACATTGAAACCATTAAAAAAAAAAAAAATTGTATAGTGCATTTGAAGGGTTTATCTTGTTTTTTTATTTAAAATTTTGTCTATAGATCATTGCAATTTTTAAGTAGTGGAAAGTTTATTCCATTTGAAAAAAATTATGTATGTAATTAATTCCTTCCTATGTAAATAACTGTAATCGTTCTACAGGGTAACAGTAGGGATTTCACTGTTAAAAAAATCACAGACCCTTGATTTGGAAAACGTTCTAATGACACCATAAGCACCTCTCTCCACTGGTAGTAAAGTCTTGTCGGCACCTCAAGCACCTCCTTCCACTGACCATAAAGCCTTGACAACACCTCTAGGTCACTGACTAACAAAAAGCCGTGATAACCTCTTAGGTTGCTGGCTGACAAAAAGCCTCCAATTTAGTTTCTTCCATGTATTTAAAACTTCATATTTCCTATTCTAAGCTGTTTCAGTTACATAATACCATAATCAAAATGTAAGAAACACTACTTAACAATTTCTACACATTTGCACTAAACTGATTTAAAGACTAAACTGATGGTTAAATTCTGGCCTTCTGTTTTACATTTAAAACATAATAACAAATCTCTTTATACCTATACCAATTTTGACAAGAAAAATTCCTAATTTAAAAAAATTCTCAAAATTATGAAAACCTCCTTATCTTTTCATTTCACGGCCAAAAATTTATTATTCACATCTCATATTATAATTATAATAAAGTACAAGATATATTTAGAGAACATTGCATCATAATTTGGAGAAATATAAAACCACAGTAATTTACTTTTTGTTTGTTAATAGGCAGCTAATGCATTCCTTGCTCAGCGCATTTCTAGTATTAATTCCCTCTCAGCAGTATGTGAAGCAACAGGAGCCGATGTATCTGAAGTAGCTCGTGCTGTTGGCAGGGACACAAGAATTGGGCCCAAATTTCTTCAAGCTTCTGTTGGTGAGTCTTCTTCTCTTTTTAGTTGCAGCATTTGCATAGATTGTCTAAGTTTAGGATGAATTTGACTATTGCTATGATGTTGTACATTCTGCTAGTGAAGGGCGTATCGAACATCTCTAGATAAACTTTAGACATTCCTCAGCAAGTGTTCAAAATTTCAGAAATGTACAATATATACTTTTTAAAATATACTTGTTTGAATTACGTATATTCTTATTGGATAACCCCACTTAAACTATGGAATCATATTATGGGGTGATTCTTCATTTCATGAAGTGAAAAGGATCTTTACATTACAAAAAAACCAGTAGAACTTATAGCAGATATAAATAAACTAGGAGCTTTTAAAAAACTGTTAGAAGTTAGAATTATTGCCACCTTCTAGGCCATTTTTGAAGTAAATATTATACATTAAATACAAGTTTCATACCATTTTGTATAAACATGTTCATGTAAAATTGAAAATTAAAACTTTTTTTCAAATAAAAGTTTGGATGAAATTCAAGACGAAAACTACCCCAAAATTAACCCTTTGCATACTACTGAAAACCTATAAAATATTAAATTAAAATGTGAACATAATTTCCCACAAATAATATGTTGGCTGAAACGAGTTTCAACAACAATATCGCCATCTTTAGTTATGAATGAGCTACACTAATCAAACTATAACTAACTATAAAATATGAGATTATGCATTGTTTGTTTTGAACATTCTTGCTTTCCGCTTAAAAGTTTTTTTCTCTGGTTTATAAGACTATGAAAGTGTTATTAAAAAATGTGAAAATTAGTGTTTATAATACAAAAATTGAATACAAAAATTCAAATGATTACATTTTTATAAATGTTGCAAAAACTTTATCTTTCTATATATAGGACTACAAATTATTTTTCACTGTAAATGGCTATTTATTTGGTCATCATAAAGTTTAATAAATTATAAATATATGTATTCTTAAAAATACACTTTCAAACACTTGATTAGTTATAATCGTTATCAATAAAAGGTTGAATTTCTTAAAATCACTATGATGTTTTGTAAACTTTAATAAAATGAATCCTTAATAAATTAAAAAATATATCAACTTAAATAAAAAAGCATTTATGAGTAAGTAGTCATTGAACAATTTACTTCACAGCATTTTCCATTTCCAAATGATGTTCAAAGATCAATTTATTTATTTATTACTATTATTTTTATAAATACAAAATTAGGAAATTGTATATAGTACTTCTCACTGAAATTTATTTGACTAACATAAAAGTCCAAACAATTGTAAAATCCAATGTTCAAACTAACTTTGGTAAAAATGTGACTACTAGAATAAAAACAATAAAAATCTGCTACAATACCACTTCTCTTTTATTTGACTTATGTGATTAATGTATTGATATATGTAAATTATATAATTAGGCATATAATGTGTTTATCAGAATTGGACAATCCATTTGAAACTTATGCCATATAGATACATTTTCCTTTTTTTATACAATTGTTTAATCTTAATAAATTTCACAGAAGAAATATGCATCTAATCAGGTTAATTTTGATGTGATGTGCGTATTTGATATCAGAGACAGTATGTATGAAAAATTTGCATTGCTTGTGCACCATTTATATAAATAAATTTCTTTCAAATTTAGAAATATGAAAATCCATTGTGACAATTTTTCTTACTACGAAAATATTTTTCTGATCACATGAAGGTATTCACATCTTTTCATGTGAATCTTCATAACTTGGTATGTTCACAACGCTTTCTTTTAAATGTTCAAATATTTTATGTTGATGATTTATTTGAACATTACCAATTTCAGAAGTAACTCCAACAATTTAAATTAATTTTGATTTGTTCATAGGTTTTGGTGGCAGTTGTTTCCAAAAAGACATCCTCAACTTAGTATATATATGTGAATGTCTCAACCTCCCAGAAGTTGCTGCATATTGGCAGCAGGTGAGTTAAAACTTATTTCATTAACATTCTTCATTTTATTCATTCCAAAATAATTTAAACTATGGTATTGCTTTTGATTTATTAAAATAATGATTTATTGAAAAGAAAAGCATTGTACTGCTGAAGGTGAACCAAAAGAAATATTGAGATTTAGCTATGTTCAAGTTTCAATATTTTTTAAACGTTGGTTTGATTCAAAAATCAAACGTGGCTTGAAAGTTTTTAACAATAATTTAAAGATTCATTTTTCTTGGTGATAATCACTTTGCAACTATCATAATGGTCTACTTGAATAGCATTCAAATGTTCCAATTATCTTACAAGCAAAAATTCGAAAGTCGCTTTTGATGAAGTTCTCTAAAATAAATGAAGTTACCTGTTCTGTGTAACATGTGGGCGCCATCTAGCCTTAATTTGGAATGTGGGTTTGGATTAGAAACAAATCATTTCTGGGCAGTTTTGGAACACCAAACTCATGCCAGATCTTAAGCCAACGTTGATGAGCAAATTTCTAATTAACAATTAGTCAAATTATTAGTGTTTAATAATATAAGATTAGTAAATTACCAGCTAGTTACACACCAAATCACCTCAAGCGGCCGGTCCAACTAGTCTTCACGCATCCAAATAGGTGAGAATCACTGTGAATTTACATTTTGACTACCAATTAGCCACCAATGTCCCTCAGGACTGTCCACGGGATAGTTAATTATCCGGCCATTAGTTATTTTATAATAGGTTTAAACCTAAACTATAAGGAAGCGGCTAAATATAATATACCGCCTGTTGATCGAAGGACTGCACTCATCTCTGAAATCACCTGATTGGAGTTTAGATCCGTGTCCATGACTCGTTAATTTTTTAACTATTGAAGTGATGGAACCTTACAGGTTATAAGCTCTGTGACAACACTAGTGAAGTAACAAGATAGTAAGTCTTAGGTCGTCACATCTGGGAGCAGTATTAATTCCAGATACAGGTGTTTCTTTGTATTTTAGAACGCACTCGTTGCTTCGAATACCAAAATAATTGTATTTTTTTTAATGAATAAGATGAAAAATAATTGAGGAATTTTGAAACACACAGCTTTTTTAGATTTTTTTACACCACATACTTTACAGAAAGATACAAGAGATGGTCAATATTTGGAAAAAAAGTTGTAAATTTTAATTGTGATCACGTACTAAACTGGAAGTTTTTTATGAGATCTATTGTTTGTGTTTTTATTTTTGTTTTTGCAATCAGACTGTAAAAAATATAAACTTTGAACGGTTCGAGATAAAATAGTTATTTAACTTTTCATCATCAGTGAATGTTCACCAATTGTATATATATAATAGACAGACTTCTTAAAAAAAAAAAAAATTTAAGAAGACCCTCCTGGTTTAAAATAGCATCAAAATTTTAACAAATAAAATAGTTCAAATTAATTTTGACAAAATCTGGATTTTATTTTTGTGTTGTGGTAAGAACCCACACCTGTTACTCATCATCTTACATGTGTTTTATATAAAGCTTCAGCAGAACCAATATCAATTTTCACAAGAAAGTATTCTTGATTTCTTCCTGCCTCCAACAGATTTTATGGTCAAGCATTTTTTAGACAGACAAATTGCACTGGCCATCTCTTAAACCATTATGGGTATGGAACTATCCTAAACCTTCTGTGAAGTTTCTGATACATTCATATTAGCACTGAACAAAGTTATTGTGTGTTTGCCATGATAAAATCATACTTAAAGTAACTATCTAATTAGTCACACAACCAAGTAAGTTTTAAATCAAATTGGTATTGTTCACCAAACTTGTATGACAACCATTTAACAGCTGATATCTAATATAAATAAGCCCTTAATCATCATACAGATTAATATATTCTAAAATATTATCTCACAAATAGCTAAACCATCGTCATGTCAAATTGTAACATTCTTTTGAAAGACTATATACGACACAATGATTTATTTGAAATTAAAAATTATGCTATATTTAATTTTGTTATGTATGTCTAAGAAAATGAAACATAGACCTCAGTATGTATTACACATATTATTTTCTTTTCAATCTATATTAACAATTAGATCAAAAGAGTTTATCCAATTTAAAATTTTTAATGATTTTGGAAAACTTTTCATTAGATACCATGACAGAGTCTCACATTACACTGTGTAATTGTATCAACAATTTGATTGTATTTTGTACAACTTGTGGTTGATCAATGATTCCGTTTGAAGACATGATTCTCTGGAGAAGGAATAAAGCAGTGCATCATGTGTGAAGCCCTAAATAAATTATATAAATCGGTAAATAAACCCAGAGGATAGTTTTTTTATTTTTTGTAAGGTCATCTTATATAGTCTGTCTTTTAGAAAGGGGGGATTGTTTTTTTTAACATTTTGACTATGTAAATAATTGCCTAACTTAAACTTTACACAAATTAGGTAGTTTAAGGTTTTGATTTGGTGCTATTATTCCGACTTCATGGAATTTATGGAATGTTCCGTTTAACATTCAATATTGCAAAATTAATGAAACCATGAATAAGTAACCAACAAATGGGAAAACAACTTTGACAATTTATCTTCAATGAATAATAGTTTGTGAAGTACCAAAATAAGTCTCGCTTAATCATAGATGACGGAAATCAGGCCATATTGCGACATATAACCAATAACATATATAATTTAATGTTACAACAGTCGGTACATGATGGAATTCCATGATAATGGAAATAATGAGATGATTATTTAACTCCACAAAACAGCTTTAATTGCGACATATGTTTCGCCGTTAGGCATTTTCAAGCAGCTAAATTGAAAACAAACAAGTCTAAGCTAAAAATGTGAGACAAAAAGGAAAGGTTAAAAGAGTAAAGTGTAAAGGGGTTGAGAAATGACAAAAGAAAGGTCAATGATCTAACCTCACCCCCACTCCCATCCCACAGGTTAGATCATTGACCTTTCTTTTGTCATTTCTCAACCCCTTTACTCTTTTAACCTTTCCTTTTGTCTCACATTTTTAGTTTAGACTTGTTTGTTTTCAATTTAGTTGCTTGAAAATGCCTAACGGCGAAACATATGTCGCAATTAAAGCTGTTTTGTGGAATAAAATAATCATCTCATTATTTCCAATAACATATATCTTAAATCCTACCGGGTGGTCGACAAATATTACAGCCTACCGGGAAAACCTTGAGACGCCACTTCTCATTCTATTACCCAATCATTGCAAAATTTGGAACACAGTTAAATCACAATTAAACACCAGAGTGCAAAAGCCATCTTGTTCCAGGTGGTCAACTAGAATGATTTGCCATCAGGAGATTCTTGTCTTGTTGTTCCTATTTCCACAAAAATCCGAAATTTGAATTTTTCGAATATGACACATACTGTTTTTTTAATATATATATATATATATATATATATATATATATATATATATATTATTCACAGTACTTTTAATAGTATCTTGACAATGTAATCCCACCAAATTCCTAGTCTCTGAGTTAATTGATTTGACTACAATTTTTACCTAATATATATATACACAAATGAAAACATGAATTTTTTTCTTGGTAAAACCCTAAAATTACAAAAGCACATATTTATAATATTTATACTGTCTTTAAATTCAAATACATACATGTATTACTGTTGTTTAATCTAAAATAACTTGCACTGTTGTAATAATACAGTATGTATGTTATTAAACTGTATTTTATATTTTCCAGGTGATAGATTTAAACGAATACCAGAAATCAAGATTCTCGACCAAAGTGATAGCTTCTTTATTTAACACGGTTACAGATAAACAAATATCAATGTTAGGATTTGCATTTAAGAAAGACACAGGGGACACCAGAGAGTCTCCAGCCATACATGTTGCTAAAATATTATTAGATGAAGGAGCTTATCTACATATTTATGATCCAAAGGTGTGTGAATTAACACGTGATTCTTATATATAAGAATATTCTAGAAGTACAGTTTAGATTTTAAGGCATATGTATTTGTATGTTTTGTTTATTATGAAAAATGTTACATAAATATATTTAAGATATCATGATAAGCAAGTGATTTGAAAAAAAACCCAGTATGAAGCTGACAGCAGTGAGATTTTATGTATAATTAACATGTCCGAATTTGGACAAACCAATACCAACAGGTAATAAATACAATAGTGGATATAGAGAATTTCAGTTATGGTCTCTGCTCTTTGGTACCTTCGTCTGAGTTGTGAACCCTCATGTCTGAAAATCAACACACTCGGCCATACAGTTGAATGTGAATCATTGTTTAGTATAGTTCTTATTTCTGTTATATACCGGAATATACTGTTGTGTGCGAAGATTGTCCCTAGGATTTTCACACCAGAGCAAAAAGAAGGTAATCACTAAAAATTAAAAATCTAGTTCAAATTCAAAGTCATGCTCATTGTGTTTTTTGATGTCAAGGGCGTTATTTTAAGTAAGGGTTCCAGAAGACACAACACTGAACCAGCGTTATTATAAGGATGTCTTGACAGAGCTGAGAGACGCATCAGATAAAAAATACCAGAATTGTAGAAAAATGGTTTCATTCTTTATCAACACAATGGATCGTCTCAAACAGCACTTTCTAAGAATTGGTGTTTGGCCAACATACACGTTATTATATTTGAACACCCTTCATATTCATCACATTTGGCACCATGTGACTCTTTTCTTTTTAAGTCAGTTGAAGCAGTAAAGAAGAACAAAATGGCAGCAGATGTGTTAAAACAGTTGATAGAAACTGCTCTCCTCCACACCTTCAACCAGTGCAAAACAAAATTACATCAGTGTGTATAAGCGATTGGGAACTATATTGAAAATTCAATTTGTGATACATTTAAATAAAGGTGATTTATGGTATCAAGACACACCTTGTATATATAAAGAAATCGTTATATACAGAAAAAATAGAGCTTATATGCTTATTATTTAAGAACTATATAGGTCTTGTATAGTAATGAAGAATGTTCAATAACCAATTAATGTATTTGAACTTTTAGGTTGAACCAACCCAGATAATGGATGATTTGACACATCCGAACGTTACAGATGATCCAGAAAAAGTACGTAAAAATGTGATTATACACAGTGATGCATATAGTGCTACAAAAGATACTCATGCAATCGTGTTGTGCACAGAGTGGGATGAATTTATAGTAAGTATTTCAATTTTATCCTAACAACTAAATATCAGTTCTTCCTGATAATGAAATTTTGTAACAAAGGAAAAGATAGAATGCAATCCTGAAATTAGTCTGGAGTTTAGATTATAACCTGGTAATAGCCTGGAATTTCTGGGTTCCGTTTTAAAATTGTTAATTATTTTCTTTAACCGATCAATAGATAATAATTCAAAATAAGATTTATCATAATTGGTCAAACTAATAAGAACTTAAAAATCTTATTTGATCAAAATTGCATTTAATGAGTTTGTAAACATTTTATTCAGACCTATCTATGAACTAATTTACATAAAAATCATATTTCCAGTACGTATTACGTCTATAAAAGGACTAAACCAAGTATTACAATTTAACACAATTTCCTCTTCATTCAGTGGTCTTATTGTAAACTTCAAAACTGAAATTTTGAAGTATTTATTTTGATGAACATCTCTATTTCAATATTTTGTCTTATTTTCTTTTTTTGAGACTATGAAAACAGTATTATCATTAATTTCCATGTATTTTTTATTAGAAAATATATCTTAACCAGTCATACTCTTCTTAATTACATTTCTGACTTACATTGTTTTAAAAAACTTTATGGTGACAAATTGAAAAGAATTAGAGAAGCTAAAATTAATTTTAGAACTATGTTTCATACTTTTTTTTACATCTTTTCAAATTCTCTGAAAAAATACTCACAAAATTTTACCTTTGGTTTATAAGAGTATAAGATAAACTTTTAAATAATTCAAAATAATGATTCGAATTTGCCCCTAACCACAATCACTAGAAACTTTAAAATAAAACACAATTATTTGATTAATTGTTCTTTATTAATTATTTCCACTAAATGCCCTGATGTACATTTCGATAACATGGTTATCATCATCGGAGGGTCTTGCTTATAAACTAAATCTAAACTTACATATATACTAATGAAATAAAATTAAATCTAAAACTATAATAACCTGAGTGCAAGCTAAAATCCCTCCCACTCCACAGATCAGTTGGCCAGTAAGATAGAGGCTTGGGCTGGCCCTTTGTTAAGTTATTGTTATATGTCTTTGACCTATGGAGTGGGATGAAAAATCTAACAAAACTAATGAGAACAGGTGGCCTACTCCTTACAAAAGGCTTTATAACTTAACAATACAAAATAATGTTTAACTACTTAATTTATTACATCTGTATTTTCCCTAGATTACTAAGAAAGTAAATATCTGACAACTAATTGAATATATATGTTACATTGATAGGCCTATAGATTTTACAACTAATAAAATACATATGTAAATTATAACTTAACTTGTTACATATAGACATAACTTAATATCTGTATTCCCTAAGAATCATTCAATAACCTGTCATCATTGTCTTTTGCTATGAAAATGCTTTCATAACTGTTCAATAACTTGTTAGAGATTACATTTTTTACTAGTTTTACATTATTCAAATCTAAATCTTGATTTGTTTCTAGTATATGTTCAGCTACACTAGACTTTTCTGGCCTGTCGTATTTGATGTGAGATAAATGTTCTTTAAATCTAGTCAATATTTTTCTCTTTGTTTGTCCAATATATTTCTTATCACATGTATTACAATTTATTTCATAAATTCCTGACCTCTCCAACATTATTGTGAATTTCACCACAGTGTTCAACAAGATTGTATTTTAAATAATTACTATTTTTAAGAAAAGATTAAAAAGATGCATAATTTGTAAATTACCATAAAACTTTTTCAGTTTTGAATAATGGAAAAACAAAATTATATATTATTCTTGCGTTACATAAATTCTAAATAGTAATTTTATGTATTTATTACAAGTTATGAAATTTATTTATTATTATTATTTTTTTTTATAGAGTCTGGATTACGAACGTATTTATAAGGAAATGATGAAGCCTGCCTATATATTTGATGGACGTAAAATACTTAGCCATGAATCATTATCAAATATTGGTTTTGAAGTTCATACAATAGGAAAACGTTTGCCTCGAGGGGCTTTGAAAAGGAGCTGGGGCAGTAGCCAATGTCAAATGTGAACAACTTAACTGTATAAAAACAATTTTTTCCTTAAAAGAGATTATTTATATGATCTAAAATCTGTTACAAGTCAGTGGCTGACATAACAAGTGATTGTTTGTGCAATGTGTAGGTGTAATGTACAGTTATTATTAATGAAATTATTGTATTGATATTAAATCTTAATTATAGGATCTGTAAATTATAAGGCATTATATCACGAATAAATTAAAGTTATAAAGGTTACAAGTTATGTTATAATAAATTATTGTATTTTTATTTACAAGGGTATTATATAACCACATAAAACTATCTTCTTTACAGCTGGTTACTAATTAAATAGATTGACATTTGACCAGGATGAGAGTTGACTACTTAAAAAAATAACAATAAAAAAACATTAAAACCTGTTGATCAGAGCAACAATTGAAAAAGATGACAGTTGATGGATTTTTTAAATTATTCAATTAATTGAATCGAAATGAAATATTAGATAGAGAGTCAAGAATTTCAACTTTTTAATACTTCTTACTTCTTGAAACAGGCATATCTAGTGCTTCTGATGGACCCAAGTTCATAATATGCTGCTATTGGTAGTACCCATATTTTCTTGTTGTGTTTCCTCTCTTTCAACCATTGTTTTCAATGTTTCTTTTGCAGAGTTTTGACATGAAAGTGATCTACAATCAAATATATGTGAGTGGTTTGAAAATGAAATTCAAGACGAAATATTGAACAATAATATAGACATTATTGACAATATTGTTGAAGATGAAGTAGAGCAAGAAGAGACAAACAACGGTAACATCAATGATTGTAGTTCTGATTGGAAAGAATGGCAGAAAAGCGATCAAAACTTCTATAAGTATATATGGTCACAAGTAAGTTAATTTAAGCCACCAATTGATGAAATTACACAAACCCTTTTACAATTCTCAATTATTATTCACTGATACTTTATTGACTGAAATAACCGATGAAAGCAATAGGTATGCTCGTGGGAAAAAAATACACTGTATTGCTACCTTAAAAAAAAAATCGATGTGGTGGTCTTGAGAAGAAGTCAGTATAGACGAGTTGAAAGCATTTATGTGAACAATTATAAACATGGGGATGAACTAAAACCTAAAATAAACTATTACTTCTCAACAAATTGGGTGGATGAACAACCTTTTTTAAGGACATTTTTCGTAGAGAGGTTTGACCTTTCATGTTGGTTCACCCTCTTCTGGACCTATACACGGCACACTAACTCAGTCTGGAAAAGTTTGGAATTTTGTCCTCTATCTCGACAATAAATTCAGGGAACATTATATTCCTGACAAACACATTGTAACTATTGAAAAATTAGACCTGAAGGGTATAACTACTTTATTCATTAACAACTCCAAGAGTTGGGCAATAATTGTAATAATATAAAAACTGAGGGTTTTTATTAAAGTTATTTAAATCATTTATGGGTGCCAGATGAATTAACATCAATTTTGAAAAAAGGTGACTCTAAATATTTATGATCTCGGGTGTGAGTTCTTTCAAAAGTGTACTTTCAGTGATTTTTGTCTTTTGAAATGAGAACACTTTTTACTGAAATTTTAACATGAGTTTATTAAAAAACAAGATTATTACATGAAGTATATCATCAATAATACATCAAATAAATTTATTATAATTAACATCCTATCAATTATTAGTATATTTATTTGACCTTTGGAGAAGGTGTATATTTTGTTAAAGAACTTGAATTTAAATTATGTTGCAACAAAAATTATTTATTTAAAAAACAAAAAAAGAAGAACAGATCGAAATATCTGTTATTTAACTACTAATTTACTTTTATTTGAATGTAAAAATTAAACCAATCAACATTTATTGGTTTGATTATATATAAAAATTCCTTATTTTAAATATCAATTTATATAAAAAAAATGAAATTATCTTTAAAAAACATGAGACAAATTATATTTCATATTATACATGAATTAAAATATTTGTGTTGTATAACACATTTGTACCAGTTTGTAGGTACTATACAACTTGATGAACACATGCGTAGAGTCGCTTAGCCGTTCTTTGAAAACTATGCACATCAGATCCATTTCCATCGCTCAAACTAAAGTTCATATTAAAATTGTCTAACAACATTATTAGTTCCTTTTTTACACTTAATAATAATACTGTCCATCATTCAACCGATCGACACGAGATACCGCTATTGTCTTTTTACATAACACGTTACTCGTCATAAAAGTCTTTATCCGTTTTTTAATACTTTTTGTTTTAAAAAACACTCCACTATACTGTTCAAAACTACTGTCATTGAATTAGTTCAGTGCAGATTACATCTGACAACATTAAACACTGGTCTAACACTTTTGTTAACTCTTGAATCACATTTTTGAAAAGTTTCTTTACCTTGAAAATACGTCTTATGCCTTCAAGCATTGAACTCAGACTGGGCGGAACGCATGGCATTTCTCTATTTCCTGTTAGCACCGGCTATTCCAAATCTCTCTACATCAGCGATAATGGTCTCACCTACATCTATCTAACGTTCTGTTCAAATACTACTTGGTTCATAAATGTGTCCAATCACATCATTTCACATCACACACAATTTATTAAATTTCTTATAACTAAATTACTTTAAAATCTTTACATCATTATTTATTTGTGTTTGGAAATCTATTTTATTATGAATTTACTCTGTTTAACATTGAAAATCATTAGTCATGTTTTTGACTCATGTTACACCCAATATGATTACCCGCTATTTTAAATATTTAATTCAAATTAACCTTTTACCGGTATTACAACATAAGTGTAGATAAGAAATCTGTGGGATTCAAGACGAAAATCCAGTTCAAAGTCTTCAACAAAGACAAGCCAATAAGATGGATCATAAAAATCTTTGTGTTGAGTGAAGCAAAATCCGGATACATTTGTACGATTGAAACCTATTTTGGTTGAGCAACCACTGACCGTATTGACAGACCTGATTTAGGCTCCACTAGTCGTGTGGTACTTCGTCTTGTGGGAAAGCTCAAAGATGCCTATGGAGACATTAAAGGGCTCCATTTGTTTACCGACAAGTTTTATACAAACTTGGACCTGGCGAAAGCACTCCTAAACTGGCAAGTTCATATAACCGGGACCATAATGCTAATCAGTCAAAGACTCCCTGACCATATAAGGCCACAAAGAAAAAACAAAACAAAAGATAAATAGCCTTAAATTGAAAAAAAAGGAGATATTAAAATGTATAGAAAAAATGATATATCCCTGTTGTTGTGGAAAGATACAAACTTAGTAGCAATGCTAAGTACTATATGCTGATGGATCCACAAAGACGATCAGACGTATGCGAAAGGAGGTTAAGGAAGAAGTGGTGAAAAAGCCTATGGTGGTCTGTAAATATAATAAATTCATGTGTGGTGTGGATGTATCTAATCAATATATATATAGCTATTGTTTCACAATAAAATCCATCAAATAGTGGAGAAAAGTCTTTTTTGGCTACTAGAAACTGCCATGGTGAACTCATTTATATTGTACAATAAAGTTACCAACCAAAAGACAATTTAGAAAAGTTTTAGTGAAACAACTCGTTGGAAATATACGAAATTCTAGGAAAAGAGAAAGACCATCAGATGTAGTAGATGAAGAAAGACTCAATGACAAATTATATCTGCCATAACGCCTTGAAGAGAGAAAAACAAAAGATTGTGCAATGTGCAGCGATCGTAGGCTTGGACAGCAAAGAAAAAGAAACAAATTTTATTGTAAAACCTGTTCAGCCAATCCAGAACTACATATTGGTATGTGCTTTGAATTATATCACTTGCAAAAAAACTTTTAAAACTAAAAAAGTAGTTTGTGACTCAGATTGTAGCAACAGTTCATGCAATTTTGTTTTTATAATAAAAGTATATTAAATATTTTTTTAAATATAAAAACTGCAAAAATATGTTTCAGTTCATTTATTAAAACTGTATAGTTTTGTAGAAATAAAATATGCTTGAGATACAATTTTCGTTTGTCATTCTTTCATCCTATGTACAAGTTGTGGTGAATAGTCTAAAATTAATTCCGAGCTGGTGCGGCAGAACTGTCAATATGGCTGCCGTGCTAGCCAGGATAGTTACGTGGCCAGCACCTGAGCTGTACGCCCAGCGACATTGTAAACAATGCCGGGTAAACTCAGACAACTATGAGGCCAGGAGTCCTGGCCAGATGAGCCCAAAGAGTTAATTTAAAAATTACCCTTCTGTAACCATTAGAGCAACAAATTAGTTTTCAATTTCTTTTACAGTAATGATCTGCTCAGTTCTCCTCTCAAAATATTGATTTGCTCTTGCAAACAGAATCACAGTTTACAAATAATTTAATAAGTTCTAACACTATCCATTATTGGCTATACCAATTTTTTTTGAAATTCACCATGATGACAGCCATTCTCTCTCTCTCTCTCTCTCTCTCTCTCTCTCTCTCTCTCTCTCTCTCTCTCTCTCTCTCTCTCTCTCTCTCTCTCTCTCTCTTTCTCTCTGTTTTCGAAATATAAATTTGTCCCTATTTTTAGAAAAAACCTGATTTTTTTGTTAAACATGAAAAGTGGCTGCATGTGAAATTTGTCTTTGGGTGGGCCAGTCCAACACCACCGAAAAAACATGTGTTTATTAAGTAGTGTTGGCCAGTTTATTGTCATTAAATTAATCGTCAAAGTTATTTATTTATTAAATACCTTTTTCGGATGAATGATTAGGCCCTACTGATAATTAAATCTCTAAACAAATCGTTCAAAGCGACTAACTGTAAATTTACGTCTTTCGACATAATAAAATAAGATATAGGTTTAATTTATTTTATTTTAAATATAACTTATTGTATTGGCCTGACTATAAAATAAATTATAACAATACGAAATAAAGGTGACTCACCATGCAATTTTTATATTCAACACTGAAATAATACGATTTCATTATAGGGACTTTTGCTGCTTACTACTTGAAGAGAAGTTGGGCAAGTCTACCCTTTTGATTTGTGAATAATTCAATAACAGTTGGGTATTTCTGTAATAACGTCTTTGTGAACAGAACACACAGCCAAAGAATTTAGATGATTTTGTCCCATATGTAATACCTAAAAATGTTTCAATTCTTTTCAGAGTGCTGAAATACCTCTCTGACTCAGCTGTTACTACCGGTGTGGCGATGATGATTTTAAGAGCTTTTGAAGTTTCAGAAAAACTCATTAAAATCATTCTCCACAAAAAAAAAAAATTGAACAGTTTGCTTACATCTTTAATGTCATTAAATGTATCATTCCGATAGAGTACTGAAAGTTCATTAATTAATTTTTGAATTAATATTTAAGTTAATTAATATTTACAACACGTGAAGGCACAAAACATAAATTATGGTTCAAATTCAACTGTAACAAAGCATCCTACTGAGATTTAAGCAATGAATTCCGAGAAGAATATTCGAACCAGTAACAGAAGGACAAAGTTGGAGCCAGCAGACTAATACTGAACAAAAGTAAATTTATAAAGCTACAGATGTGATCCATATTGTCAGAATGGATCGACTTTGCTGAGCTGGATTTGCACATAATGAGTTCCCAAGAATATTTTGTCTGAGCAGGCCTATAAACAAAGAAGAATTTGTAGGCCACGATTTCAGTGAGCTGATGGACTAGCAGCTGATGCATGGTCCTTTTTAAAGGTGTGTAACTAGTTAATGGGGAAAATGAAAGACTATATTGGTAACAACACAACAAATTATAATTGGTAATCTGTCAGTAATGCAAATAAAACATTAAAATAAATAAGTACTTTTGTACTTGATATATAAGCAAATAAAACACCCTAAAACAAACCTTCTCTACGCTTTGATGGATTTATAAACCAACAGATAATTATATCAAAATTGCATTGAAAAATTTGCAATACTTAACAAATCACGTGTTTAATCATTACTAGGAATGTATTGTTTCTTTAACTTTTGAATAAGCCTTCTCCTCAAGAGGTCAACTTATGACATAAGTGTCTAGTAAATAGTTTATCTAAACAAATCAAAACTTAAATGGTTTGAAAAAAACTCTGTCAATTCCTGTCACAAAATTATTAAAACAAGAGTTTAAATATAATAAAAGACTAGAGTAAAATGTTTGGTTTTATTTCCAATACCAAACTAGTTTTTACATTAGTCTTTTATGACAAATCTCTCACGTGTAGGCCAATAAGATATGTCATCCTAATTAATAATTTAATCAGAAATAGCATAATTAAATAATAATACAAATTATGGACCTTGACCAAAACAAAACAATACTCACAAACATAGCGAAACATAAGTGACAACAAAAAACAATCCTTAAAATATAAAACTTATAAAAATTATTTCATATTAAAATTATTTTTTAAATGTCTAATAACACCACATTTTTATATATACATAAAAATTCTACATATAAAATTACAAATATAAATTGAATTTAGTGAACCTCTAAAGTCTGATATCATATCTACCCTAAAACAACAAGGTCATCCACTTAATAGACAATAGAAATTGTCTAAGATTATTTTTAAAAGCTGTACAATTTTGTAAACTTGTTTGAAAGGAAGTTTACTATAAACATTTAACCTGTTCCGAAAGGAAACAGATATGACTGGGTAACTATCTGGCTGCTGAACTATACAATAGCAAGATAACAAATTAAGAGATATGGTTAAAAGATAACAAAGTAGAGTATTGAAAAAGTGATGCTAGCATTTGTCTCCTTATAAAAAAACATGCATATATGGAGATTTTAATGATGTGGTAAGAAAGATGTTCAGTGAAAAGATCAATAATAAATACATGTATGGTTACAGTTTTATGTTATTATATATTTTAAATGTTATATTTTCTTAAAGATAAACAATATCAGTATTCATAAAAGATTACAAAATAATAATAATTGATATGTAGCTCATACGCTGATATAAGATGTGACTATTGGTGTTATATTCACGGAGCTATTATATAGAGCTAAAAAATTATTATTAAAAAAAATAAAAAAAGCCACCATTTTGACATTTTAAAAATTATATTCAGGTAATAGTAAAACCTTGTCTACTGATAAATTTGACTGAACTTCCAGTTACTAGACTATAATTATACTGATTTGTTTTTAATTGTAAGATTACATGATTGGATAACTGTCTATAGAAAATGTGAATTCTCAAAAATCAGCAAGCATTGTTGTAGTAGCTGAAATTCGGATGTTGATAAAATTTTACTATTCTTTATTTTGTTTGGTTAATAAAAAATAAATAAAATAAGTGATCGAAAAGTTTTTAATCAAAAAGTTAAAAAAATAGTTTTATAGGGGAGCAATGTAGCTCAGTTGGCAGAGCGTGTGCTTATCTCGAGCGCATATTTTATACCATTGAACCATTGCAAGTTCAAGACTGGTTGATGATGTTGCATTTTTTTATGCATTACTTGTCTACATTAGTCTAACAGACATTTTGTACAGATGTTAAACAAAAAAATTGTTTTACTTTAATTGTAAATCCTTTTTCATTTTAGTCATATTGCCAAATCTGCATGTATTATTTTCAAGGTTAAGTAAACAACCGCATACACAAGCCAAAAGATATTCACATCCTGTAATGTCAACGAATCTTATGTGTTCCAATTATTTTTCTGATCAAAAATTGTTTTCGGAGGTTAAAAGTAAACAAAAATTCAACCTCAGTTTTATATACAGATATTTACATTTCATTGCATAATGAATATGAAAAAAAATTTTTTTTCTATATGCCTTGCATCTTTTCTTTTTATATTTAAAACCAATAAAAGCCCCAAAAATTCAGATAAATACTTGTACAGTACTTTGATGTGGGAGACACTTGTGTGTCGATATAGAAACATATTGAAATTTAAATTAAATCTATATATTTAATTCCGTAAGCCAAATTTGTATCCTCCAAATTTAGAGGATTTTTAACGAAAAAACATCTCGCCATCATCACATAAAAAGGAGGAAAGGAGTATAAAATAAAGACTCCTAAGTCTAATAGCATCAGAGTCGAAAGAGAACAAGTATTAGTCAAGAGAGACTTTGATGAAAGAGTTAGATCTAACCTCAGATTACATGAATATAGGTATATATCTAGCTGGGATACCTCGGGATTACCACACCCCATATTCACTGGGAGGTTCTCAAAATTTAAAGAACTAAGATTATGGTAGAGGGCTAGAATAAACATCATTTTAAACCTCGTGAGTCCTTATGGCAATCAAAAATAAATATGTTTCAATAAATTTTAAAACAATTTATAAAAAATCCAAAAATTGTATATTTGTCAATTTAAAACACTTCAAAGTACAGTAGATACAATAATCAGCTATATTTGTCAACTTAAAACAAATAACTCAGTTGATGAAAATTTGTTAATTATTGAAAACTTAATTTTAACTAATTAATTTTTAAAACTGAGGTTATGTGTACATTTTTGTTCAAAACGAATAGGCAGAATTTCTAACTAGTTATCATAATTTGCACAAAGGTAGCCATTTTAAAGATTTATTTATCTCTATCTTTAGTTAAATTAAATTTTGAAATATGTTAATTTACTTAAAATTTGTAAATTCCATGCATCTATTGGTAAATTACAATTTTTACAATAAATAGTGACAAAATTATTGAGAAAAAAAGTAATTTTTAATTCTGACGTCCTAAAAATAAAATGTATATTCATGTGGTTATGACTTAAAAGTTCCACTAGACTATTTGGATTTATTTTAGTGAGAGTAACTTAATTAATACACTATAAATATTTATGGTTGGTTTGCAGGTATGTCCCTTCAACTTGTTGTTAATGATAGGATTATCATATGTGAACACACAATATAAAACTGTGAACACATCAAGCATATTAAATTTATTAAAAAAATTAACAATCAAATAACTACTTTATGAAAGACCAATAGCTTATGCCCAAATTTTCATTATAAAAATTAAATGAGTGATAAGTTAATGTCTACTATCATAATATAACCATACACACTCTGATTGTTTAAAAACATAAATATATAAAGTGATTTAAAATTAAATATGTCACAATAATAAGGTGTAAAAAAAAAAAAAAAAAAAAATGGTGGAATTAATGCTTTAAAAATTAATAACTCAAAATAAGTATGATATGTGTTGAAGTTTTCTTATATTTCAATACTTACAACTAAAATTGATAATTGATATTAAATCTCCCGCGAAATGGGGATTAGTGTTTGTACAATAGGAAATTCGACACATTCAACCAATCGGTGTCGGATTTTGTGATGGTGGTGGGGGGAGTTGATCTACCGAATAATGGAGAACCAGCAACACCGTAATGTCATTAAATAAAGACATTTATATGTAGTTTTTGTAGGTTTTAGTATGTACAAAATGTGTTTACTATTATTTCAAACAATAATGTTTCTAGTGACGTGATCTTTATTTTAGTGTTACCATGTCTTCCTATTTTAGTATTTTATTCAAGTTATCAACACTTGTTTATCTGCAGACAGGAGTTGAAGGTGAGGCATGCCCTTTCAGAGGACTGGAAGGAATATAATTTATTTTCTGTTCAAATCTAATACAGATTTCTTAAGATGGACATGGTTTTTTAACACTTTACACATATAATCTCTTTTTTTTTTCATCATAAGAGTCATTTGTATTTTGCCCAATTCATGTTTTAAGCCTATTTGTAGGCCTACCCATTATGTTTTTAAGTCGTATATACATAAACTATGTAGACAACTTATTATACACCAGTTAGTTGCTCACATGACCAGACCATTGATCCTAAAATAGAAATTAATTTTGTTGTTTTTGTCTTATAGGCTAGTGGTTAAAATTTGCTAGCTTAGCCTATGTCACAACTACATGTAGAAAGATAGGCTATTGGCTTCCCAAAAATCTTTTGTAGCTTTGATATTCTTTTGCTAAAACAAAGATATTATTGGACCAACTGTGCAGTTTAGTAATATTGTTTGTCCATCATTAATATTATTATTATAGTAGGCCTATATCATCATGAACTGTGTGGTTTATATTTTCATTAGAGATTTTGTATACCTAGGTCTAATTTTGGGTAGAAATAATGAAATTTTACTCAACCTTAACCTAACCTATTATTTCGATGTATATCTTCTTAACTGGCATTAATGGTAAATGTTTACTTAGAGGTAACTTAATTTTCGGTGTTTTTTTTTATTGTATACTACATACCTTACTTCTTAAGAGTAAATAATGTTTTCCTTGCACAGATCACATGTTTTTCATTGAAAAATCACAATCTAAAAAACTATCAAATCACGGGTTTATAGGTTACACTTAATGGCAAGACAATAGCAATGAAAATAGTGTATTGTTTGACACATGCACATTACACAATGACTACGCTAGATCGCTATTTCATATCACAACAGCTTTGTTCAGATGCTCTTTCGTACATTTATTGAAGTTAATAATTTGCTTACTTTGCGATATAATTATATATCTCGACAGGTAGCTATATATATATACCAACCAAATATATACATACAACCACCTGGCCAAACCTTTCGTAAGTTTATTGAAGTTAATACTTTGAAATTAGATTATTAATATGGAGAATTCACAGCATATTATGTGATCTGTAAACACCGATATATAGATTGAAATATCTTTAGTAACATATGAGACGTAAAAGTGTACATTTGCCATTATGTCTAACCTATTAATACGTTGGATTTGATAGTTTTTAGATTGTAATTTTTCAGTGGAAAAAAGTGATCTGTGCAAGGAAACCATTATTTATTTGTAAGATGTAAGGTATGTAGTAGAAGATAAAAAAAAACTCCGGAAATTACAAGTTAACTTTTAGTAAACATTTACCGCATTAATATGTTACAAATAGTGTACAACATGGATTGTACATTTCTCTGGTTGCAATTTAGGAAGATAAAAATAGACTAATACCATAAGATTAAAATGTAACATTTGTTAGAAAGAGGCCACCCTATCTCCCAAAAAAAGTCAGAGATTTAAGGAAATGCTAATTGCTTACTGTAGCACCCGAATTTTTTTTTTTTGGTATTACATATCTATCTTTATAAGAATAGTAACTTTTTTTTGGGAGGAAAAATGTTTTTTACAAGATAACGCTAATCCCAATTGAAATTTTGCACATGCTGTTCCCAAATGGTCACCCATCCAAGTACTAACCACGCTCAATATTGCATGACTTTGTCGATCGGATATTGTTCTTACCTTACAAAGTCAATTAAGGTAGTATATATATATATATATACATACCTTACTAGATCTACGTGTTAATAAACCACGTTAATATCGCGTTAGATCTACGCGTTAACATACAATATGCACTAATCCCAATTGAAATTTTGTATGTGGTGTTCCTAAGCGGTCACCCATCGACGTACTAACCACGCTCAATATTTCCTTGACTTCGGTGAATGGATATAAACATCTTAATCAGTCGAGACATTGTGTTTGCGATGAGTATTTAACCTACAAATCAATCATTGAAATATGTCAATTTCGAAGTGAAAAAATTTTGCCCACAAAAAAATTTTACTATTCTTTTATGTAGAAGACAGGTATGTAGTACTAAAATAACTTTAAAATAATAATAATAATTGGGGCGCTACAATAAACAATTACCAAGCAAACTTTTGCATACATCGAAGTTAGTGAATTTGGGATACGAGGCTGTACAACCTCTTGTCACTGTGACCCAAATGGACCTTTTGTGACTACAGCAATGGTTATAAACCTCATAAAGTAGGCTATAGGTTGAAAAATAGGAATTATTTTTATGGAGGTGAAAATTGAAAAAGGGCAGAGTGTATCTGGAGGGAAAAACTCATTTATAAAATAAAAACAAAAAAAATTTCGTATAGAAACTGATTTTGTATTTGAAAATATAAAAAAAAACAGCATATAGGTTTTAGGATTGCAGTAATATTGCAATATAAAAACTTGTTTAGTATTTTATTATTAAAAAAAAATCTATGATGTCTAAATGTGATATTTTTGATAATAATTTGTATGGATTGCTATTTTAAATTATCTAAAATTTACCATTTAGCCTACCTATTACAATAAGAATATTAGAAGGAAATTAATAAACCTTCACTGTTCATAATTTGTGATACATATATATCTGTAATAACTACGAATATATTATCATAATTGTTGGTACTAGTACTTCTCAAATTTACAAGTTAGTTTGAAATATCAAGGACAGCATTTTGGATATATAAATAACCAATAAAACCAATTTTTAAATGCTAGACCCATGGAATAATAAATAACAGTAATTGTTTACATAAAGGTAACTGATAATTTTGGGATTTTTTTAATTGTCTACTACATACCTTACTTCTTAAGAATAAGAATAACCAAACCTGTTGTGACATAAATAGCGATCTAGCATAGTCATTGTGTAATGCACATGTTTCAAACCATACACTATTCTCATTGGTATTATGTCTTGCCATTATGTATAACCTATAACCCGTCGATTTTAAATTATAATTTTTCAGTGAAAAAAAGTGACCTCTGCAATGAATCATTATTTATTCTTAAGAAGTAAGGTATGTAGTAGACGATTAAAAAAAAATCCCGAAAATTAGCAGTTACCTTATGTAAACAAATACCTAAATAATTTCAATAACAAAAAGAACCAGTATTCTTTTTTATAGAAATAACATCAAGATCATAAAGACTAATTTGATTTTGTCATATGTTTCTTTTCCACCATTTACTGTACTCCTAAGTTCTACAAGATCATAAAGATCGATTTAATAAGAAAACAATGTTTTAGCTCTTAAAACTACTTGTAATGGGGAATTAGTTTATATGTTTTATTCATATATAGGCTACCATTTGTTTAAAGCAGCTATTTAATTTGATTTATTTACAACTAACTCATCTGTTTTCATTTTACGTTTTCCTGTTAGTCGTGTTTGTTTATTCAGTCGTGTAATTAGTCTAATACTTACAAGTTTTTACTTTTTTAAAGCATTAATAAAATAGTTTTGCAGTTTGGTGTTCCAGCTTTGAAAACTAGTTTTCTTGTTGTAGTTGTCTAGTTATTTGTAGTGTTGGTTATTTTATAAATATAGGTTGAATTTTTGTTAGCAAGAAAGTAAACAGATTAGTTCAGATCATGTTTTATATATTCAACTACTTTTTATTCATTTGGTCTAATTGAATATAAAGCCTGACCTAACCTAGTTTGTTGAGGAGTTTCTTGTTATGAAAATGTTATTAAAATAAACCTAACCTGTTCTATACCTATTAAAAAAAATATTGTGTGATAAAATAAAAATCCAAATTATTAAGATTTTATTGGAGCTCAACAATAGACAAGGACTGCGCATCTTTAGAAATAGATTTTATGACAAAACTGTCTTGAGAGAATATTTTTTAACAAATTGGTGTTTTTGTTTTATTGAAACAGTAGTTGGAATACATGTATTAAGCTAACTTAATCTGTCTCATATGCTAAATTCAATGTTAATGTTAACAATCTATGTGATTAATTACTATATTATTGAACTCAAAAATAGACAAGGAACACAAAGAGCTCTTCACTATGTGTACTACATGTACAACATGAACTTAGAATACAAAAATATGTAGTCAGTATTATCCCCAAAGCTTTCGTACAGAGTAGTCACAAAATTCCTTACCATAATGTAAGCTAACTCAGTTTTTTAACTATTTTGAGCAAAGCTTGTTGTTCAGTTGATAAATTTATATAATTTCTTTCTCAACAACGATTCACCTCAATGAGACAATGTTTCAATGACTCGGTCCTCATCCTCAATATAGTCTACCTACAAACTCCTCTTTTATATTTTGTAGAAGGTAAGAAATATTCATAGACAATGGGAAGCTTATAATTTCTAAAGTGTAACATTCTTTATCGCTAAAAACCTCCTCTCCTTCCTTTTCCATGTTCTCAAAGTAGGCCTAATAAACTCTACATGGATTGATTGGGGGGGGGATAGTGGAATGAGCTCGATATTATATGACGGCATCGATGAAGAATGAGATTAAAGAGGTAATAATACAAATGATACCTTCATTTTTGCAGAGTATCAACAACCATTTATGATATACAGTAGGCTACAGCGTTGCAACTGTGGATGACAACTTAATTATTTAAACATTGTCTTGTTTGGAGTGGTTTCTTTGGCATTTGCTGTGTTTCATTAATCATTTATTTACTGAGTAAACCTGTATGTTTAAAAGTGATTTTACAAATTAATATTTTAATTAGCTAATTATATTTACTAATTAGCTAATTATATTAGCTTAAGATAGAATTTCAAGTAATTTTCACAGGTTTTGTGAGAATTTTGTCATGGTTTATATTTAAAATACTAGATTATTGTGAGTATAGTAGTTCTGTTTAACAGTCATTCTTAAAAAGTCTTGATAAATATTGGGTCATCTCTTTCCTATTATTTTGAGATGTCATTTCAGAATATGATATGCTCTGTTGTTATTATATAAATTTATTTGTTAACTTACAAATTCTTTGAAGAATAGCTTGCTGTACTATAGCTCATTCATTTCTCTAGGCCATTTTAACTCGAACTTCAATACAAAATTCTAAAAACCCTGTGAAATTCTATTTATTAAAAAAATACCATATTTCAATTGCTACCCTCTTGTGATTTTTACCAATGAATGGAAAGTTAGTTATAATTATGATGTCTATGTTTAAATTCAGGTTGTGCTGATATTGCTTTCAAGATAGGGATTCTGTTCCTAAGTTTGTAAATCTGAAGCAATGTATACCTAACATATGTAACGATTATATTCTAATATAAATCTCTATAGGGTGTCTTAGGTTAAATTTGTAGGAATGATATATAAGTTTTATCACTCTTTTCATTACAGTAGGAAAATATAGGCTAAGGCATCTAAAAACAATTAGGCTGTCTCGGAGCTAAAGTGACAACCTATATTTAAACATTACCGCTAAAATTAAAGTGAAATGAGTTATAGTACTAATGGTTACTACTACTTTATTAACAATGTTGGATTATTAGCCTTGAAGTAAAGATAGGGTTAAATTTATTATAAGGATGATCAAATTATTTAAAGACTGAAAATAAGTTCATAATTTTACTAGTAATTATGAAATAAAAGTTTTATAGTTAAATGTATAATGGCAGAGAAAATAAATTGGACAACATTATGTAAATGTGATGTAAACACTATGAGTTGTGTGACAGTTTGACACAATGTTTTTGTGAGTCCTCACAATTACCTCACTAAACGGGCATTTTACTCAGTGGAAGTGTTTAAAATAAAAAAAATTGCTGTATCTGAAGAAGGAGAACTGTTTGTATGATATATATATATAATGACAACTCTTATGTTTACTGCAGCCTTGTTGTTTTTGTATACCAAACAAGAAAATAATAATTAAAATCATTATGTTGATAATCTTATTTTTCAACTGTCACCCATCTTATCTTATAAGTGATTGATTATCTTATAAGTGTATATCACTCACCTAGGCAAATCAAAATGGATTTTTTTTTCGGAATAAACTATGTTACAGATGTCAAATAAATTCAGAATGGTAGAAAAGACATACAGTTATACCTCACATACTCGAAATTCAAGGGAAGTGACAAATTATTGAAGTTATGGAGGTTTCATCATAGACAGGTTTTCGAGTTATAGAGATTCGATTGTGTCAAATTCAAGTTTTAGAAGTTATTAGTTTTGTTCATACTATGTATAAATATATACAGTACTAAATTATTTTGATGTTTTTTATAAAACTATTATGCGTTTCGGGATTTATACCCCATCAGAATAGTTTGATTCCTTAGAGGTCGTCAGGACATTAAGAACACTTAACATAAAACACACATTTTGGATTGTTATTTGGATACACGTTTACTATGAGTTTTAAAATATACAATACTAATATTTGTATTATATTCAAACAATCACTTATTTTCAAATATGTCTGACTGCAATTTAACTAGCCTATCCATGAAGTTGGAACCAATAAAAACATATACAATACTTTTTTCAAGTTGTTGTAGATGCTCTAAGAAATATAAATTTAAGTTACCGTACAGAACTACATTATGGATACTGAAGTCACTACAGTTTTAATACAAATAAATTACTGTACAATATTCTATTATGTGATGAATTTGTCAATGACAATTTTTACTATACTTGGTATTTTACTAAAATTAATCTATTATTTTACTTTATTTTAATTGATTGAACATTTGGAAGTCCATTGCATATTCAACTGTAAAAACAATAGTAATAAATACACACACACACACACACACACACACACACATGTATAATATATATATATATATATATATATATATATATATATATATATATATATAGCTTGATTTATCCACAAATGTTTGTACAGCATTTAGAGCAGATTTAGAGATGAAAGTATCAAAATTTGTAGAATGAAATTTTGATTTAAAGAGGTTAAATTTCCTCATTCTAATTAGAATATTGGTTTGTATACTTGCAGTTAACATTCTTAATCAGATAAAATGTTATATTTAAATTTAATTCTACTTATAGACAATTGATTTATAAAATGTCAATTGTTTCAGTCTTTGAGTGTATATTTTTAATAGCCAGAATGGAGAATCTTGTTTTTATTTATTTCTTTCTCTTTTAAGCACAATAAAAGATTCTTTAAAAAATAGTGGTTCTTTTTAGGAATCAGTCAAGAGTTGTACTGAAAAAGTGGAATCAAATTCTTTCTTGCCAACTTTTTGTAGAACCATACAGGGAATAATGTTGTAGAAACGCTTGTTGCTCGTCCATAATGCCATCACTGGTTAATAATCCATTTATCTTGAAATTATAAGAAACTCTTTCAGCAATGTAGCTTTGGAGATAGCTATTTGTCTCTTTTGTCTTTTACAAGTATTGGAAGTGTAATATTATAGGGTTGGTCGCTAGATTTTACTATCCAATACAATACCTCTTTTATATCCTTTTGGATTTAATGTTTATGACATGTCTATTGTATTTTAAAAAAGCACATTGAAATAGTCTTGAATATGAACCAATTAAATTCTGAAAATGAAACTTCTATCATACAAAAAGTATTTTATGAGTTAGTGTTGACTGATTCAGTTTGCAATTTGTCATTAAAAATAATTTGATGACTAATGCAACTATGAAAAAATCTTCAAAATGTGGCCTGATCACATTGTGTCTACTAGGGTTAAACAAAAAAAAAATCTACTTAACATTATTTGTTGTGTTTTAAACAAAACATTATTTTTCAGGTCTTCTTTGTCACTGCGATATTTGTGTAAATACTAACAACACTTGTGAAACTGACGGGTATTGCTTCACTTCTACCTCATTGAAAAAAGATTCGGGTGTCATCGAACATGCTTACAGGTATATTTCACAAAAATTAATTTGATTATCATGTCCATGTACTTGAATGGAAACGGACAAGAATTTTAGACTCTAAACGATTGATTTATTGCAGCAATTCACAGATTGTATAAATTAGATAACAATGTTTAGTCTATAGTTATTGATTTGGTTCCTTTGTCATCGATTATGATTACATTTATATCTTAAAAACCTGATATTATTATTAGTTTCTAATAAGCCAATAAAGTGTATGTGACAGGATTATTTTCATTGGTGTTTTTAATTTAAAGTAAAAATAATTTTTTATCAATTAAAAAAATTTTTTTTAATAATAAAATTTCAAAATTTTGGTAACCTGTAGAAAATAACAAGTTATTCAGTTTGGTTGCCCTGTTTCTTATACAATCAAGAACCTTAAGTTTTATCGATCTGTATAAATGTTTGTTCTATTGAATACAGTTTTTTTCTCTCAATTTTTGTTTTGATTATTAATAAATTTTGACTAAATTTTCATCTATTTCAACTATTTTTGTTTGTTTTGTAGGTTATCTATTAAAAACTTGTATTTTTCTTTAGACGTCAGTCTGCGTTTCTGAATGGTAAAAAAAAATCTGGATACACTGTTTGATCTAGATTTGAATTTGATGTACACTTTTTAAGAACTCGCTTAAGAGAAAATACTGAAAATTCATATAAAAATATTAGTTTACACCTTAATGTAAATTTTTAGTTATCAAAACAAAACAGATTTAAAATAATTAAAAGTGGTATAAGTGACTAAAGATAACTATTGATATCCTAATTTAAAATACACCATTATTTGATAAGTAGCCTATATTTCCATACAAGTAAAAAAAAAAGGTCTTTTTCTGTTGTTAATATTATGTAATGCTATTGTGTTCATTGCAGAGTATTTCAAAATCAAATCTGAATGAATTGTTATGGGTGTATAGACATTAGTACATATGTTACAAAACTGTGGTTGTCTGCAGCCAAAAGGTTGAACTAATAAATAACCGACAGATTTTAAAATCTATTTACGGGTAAAAGAATGCAAAATGTTACAAAATTTACAGTATATTTTAGTAGATAAATTCTCAAGATTCATATTTCATGATGGAGGAAATTCTTAGTAAGTATACATAGAGGTTTTGATTTAAGGTTTAGGTGCCCTAACTTATATGTGCTTCTCTTATAACTATTAAGCTTATGTTTTGTATTTGTGATAGGGCTACTTTTGTAATGAGTTTACTGTTTCATGAAATATATAAAATGCTGAAACAAATTATAAAAATAGCATTTCATAGTTAATGGCCTCCAATAAAGCAATTTCTTTAAAATATTTCTGATTTTTTTTAAACATTGTATGTTATAAATTTGTTTGTAACTTACCACTTTAAATAATAAAAATGCCAAAAAGATAGTGCTCCAAATAGTTTGTGCTCAAATATCCTAGCAGTCTAGGATAAAGTGTAATTAGCTTATTAGTTAATCAGGATCTGCTCTAGCATGTTCCTCAAGCATGTGCTTAGTAAACTGAGTCGGAACTGTAGTTAGAACTAGTCAGTGCAACAATGTCAGTTTTATTGACACATTGTTCAACTTTTAAACTTATATTATTCCAGCACACAACAGAAAACAAAACTAACTGCACAAAATAATAACTCACATTCAACTGAATGGTCGAGAATGTTGATATTTGTAATGCAGGTTTAAACACATCCAAGATCCCTGCTAAAAAGCTCACAATCAGTTCTTATAGTTTTCTCTAAGAGGTAGAAAAATAATACCAGATGTACTTAGACGAAATTGATTATAGCTTAAATATCTGCAGAGCAACAATGGTCCACATATTAAAACTTACATTTATAAACGTTGAAAGTGTTTTATTAACCCATATAGTAATTTTTGCTACAATTAAATTTTTTATTTAGATTTTTTACTTTTAAATCTGTTAAATATGTTTAGAATCTGTCGCTTCTTTTTCGATGACTCCATACGTAAATATAAACTTTTAGGTTTGTTTGCAAAAACACATTTATACAGAGAAATCCAGGTGATTGTTCATCCCTTACCAAATTATCATGCGCCAACTGAGTGTGCCAGATGTAGAGTTCAAATTTCACACACGCTTTGATTTTATTGAAATTGTGAATTCATATGTAAAGTAAATTCTCTAAACATAATAAATGTGTAGAAATTTAAAAACCCTGTAACGGTTTAACCTCACAAATAATTAGATTTTTTTATGGAATTGCCTAAAAATTTACTTAAAAAAGTAATTATTTTTTTAGTGGTTAGTATTGACAAAATTCTCACACCACACATGTTAGTTGATCTTTATTCAAACCATCATTAATTTAAAAAAAAAGAAGGAAAAAAAGTGTTTAACTTGTCAAATAAACTTATCATACATATAAACAAAGAACTATGGTATGTAATATTTTATTAATTTTAATTGGTATATAAAACTATAACAATCCTTTAATGGTGGATGAATAAGTTACAGCTATGCAGACTATATAGTTCGTATGAGTAGCATATGTAAACACAGTTTCAAAATTATCACTAAAAATAAAATTCCAAGTGATCAGTTTAGTAATTATTTAACTTCTTTGTTTAAAAGCAAATAACCTTTAATTTTGTCTATATAAACCATTCTTGGTTTTCTTGCAACATTTTAGTAGCTTTTTTTATTTAGAATCTAGATTATTAGTAAACTTAAATAGCTTACATTTTTAGTGATTAAGGCCATTTTTTGTCTTACAGAACAGAATTTTCAAAAAACAGATTTTTTTTAACAGAATTTTTAAGTTTGGTGTGAAAAACTCTCCATATTTAAAGTAACAATTAAAAACTTATGTATGGGTTATTTTCGCAAAATTAAAATTTTTTTAACTTTCCTGGTCTTATAGGTTTTATTTTTTTTAAAAAAAGCTTAAGCTAATGTAAGTTACATTACAAGTTACAAGTTGATAGAGGCACTACTATAGCATTTGTTTTCCGATGATACCCCTTTTGAATCCCAAATAATCCCGTATATTGTTATCTCTGTTATGATGCTTTTCTAGTCTTATTGGTTTTACAAGTGTAACAACTGTAAACTAAGAATTTAAAAGTACAGTAAAAATATTTTAGACATCAAAAAATTTACAATGGGGATTTTATTTAACTTTGTAATTGAAATTTAATTTGTCAATTTGTGAAAATAACTTGTATACTGTAAGTTTTAAAGAATTTAGTAAGATAGATCGGATTAGTAATATTACTATCAGAACTGTAGATATAAAAAAAATATGGTGAGGCAGCCAACAATAGATTCTGAGTTGTCTTAAGGTGCCTGAACAAGAGTCAGTCTTTTCCACCAGAACATCATTTCCAATGCAGAGATCGTCAGAGTCGCGACTCCATATTGTTGGCATGCTGCACGGATTATAATTATTGCAACAGATATCTGGCTTTTCCCACTTTCACCCCAAGTATAAGCACAGGTAATATGATTTCCCCTAAACCAGAGTGACTAGTGTGAATTTAACATTTAGCTGTTGTCGTTTGCTTACTGACCGACAGCGTAATTTTTTTGAGTGACTCACATATTGATAGTCCTAATCCGCGTTGTGTGATGCGTGTGCTCTCCCCACAGGTGCCTGGACAAAGGATTAATCTTACCTCCTGAGAACCCATTCATTTGCCATTACGCCAATACACTTAACGATTCCTTTGTCATAGAATGTTGCAAGGAGTATGACATGTGTAATAAAGAAATGAGGCCGTCACTTCATGTTAGGAAGGAGGAAGGTAGGTGATTTCGTAGATACAACTTGGTGAAAGTGCATGACTCGATCCTTTCTCTTTGCTTTACTATAACCTGTAGACTCTTTTCTTTATTATTTCCAGGTTCTTTTGCACTGTAAATCAGCCACGATTCACTTCTAAGCCTGCATGTCTATACACTTTTCTCTGTTTTTCTTCTGTAGGTGTTATGCAAGCCATCAAATAATCGTTAGTATCAAAAATACATGCGATAATGTGGAGAATGCCAACAATAGGACAAACTTAGTAACTTTCAAGTACGCCTGCTGTAATAGTTACGACTACTGTAACCTTGATATGAAGCTTATATATACCCCAGAAGGTAAGAAGTCTATTCTCCCGAAAACTAGGGGTATATCTAATAAAGCATGTAAGCAGAAAAAAAGAAAGAAAAAAAATTTGAATAACTGGTGCTTAAATTATGATAGGATAAATACTAAATAAAAATTAAATCTCATTGGGTTCAATATCATTTTCATTCTTGGTAGGCCTAAGATAAGTTTTTTAATGTGTTAAATCATATCAATTCAAAAAGTATCACAATTCCATGTTTTTTAAAACTATTAATATGACAATACATCTCTTCATATACATATTCACAAATATTTTTTGTTGTTTAATAGAAAAATATACACAATCTAATAAAATATTGTGCATTATGTTAAATATTCGTTCTATATTTGGTACTAAACTTGATACCATTGAATAGCATTTCAATTTCCAACCCTAATCATGTTTCCTACTTTACGGCGTGTGTTTTTTTTTCTTTCTCACCTCTCCAATGATATCAAATTAATTGGAACCTTCTGTTTGATTTGAGTAACAGTAATAATAAGTTGGCATTTAACTACTTCCACAGAAGCCGCTTTTTGAATTACAGTAGTTTCTGTTTGATCTGAGAAAAAATTTGAATAACTGCGATCGATGAAAAGGTGAGTCTGTTGAGGTTAGTATGGTTTGTATCTTTTCATATATTTGCATGTGGTTTAGGTTTCCATTTTATATTATATATGCATGACCACATTATTTGTAGTTTTTGGTAGAGGGAATTCTTCTAACATGTAGTTCTTTCATTTGTAGTAATTGTAATATTTCTATTTTAGACTTTGGTAATTTGACTAGTCGTTGAATTGTAGTTTCCTATTTCTTATTGAAAAGTTTATGTTCCTCAAATCTGATTCATATGAGTCAAGTTTACTGTATGTGAGTTGAAATTGTCATTTATTATTTTGTTGTTATGTCTCTTGACACTAAATGATTAATAAAAGTAAACATTTTCTGAGTTTAAAAAAACTTATGACATGTCAAATAATAAGTTTCACTTCTAATTTTATTTTCTCTTTCCTTTACACGAATGATTGTGAAATCTTTTATGTCTTAAACATTAAACTGGAAGAAGTTGATATCTTCATAATACATTTATGTTTATTTCTCCTTTTATCTTCAATACTATAAACACTTGTTACTCTTTTAACAAGTTGTATAAATATACGGTTTTTATCCTGAGAAATGTAATTTCTTCAATAAAATAGTTTGTTGCTAGATGGTTTAGTTTAAAAAATGTATTTGCACTGAATCTGGATTTTATAATAATACGTACAGAATGAAAGGATATTTCAAGTAATATTTGCTCAATAATTGTTTCTTTCATAAAATTGGTTCTAGTTTTTCTTGAATTCCCATAAAGGTCATGAAATGTTTTAAAAGTAAATTGACAATTTAAAATATCTTACATTGGATTAAGACGAAAGTTTTTTTTCCCCCATTTTTATTGCTTAATTCATGAAATAAGCTTTTCTTGAATCTCCAAAAAGATTTTGAAATGTTTTAAGAGTAATTGACAGTTTAAAATACCTAGATGATAGTTTCTTCATTTGTATTAATGAAATCAGCTTTTCTTGAATCTCCAAAAACATTGTGAATTGTTTAAAAAGTAAATTGGCAATTTAGAATACCTAGCATTATGTTGACAGTTTAAAAAAAAAATTTATTGATATTTATATAATTATCTTTTTTGAATCTCCATTAAGGTTAGGATTTGTAAATCATCCGTGAACGTAATTAATGTTTACAAAAATCAATATGCACACTTTATATTATAGTTTTTGTTTTGTTTGCTATGGTTTAAATATTCAACTTTTTTTTTCATGAAATTGTTTCCTGTTTTTAAACCTTAGAAATATTTTGATAAACAAATGACAGGTTTAAACATGTTACGCTACTTCACGAATAAAGTTCTATTTCAGTTTCACAAAACTCTAATTCTTCTTTCTGTTTAATCTGCATTGTTCTGGTGGCTTTACTATAGTTCTACAATCTTGCCCTATTTTACTCTACTTTTATCTACATTTTTGTGGATTGATGGACATAAGTTATTATTATTTCCAACCTAGCCGTTCAACTTCAGATGAATATATAGTTGTATATAGTTAGGTTGTATGATTACAATCACAGTTTGTCTTCTTTATTTCAAACTAAAAATGTATATTTTGATAAAATGGATTGATAACATGCAATTTTACTCCATATTTAGAATACCACTCAAATATTTTAAATAACCTAAAAATTAACAATAAATTAAATTAAAGTTTAAAAATTTATTTTTTAAAAGTTTATTATTTGTTGTTATTTAATCATTTTATTTTAATATTTTTTTTTACTAAGAAGAATACGGTGGAGTGAGAATAGTACAAAAGTATAATTTAAAAATAATATCGTGCTACTCCTAATTTATGATGAGATAGTGAGTTGAACTATTCTTTTCAATTAATTTAATATAAAACGGTCACATACTATTTTACAAACATTTCAATTACTATATTTAACATTCTTTGTTTACATAACTATTTGCCAAGTTTTTGTGTTTGTTTCACAAATGTTTGTTAACCTTGAGATTTGTCTATTCTGTGACAACTAAATTTCTGAATAATAAAATTTGACAGATAATAAAATAAAATAATGGGGTTGTATTTGTTATGTGTAAACATCCACCATTGCTATACACTATACAGTTTTATACCATTTATGTTAGACTTTGGCACCATACTCTAATTTATTTGATCATAGTTTGTTATTTAAATAATTGTATAAAATAACTGTATCATAATTCAGCTGTCAGAAGAAATATTTGGTTCTCTATTTCAAGCCCAAATTATCCTGAAGGCCAAATTTTAGTGGTCCCTTTACTCAATTACATGCCCCAAGTCAGAATTATTCAAGCTTTGAAAATATTCCTTCCAGTGTGATATATTTCATTCCTGGTAGTTGTTAATTTAATAAGTAACTCTGTTTAGTTTTTCATTTTTAAATAAATTTATTTTCACTGTAAAAGGTTCCAAAAAGGTGTGATATCACTCTTTTCATCACTTACATTTAATGTATTTTTAAAATTAAGCTCATTTTAAGCAACACGAAAGCTTCTACGATTAATTTTTTAATACGTGTGGAAAAATCAACATAATATAATTACTAATGTGTTGTTATTCGAAGAGTAACAATCTACTTGTTAAGTGTATAATATTATTAATTAAAACTCTTGACTCACCGTCATTGTGTAATCCATATTTTCTTTACATAGATATTATGATCATTTTGAAGTTAACTTCATCTTCACATATGTAGTTTTTATTAAATGTATATTATATATTCCAAATTTATACCATTCAAAATTACTAATAAAAAAAAGGCTGTACAAAAACAAACTAAGCCTATTTGATTAAGCTTTTTAATTTTAAAGTTCTTAAAACTCATTTTGGAGTAATCGTATCCAAGTCACAGATTTCAATCTAAGTTATTTAATACTTAATACTTACTCCGTCTTTTGACTTATTTTGTAACATATGTCACACGTTTCAGAACGTATGTTCCATCTTCAGACTCGCTCCTGAGAGGTCGTTAAAACACTACAAAACATACACAACACATACAATAAGCAAATAACACTGAAATGCGCCACAGGTGTACACCAACGGTTTAAGAACGACTGAATTAAAGGTTGTTTATCTTGATTTGTCCACTACGTTGTCTATCAATATCATCACGGTATCATATAACGAGTTAGATCGGAAGTTAAGTTAGTATTAAAATTGGTGAAAGCATGGTTGTTGTCCATTAGGTGGCGTGCATAATTTGATTTTGTATTAATAATCTTATTAGTGGGGAGGTGCTCCTGAATCTAGTTTTAAATTTTCTGC
The DNA here is from genome assembly GCA_963513935.1 of Aphrophora alni. Taxonomy (NCBI): domain Eukaryota; kingdom Metazoa; phylum Arthropoda; class Insecta; order Hemiptera; family Aphrophoridae; genus Aphrophora; species Aphrophora alni. Next base: position 34,073,561 of record OY740766.1, read on the forward strand.
CTGTTTGGCCTATAATAGCTATTGCAGTCATACAAGATATTTTGTATACACCTGTCAATGTTTCAACAGGTTTCATTAATGTTGGGCAGAGTAAGTTGCCAATATTGTTTTTTGTCTGAAACGCTAGTGTTCTGTTAACTTTGTTAAGTACGTTGGTTAACATTTCTGGGAACACACTGCCGTAGTCAATAGAGACAAAGGTTTTTTTGGCTTTTTCTTTTTAGGTTTTTTTTGTTTGTGCAATTGTTTCTTTAATAGCTTGTTGATCATAGACCCCCATATATCCATTTGCTATTGCAATACATTTAATGGTTTTTAATTCCTCTTGGAAATCGTCCGCTTCCATTTGTATTGTTATCAGTCTATGGACAAAGCTATTATAAGCTGCCATTTTATGGGAGGTGGGATGATGAGAATCGGAGTATAGTCATATCTGTAGTGGTAGGTTTTCTGTATATCTTGTATTTAAATTTATTTGCTTGTTTTTCTATTGATATATGTAAAAAGTTGAGTTTATTCTCTAACCCCACCTAATGAACAACAACCATGCTTTCATCAATTTTAATACTAACTTCCAACAATTGCATATAATATGTAGGAAAGGCAAATTACATGGATGCTATTGAGGAGTTTGAAATTTATAAAGCTTTCAAAGATAATCAAAGTGATTTATTTGAATGACAAACTTAACTTCCGATCTAACTCGTTATACGATACCGCGATGACGTTGTTGATAGATAATGTAGTGGACAAACCAAGATAAACAACCTTTAACTTCAGTTGTTCTTGAAACGTTGGTGTACACCTGTCGCGCATTTGAGTGTTATTTGTTTATTTAATGTGTTGTGTATGTTTTGTAGTGTTTCATTGTTTTAACTACCTCTCAGGAGCGAGTCTGAAGATGGAACATACATTCTAAAACGTGTAACATAAGTTACAAAATAAGTCACAAGACGGAGTAAGTTTTAAGTATTAAATAACTTAGTGTTTTTTATTTTGGTTGAACACAAATATCATACTTCAGCTGTATTTCAAAACTCTCTTTTCTACTTTGTATATAAAACATGCATGTTTTTACATGGTGCACCACTAAACTCTGTTACTAAACAATCAATGCCTTTGTTTCCAATCACTAGAGTGTTAGTTGGAGTACCACTAGCATTCAGTAATATTTCATTTTTATTTATTCTGCATGTTATATACAGTGTATAGATAAATTGTTAATACTAGGTTACATGACTGCCAATCTATTATTTGCATGTTAGCATGATGAAAACTACTATTTTAAATTTAATTAATTTGGTTTTCTTATGACATTAAATTATTAAAGAATTTAATTTTGATTTTTTAACATAATTTTGTAATCAAGTAAAGTGTTAATGTAGTATTATATGTTATATATAATTCCAGGGTAATTATGAAATTGGGGTAATCATTTCTTTTGTGATGTTTTTTCTGTTTAACAGCACCAGAAGATCTTTAAGTGTAAGTTATTTACAATTAAATCATTCAAAATATTTAATGAGTTAAATAACACCATTGACTAAATATACATGTAGGTTGGCAACTTGAGCCATAACTTTTGTCTCTTAAGAACTAGAGTTGCATAGTTTTTATGGTTAACTTCAGGAAACCTTCGTAATATTTTAACATCTAAATGCTACCTTTATGCTTTGGTGTCTCTTACTATAAAGTGCTATAGATGAATTCTAGGTACCAGTAAACACAACCTCCTCTGACTCATCTCCCCACATAATTTGGAGGGATTGTTAAAATATTGCAACACCAATGGTATATGTATATTCAGTTTAACGATAAAAATACTTGGGAAGATTAAACTAAAAATTATTTTGGCGAAACTCAAATATCATTGAGTGTAACCACTGATAAAAAATAACAATGCCTATTAGAATATTTAGTAAATTATACATTTTAAACTAAAGCAAATAATATGAAGAGTGGTTCTTGTGTTAATTTTTCTTAATAAGTTAGAACAAATTTACTTTTATATTTTAGTTATTTAATCTTCTTACAATAATTTAATTTAAAACATAAAAATGTTATTCCTTATACCGTAATAAAAAATAATTTTAAATAATGTAACTTTAGTTAGGCATTTTACGCAAAAAATGTTTTACCATTTAAAAAAAAATTCAATTTATGTTATCTTTGTTTTTATTGTAAAGGATTATGTATTATACCAGTTATGAGTAGAAACTAAAATCAATGTTATGGTGTGTAGTAAGTCCTCCATGGTATGGTGTGAATGGGAGTAATCTCGGGACTTGGGAGTTAGCTCTCATGATTGCTGGACCTATCTGTATGGTATGTCTAGGAGTAATGTTAGGCCTCAGTCTTTGGCAACAACATAAACGTCGTCTTCATGCTTTACATTACCACTGCCCAGAACCTGATGCACCTGATCAACCAATCTTAGGAGGAGTGTCACTCAGGGATATGATTGAAATGACTACTAGTGGCTCTGGCTCTGGTAAGAACGTAACTTCATCAATGTATGGTTCTTTGTTATACTGTATATATAATCAAATCAAGTTTAGATGGCAGGTTAATTGGATTCTGTTTTAATAATAGAAAATTCAGTATCATTACTCTCCGAATAATACAATATTTAAATTGAATTATGTTGTTTTAATTCTAATGGAATCCTTTTTTGTTTTTAATACAGTTTTGAGAGAAACAACAATTATCAAATATTTGAAGGAAATAATATTTTTGTAAAAATTAAAAAATACATGTAATGTGTAAACAAATATTACAGTAAAAGTAAAAATTATATATAACCTTTGGAACTAAATCACCTATTTCCATTTTGAGCTTGTTATCATAATTCAGATCTGTATGTTGTGTGACTATACGTTTGTATTTAGTTTACTATAATTCAAAATAGAGCTGATCTTCTTTTTAAAAATTAAAATTCTATTTTTTCCCGACATCTAAATAATGTATATCTCAGTTAAACAGAATGTATGGTTATTTACTTTTTTTCTGCTAAGACAAATAATACATTGTGTTTCTATAAGATATCTTTTAATAATAAAATAACGATGAAATTGATGTGACCAATAATGGCAACATTATTCTGTAACGAAGAAATGGAATTTTTAAAAAATCAAAATTGACCCATGATGATTGAATTTAGAATTTTATATTAACGGAGGACCAATTAATTAGACGTAATTAACAACTTGATTTAATCATGTAAAATACACCGTGCAGTACATGAACACTAACATTTATGTCTTAGAACTAATAAGTTGTGATTTATTATCTTGTGTCATCGACTAGTAAAGATCCAGAGGAGTTGTTTTGTACAAATTAACAATACAAAATGTTCACTTTTGTTTTAGTTAAATACTCACAGTCACCTTATTAAATTCAAACACAAAGTAATGTGTGCGCAAACATACATACACACACACACACACACATATATATATATATATATATATATATATATATACATTATAGAATACTTTCACTTAACCCTCCTCTTGGCGCATGTTAATTATTTGTCTTAAAAATTCTTCGTTCGTTTAAAAATATATTATTTGTATACAAAACCTAACTTATAAGATATCATTTTTCTCAGAAAGATGCATAGAATTCATCTATGTAATAAAAAAAAATTTTTTTGAAACGGTTTTGGAGTAAGTATGTTACATGTCAAAAATGATATTAACTTTTTTTCAGAAAAACCTGTATCACCCAAAATCAATAGCTTACTACCTTTTTCTAAGATATACACAATTTTTGTGTATTATTTTTGAATATATTTAGGGGGAAAAAAAAATTTGTTACATTTTAAAAATTAAAAAAAAAATTTTATCAAATAATGTCAAAAGATATTTTTTCTTTCAATATTTTACCAAATATAGTAATATATATTTTATACAAGAGTACTATATATCATTATGTCCAGAAAGGTGCATAGAATGTAGGTGTGTAGTGAAAAAATATGTTAGATGAATCACATTTGGAGTTTTTTTTGTCAAATACCAAAAAATCGAAGAGTAACGGAGCAGAAATTTCACAAAAATGGTAATCAAAAACATACTAATACATTTTTCGGAATTTTTTCAACCATTACTTGAGATTTGTAATATATTTGTGAATATATTTAGGTGGAAAAAATAATAATTTGTTACATTTTGAAAATAAAAATGACGATTTTGCCTAAAATCGTGATTCTCTGACGCTTGAGGTTAGGTTGACACCTCGATCATTTAGGCGTAATTAGTAACTTTCTAAAGCTAGGCCTAAGACAAAATCATTAGATTTTACTAAGACAATATACTTTACAAAGAATAACACACATATTCACTTGTATAATCATATAAAACACTAAATATATGAAAATTTGCATATAGGCTATACTTACAATATTGGCCTAGGTTATCACAAATAAGAACCGTTCACAAACTAAACTATCACTCAAAAACATAAACTTTAGATATAAAAACACATATATTGTAACTTGTATACACAATTTATATACAATTTGTATACACAAACCTTCAAAGTAACAAATATCTAACTCCAAAACAATATGCGCCACGCCTAATATTTCAGTTTTTACGTCACACAATTGCTACGTTTGGACTACTTTGGACATCAAAACAAAACCTTCTTAGTAAGTAATTGACTCTATCACGTGGTACCAACTTATAGAATGAAATTACCTCTACAACATAGTGTAAAGAACAAGTCCTGTTTCTGACATGAAAAATGAATTTCGTCTTTTCGTAAAGTGCACCGAATGCCAAATGAATTTCGTGTCGTCAGGTTTGTTCTCTGGTCAAATAGACATATCTCTGGATCTATGAGATGCAGAAAAATTTGTAATCTACGGTTAGAAAGAGAAACATGTGATCTATAGAACAGTGTTTTAGTTGACTTCAATGACAGATAAATAGAGTTGTAATCATATCGGGGAAAATGGCGTCGCGTTTTACAAAAAGGCGCACGGTTCAAATCTTTGAACTTCAGCAATTGTTGGCTCATATTGGTTTTTTTCGATTAGATTTTTGTTATTTTGAAGGTTTGTATATAAATTATTGTATATAAATTTTGTATACAAGTTACAATATATGTGTTTTTATATCTAAAGTTTATGTTTTTGAGTGATAGTTTAGTTTGTGAACAGTTCTTATTTGTGATAACCTAGGCCAATATTGTAAGTCTAGCCTATATGCAAATTTTCTTATATTTAGTGTTTTATATGATTATACAAGTGAATATGTGTGTTATTCTTTGTAAAGTATATATTGTCTTAGTAAAATCTAATGATTTTGTCTTAGGCCTAGCTTTATAAAGTTACTAATTACGCCTAAATGTCAAGAGTTCAAACCTAACCTCAAGCGTTAGAATAGCAAATTTTGGAAAATTGTCATTCTTATATTGAAAATCTAACAAATTATTATTTTTTTCCCCTAAATATATTCACAAATATATTAGAAATCTCAAGTAATGGTTGAAAAAATTGCAAAAAATGTATTAGTATGTTTTTGATCACCATTTGTGTGAAATTTCTGCTCCGTGACTCTTCGATTTTTTGGTATTTGACCAAAAAACTCCAAATTTGATAATCTAACATTTTTTTCACTACACACCTACATTCTATGCACCTTTCTGGACATAATGATATATAGAAGTTCTGTATAAAATATATTTTACTATTTTTAATGTTTTTTGGAAAAAATAAAGAGAAAATTCAGTTTTTACGTAAAATATTTTTTTACATTTTTAAAATGTAACAAATTTATATATTTTTTTTCCTAAATATATTCACAAATAATACACAAAAATTGTGTATATCTTAGAAATAGGTAGTAAGCTATTGATTTTGGGTGATACAGATTTTTCTGAAAAAAAGTTAATATCATTTTTGATATCTAACATACTTACTCCAAAACCGTTTCAAAAATTTTTTTTTTTATTACATAGATGAATTCTATGCATCTTTCTGAGAAAAATGATATCTTATAAGTTAGGTTTTGTATACAAATAATATATTTTATTAATTTTTAAACGAACGAAGAATTTTTAAGACAAATTAACATGCGCCAGATTGAGGGTTAAACTTTGAGTTACACATTTACAATTTATCACTTACATATCTAGCAGGTTCCATATACACAAGTCTTGGGATTGCTAGTTTACCAGAGAATTTTAACAAAAATAATAACTAACCATTCACACACATCCAATCAAAATATCTATTTTTGTTTAGAGCAGTTACAAACATGATTAGCTATCTTAAGGATTTATTGCTAGATGATTAGAATTGGAGAGTTATAGAAGGATACAATCAATATAAAAAATAATTAGATTTGTGATCAGAGAGCTGAATATTTGTAGAGGGAAATAAATATGACACTGAATTGTGTGGAGACCAATTCCTAAATATATATATAAAATCTAGAAATATCTGGGAATTTTGTACTTGAGTATTAAACATCTCTCTGAAACAAAATTTTACTGAATTACAATCAGTTTTAAAATGTATTATTATTTTTTTACAATACGTTATTAATGTTTGTTTAATCAAATTATGGTCTGAATTACAGGATTACCATTATTGGTTCAAAGAAGTATTGCTCGCCAAATTCAGCTTGTTGAGACAATTGGTAAAGGGCGATTTGGTGAAGTGTGGCGAGGACGTTGGAGGGGAGAGAACGTAGCAGTAAAAATATTCTCATCTCGGGAGGAACGTTCTTGGTTTAGGGAAGCTGAAATTTATCAGACTGTGATGTTACGGCACGATAACATCTTGGGCTTCATAGCTGCTGATAATAAAGGTTAGTAATTTAATGATATAAATATTATAAAATAAAAGTTATGAATTCCTACAATAACTATTGGCACAGAGGTCAGATAAGATAATAAAAACATATGAGGTATGTCTATTAAATAATGAGTCAGTGTTTCTTCACCTCTAAGAGAAAGCAGAACTATTTGTGAGTCCTTTGGCAAAGACCTGCATGACAAACATCAACACTCTCAGCCATTCAGTTTAGTGTAGTTGTGTGTTTATTGTGTACCAGAATAATATTAAGTTTAAAAGTTGTGCAGCGTGTTAATTTAAAATTTTTTAGTAAAATTGAACAAAACGTGGAATATTTTCAAATCTATACAGGGTAGATTGAGTGTATCGTGCATATGTGTTTGCACACACAAATTTAATGAAGGCTGTCAGAAAGTGGAAGATGATGGACGTCGCTGATGACCTTCCACGTCAAGAACCAAAAATAATGTTGAAAAATTAGCCAACACAGTGTGCGAATGATAGCTGTAGCCACGAACATTAATGACAACAACCCATGATTATCTCACATTAAAAAACGTTTCCCTTTTATCCCAGCAAAGAGAACTGTAGGAAATTGGCGCTAGTTAGCTGCAGGAACTTAATGTCATATTACTTTATTAAAAATGTTTGCATTTGATATAAGACGTTTTATCTTTTGTTTAGCCAACCATAACCTTTTTTTAAAAAAGTTGTATGACTGAAGAACACATTACTAAACTGGAAAACCCTCTATATTCAGTTTTGCAACTCATTAGATTTGGCAAGTTGTGACTCCCTCTTCTCTCCTTAAAGTGAAATCTGTTCATAAAGGAATACATTTGTAGTCAGTTTATAGAGTTAAGAAGAAAACAGTAGATATGTTAAAACAACTAACAGAAACTGAAACCTGTTTACGTCTTTACTTTGGATAAAAAGATTACATCAGAGTGTAAAGTAACAATCAGGACTATATTGAAGAGGACAAACATTCGAATTGTGATACATAAATATAAATGAAAATTAGTATTGGTCTTGTTATGTAATAGACACACGTCTTACTTATACTCCAAGTATACTTAAATAAATTGAGTATGTACTGAGTAGTGAATAAATACAAATTCAATAATGCAATTTCACCAAGTAACACACATACACACACATATATATATATATATATATATATATATATATATATATATATATATAATATTTAAAAAACACTTTCTTTTATATTTTTAACTATTTTATCTACCCACTTTGTGTACCAAATTTTATATTTGACTTACAGTAGAACCCCTCTAATCCGCCCTCGGGTGGTCCGTTACTCCGGTTAATCCGACCGTGCTCAAGCTCGCGATAATGTGCCGACTTGCCGATGACTCACGGCCCGTCTGGTGTCATTCTTTCCGGGTTTTTATCGCTTTCCCGCTTCAGTACTGTCATCCCGCTTCAGTGCTGTGTCATCTCTCGTGTTGTTTCTATTGATTTGCTATAGTACTTGCAGAGTTTATATATAGACTTTATTATATAGAGTTTTAACAGTTTATATATCACTTATTTCACTTTAAAAAAATCTATTTATACAATATGTAATAAATATTGACTTTTTTCGGATAGTCCGACCTTTTTTTGCGTTCCGACCATGTCCCCAGTCCTGAAGGTGACGGATTAGAGGGGTTCTACTGTACTCTCTATTTATTTTCAGACAAGTTTATATTTTAGAATATTTTATTAATTTAAAATCATACACAATATTAAAATTACAAATTATCTCTTGTCTTGAGATCTCTTTCTCCTCGGGATTACTATGGGTCAAATTATTTCAGTATACTTCCATATAGTTTAATTGAATTATTACATACCTCATACTTTAAAAAAAATTAACTTATCTATTAAAAATCTATGTTACATATTTCAAATTATATTATCCTTATTTAGTCCCAATTTCCTTTGTGCCATATATATATATATATATATACAGTAGAGTCTCGCAAACTCGGCACTCGATAACCCGGCAGTCCGGATTACTCGGCAACCCCGACGGGGAAAAATACATTGCTAAACACAGAGCTGTTCGTAAAAGTTCGGCAGATCCCAAAGCGGGCATTAACTTCGTTCGCTCGAATCGTTGATGGTACTTTTCCCACGTTAAACTCGTCACAAAGCTTTTTTTACAGATTCCCCTTTGTCAAGTCTTTTTAACACATTTAACCGCGTCTCAATCGAAACCAACACACACTTCCATTTTCGTAACTCGCTCATTTTTATTTACTGTATATACTGTGCGGAGATCATAACCAGTCAAAGAAAACTGAAAAGAAATGTTTTATTTTCCATAATGTATACTAAATTGATTCGTGGAAAAAAAGTGGCCCATCAAACGTTTTTTCAGGTGTATGTCTGCTATACCGACGGGTGCCAAAGCCGCGGTGTTATTATGCCGCCGACAATGGGATACCGCTATCGACAAAGTCGTTTGATATTGCCGCCGCGGTGTTTTTACACTACCGACAATGGGATACCGCTATCGACAAAGTCGTTTGATATCGCCGCCGCTTTGGTGCCGCGGTGTTTTTACACTGCCGACAATGGCATACCACTATCGACATAGTCGTTTGATATCGCCGCCGCTTTGGTGTTTCAATTACAATTTATTTTTTGCCCTTATTCCTGATAACCCGGCATTTCACAAACTCGGCACACTTCCGGTCCACATTACGCTGAGTTTGCGGGACTCTACTGTATATAAATTTTCATCCAAATTTAAAATAAATTATAATGATTAAAAACTTTTTTTATATCTTCCAAAAGATATAATGAAAATTTTTGAGTCTTAACTATTTTCTTCTTGAATGAGTTTTGAAATTTAGGTAATCTTAATTATAAAATGTAACTTTGCATTTCGGTTTGAGTCTATTCTCAATATATACAATACTTATCAAATCTCTTGTTTCTGTCTTCTTTTCTTTTAATGATTAGCCATTTTCACTACATAAGTTGCGTTTACTTTTATTTCCAACATAAAATGTAAATTTAATATTCTTACAGGAGCTAAATTAAAAAATGATCTTCTATATATGAGACAAGAATGGAAATCATCTTTTTCTATTTATTATATAATTTGAATAGTTTTGAATTACAGCTAACGATATTTAATTTCTTCCAGAATCATCCGTTCCTCAACCTTATTTAGTTCCTATTGGTTGGTTAGCAGTACAACTAACAAGATAGACGTTGCTCGCTGTTCTATTTCCATCTTTACCTGAATTTGCCTACACTTTTCCAAAAGATGCCTACTCAAATAATGCTATTTATTTGAATTTTGCCTTTGCTTATCCTAAAGTGTTTAAATAATTATTTTTATCCTCTATTTATGAACTTCTATAATTAATTGACTGCATATTGAAAATATAGCCTATCGTATTGAAATGTGATTTAATATGAATTAAACTTGATAATCATTACTATTACTTTTTTATTATTTATTTTTTTTTTTACTTCTGAAATTAATTTATTCACTATTATTATTATCGTGTGTATTTTAGTTATATTAGTTTCTTATCCCAAGTGTATTTTTAATAGCCTAAATCCAAAGTGTTAATAATATATTTTTATGGTTATATTTGTTTTTTTTTTTTTTAATTTATACATTTTTGTGTACTAAGTAAAGGAATATGAATAATAATATGCAAATATACAAACATATTAAACAACTAATTCAAACACTGCATCTTAATATCTATATAGGTCAGAAATTTGTTACAATATGTACATTCATTTTTAAACATTCATTTCAAAGATAACATTAATATTTAATATAATATTGAAGGTAATAATTTAGAATGGAATGTTATTTTATTATAAAATTAATATAATTTGCTTTCTTATCTTTTCTTTTGAGATAATATCTTAAATATTTATGTTGTATATAAACATTATTTTGCTAAAGTCATATATTTCATGATTATGTAATAAAAGCAATACATAAAAACTCTAATGATTTAATTATTAAAACTGCCTTCATTGTAACCTCAAACAGATTATATTGTAGTAAATCCTCTTTGCCTTTTATAACTGGATTTGTAATTAATAGTCATTGCTATTATTTGGTGGCCTAAAGGTAAAAAATATCCCGATCCATCATCACTTTGAAAAAAAAAGTATAAATTAATATAGACTCTCGAATTCTCATATATCATCATGGTCAGAAGAGAACTAGAGTTGGTTAAGAGAGATATGTTAGGAAAGATAAAATAAAGCAAAATAATTTATCTAGAAGATGTATTACCCAGTCAATTATGGTTTTAAGTTACACATAAATTAGACTCAATGATGATGGTGGGATAGCCAGACACACACACACACGCTTATGAGAAGACTGCTATAATAAATTGAATTCTTCAGATTTATCTTGAAAAATCTGATTCTAATTTTGAAAGTTACAAATTATGAATACAATAATCCTTCGATACTTCATCAATCTGTATATTTTCGGCATGGGAACCTATCCAGACACAGCACAAAGCGTGCTGTTTTAGCATTCAGCCACTTCCAGGGGTTTTACATTAACAAAAAAGGTTTGAAAGTGTACTCATATAAAAGAAATTGAATTCACATACTATTATGACAACTCATTATTTCATTGCTTTCCGTTCATAATGACAGTCTTGCTCGCAAAGTTTAATACAGACTAAAAATATTAGCAGGCAAACAACGCATTAGGATAAACACGTGGAGTTGATTGACAGATGTTACAACGTACATGTTTGGGTTCTCATTGTCCACAAAGTGTCGGATCTATCGAAGTTTTACTGTATTAAATAAAGAAGAAAGGAACGACCTTGCATTGACATTGAAAACTCTAATTCATACAAAACAAATAAATAAGTGTGTTTATTTCTAAAAGAGTTTTGTTTTTGTTACCTAATGTTCATAAATTAACGCCTATGCGACTAGTGAAGAAAGGAAACCACTGTAACTAAACAAAGACAATAAGATGTTAACCAAAGCTTAATCCACAGCAAATATATGACAAACTACTTAACTATCAAGTCGCTTTTCTAAAATATTTATATTGATAATGGTTGTACAAAAAAAATATGGCAATATTTCTGTACCATCGAATTTACACTATATATTTAATTTGTGTGCTTCTTCTTTGTAGATAATGGTACATGGACCCAGTTATGGCTAATAACTGATTACCATGAGAATGGATCTTTATTTGACTACCTCAATCGAACTACAGTTGATGTGCCTGGCATGATCCGAATGGCACTATCAATTGCAACTGGCCTTGCTCATTTGCATATGGAAATTGTGGGTACCCAAGGTAATTATGAGCTATTAATATATATATATATATATATATATATATATATATTTATTTATAGTTATTTAATGAAAAAATATATTATAAAAATGGTCCACCTATACAATAAACTTGGTTCAAAATTGAATACACACACTCTATTAAAACACTAACCGACTAGGCCTATTTCATTGATTTCACCTCAGAAATTAATTTTGAATTGAGGAACAGTAAGAGGTACTCCAAGGACAACAATTAAAGACCATTCTTTCATTCTTTAAATGACTTAAATTCATAAAGACTTCTTTAAATGACCATTTTTAAAATATACAGAAATTTACATCCACATAATAAATTATTGGAACCTATACAATTCAAATTCAAACCTTAAGATTTAGTTTATTATGTCTTGTAACAAACCATCTGTAGTTTGATTCCAAAATTAATTCAACCAACTTGAAGATCAAATCTCTACCCTATTATAGAATACCATTAATAATTCCCTCAAGAGCTTAGTTATAATTATTATGATTGTGACAAACCCGAAGTATCTTTGCTGGATCTATGTCTTTCTTCATGTAGTCTTGGGTTAGATAGCTCTCTTTCATCTCTCCTATCAGATCTATCTTCATCAACTTTTGTTCTCTTCCAATCTTGACACTAGAATATTCAAGGGTTTCGGGTCACTATTTTATATTCTTTTCTTCTTTTTTAAAAACGTAATTTTGACCATTAATATATATATATATATAATTAATAATACAAAATTTAAATCTTTGGGACCAGCAACCTAAATTTATGTGTCTCTTTCCTCTCTTTTGTATGAATAACCACTTTTATTTTTTACTTTTGTCTGATGTTTCTAAAAACTTTCATTATGGTTGTTTCCTATTTGTTCTCGACTTCCAACACACCCAAATTGGCATTTGTCACACAGGTGACATCAGTTATCCGAAGCATTGATCTTAGTGTATTAACTTATATATTTTAGCTAAAGTGATAAAGACTCATTTATCACTGTTTGACTCGAGTCACTTTGAATTAATGTACTATATATATATATATATATATATATATATATATATATAATATATATATATAATATATATATATATATATATATATATAATATATAAAGTGATTTTATTTAGTATTTGTATTATCTATGTAACCTTTTTGTGTAGCAAACTTTTATATTTAACTTATTCTCTATTTACTCTCTATAATCAGAGACAAGTTTATATTTGCAATACTTTATTCATTTAATCATACACAATATAAAATTTACAAATTATTTGATATCTTTTTCTCCTCGGGATTTCTATGGGTCAAGTTTTATTTCAATATACTTGTATATTTTTGGTTGGATTATACATGCATCATGTTTAAAAATAATAACTTATCAAAAAAAAAAATCTTAATTATTTACTTCCTTAATGAAATTTTAAGTTTAGGTTACTTAACATTTTGGTTCAAGTCCATTTTCAACACACACCATATCCAGCAAATCTTCTGTTTATGTCTTCCAAAAATTATCAATTCTCTGTGCAAAAATAAAATTATATTTACTTCTAATTTCCATCACAAAAAACGTAAATTTTAACTTTTTTCTGAGAGCCAAATAAAATTATCTACTAAGCGTCCGTTATAACATCCCCCCTTCCAAATTTTGTTTCTTCTTCCTCCTCTTTTTCCTCTGGTATTGATCCTTGTTTAGAAAATTTTCTTATGAGATTAATATAATTTAAAACTGCCTAAATTTATGTATATTTATCTTGTTTTTACCATTTATTGTAATTTTGTAATTATTTCAAAACCATCTTAATTTTACTTAACATATTTTTTTTAACCCTTTTTTATATTATTGAAATAGCTTTGAATTAGTATCAACGATATTTGTTTTACTTTCAGAACATCTGTTTTTAAATTCACTTAGTTCTGAGCTCTGATTGGCTAACCGTGCAACTAACAAAGATGGATGTTGCTCACTATTTTATTTACAATTTTGACTTTATTTATTCAACAGTCTTTAAATAATTGTTTTTATTATCTGTTTATGAACTTCCAATAATCGAATGAGAATTTAGGTTATAGCTTATCATATTGAAGTGTGTGTGTGTGTGTGTGTGTGTGTGTGTGTGTGTGTGTGCGAGTGTAAATTGGGCGTATATTACATTATTGAATCTAATGTGGGCTAAACTTGGTAATTATTATTATGAAACGTTTACAAAATATTTACTTCTACTAAATTAATTTACTCACTATTACTATTATTTTTTAGTGTATTTTGGTTGTATGAGTTCCCTATTCAAAATGTACATTTAATATCCTAAACCTAAATGGTAATGATACTTCTTTTTTGTTTTGGTTATGTTTGCTAAGTAAATGAATATGAACAACAATATGCAAATAAACAAAACATATTAAACAACTAATTCTACAGCATCTTAATATCTATTTTGAGTCAGAATTTTGTTACAGTACTTACTATTTAAATTTTTCAATAATTTATATTATAGGTAAAAACCTAACATTTCCCTGTCAGAATTGAAGGTCTAGTTAAGTAAGTGGAGGTATTTTAATATTTGTGTCTGAGGTTGTCCATATCATGGATTTTAAAATTGGTAAGGATACAATGCAATAGACAGAGTAATACAAATAACAATCTTCTAAATGTTTGTAGGAGTACACGAGTTTCCTGTTCTCACCAACCTAATCTAACCATAAAATTTGAAGTTTATATGTTATTAGGCTAAAAATTAATATTGTCCACTTGTTTTTGTTAATATCAAACATCATATTCAGTTAATCTTTTATTTTCCACATAAGCTCTGTTTTGTTGTGCAATTAATTTATCTTATAATTTACAGTAGATCAAAATTAAACTTTATTTAACACACATCTTACAAAATATTAAAAAAAAAATTAAATTAAATTACTGTAGTTTTTTCCCTCGGATAAATAAAGCTCTATCTGTTCTCATCGATCTCGTTACTTTACTTGCATTTTTAAATACTTTAAAGTATGCTCATTTTATTCTTATTTTTCTCATTTATTTTTATACCATCAAAATATAACTCAAAATTTCAAAATGATAATGTCACAAAATCAAGCAGTATAACTGTCAATGTACAGTGTGTCCATGACGGTATTCCAATGTTTGACATATTGTAGAACCAATTGTTTTTTGATCGATTTAGTTAAAAATATTCATGAATGTTTTAGTTAGGTTAAAAGTTTAACACAGAATGTTCCAGTAAATATCTTGTATGGAAATAAAATAGTGGCTGTTTAAAATAAAACACAGTTTTTGGGTTATTAGATTTTCTTATATTTATTAACACTTTCAATGCGGAATTTTTTGGATTAAGTTTCCCGAAATCGGAATTTTTTTTCTTCCTGCAATATGTTTACATCTGGTCTAAGTAAGTATTTTTTGTGACTGCTTAGTTAAAAATCAAATTTTTAAGTTAAAAACCATGATTTTGTGTGTGACATTCCAGAATGACATCCGTGTGGCGGGAAATCCTACTTAGGCAAACCTGTAAAGCATCTAACCAATTTTTCCTTTATAACGTCATACATTAGGTAATAATAATTTTCCAATAAAAACAAGTATTTTATTTTTATTTTTAGAGATTGTTAGGGGTAGAAAGTTTAAAAAAAAAAAACTACTTTTTAACAATATTTATTATTTTAAATATTTAAAAATATATATATAATGTATTTTATGGTAATTATAAACCAATCACAATATTTTTTACTTCATGAAGTTTAAATACACAGTGTATTAATTACAACATTGTATCATATGGATTTGACTACCAGATAATGTTCTCTTGAATCATAAGATTGTGAAAATTGGTCAGAACAACAATAGTCATATGTATAATAAAAGAAATAAATGATTAGTCTATATGTACTGTAAGGTGAGATAGGCATAATATCTGTAAAGTTGGTTGAAACAAATATGGTAATACAATACTTCACAAATAATGTTCATATAAATTTATTGTACTAACCAATATTGGTTTATATTGTAGCCACCTGTGATATTTATTTGTTTTTTATTGTTTAGGTAAACCTGCAATTGCTCATCGTGACCTGAAATCTAAAAATATTTTAGTAAAAACAAATGGAACCTGTGCTATTGGCGATTTGGGGCTAGCAGTGAGGCACGATGTTGCTACAGATACTGTTGACATTCCTCTCAATAATAGGGTTGGTACCAAGAGGTACATGGCTCCTGAGGTATGAATTAATATATACATATATTTATTTTCATTTAGGCTAGAGTTTAATAGGGTACATAACCTATTATGTTAAGATTTTGTATGGGCAGGAGGCACAGGCTTACCTTTGAAAGTTCTGAATTATTTTGTAAACACTGTTCACTTTCTCAATCAGTAGAGAGTATAAAATAGAAAAAGAAGACTAAACTGTTGACAGTGTTTACGAAATATTTTAGAATTTTAGTGTTTTATTGTGTATTTTTCTATTTATTTTTATTTAATATTTTCTGATAGACTTTGATGATTGGTGATCTAACCATCGATTTTTAACTTTATATCTTAATAAACCGATTTTATACAGTGTCTACTGCTGTCAAGCTTTGATTGGTGTATGAACAATATGTTTACCATATTGCTAAAAAATGTTAATATTTTTTGTATTTTTTCTTGCAACTTATAGTTAGATTTAGTATAAAACTTCCATTATATTTTACTCAATTTGTAGTTTATCAGTAAAAATCCAAGTTATAAATAATGTAATAGATTTCAAAAGGCAACAATTTTTTTTTTGTCAGCATTACTTTTTAGTAGAGTTTTTCATCGTTGAAAACAGCTATTTTTCTTTTAGATGTTTTATAATTCAGCTTTCTACATTTTCAAAATAGAAAAAAGATGTACATATAGTTTTTTTTTTTTAAACAAAAATTGGCATATACTCTGGAAATTCTACTATTCTATATAAAATTCTGCTTTTTTGATTCCCCTATAATTTCATTATATTTTAAACTTCTTTTTTTTTTTTATTTCAAATAACTTCTAGACCACATTTGCTTCCATTTTTTAAAATTTACCCTAGGTTGTCCTTCAGATTCAGTTTGATCAATAATAACATTTCTTCCCTCTTCAACATTGGCACATAAATTATTCCAGTATTAACTATTAACATAGGTTATTATCCCAAAAATAGCTTTTGGACACAGTAAATTGAAAACACTTTTGTGGATAAAATATTTTATAAATGTTCTGGCCTATAAATATAACAATGGAAAAGAAAACATTAGTGTCCTTTAGTAATGACAGTCATTTTTGTAATAAAAAACACAAATTTCATTTACTTAAAAACAGCTGAAATAAATTTTGATGATTACATTTAAATCTTAAAATAATACAAAATTAACACAAGCTATATTTTTAGTAAAATGTAAATTTATAATTTATGACATTTCATTGGTTTGTAGAAATCAATTATTTGTACCATATATTTTGAAACAGTATTTTGAAAAGTAAATACTTCTAAATTAAAACTAATTGGTCTAGGTTTGAGTAAATACCATTTCTGCCGGACACTAATGGTTAATACCTTATCAACGATACTGTTATGTTCGGGTTTATAAATTATTTAAATAAATGTATACATTACATTTAGAAGTACCAGTTTTATTATTAAGCGATCTACTTCAGTCGCTATTCATTGTAAGACTGCTGGCTGCGCATCGTAGCCAGGACATGTTGCTACAATGTTGACTTAATATTACTAATACAGATTACATAACAATTTCCTTCTTTTTTTTTTTTTTTTTTTAACTAAGAATAGATCAAGTAATAGTAAAATATTTTTATAACCTTATAATTTTTTTTTTTTAAAGAAATTAAAATTATATTCTAATACAAAACAATATTTTTTTTTTTTTTTTTTAAAAGAAATTCAAAACTAGACGTTACAAATAATACTCAAATTAATAAATATGTATTTTTTTTTTTTTTTTCAAATTAAAACTATCTTCTAACCATTTACAAATCAAAATTTTTTTTTATTTTTAATTTTAAGAACAACAACATTAATAACAATTACAATAATAATAACAATATTACTTTAAAAAAATTTATTTTTTTCTAGCCAACTTAAAATTTATCTTCTAATCGACAACTGCTTTTGACTACTCTACCATATCTGGTTTTGTAATTATCAAGATCTTTTAAAAAATCACTTCCTGGACTAACCTTTTGCCCTGAATTAACACTTTCACTTATTCTTCTATTAGATTGATTTAATGGGCTTATTTCATTCTTTTGACGAGACATGGAAGGACATTTTGGAGGCGACATTCTTTCAACCGCAGGACTAATATGTATTCTATTACGTCTATATGATTTACCGTTTTGATCTATGACTATATATGATCGAGGTTCTTCTGTTTCTCGAATTATGTTACCGCTAGACCAATTGGAATTAGGTTTTTTCTGAAAGAGAACATCTTGACCATTACATAAACTCTGCAGTGGTTTAGAATCGCGGTCAAAATGTCCCTTCATTCTCTGTTTGTTAACATACAGTTGATTTCTGGTTCTATTATAATTAAGTTTAGGTTTAAGACATTTGTAATGCGTTGGTACTAAGGTACGCAATTTCCTTGACATGAGAAGTTGAGCAGGTGATTCCACATTATTTTTATTAGTGTTTCTAAAACTTAAAAGTGCAAGATAAATATCTTCTCCTGCATCAGCTGTTTTTTTTAATAATGATTTCATCGTTTTTACAGCACTCTCAGCCATGCCATTTGATTGAGGAAAATGAGGGCTTGAAATTACATGCTCAATATCCCAATTTTTACAAAACATTCTAAATTCTTCACATTTAAAATAAGTCGCCCCATCAGAATAAACTTTTAGAGGTATCCCATGTCTTGAAAAAAAACTTTTTAATTTTGATATTATAGTTACACTTTTAGTATTTGAAATACTTGCTATTTCAATATAGTTTGAATAATAATCAACAGCAACAATATACAACATTTGTTCCCATTCAAACACGTCTATTCCCACTTCTGACCATGCTAATTTTGGTACTCTATGTGGCAATAGAGGCATTTTACTTTGATTTCTTTTAAATTTACTACAGGTTCGACAAGATTCAACATAATTCTTAATATCATTAGACATGTTAGGCCAATAAAGTGCTAACCTAGCCCTTGATTTACATCTATTTATTCCCATATGACCTTGATGAACAATTTCCATCATTTGTGTTCTTAGATTTTTTGGTACAATAATTGTGTCACCTTTAAATATTAAATTTTTTATAATACTTAATTCATCTTTAAAATCAAAATAACATTTTAATTTATCATTTACATTACTTTTATATTTTGGCCAGCCATGATTAATATAGTCCTTTAATTTATTTAATTCTTCATCATTTTTAGATTCTTTCTCAAACAATAACCACTTAGCATGTGAAATTGGTAAATTATCAATTAATAAATTAACCTGTAATTCTATTTCGTCAAAAACCTCATCTTCAACCTTGTCATTTACATTAAAATGTCTTGACAAAGTGTCAGCAATAACTAACTCTTTACCCGGTTTGTACACTACATTAAGTTTATACTGTTGAATGCGTAACAACATTCTTTGTAATCTACTTGAGATTTTTGATAAGGGTTTTTTAAATATTGCTATTAAAGGTTTATGATCAGTTTCAACAGTAACATTTTTTGAGAAAATATACTGATGGAACCTTGTACAACCAAAAACTATTCCTAAGAGCTCTTTTTCAATTTGAGCATAGTTAATTTGAGTTTCTGTTAAGGCTTTAGAAGCATAACATACAGGTTTATTATCTTGCAATAAACAAGCACCTAGCACCGTCGAACTTGCATCGACAGACAACAATATTGGCTTAGATTGATCAAAATAGCTTAATACTGGGGCTTGTGTTATTATTTTTTTCAATTTGTTAAACACCTCATTAAGATATTTATTCCAAGTAAACTCTACATCTTTTTTTAGCAAAGCTCTAAGAGGTTGTGATATTTCCGAAAAATTTTCTATGAATTTTGAGACATAATTAAACATTCCTAAAATTCTTGCAAGTTCTTTTTTATCCTTAGGTATTGGTAAGTCAATTATAGCTTTTATTTTGTTTTCATCTACCGAAATACCATCAGAACTAATTTTATGCCCAAGAAAATTTATTTCTTTAACATTAAATTTACATTTGTTAATATTGAATTTAAATCCATTAGTTTAAGCTTTGTCTAACACTGCATTAACTCTTTCAGTTAATTGTTTTTCTGTTTCACCCCAAATTAATATATCATCTTGAAATGACTGAACCCCATCGATTTTTTCAAAAATTTGAGACACTACTCTATGAAATATTTCTGGAGCACAACTCAATCCAAATGGTAATCTTTTAAAATAAAATCTGCCAAAAGGCGTTTGAAAAGTAGTTATTTTGGCACATTCCTCATCTAATGGAAGCATCCAAAACCCTGATTTTGCATCTAACACTGTGAATAACTTTGCACCTTTAATTTTATGAATAATTTCCTCAAAAGTAGGAAATTGATAGTGCGATCTCTTAATACATTCATTTAAAGGTTTTGGATCTAAACATAACCTTATATTACCATCTTTCTTTTGAACAATTACTAGCGAATTAACCCAATCAGTAGGCTCATTAATAGTTTTAATGATACCTAGCTTTAACATTCTATCCAATTCAGCTTTCAATTTATTTTCTAGTGCAAAAGGAATTTTTCTAGGAGCACTAATTACAGGACATGAATTTTCATTTAACTCTATCCTAACTTTAACTGGTACACACCCTATTTCATTATTAAACAAATCTTTGTACTTTTTATCTATTTGGTCTAACTTTAAGGTATTGATATGCTTAACAATTCCTAAATTAAGACATGTATCAAGTCCTATCAAATTTTCACAGTTTGATTTAACAATATAAAAAGTCAATGCATAGTTTGAGCCTTTAAACTTGCTTTGTAATGTACAAGTCCCTACAACAGGTAATCTGTTGTTTGTAAATGAAGTAATTTTAGCATTTGTTTTATTAATTAAATTAACATTAATTCCTAATTTAAGAAAGGAATTATACGATAAAATGTTTACTTGGGCTCCCGTGTCCACTTTAAAAGATTGGTGCACTTTATTTATTATAATTGTCTCATACCATTGAGTTACGTTTACCTTATAATTTTGCAGGTTAGGTTTAGCTAAAGTGTTTATCACAAAGTTTTTATTTTCATTATCACATAATAAACTTTCATTACCTGTTTCTGTCAGTTGGTTAACTGAAAACCTACACATGTTTCTAAAATGGTTCAATTTACCACACTGTGAACATACTTGATTCCATGCTGGACACTTTCCAAAAAGATGAAATCGGCCACATCTACCGCACGGATTATTATGCATGTTTGCCTTTGCTTTGTGTGCCTGGAAGGATGATCTTGACCTAGTAGTTGACCCTTGATGCATAGCATTTGACATTGTATTTGATGTATTACGCTTCACTTGGTTTCCTGTTGAATTCTGTCCACGATTACCGGTTCCAGCTTGAAACTTGTTTAAATTAAAGTTTAAAGTTTTGTTTCTTGGTTTACTATTTTTAAAAACTCTATCTACCGTAGAATCTAATAACTCTTTTTTTACATTTAGTTTATGAGCCCTATCATAAGCTAATTCTTTAGATTTACACATTTCTAAGGCTTGTTCTAAAGTCAAATTATGTGTTTTTAACAAAGAAACTTTAATATCGGAATCATGAATACCACTAACAAAAATGTCTCGAACTAAACTATCACGTAAACCACCGAAGTCACAAGAAGCACTTAGGTTTTTTAATATTGCCACATATTGTTCATAAGATTCATTATGTAATTGTTTACGATTAAAGAATATATGTCTCTCATATGTTACATTAGCCAAAGGAATAAAATAATTTTCAAAACTTTGAATTACAGTTTCTAACTTGTCTGAATCCACTGCACTAAGATTAAACGATTTTAAAATGTCTTGTCCTTCTTCACCCATGTAATGAAGTAATAAAGCTACTTTTCTTTTGTCTTTTGTAGACTCTGGTACAAATGCTTCAATAAAAATTTCATACCTGTTTTTAAATTTTCTCCAGTTAGTTGCCAAATCACCTTGAAATTCCATCGGAGAGACGCCATTTCCTGTGTTTCTAAAATCCATTTTTCCGTAGTAAAATAGAAACTACTTTTTGTTTTGCAAACTAGTTACCACTTTATCTTGAATTCTTATTAAATCTGGTTTACACCGCTGCCACCATGTTATGTTCGGGTTTATAAATTATTTAAATAAATGTATACATTACATTTAGAAGTACCAGTTTTATTATTAAGCGATCTACTTCATTCGCTATTCATTGTAAGACTGCTGGCTGCGCATCGTAGCCAGGACATGTTGCTACAATGTTGACTTAATATTACTAATACAGATTACATAACAGATACCAAAAATAATCTATGGAAATTTCTTTGTTGTTTATGTATTGTTATTTCTTTACCACTGTGTATCACCCTTAGGAGCTCATGTATAGTAAGTATGGATGTAGCACTCCCGAAGGAACTTAATTTGATCTACAACTTTCTTCATGTAGTCTTGGGTTAGATCTCTCTCTCCCCCTCTTTCTCTCTTCCCCCCTCTCTCCCTACCTCCCTCCCTCCCCCTCTCTCTCCCTCCCCTCCCCTCCCCTCTCTCCCTCTCTCCCTCCCTCCCTCCCTCCCTCCCCTCCCCCTCTCTCCCCTCCCCCTCTCTCTCCCTCTCTCCCCTCCCCTCTCTCCCCCTCCCCTCTCTCCCCTCTCTCTCCCTCCCCTCTCTCTCTCCCTCCCCCCTCTCTCTCCCTCCCCCTCTCTCTTTCTCCCTCCCCTCTCTCTCTCCCTCCCCTCTCTCTCTCCCTCCCCTCTCTCTCTCCCTCCCCTCTCTCTCTCTCCCCCCCTCTCTCTCTTTCTCTCTCTCTCTCTCTATCTCTCTCTCTCTCTCTCTCTCTCTCTCTCTCTCTCTCTCTCTCTCTCTCTCTCTATCTCTATCTCTATCTCTCTATCTCTATCTCTATCTCTCTCATTTTTCCTTACAGGTCTCTTGAGAAACTCTGTTCTCTTCCAGCCCTGATGCTATTACAGTATTCGACAGCTATGGAGTTTATATCCTTTTCTTATAAGCCTACAATGACGGAGAGGTTTTTTGCCTTTAAACAACAACAATAAAAATCTACTGTTTAGCATTAATGGTCACTAGTCATGTGATAGGAGGGTTTATTCTATGACTCGTAAATAGTATCAAATAAACAATCCATAAACTTTGCACTTATTTTAAACTTTGCACAACCAAAAGCTATAAAGTCAAACCAGTAGTTACAGTCTTGAGTTACAGTCTTGTACCGTTATATGAATTTAAAAAAATATGAAATAGCAAAAACTAAAATTCATGTACAAATTGAGATTTTGTTTGTTTTCTAGGTATTAGAAGAATCAATGAACATGAATCATTTTGATTCTTTCAAGCGAGGGGATGTCTATGCACTGGGGTTAATCCTATGGGAGATTGCTCGTAGATGTAATGTTGGTGGTATTTATGATGAATACCAGCTACCATTTTTTGATGCAGTACCTTCAGATCCTACCATCGATGAGATGAGGAAAGTAGTTTGTATAGATCGGCAACGACCATCTATCCCTAACCGTTGGCAGGCATGTCAGGTATGTTAAATAAACAATGTACACATTAATTTCAAGTTGTTCTATGTTTTAGTAACAGCATATATACATTTCGTGTCAATAAGTAACTAAATTATCACTTATTTTTAAAATTAGTTTCTTTGATTGCGTAATTGTTTATCTATAACTGATGTTTGGGAGCAAAGCAATAGAATATTTTGAATGTTGATATGTGTTTTTAACATTAAAGCAAAGTATGAAATTTTAATTTTTAATTTTATTTTCTGACTATTTCTTATGTCAACCTACGTAAAAAAAAAATCCTTAAATTTGTATGTATGCTGAATATATAATATTTTTCTTAATTTCAGGCTTTGTATGTAATGTCGAAAGTGATGAAAGAATGTTGGTACCACAACGCTGCAGCCAGACTAACAGCTCTTCGGATTAAGAAGACTTTAGCCAATTTGGGTGCCTCAGAAGACCTTAAAATATGATGACTTCCCCACAAGTTTTGTTGCGAGCATTTTTTAAACCGATTTACCTCTGTGGCCGCTCATGCTTTTCACATGCAGTCGTTGTGTTTGTAATATATCTTATGTAAATAAACAATTTTATGTATAATTCTTAAACTCATTGTTTTGTAATTTTTGTTGAAAATATACAATAACTACGGGAAAGTGTATAATGTCGGATGTTTTTAGTTGTGAAGAGTTTGTTCTGTGTACAAATTTATCCAGGTGATGCAGAGAAGTAGGATTTTTTACAATTTATAAAAGTGATTTTTTAAAGATATATTTTTGTTGCCAAACAGTTGAATTTAATAGCCATGTAACATGTTAACATGCCTTTGTAATTTTTTTTTAGAAACTAAAATAGAAATTGTTCGTAAATGGGGTTACAAAAATAGTGTTTATATTTCTGTCTGTGTATGTAGATGTCTCTTTTATGTTGTATTTTGATTAACATTTTGTGCAAAAGAGGTATTAAAAACCGATTACTTTAGTTTTAAATTACTGAGTACAGGTATCAAAGCAAGGTGTGTTTGTGTATCCATAGGTCTGTGCGAGTACTTAAATTTTTTACTTTTTTTCTTCATTTTGTGACTTACTTTGTTATTTGTTGTTGGGTTATGATATATGCAGGTTGTTATCGAATCTTCAGATTGTTGGAAATATTATATTATAAATGCATAGTCATTATTACTTATAAGACATTCTATACATAAAGAAGTGGCATGACACAGTTGGTTATGCCACATCTATATAACCGTAGCTCAGACTCAAGCAACCCATTTGGTTGCTATTTTTTTTCTTTCTTCATTGTGTTGTGATATGTCTCCGTTTTTATATTCCTAGTCAGCATAAGTAAGTATGAATGTTAAACAACAACAAAATAATCATTTTATAAATTTAAAAACTAATATATGGTTTTAAACCTTTAATTTAATTCATTTTTTGGAGATATAATTTTGAAGCAATAGACATAAACATCAAAATGAAATGAAACTAAAAACATGATATTGCTATTTGAGAAATAGAATATAAATACGCTAATAAGAAATCATTTGTGCTCCTCTATTTTGAGTATACTCACACCATGACTAATTTGTCACCTTGACTTGTCTCAGTGACACCTCAGACTGATCAATTTTACCCCAGAAGGAATTTGTTCATTTTTTAATTTTAATATGTCAATAGTCGAGTTTCAAGTTGAAAATAGTCAACTTCTGCATTAAGTTACCATTTTTGTAATATTGAAATTTCCAAAAAGGTTTTATGTCATTCTAGACATATTTCAAGCCAAATCCATAAAGTGACACTATCAGGATTTATCATCTCTACATCTCAAATGAAGGAATTGATTATCCATTTTCTCATTAGCTACTGCCTCAAGTTTTCTAGTTATGTTTTTTTTTGTAAACTATAAAAAAAAAAAAAAAAAGCAAAAATTTGGTGAGGGGTCCCCTCTATCATAAGAATTACAATAGAAGAACCTTGGACATTTAAAAATTAACAATTATTTTTTTTTACTGGGTAATTTTTTTAAAATATACTCCTTGCTGAAGTATAGTTGTAGTTAGTTTGAAGTCTAAATTTCTGAAGATAAAATGTTAATGTCTAATTGCACTGTAAAACCTCTAACCCTAAATTCTATCAAAAGTTTTATGAAATATTTTTCTTTCGTAATGATTACATCACAGAATTACTGTCAATTTCCCTATAGACTTTCTTGATTTATTTATGACATCGGATAAAGAAGAATAGGATAAGGCTATAAATAAAATATCTTTCATTTGTTTATGAATATATTTGAGCATTTGTACAATTTATTATGAACATTTTTTGATTAGATATAACACAATTTGTATTTATAATAAACCAAATATCTTGAAACACAGAACTTTTATTTTTTTTAAATAAGAGTTTTGATTTTTTTAAATAATTAAATAACTACTCGCACTCTCCTAGTAAGTTTACTAGTGGGAAGAAAATAATATTGATAAAGTTGTAGAAATATTGATCCAAGTATAATATGATGTATGTTTTAGTTTGTTGACTAAAAAATTATTGTTTTCAAACAATATCTGTAAACAATCATAGTTGTCATGTATTTAAGATGATAAGATGCAAGATTAATTAATTAACACTTGCAATTAATTATTGTTTGTTAATGATAGTTATCTTTAAGAAAAAACTCAAATAAAATAATTTATATGTGGTTGGCTGGTTATATAGTATGTCACAAATATTTTTAACCCATAAATTGTTTGTGAATTTTTTATTTTGAGATAAACAGTTGACCAATTTCTATCCAATTAGTCTATTGATTAGCCTTTTCTTGCCTAAAAAAAACAATATTTTAAATACATTTTGTTTATATATTTGTTTTTAATCAATTTCATTGTTGATGTTATAAATACATGGGCATCTTCTCTTTTGTAATTCAAATGTTACATTCACGATTAAAATTAAGTGAGCCTAATAAATGGACCCTAATTTAGAAGTACGATTTTTAGTAGGTCATCCAATTGAAAATTACTTTTAAAAATATTCTGTAGTCATTATTACTGATAACAATTCTCATATGGTTTTCAGTATCTTATTTCCCCAGTGGTCAACAATTTCCTCATACTTTTTGA
Source organism: Aphrophora alni (assembly GCA_963513935.1). NCBI lineage: Eukaryota > Metazoa > Arthropoda > Insecta > Hemiptera > Aphrophoridae > Aphrophora > Aphrophora alni. The sequence continues at coordinate 34,100,532 of OY740766.1, forward strand.
GGGATTTATACTCGTTAATTGGACATGTTATTGTGTTTGGTAGTTTCAACCTTTATAAAACTATTAACTATGGCTGGTGAAAAATAATTAAGAAACTTTTTGGAAATACTTTTAAACAATAGGAACTAAATATTTCATTTTATTTCCAATGATGTATCCAGGAAGCTGTCCTTTGTACAATCAATTTCAAAAGAAATTGGTCAACAGTTAAAATTCTTAGTGCATGTAATTGATTCAGTAATTAATTTGTCAACCAATAATTGCAAATTAGCATTAGCCCTAAATGTTCATGATAGTTATTTAATCATATATGCAAGATTAAACAGTCATGTTTCCAGATTTGCCTTGCAATTTTGGAACTCCGTTAAGTTAATATTAAAAAAAATTAAGTCTACATTCATATTTTCTAGTCAAAAAAAAACAACAAAAAACAAAAAAAAAATCGTTAGATGAGAATTTTGTTGAATTTTCTCAGTCTAGATCTAGTGTAAACTTTGTTAAAACAGGTTTAAAAAAATTATATAACTGTTATTTATTTTGAAACTTGATTTGTATGACTTTAATAGTGTAAGCCGTTGTACAACATTGGGTGGGAACACATTCCTTATAAACCTTCCTGCTCAACATTATCATTGTTTTTGTGGTACTTGTTTCTTATAGTATGTATATATAATACATTTATTGGACAATTAAATATTTAATATATTATATTAATACATTTTATTTATATTTCTAGCTGTCAAAATTATCTTTTTATTAATGTGAAATGTTTGGTTGTTAGGTTTAATTTATATTTTTATAGTTGTTGCAGATAATTATATTAAACATTTATTCTCTTGTTCTTTTATTAAATTCATATTATAAGATGAAATATAAAATTAATATTTATAAGAATAATTTGCATTTTTAAAAAATTGAGATATTTTATGGTTGTTGTTGGTTTACTCTAAGTCAAAACACATTATTTCTATATTTTCATTTTTTGTCAGTTTTTTTTTTTATATTTCATCAACAGAATATCCAATGTAATTGAAAATTGTTATTATGTGTTCAGAACCAGTGTTATATATATTGAGGCCGATAAGAAAAGGTAATATGGCATATCAAGTACTGACTGTATAATTAATTTCAAAGTCATCTAATATCCAAATCAATTATTTTCTTTCTTCTTTCTAAATATCTAAAACACTAACACAAAATTTAAAATAAAGCATCATTTGGTTATTTGATACGTCTGGTTTCAAAATCAACTACATCAGGTTTTTGGACAGATTTTTAAAGTCCAGAGTGACCTTTATAAGGAGAAAAATGTGTAACATTCAAAACAAACTACATCATACTTTTTTCTTACTGCAAAGTATGGGTTAGTTTCAAAATGAACTAAGTCATGGACTAAGTTTCAAAACGCACTACATCTCATAATAGCCTACTGGCGTTGATGTTGCGCATCAGCTGACTGATGTTGCGCATCAGTTGAGACTCAGCTGCTATTTAGACTTGAGATTTTATAATTTTTGTAATTAAAAAACCCATTTTATACCATATTTTTATACATTTATTTCAAAACCAACTGTACATCCGAATAGGCTATTTTCAAAACGGTCTACATCACTGACAAAATCTTAAAGTTGTTGCAAAATGCACTACATCCAATAGGTTTAAATCAAAACCAACTACATCGAAAATTAAATTGCTAATAATTAAAAAAAATAAAATGGTATGAAATGGTCACTTTCAGACGTTCACATATCTCAGGCAAAGCTAAAACCAAAATATATTTTTTGTTTGTTAATAAACTCTGAAGTTCTAAAGTTTTTTTGTGTTTCCTGAAAAATTAGATTACAGTGATGTAGACCATTTTGATACCAGACGACTCATTTAACTCTCTAATCTCAATAATAATATTTTTACACATAATATTTGGTACAACATTAGCGTACCAAGAACATAATACCACCTGGTGGAGATAATTCTGGGTTCTTTCTTTAACTTACGAAAATTATGTTTTACATGAGGGAATGGAAAAAAAAAAGTAACTGGGTCAAGATAATATTAATAGACCTACAAGATAAAATATGAAAAATATATATCCTGTTTTTAAAGCAGCTTAATGTAATTCACTAAACAGTTTTAATTATCAAAATTACTTAGATATCTCTAAAAGTTAAAAAAAAAAACATATTTATGGTAATAGAATTTCTTTTATTTAGGTTTCTTTCGAAATATAAAATAATGATAAGGTATAAACAAGTTCCTCTTTTATTCTCTTAAAAAATATAAGATATTATTTATATTTAATAGTTTAACATACACCTTATTTATAATCATGATTTGTTTTTTCTAGTTTCCATTGAATTTTTTAGTTTTATATCAGTTCAAATAACTGACCACAATATCCAAATTTTCTTTGTATAATAAATAATTTCTATATAATAATAATTTCTTTGTAAATAATATGGTTACCAAAACTTATTTGGTCCTCAATATTAGATATACTAAATAGGAAATTAAAATCTTGAAACAACCTTCATTTCCAACATAATTCGTAAACTACTATTGGCAATATTTTCATAGTCAATTATCGTTAATTTATTTGTATTTATAATTTCCTATAATATTTAAAATTATATATGAAAATGTCGTAAAGTTGGACAAAATCAAACAAGAATAATTGTAACCTGTATGTAGATTGTTGTTACTTATAAGAGGTGTTGTTACAAAATTTCTATAATGCTGACAAACATTTGTACATATAAGTGGATTTCTCTGGGGATTTTTCTTTTCAGCTACCTACATTCAACAAATTTCCTACAAATAGACAAAGATTAAAGTTTTATATGAGGAGAGAAACCTATGAAGTTAAAGTGCAATTAGAATGAATTTAAACTTGCATATTAGTTACATAGCTATTTAACCATTCAACACATCACCAAGTAATTTTGATTTTAATAAATATTCTACATTTTGGAAATTATTTAATTTGTGACAAATTTTTACATAATTAAATCATGCTTTCAAAATTTGGGAAGGAATATTCCCAACCCAAAATATAAAGAAATAGTGGACTATTTTGATAGTTTTGCTAATTTTTGAAGTGTTTTTTCATTAAATAAAATAATGTTATAACTAGCCTTAAGTAATAAAAAGTAGTACATTGTAACTGTTTGAAAAAAAATAATAATAATAATAATAATGTACCTGTCTATAATTTTTACTAAAAGAGATTTAGATTTCCTGTGTTTGGTGTGCACATTTTGGTACCACTGAATATAAAAAATAAAAAAAACAACAAAAAAACCAATAGTTTAGCTAATAAGCCTCGGCTGCAATACTGTAGATTTTTTGGTAAATAGCTGTTCATTGCTCACCAACAATTAATTTTCATGTAAATTTCAAATAATCTTGTCAGTTTTTCTTGATCCTTATTCCCTTGAAATATACTGTTGCCCCTTTCCATAAAAAAATAAAATAAAAAATCGATTGTGAAATCAATAATCTTATATGTCTTTTAGAGTATTTTTACCAATATACAGTATAATGTACTGTATAAAATATTGTGATGGCAATAATTCAAGATTTTGGAGGTAACATGTAGTTTTGAGATCACCTGACAAAAGTTATTTTTATTATTTATTGTCTGTCTGTGAATAACAATAGAGCAAAAATGAATACACAGATTTTGATTATATTTTGCACCTAAAAGTTTGGATATATATATATATATTTTTTTTTTTTTAAATATGCACTACCATTTCTAATTTGAACTTTCTAAAGAGAACATAAAAGTCAAGATTTCTCAAAATTTTAATAATAATTTCTATAGTAGTAAATTTCAACAAAAACCTTTTTCTAAAATCTGCAGATTCCGATCAACTCGAAATAAAAAATTTCAGATTTGTTTTTGAAATTTCATAAACAAAATAGTTTCTTTAAAATAGTTGCATATACTACAGAATATGTAGGTGTATGTTTCTGAATGCCAGAGAGATAGAATTTGTGAACCATTTATTTTGTACATATTTAATGGTATTATTATTTTATGCAAACTATAATGTCAACACTAATTATTGCAGTAAATTATGTTAGTAAATTCAAAATTACTGAATAAAATAGCATAGAATGCATTTATTGAATCTAATGACCGTATTAAATTTTGTACATGTTGAAATATGTATTAATTCTTTATAATATGAAACATACATTAAAATAATTGTGTCCAGCAAATCGAACCTTGTTTGTTGTAGTAATACTTTATTTAAGTGTTAATATTTTGTGACTAAAACAGTAATAATTTATAACAAAAAGATTCATTTATCTTGTTTCCAAACACTTAGGAACAATTAGTTGTAGGTAAATGTTTATATTCATTTTTGTGTTTATATTCCATATATATATATATTTTATTTTATAATGGATTGCAAATAAACAGCCATATTTATATATATGTACACAAAGAAAGGTAATTATTTATATGCAATAGGATTGTCTGTAGGTTATCCACAGAATACAGGTTCCACCTACCAATGTATTACTTGCTCAATGCAGATTTACTGATCATATTATGGTTGTTTTAGTTGTATATTAGATATACTAGTTGTCATTCTATGTAAGTATAAAACATTATTTTGTTCCATTTGGCTTCCAACTGAAGTCGTCATATTGAACCAAGAAATATGTTTGCAAAACCAAAGATTATTAATTTTTAATGGTCTTGCAGTTGAAGTTTGTATATTACCATTGGAGGTAGTTTTTTAAATTTCTAACAAGTTTTAAAAATTGTTATATTTGTATATAAATCAAACATTATATTCTCACTTTATCTTTCTAAATATTCATAGTTTTTAACTATCTAAATGGAAAGGGACAAAATTAAATTTCTACACTTTGTTTTTTAAGAAAGTTTAATCAAGTGACAACAAAAAATACCATAGTTTAAAATTTTTCCATAATCTAGATCTTGTGTGCTAAATTTTCCTCTCAGAAATATTTGTATCCCCAAATTTTATATTCCAATGCCAAAGTTTAAAGACATCATTAGTATGTATTTCATTCATCATGTTTTTGTTTTAAATACAGTTTCCGTTCAAATTCCAAAATGAGTTTTTTACTGTGCAGGATTTCACCAACAAAGTTATAAATTGGTACTAATTTCGTATTAAGTAGTTAAACTTTTTCATACTCGAACTATATGACTTTATTGAATAATATATTTAGTATAAAGTCTTTTATACAAATTTGATTGTTAATTGTTTAAAATAAACAATATGTTTTTTATTCAATATTTTTTTATAAATAAGCATTAAACTTCAACTTAATTCCATTAAAGATTAGTTGTGGTATTGCAAATATATGTATCCATAGTGTTTAGTACAATAATTCCAATACTAATATTTTACCTGAATACCTCCAGTGAAACCTCCTACCTTACAGTAAACTGCCATATTGATTCAGGAACCTGACAGTGAGAATTGCAACTTATTCTTACTTGCATCATTCACAAACTTTTGTTACAGACTGTATATACAAATATATATTTAAGGTTTAATTCTCTTTGTTGGGATGATTCTGTATGTTATGCTTTGTAAGTACACCTAGTGATTCGATTGTTATTTTTGTTATATATTGTACAGAATATGGTATGGATTCCTACATAAACATGTATGTAGTTCCTATTATAGTTTGAATGGTTCTCCCTTTCCTTTATTCTTCCCTCCCATTTGTTTTTTGTTTTATTCATAGTTTTCTTTCTTACAACCCTACTATAAAATATATGGTGCTTATTTTATAACAAAACTATTTAGTATGTTTAAATTGACATCTTCCTTTGATCATTTTTTTATAACAAAATTTTACTGATATTAATGGGGCATTCTACATTATCTCAAAATTAATACAATGTAGGAGAAACCCACTTGTAGCTCTGGTCAGAGTGTCATGAAAAGGATGGTAAGTTTGATTGGTGTGGTGAGAGAATCAGAATTGTATTGTTCTATTTCGATAGCCTAATACACTAATATTAGAAATGTAGCATGAAATTTCAAATTATGAAAAATTCTTACAACTTCTCAGTTGTATGAGCTAATTTTGTTCAGTCTCATTCTCTCTGCAGTAATTAAATTAAGACAGTATTTCTTTTGAAACCCATTAAGACTATTGTAATATAATATCTTATTAATTTTGTGCTGGTGCAAAATATCAATATTGATTTTTTATTGAAATGTCTATATTAAAATCCTTTAAGTCTAAAAATAAGTGGTGTATATGTTGTCCTTCTGCAGTAGAAGTGTTGCCCCCCTCCCCCCAAAGAGTAAACAAAATTTATTATATATTCAGTATACTAATGATCTTAAAAACCCAAAATTTTTATAAAAATGTTTCAAATGATTTTGATCAAAGCTAAATAAATGTTTTTACATTGGTAAGTGATGTGCTTGCCAAATCAAGTACTGTGTAATAGTGTTAATTTAGTGACCATTTCTTGTGACGATGTTTATATGATATTTATAAATAAAATGTCAACAGCCTATGTATATAAAGAATTTCATATGCCAATATGGATGCATGTATGTGAAAAAAGTATATCAAAAGCGTTGATCTGTAACATTTTTGATTCATATCTCTAGATCAATTTTACTAAATAGATTAGTAGAATGGGTTGTTCATGAAATGATTAGATCAAATCGTAGAAGGTTGTTTAAAAATTATCATTGAAAGTGAGGTTTTGTGCATTATCAAGTATGAGTAGACCAAATGATAAAATTTTGCTGGTTGGTAAAGTGTGTACTATGGAATGTTAGATTTTGGTAAAAAACTGTAGGGATGATTTTTGAAACCCTGATTGCACTTTTTTATTTACATAATTAATTACATTGTTTAAAATTGGAATAAAGCCTAATCTATTTTGTAGTTACTATAACAAATACACTAATTTTTCTTCTATTTCCGAGCACTGATCTAAATGAAGTGGATTTCTTAAAGTTTAACAGCCACAAACAATTTTAAAAATGGTGTCCAGTTTACATTTTTACCAATAATATTGCAATAATGCAACTATGATTATATAGTTTAGTAATGAATTATATATAATTAATTATCTTTTGGCCCTTCAAACTATTCCATCCACCTTGTTGTATGTTTAATATTTTAAAGACGAACTTCGCTCTTATTGATGACTTCCGTAGTGAACATTATTGTTTTTTTCATATTTAAATATATCATCTATTTGATTTGTTCTAATCTGTTGTCTTACCATCTTATGGATTTATTTTATTAATAATATAATCAAATATTTAAACAGCTAATTCAGATCCAATTAACGAGTAATGCAGATTGAGGATGTCACAGTAATTTTTATAATAATTAAAATTAGTTTCTAATAAAACAATATGTAAGAATAAAATCTTACAAAAAACAACTGTATTAAGGTATGTGTTGACATGATCGATAAGCAGTGTTTTAACTCTTCAGATACCAAATAATTGTGCGAAGTGCAGGGCCTTCATTGTAAAATATTATTTTTCATCATGTGTTAATGGCATAATTAAAATTATGGCTGTATATTAAAAAATAAATAATTGTTTAGAAATAGTAACATGTAGGCCAAGGGAGGGGGTGACATTCTCAATCATGTGATTGGGTATGATACAAAATTCAATGAAATAGATCACACTTTTAATAATTGTATAACAAAATTGTTTGACTAGACATTATAAAATATGTAGAGAAAGTAGACATGCTTTCAAGGTTTATATAAATAGCAGTTTTGTAAATAATTCATTGTTTTAGTAAAATTTTTATCTGTTCCCAAAACTGATTAGACTTATAATAAAAGATTGATGTGAGAAATTTGTTTAAAAAATATATTTAAAACCTTATATAAATAGATGATACTAAAGTTCAGCATATAAAATAAGCACCAAACAAAATCTTAATAATGTGTATTATAAATACATAAGTATACCTCTGAGATTTTACATGTACTGTATTGTTAATTTGTAGAGTTAAAATTTATTTTATTTTTCTACAACAATAAAATAAGTTTTGTTTATTTTTAAACAAGACATTCTTTTTTGGAGTATCATTAAAAAAAAGATTCAGATATTTATTGATGTATATACTCAGATTATGAATTCTTCCATGAGAATAGCATGACAGTTCAAATTATAAAGTAATATTCAACATTTGCATAATTAATTCACTTTGTAGTAATAACTTATTTTCAAACAAATAACTTGATACTTTAAACAAGCATTTTTCACATACAATTTATAAACTATAATATTTGTCTTAGATAAACTTTCTTACCAACTTTAAAGATGAAAACTATTTTACAAAAAACAAAATGTGTTATTTCATACAGTTCAAAATAAAATCAATGTATATAAAACAAATACTGTAACTAATATGCCTTTATTTCATTCAGTAAGGGAAAAAAAAAATCTTTTGACCACATTATGAAAAATGGTCTGTTTGTAAAATAATAGAAAATATAAGCTTGATAATAACAAGTTCATTCAGTTATTTTTGTTCCTATTTCCAAAGCTATGTGATTAAATATCACCGATAAAATCATTTTCTCTAATTAATTTATGAAGTTGTCCAACTATTTTAATTTAAATGTTATCTAATAAAATGGTATTGGTTCCTTAATAAATTCATTCATATAGTTCCTTATTGTTTTGGATACCTTAGTGTGTATTAAAACAAGTATTATTTGGCGATTCATATTTGACAGTATATTTTCTAGGAAGTTTCAATATAAACGCCTATAGTTGCTCAACAAACATCTAGGCAAAAATCGATCTTTCTTCAGGTACCATAAGTAACAGTCGTTAATGCCAGCAGTAATTCTCTCTCTTAAATGATGTAGATCCGTTTGTCAGAATTAACAATGTTCTTAACATAACACCAGAAAGGGAAAAAACCGGCGATCAGATCAGGTTTCTTGGTGGACACAAAATGGGACCATTCCTTCTAATCCAACAGGCATAAAACATGATAATGAAACGATGTTCTGGTTTTTTTTTTGTGCGAGTTTATTTGGTTACATACAAGTAGTTAAGCTAGTTTCAATCAAATTTTCACATTATTTGATTAGTGTATCTAGGTAGATTAATATTACTCGTTAAATTACAGTGTTTTAAAAATATAATGAGAAATGGAAGTAAAAGACTTTATTAAAGGTCTTGGAGTCATAGGACAACAAGTATTCTTCCCCCACTGTGATCCAAAATGGTTTTATTGTACAAAAATATATATAACCTCCTTAAATTTAAAATCTGATTATTTGCAAATATAAATCTGTTTTTCAACTGAAAATAAACTAAAAAAGAAAATTTAAATGTTATGACGAAGCATTATGTTTCCAAAATTGGATACCGTAGAAGGTGGTTTAGATTAAAAGTCTGGCAGGGAAATCATTCTTTGATAGCAATTAAGAGTTTATCCGGGTCAAAATGTTCTTAAAATTCAGAAAATTTTAGTGAAATGTGAACGTTTATAACCCAAATTATAGTTCGTAGGTAAATTGAGAAGTTCATTTTGGTATTTTTAACTGTGAGTATTTTGAAAATTATAGGAGAACTGTAATTTTTATGTGCTTTGGCACATAATATACAAATTTTATAGAAATCTCTAAGTTTTGGGTGTAATTGGTAAACGTATTAATCTTAGCCATCATCATTAAAAATTTTATTTCAATCAAACTAAAGAGATATCTCGGGTGGTTTTACAACACGAGTAAAGAAATCAGAAGTTTTTTATTTTATTAAGAAATGTGGTGGTAGTTTTTATTCCACCTTGCTAAGGTACTAAACAAATTTTGATTTATAAATGAACAACTACAAGGACTTTTTCAAATGTCTAAAATTGTTGTTGTTTAGCCTTTCTAGAAAATAAATAAAAATCTAGATGAACTATAAATTGGTCTGTATACTGATTATCTTGAGAAGACATTAAGGTTCGGGTACTTAATTAAATCTTTGTACTTATACGTTTAATAACTTAAACTGTTTAAAATTGATATCATCTTGAAATTTATTGTTGGATTTTTAAAATGTTCATAATTCGTTGTATCAAACTTAGAGTTCCTATCTTAATTTAAGGTTAATAACCTGTTTATGTACTGAGGATAACACTCCATACATGATATACGTAATTTAATTTTTGGATTTTTTTGGGCCATGGGAAGTAAACAAAGATATGTACAAGTTTTTTGTAGTTCATTTTGATCCTATACAAACTTAAATGACATGCTGGATAAATAAAATTTAAAATTGGAAAAACAGTTATGAAATAAAAATTATTTTATATTTATTTACAAATATATTATTAATACAAATTTTATGAGTTATTAGGACCATTTTCTTCACTACTTTGTTTTACGGAAGCTTCAAACTCCATTGGTTCTATTAGTCGTTTCTTCCCATGTGGTGGAGGTCCAATTAGATTTACTACATCATCATAATTTAATGTCTCCTTTTTCACTAATGTCTCTGCAAGCTAGAACCAGATATGTATTAATAAATTACATTGGAATAAGTGTTGCACACAAATATACTGGTTTCATCACCGACAATGGTTAGTCTTGAATCCTAGCCTCAACTTAATTTGTTGTTAGGTCGCTACGTATAGCCAAGCAGAAATATATAAATTTGCTATAAAACTTTTAAAAAATTAATAGTTTGACTATTGTAGAATTATTCAATTACCTTGTTTGAGTTTGCACAATTGTAATTTTATAAAAAACACTACAGTGCTGTTTCGCCATTTACAGCCAGCTTCATCTGATGTTGACTCATCAGTTTGAACAAGAGATAATAAATTTAAATGAACATCAATAAAAATTAGGATTTGATCTGACCAAATGCTTATTTGTCTATAGGGATCTACTTCCAAGAGATAACAATAGATTAGATTATCTGGGGTATGAGGACTCAATATCATTGAACATCAACCTAAGCTTACTGTATACCCCCAAGGACCTACTAGCAAAACAAGGCAATGAGACTTCGTATACCCCCCCCCCCCCAATGATAGCATTAGGAATCATCACCTAGTTGTGAAGTCCCTTCTGAGCCTGTCACATTCTAGGATAATATGTTTAGCAATCTCTTCAGACTGTTTACATTACTCTACAAACAGGATCACTACTGATGATCCAGAGTATTAGAAGACATTTCCTTAAGTGACTGTGTCTAGTGAGTAGTGGCATAACTGGTTTCAAATGACTTCTACTCAACTTAACTTCACTAACCAGTTAGTAAGCTTGCACCATCTCTTAATGGCTTTGTAGACAGTAGACTTTGTTTATACCGCAAGCTAGTTCTGGACCTTGAAAGAGCAAATAACTAAAGATTAAGGTAAGAAGCTAGTTTGTTGTTTTCACTGTGAATCAGTGTAAAATGAGTGGCTCTTCAATATTGCTTATTTAGGTTTGTTATTATGAATAAGATTAGATCCAAAATGACCATTTTGTTGAGAAGAATATCTGGATTATTTTTATAATTTGAGTCAATTATATACTCTTCTAGTACATCAAGAGATCATCCTTTGTGCATTTTATCTAAAATGGTTAAATTGTTATTTATGTTTATGTAGGCATGCTTTTCGTTAATCAAATATTCAGTGTAATTAGATCTTAAGTTCTGAGTAAATGATTTTGCTTGATCTGGCCAATGTTATATTTGTTACAATAATTGCAAGTGAGTATGTATCTATAGTTATCTACTGGAAGATGGATAACACAATTAACATTTTTACATTGAATCTTAATTTTAATTCATGTTTAGTAGAATTCAATTATGTGTTGGGTTCAAAGTGACAAGCTCTAATGAGACTGGCTGTGTATAGCAAAACAGTGTAGTAGTGTTTTTTTACAAAATTAAAATTTTACAGATACAAAAACAAGGTATTTACAAACGATTTTCTTGCAAATCAATAAAGCTAAAAAATGTTAGCAATAATTATTAAAATTTATAGGAAAAACATTACATGATATGAAATCAGAACCAGGCAAAATAACTCGTTCCATCCAGTAACCTTGCTTAACCACCACTCAATCATGATTTTCCAAGAGTTGGTTTTTTACTTTCAAACAGAATGTTAAATAACTGTAATTCTACCCAACACTTCTGTAAAGTAGCTACCATGGTGTGAATACATCCATCTTAACATTAAGTCCAGTTTTAAATGTTTATTCAGATAAAGTATTGTTCAAATTTAAGTAAAATTTGACAAAAATTGTGAATTCATAAGTATTTATTAGCATACATAGAGGATGTTATGAAAGTATGTACCCACTGAAACTATTATTAGTATAGTAGTAGTTTTACCACCAATTATTAAAATGATCACTACAGTCCATGATGATACACCAATGAAAAAGCTCACCTCAATTGAGCGCCAGTTATATTTTTATTTGTTCATCTGCCCTTTCATTAATTCGTAATCAAATATTAACAAAAAAAAAAGTGATTTTGTCTATGGAACACAATAATTACTCTAACTGATTTAAGGCAGAGAATCAACAACTTATAGAATGTTCGAAGGATGGTTCTGTTACGAACTTTCCCTGACTACATAGAACATGACAGTTTTTGGACTTGGTATTAAATTAAACAGAAGAAGAAGAAGATCTTATCCTATTTGAGAATTGTCTGGATTAAGGCAACTTCTAAATTATCTGGCTAGTATTTATACAACCACGACTTTTGTCTCGAATTCAATTGAACCTACTTAGAGTAACTGTTTAAAATGAAAAATCATGTAAGGACTCTAATACAATGATTTTTGATGATACAGTAAAATGACCCTAATAGAAATGCTACAGGTCAGCAGATATTACCTTTATTGACATTTTCTTCTGAGGTGTTGTGGAATTAATGTCCTATAAAACCAACAACATTAAAAGAACTAAAAAATCAACTGGTTATTGAAGAAATAAATTCAAATTGTAGAATATACAAACATTTTGTCTCGGTATTCCACAACAACTAAAACGATGATTTGAGCATAAGTGTTAGTTTCATTCAATAAGTTACTGACTTTTGGCCCGCCTGGGTTTATAACAAGTACAAATTACTCTAATGGGTAGAATTAATGGTCTTGGGATGTACATGTTTTCACGAGGGAGATCACAATAGATAAAATGTCTATATTAGAATTTGGCTAATAATTATAATTATTTTTCAATTATGTTTAACAGTGCCAGTAGTTTATTAGCATAGATATCAATAACCGGGCAGATACTACAAAATATAATTGTGGTCAGTGACAATGACAACATATGAAATAAATTTACAATGACTTACCAATTGCAATTTATCTGCATTTTCTCGTAAAACTTTTTCAGTCGCTTGGTATGCAGATGTGATGAGTCTACGAGATTCCTCATCCATAAGAGCTGCTAAACTCTTACTATATGGTCGGACACTATTTTTTTCCTCTTCAGGAAATGAAAGCAACCCCACATTTTTACTCATTCCATGTTGACGCACCTAGAATAGCATAATATATTTGTTTAAGATAAAGTAAAATTTTTGTATCAATGATCAAATGAATGTTTACTACATAATTTAAGAAATGTTTTATTATTTGAAATACAAATATTAGAATATAGACGAACTTTAATGATAATACTGAAAACAATTTTGAATTTTTAAATATGCTTATAAAATGTATTATATATATATATATATATATATATATATATATATATATATATATATAATTGAATTTCATTTAAAGCTCGACAATTGAGTAATTCATAGTAACAGTTATTTAAGAATTTTGTATAAAACAAATTTGATCAAGAATTGAATAGACAGTAAACAGGACAAGTTAATACCTTTATTATAACAATGATTTATTATAACTTTCACTATATTAATGTAAAATATTTATTAATGTGACATTTACATCTATTTATATTCACCTAATCAGTACTATGATGCTTCCTAGAACAACGGAACATAAAGAGGAGGCGTGTACAGAGTTAGGTTCCACTTACATTACTTTATTATTAATTTTTATTTCTTATGTTTAGCTCGGAATAAATCAAAATATGAAAGTCATTGAAAGAAGAACAGAATGTTTATTTTTATTACGAACTTTAATAATTACTGTAACAAATTCTCAGATGTTTTGACGTAACGTACAGCATTCATTGTATTGAGTAAAAACAGAACTGAACTTGTGAGAACGTTCTAAGAGTACACAAAATAACATTCAATTATAAGACATATTTAAACAACAATATTGGCTTCTTCAGTGATACATTAGCTATATAAACTATAACTAACACTGAGGATGGGTATATTGTTGTTGAAACACATTTAATAATTAAACATTAATTTGTGATCCATATATTACTTTTAGAAGATATATTGTGTATTTATTAGTGATTTTTATTTATGCATTGCCAAACTACCATGCTTTTGTAAGATATATTTTGCAGTACTTAACCACACTTTGGTATTGCTATAATAACTTATACTTATTTATAGGCTAAAAAAGATTTGTAGAAATATTACAGCTAAGTACTCACTAATGATTTCACATAATATAAATTAGTAGCATAATTTGATGAAACAAAGACTTATACAATCTACCAATAACATTACAAACTTTTATTCTATATTGTAAAATCGTCTATGAGTATCATAGAACAAAATTTTACAAGTAAAATAAATAATAATATCATGCAATTAGGCTCTAGCTAAACTCAACAATAATTGTTATAACTGTACCTTGTGAATAAATATATCAAGGTGTAACTTAGTAGACTACCCTAAATACATATTTGGGTAAATGTTTACTTTAAGGTGGCACCATATTATATTTTTTTATCGTCTACTACATACCTTATTCCATAAGAATAAATAATGTTTTCCTTGCGCCGATCACAATTTTTCACTAAAAAATCACAATTTTAAAACTATCAAATTGAGGAGTTTATAGGTTACACTTACTTGCAAAACATAATAGGAATAAAAATATCGTATGGTTTGACGCATGCGCCTTACACAATGACTAAGCTAGATCGCTATTTCAAGTCACGACAGGTTTGGCCAGGTATATATATAATAACCTGGCTAAACCTTTCGTACGTTTAATGAACTTAATAAGATCACTATTTTTCACTGAAAAATCACAATCTAAAAACTATCAAATTAAGGGGTTTATAGATTATACATACAGTAGAAACCCTCTTAACTGGTCTAGTCAGGACCGACACCCGGGCCGGTTGCCCGTTTGGCCGGTTAATCCGAGGTTCCCATGAAAAATCGGTTTTCGTTCAAAGAAAACTTATTTAATCAGGTAGCGCTAAGAATTATGCAATTAAGATGTTATTGCAACTCATTTTATTGTACATAAATGTATCCCATATATTATGTTATGTATATTATACATCAAACATGAAAAAATGAAACACTACAAAGCTTTTTTACAGATTCCCCTCTGTCAAGTCTTTAGACACATTTAACCGCATCTCAAACGAAACCAACACACGCTTCCGTTTTCGTAACTCGCTCATTTTTATTTACTGTATATACTGTACGTAGATCATAACCAGTCAAAGACAAGAAGAAAACTGAAAAGAAATGTTATATTTTCCATAATGTTTACTAAATTGATTCGTGAAAAAAAAGCAGCCCATCAAATGTTTTTGTCAGTGTATGTCTGCTATACCGACAGGTGCCAATGCCACGGTGTTTTTATGCCGCCGACAATGGGATACCGCTATCGACAGAGTCGTTTGACTCGCCGCGGTGTTTTTACGCCACCGACAATGGTATACCGCTATCGACAAAGTCGTTTGACTCACCGCCGCTTTGGTGTTTCAATTACAATTTATTTTCGGAAACTCTCATCCAACCAGTACACTACGATATAGGCCGGTTAACAGAGGTTCTACTGTAATGGCAAGACATAATAGGAATAAGA
The DNA here is from genome assembly GCA_963513935.1 of Aphrophora alni. NCBI lineage: Eukaryota > Metazoa > Arthropoda > Insecta > Hemiptera > Aphrophoridae > Aphrophora > Aphrophora alni. The sequence continues at coordinate 34,116,477 of OY740766.1, forward strand.
ATATCGTATGGTTTGATGCATGCACATTACACAAGGACTAAGCTAGATCTATATTAACCTGGCTAAACCTTTCGTATATTTACTGAAGTTAATAATTTGCTACTTTTTGTACCCCCGACAGGTTTGGCCAGGTATATATAAACCACCTGACCAAACCTTTTGTAAGTTTATTAAAGTTAATAATTGAAATTAGATCACGGATATTATAGATCGAAATCTCTTTAATAACATGAGACATAAAAGTAAACATTTGTCATTATATCTAACAAGTCTAACCTATAAATACGTTAGATTTGATAGTTTTTTATTGCGATTTTTCAGTGATAAATATTGATTGGCGCAAGGAAAACATTATTCTTATGAAGTAAGGTATATAGTACAGTAGATGATAAAAATAAAATCTGAAAAATATTGCACCACCTTAAAATTAACATTTACCCATATTTGTATCTTTTTTCTCAAATTTCTTTCTTTTGTTGAATAAAGATTTGTTATTATTGACATAGGTTAGGGTTTAAGAAGGCACTTACTTAACTTATTATAGACATAATGAGCTATTAAATAAATTTATATATAGTGAGTGTTTTAGGTTATATATACACATAGAAACTAAATCAACAATATCATTCCTGTAAAAGCTTTAAAATAATTAAAAATTAAAACCAAAAAATATTTCATATTCAGTAATATCTTCCACAAAATTATTAAAAGAGGTTATTCTTCCCCCAAGAACATACCATTGCAAATGCCATTTGAGTAACTTTCTGGAGGTCATTTTGAGCTCCTGTTGTAATCTTGTTGAACGTAAGAGATTCAGCTACCCTTCCTCCTAATGCCATGCACATTCTATCAAACAACTGAAACAAAATCAATAATGAATAAAAGACTAACATTCACAAGACAACTCCTCACGAAGATGATATTTTAATGACTAAGTGTGTTTCTTGTTATGGAACTTGGTCTCTTATATTAGAATTTATTCACAAATATTTTCCATATATTTAGGTAAACTGAAAGAAAAATATCACATTTATAAAAATTAACAGCCAAAAAATTTTAATACTTTGGTATACAATATATTATAACTATTTTTAATTATGCATTTTACACTTAATGGTAAATGAACACACACATGGGTTTACAAAGTAAACAATCCAATTAAATTTTATTATATCAAAATAAACTACAAGCAAAAGATCAAGAATTAGAAACAAAATATCAGTTAAAATATTAATGGAAATATAATCGTTTGATAAGAGCAAGAGTGGAAATTATATTGTCTTTTCTTTTTATATATACATAACAATCTCAGGGTAGGGTAACATGCCGACTTTATCCAGTCTTCTGATCGTATTCATCGAAATTCTCAACTAATATTAAATTAAATTTTGATTATGAGAAATATAAATTTGAAAATTTGTTTTGGAATTTAGAAAGTTCGAAATATTTTGGGGAGATCTCACCAATTTGTCGAATTTAGTCCTGGTATTCTTAGCACTTATATCTTCTCGTCAAACACAAAAAACTATACTTCCTTCCATTTTTCACAATTAAAATTCAAAATTTGTAGTAGTCGATGTACACGTCTATCGTCTTCAGTATTCAAAACTGGACTGTCTAAAGGACGCTTTCTTCTTGCTTAGCTTCTGTTCCAAAATTTTATAAGATGGCGTATGGGGGTTCACTTATCTTAACACACGGTATGAAATACGAATTCGTTGTCATAATTATATAGGTTTTTTATTTAATCCGAAAGATATGTAAAGATTTTTATATTATAATAATTGTTATTTTTATTTTGTACGATCTCGTAATATAATTATTTCTCTATATTCCTTATAACTAAAATCATTTATTTCTAACATTTTTACATTAAATACTTTAAAATACGTTTGAAAAATGGACATCTTTTGGCCTAGCCAATGAGATCGCGTTATCTTCTGTGACGTCATTCGCTCCGCCTCAGTTGTCAGACGTATGAATGGTAGGCGTAGCCTTTCGTCTTCCCGGTCGCTATATCAGGATGTTATATTTCGTTATGTTTGTAAATATTATTTGATTTTTATAATTTTGTAAAATTATGAAATGTTGCAGGTAATAATTGTAATTTCATATTAATGAAATTATAAGTTAAAAATTGCTTCCAATCTCCCTGAGCCTCATATTTGTTTAAATTATAACAATACACTAGAACAGGAAAATTATGAAACCCATGAGTGTTCATTTTATAAGTGGAATATATGAAAATGTAAACTAATTTGCTCCAACTATGGCAATAGAGAAGGTAGAAGCAATGCTTGTCACAGACAGAAAAAAATGTGTAAATCCTATGCTTTTTTAATCCTAAGCAACCCACATATTAAGAAGTGGAACTGGAACAAAAACTAAGTTTTAATTAATAAATTCGCAGAAAAGGTGGTTCTCAATGGAACCAGCCAAGCTAGATTAATAATATCTAAATTCAATAGGCCTAAGGAATGTAAACAAAAATTATTAAATGTAGTCCATTCAAAAATGATAATACAGCTTCATATATGCAAAAACGGAAAAAACAACTGCTTTAAGGCAATTAGCTCAGTGCAACAATGAGTAGGTTTGTTTGAACATATTGTGTTGGTGAAAATATTATTGTTCGCTCATCAGATAGGTGGTAGTGTTGACCATTAGGTTTATATTGAGACTTAGCTGTAAATGATCAGTTAACAGTCTAAATCTCTTTATATGATAGTACAGTCGAACTAGCACACGTCCAAATATAGTATACCTGTTCATTAATTAAGTATTAGAACACCCCACAAATAATATGTTTCAGATGATTATAACACAAGGATAAACACAATGCCTTCAACTGGACTCTTACCTGGATAATCGTGATAGTTTATTAGTTTGAACTGAGATGAAATGATAGAAAAATACCTACATCTTAAGATCACTCATACAGCAAGCAATAGTAAATATGTGCTAAAGGAAGGAAGAGGGATATTGTTCCAAAAATTGCAAAAAAGATGGAATAATGAGCAATTCAGAAGAATGAACCCACTGTCTGATTCCTTTAGATCACAGATCTTTCAAGGTATATATGTGCAGATTTAAATTCTCAAATTGTAAATAAATGTAAGACTCACCGTCCACAATATTCTGTTTGGTAGTTTTAAAATTTTTTTTTATATACCACGGCCGTTTCGGCTATTCAGCCATTATCAAGTTTATTATTGGAGAAGCTCCTCCGTTGTCATGGAACACTCAAAAAACAACATAGTTACACATTAACAAAAACACAAACACTGTTTTGAAACGAATATTTATTAAATTTAATTAAATTGTGACTCATGAGATTAACATTAAAATCTCAAACTCTTCATCAAGAGATTATTATAGATTTACAATCGTAAACATTGAACACATGTTATTTGTTGGAGTGTAGAATAGGTGTAATCTTATATAAGCATACATTACAACCTTATCTCTTGAGGAAATTGCCCCTTTTTTCCAACAAAATAACTTTATTACCGTATTACATTTATTTATATTTCAGAAGCAAACTTTCACAAAACTAAGTAGGTATTTTAATACAATAAAAAATTACCTCTTCTTTGGTGTAGAGTTTTTGATCGGTAGGTGTGTACTGAGCAAAGCCAAGAGCAAGATTTGTACGAGGCACAATCGTAACTTTCAGAAGGGCATCTGTGTGAGGAAGCAACCACCCTACTAAAGCATGTCCGGATTCATGGTACGCTACTACATTCTTTTCTTGAGGTGACATGGCATGGCTTCTTTTCTCCGTTCCTCCAACAACTCTTTCAACAGCATATTCCAAATCAAACCCTCTGACAACTTTTTGTTTGGACCTGGCTGCATGAAGGGCTGCTTCATTGCAGACATTAGCAATATCAGCACCTAAACACAGTAAACATTTATTAATTATGCTATACACTATAAAGAAATTTTTATTGCAATACCACTTTTTGGCTTACTCACTCGCTCTAATGTCTTAACATTACTCCGGTTGTAGACAGTTACACACCTATATGTTTGAAAATATAAACTTATATAAGTTTGTAGACAGATTTTCAAATTATAAATTAATGAAAATTTGGAATAAATTAAGATAAAAGAATGTTTTATAAAAATAAATCTATAATTTTTTTAAAAATATTACAAACATTATAACATTTTTGTAAACGTTTGTTTATTTTAGAGCTTTTATAAAGGGAGTCTTTACTTTTTTATATGCTTAACAAATTATACAAAGAATTCACTTATAGGTCATAATATAATAAAATGCCTTAGTGTCAATAATATAACAATATAAAACTAACAGAAAAAGTATTTGTAATGATAACAACACAAGCAGTCAAAAAATTTACAAAATTAGTCCAGAAATACTGCATATAGCATTAGTGGTAAAAAATAATACCAGATAAGTAGGGGCTGCATTTGATTTCAAACAACTCAAAACATCAATCAACCCAACAAAGCCAGAACATTATACAGTTTACCAAGCAATATAAGAACTCCCAGTAAGTTGAATCTAATAATTTATAGTAGACACTCATAATTCAAATCACGAAAATCCGGACCGGACGGTAAAATTTTTTAATAACAATTTGCCGCTTTAGCGCCTTCAATTTTCATGTGATCTTCCACATTGCATGAATGACATATTTTGTAATGATTCACGAGCAGTGGAAGTTTCTACGCGGCTGAGGTAATTGACACGCCCTATCCTGTGTTTTACTTAATTGCAGTCCAGTCCTGTATTATGTACATTACAGTAACTGTACCATTAGTTAATGTGTCAGAGTGTAACAAGTGTCGTTGGGTATCGGCATGGGCCGGTAGCGATTGCATGTGCAGCTTATCACCGCTCGTATCGGCCCTGTGGCCAACTTATCTCCGACTCTGAGAAATCCGGATTATTCGGAATCCGGACCGGCGTACTAAGAAACTCTTCCAAAGAGTTTTTTGTCAGCTTCATTTATGTAGTCTGCTTTGTTCATGACCACTGTGGTTGATCCTCTGTCTACTGGTGGGATCATTATGTTTTCGTTAGCTTTCAGGAAATGTATTGCTGCTTTTTCAGATTTGGTAAGGTTAGGTTTAGTTTTTAGGCTATTTAAAAATGACAGTTCTGTTAAACTTTGAATTATAAAATTGATATATAGTTCTATTGGATGATTAGGAGCTAGTGGTGGGGAATCCCATTTAGATGGGGGTTTAAATTCCAGGAGGCAGGTGTAATCCTTAAAATTTTAACTTTAACTTGGATACTAAAGAAATGGTTGTTTTAAGATTTGAAATATGAAAATAAACTAGGAGATTCATAATTGGTCTATAGAGAAGACTACGTGAGTCAAATGAATAACTGAAAATAAATATTAAAACAAGGGTAATAAAAAATTTAATATAGATTTCCAAAATATTAATTTGAGGTATAAAATGTTAGTTGTAAGTTGTAATAAATGTTTAAGTGATATGGATGGTTTAAGTAGTGTCCATGGTGCAAAGTATTTGAACAGTTTTTTGCTGACTTTGTAGATCTGAAAAGGACGCTTAATTGTGAGATCTAGAGAAGCTAACAGTCTTAGGGAAACATTTAAGATGGTAGGATGTGTTTTTTGAACAGTCTTAGGGAAGTGTTTGAGTTGGTAGGATGTGTTTTTAAAACAGTCTTAAGGTGGCATCTGACTGAGTCAGACGTATTATTTTCGTTAAAAGATATTTATGGACAATGTAGTGTAAATGTTTTTTAAAACAGTCTCAAAGGAACGTCAGGGATAAAGTGAATAGAAGGGACAGCTTGATATTAATTGACTGTAGAGTGTGTAAGAAAGTGATGGACATTTTGAATAGGACTGTGAATTTGAAAGGACAACTTGAGATCATTAGCGAGCTAATTACGTCTGCAATGAACCTGCACTTCAAGAACGAGGGCTGCTCACCACAAAGGACATTCACCATGGAGATGGCTACCATGTGGTAACAAAAAATGATAGACAATCTCATATAAATTTTTGTATAAAAAGGACCAATGGTAAAAAATATGTTAAAATTTGTTTGAATAAATAGTTGTAATGTAAGAAGTAATTTTAAAAGATTTAATCTAACTTCTAAATAAAAAATAATATAAATTTTTAATATATGAGAATAAAGAAGCTCATAACAAATATAATCAGTAAAAGTTGCAACTAATTAAAGTAGAATCATTAAAAAAAATTTTGGTCTCTTCAAGACAGGATAATTTTAAATTTACGATATAAATAATTTCAGATAATATACTAAAGAATGTACCATGAATATATATGTGTATGAATAACTATAATAAATTACCATGTTTAGTTTCAGCGAAAAAAATAAGGATTTTTATTTACCAGACCACCACTGTTAGTACACTTTTAAAAGAAAAACACGACCCTGAGATTATTTTAATTCAAGGTAAAATTATATATTTTCAAAATTGATGAGTTAATTCCATCTGGCGCCCTTAGCTGAGTAAATTTTTTAAATAAATTCCTAATGCCAAACAGTGTCAATTTTAAGATTAATCAGATCATTATTTTTAAACCCCGTCTCTTTTTTAATATTGACAATTGTTGCATCAACGTGTGGCAATTATGTTACAAAAGTAGTTTACCACAAACCGCTTTCATTTAATATTTACACGGGTATCTGGATATGTTTTTTTAGTAAAGGCGGTGATGTAGATAAGGTCATCAAACATCTACCATAAAAAATGTTATCTACGAACTACAGTGCATATTTTGCCCAGCTCAACATATATTGTCCTAACCACAGATAACCTAAGGATGAATGGGAACAGAGAATATGTAAAATTCATGGATATAGAGAATATGGATATATAGCACTACACAAATGTCAGACAGACATCATTACAAAAACCACTGTTTTAAAAATCAGGATCTTAAAATGGACATTTCTCCAAAAAACTCAATATTGATTTTTTGACCAATCATGTAACTTTCTTTATACCATATGTGAAGAAGGAAAATGTTAACCAATTGAATGCAAAACTGCCAAATTTAATTGCTACTAACAAGCTATGGAAAACGTACATTTCTATGAGTTAAAAAAATAATAAATTGTGATATGAAAAGAATATACAACTGAACAAATTTGTGTTTTGTGTAAACAAACACTGAAAATACATTTACAAATTCTACACAGATACGTTAAATATTTTTAATTACAGTAGAGTATTTCTTTCTTAAATCTCATGAGGAAATAACTTATAATCCACAGTTTTGTCTATGTGAGTTGTCCAGAAAGTAACTCACGCTTTCAAATTTTAAAAACCTAAGTGAAAGTAATTTTTTTAATTATATATCTTTTAAACCTACATTTCTACATAGCCTCCATTGAAATTAATCTTACTGTTGAACAAGTTTACAAATTCCAATGTCATAAAAACTTGCCGCCTGTGACTTCAACCATTCATTCACGCCAGTCTGAAGTTCTGCATCATCATCAAAGCGCTGTGTCGCTAGCCGGATCTTTTTATGCGGAAACAAATGGAAGTCAATGGTTGGAAGATCGGAGTTGTATGAAGGATGTTTTAAAAAAATTCAATTAAACCCTTTAAGAGTTCTTAAACGGACCAAGGGTGGGCGGGGATTTCTTGAAACAGCAGGATTTTTGCACTGAGTTTCCCTTGGCATTTATTTTGTATTGTTCTATGCAACTTTATTAATGTTTCACAATATTTTTCCAAGTTTATTGTTGAACCACATTCCATAAAGTCGACTAGCACTACACCTTCCCTAGCACAAAAAACAGTAGCCATGAGTTTTATAGTTAAAAAAAGTATGTAAGGGCTTTCTTGGTGACCTGGTGTGGTCCCCACTGCATGGACTGTCTTTTAGTTAACAAGTCACGTGCTTAACTCACATCTCGTCCACAGTTAATATGCGATCAAGAAAGGAATCGCTGCCTTTATAGTAGGTTTGAAGGAAGTTTAGCGCTGCTGCCATCAGTTGAGTTTTGTGGTCCTCTTTTGTGGACAAAATTTTAGAAACCCATCTGGCACAAAATTTATGGTAATCTAATTTCTGGGTTATAATTTCGTGGAATAGGCTCTGTGAAATTTGAGGAAACACAAACGATAGATCTGCTATTGTGAAATGGCGATTTTCACAAATCTTTTCATTGATTTTCCCAACCAGTTCATCTGTCACAATGCTTGGTCTCTTCATCATGAATGTTCGTGTGGCCATTTTAAAGATTAATACACTAACGCCTCACTCCACTTTCAGTCATCACATCTACCATAAACTTTATACAGTTCCCGATAAATTTCAATAGGTTTATTGTTTTTCGCTAACAAAAATTTTATAACTGACTGTACATCACAACAGCAGGGTTTTTGATTGCACCACACATTAAAAAAAAAAAAAAAAATTACAAACAAAGCAGAAGCAAAATGAACCTCAAACTGCCACAGGTGGATGTGTACTGAGTTGAAGGAAGCTCTCATAACAAAATGGAGAAGCTTGCAGCTCTATTAACTATACCACGCTATAACGTGAATTACTTTCTGGATAGCCATTGTATAAGCAGATTTGAGCTGTAAAATTCTATCGTTCAATAACTTATGGACAGTTTTCTAAACATTATAAGTAAAAGTCCTATGTCTATGTTGTGTTACTACATTTATAATATAATAATTATGGATATCTGAACATTTCTTAATTCACAATATATTATTTACAAGTTATAGTGTTGCATTTTGAAATGGTGTCTTATGACATTCAGGAACATATACCTAATAAATATTAAATTACAGAAATATTTACCACTAAAGCCAGGTGTAAGATAAGCCATCCTGCGTGAGTAGGTGCTTGGTTCATTCTCTAGTAAGATTGGTTTTAGGTGAGTTTCAAATATCTGCTTGCGTTCTTCCAGTGTAGGCAAGTCTATAAGAATATGTCTATCAAATCTTCCTGGCCTTAGTAATGCCTGTAGATTGATATTGAATATTGGAAAATATATTAACAAACAGCATATAATATTAGATGAAAACTGTATTTTTCTATATATCTAGTTTATAACTATTTGATGTACTGGTAATTTGTAAAAATTATAATACATTCTCCATATAACAAAATAAACATAGCTTCGTACATAAACAGATTTAAAATTACAACTAATGAAAAGTATAACAATTTGTGCTTCATGTTTTACAAATTCAGCTTACCTTGTCCAATACATCAGCTCTATTGGTTGAGGCCAACATGATTACACCTTCTTTAGAAGCCATACCATCCATTTCCACAAGCAACTGATTTAAAGTTTGTTCCCCTTCTCCTGAAGCGCCGTCTACAGGACCAGATCCTGAACTTCGTTTGCGACCAATCGCATCAATTTCATCTATGTATATAATACAAGGTGACCGCTTCCGGCCTTCTTTGAATAAGTCCCTAAAACAATGGTTTAAATTAGTTTATATTTGATCCAGTAATATAAAACCTAAGCATAGGTTTTAATTCTTGTTGTGGGGTATCTAATTTAAATTACTTAGAACCCTAGGGTTAGTACACCTGAGAATTATAATTTTATAAACAGAGAGTATCTTTGTAAAAATATGTCTTCAGGAAAACTTTAATCCAGAGTAATAACAATTCTATTTTAAATTAAAATAATTTACATTCACAATAGTCAATAATGACAACAGTCATTCCGGCTATTCAGCCGTTATCAAATAATGCTGGGATTTGTATGTTGTTATAAATTAAAAACTAAAATTTGTTTTCCTTCTTTAAAGGAAAAAACCACTCAGTCAACATCGCCTAATAAAAAAAGGAAGAATACAACATAAAATAAAGACCCCTAACCCTCAAAAACTACATAATAATGAACATAGATAAGAACTCCTCCCACCCAACATCAATATAAATGGACAACAGCGATATTACACATCGAGACAGTGGGTCTACTAAATGTATAACAAAAAATGTATACAACTTTTAAATATTTTGTGTCATTTTTATGTAAAATGTGTATATGTGTTTTTAGTTATTAATTTATGACAACGGACAAATCACAGCATCATTTGATAATGGCTGAATAGCCAAAACACCCGTAGTGAGAAAAAACACTATTGACTATTGTGACAGTAAATGCTTTTAATTATATCAACAGTCAAGTTAGCAATAACAAAAATGTACAAATTCCATTTGGTCTTTTATAAATTCAAAAGACAATTAAATACTTTAAATACTTCTTCTATTGACATTTACAAAAACTAAATTAAAACAATACGACCATTCATCTCCCTGAACTGACAGGACAAAGCATAGGAGTAATGTGAATCTTTATTTTACATCATATGCTTCATTTCATAAGTTTTTAGATTATTCAGGTGATCCCTAGAACAGATATTGTGAAACCATTCTATATAATGAACAAATATTAACAACTTAACAAAAGTAAATTAAAATAACATAAAGAAATCTCATTTATATATTTAAAAAACTACTTGCTCTGTTGAAAACATACACTGGAACAGTCATTCTTATTTACTTGTTGTAATTTGATTATTAACATTCAGATTTTACCACATATACTATTTTGGATATATTTTAACGTATAATCCCCCGCCCCCTTCTTTCTTTTTCATGATACATAAAAACATTTAGATTTGAGTAAGAACAAAATATGACAACAATTACTCTACACCATACAAATTGTTATAAGAATGAATTAACTAACAATACATACCTAACTCTTGCAGCTCCTAGACCTCCAATCATTTCTATAAATTCGGAACCATTCATAGAAAGGAATGGAACATTAGACTCTGTAGCAACAGCCTTGGCGAGCAATGTTTTACCACAACCTGGAGGGCCTAGCAACAACGCACCTTTAGGTACCTGTATAAAAAACAACAGTTGACTGAACATGCCCTCTTCATTAGCACCAAATACATTTTAATCATATAGGCACTATGGACATACTCATTATAGTGATCATATTTTGCTACATTTTTTGTCATCGCCAATCTGGCTATTAATAATAATAAAATTTAAATGATTTATCATCACAATAGTTAATAGTGTTTTTTCTCTTCACATTGGCTATTCAGCCATTATCAAATTATGCTGGAGTTTGTCCGTTGTATTAAATTATAAATTTACATACATCCTTAGTGCTATAACCCTCATTCCCTCAGGGGCTCACATATAATGAGTATAGATGTAACAATCCCAAGGATCATGTTTGGATCTACACCTTTTTTTATATATAATCTTGGAATGGATCTCTCTCTCTCTCTCTTTTATATCAGGTCTCTCTTTACTAACTCTTGTTCTCTTTTGACTCTGACTCTGTTATTTACAAATTTTCTCCAGCCTGGGCTGCTGCATAAAATTCAGTTATGGTTGCCTAAAATGGACTTAAACATCAGCCGCACTTCACCTGCCCATCACAGTCTTGGTCAACCAATTCTTCTTTTCAACTACTGCCAATCATCAGACATTTTCTTGGAAATCTTATCGTTTGACTCATCCTAGGCAAAGTGTATCTATTTTGATAGTATGGGCCAAATCTGTATCTCTGTAAAGATGCATTAGTTTAACACTGGTCAGCTGCCTCCTGGATTCACCAAACATTCTTCCGAGGATTCTCCTCTCAAATGTCAACAGAGCCACTTCATCATACTTCAGTATAGTCTAACACTCTGAGCCATATGAGAAGAAGATTCTTAACAGAGTCTTATACAAATAAATATTTATCATGCGGAAGAGATATCTGCTCTTTAGATGTCTTTGCAGTCAAGAGTAGCTTCTGTTTGCTGCCCTTCACTTAATTTCCGAATATATTTCATTATTAACCTGTGTACTAAGGTAATAAACTCATACTTATAGCTGAATGATAAGTACCCATTATAGGCTGTATCCAAAATTAAGAAAATATAATTCGGTTTACAAATTCTTAATGTTGAATAAGGAAACGATTATTTTGAATGTAACAAACATTATAAAAATACTTACTTTGGCACCAAGATTCTTATAACGTTCAGGGCTTTTAAGGTAATCAACAAACTCCATAACCTCTTGCTTTGCTTCTGTCAAACCAGCCACATCTGAGAAATGTACACCCTTGCCCTGTCCTGCTACTGGGTCCACCAAAGTAAATTTAGCTCGGGTTAGTTGAGACTGTAATATAAAATATACACTAAAATTATCTACTTTTTGGTTTATTTATTACCTGTTAGATATTATTACAGTTTTTTATTAGATTACTTAATAACAGTTAATAAATAGTTTTATTTTTAACTTTTTTTAATCCCTGGTAAACAAACTACTACAAAAATGCAAGGAATTTGTTAGTCAAATTCGCCAATGAAGAAAAAAAATGTGAATTGATTTACTATCAAATTAATGTAGGTTATTTACATTCAACACAGTACTTATACATTGGGTGGGGCAATGGGAACACAACAATTAAAAAATAATATTCCTTGAACACACTGACATTCTTGAAGCCGTATGGAAAAGCTGTCAATTACTCGCCAAACCGCACACTTGTTGTTTTCTCATTGCCTCACTCTGAATAAACAATAAATACATAAGTACTATATATTTTTCCATGTGTTTAATCTATTTACTTATATCTGTGCTTTCATCAACCGTTACTATTCTAGTAATTGTAAAAGCATTTCCGTAATTATAATTGAAAACCATGTTTTCCAAACAAGAAAATGTACATATTTTCCAGTCTTTGTGAGGAATTATCTTATCATTGTTACTGTTCATGCTTTCCTACGTATAAACATTTATTATTTACAGTTTATTACTGAAATACTGTTCTTTAATCATTAGTGACACAGGCCACTGGCCACTGTGTACACCATATTATTCAAATTATGTGGATAATATATGTTTTTAGAAATAGCTGTTTAAAAATGTTACAATTACAACCACAAGTTGGGACCATTTGAATATACACTACTAACTTCAAGATTTGATGGTTCATTCATTTGCATATACAATATATATATATTTAATATTTATATACACCCATTCATGTGATATCTATTGAATAAGTTGTAAAATTTTGATTAAATTTGGTATGCGCTTTCTTTGTTTTATTTGAAAATCTGAATTTTGTTGGTCAGAAAAATAGGAAGATCTGATATTAAATTTGAAGTGTTAACAAAAAAATTAAAGCCAATTTAAATAAAAAATGTATTAGGAACTTCAAAATTTTTGCTGAAGATTTGAATAAAAAATACCAAGTGTCAAAAAGTCCCGGAACAGTTTAGTAATTTTTAAACTTTAAAAAGTAGAAAGCTCAAATTTGTTTGGTGTAAAAACAAAAAATATTGACATTATGAGTTAAATTAAATCCCACAACAAAATGGAGTTTTTGGGGCGCAACTTAAAATTTTTTAATGAAAACCCCCATCGAGTAAGACCTAGATGGGTCCTTAAAAGTGTTATATAACTGTGCAAACTATAGATCACTATTTTACTCTAAATCAAAATGGCAACCAGTTAGATAATAAAATTTGGTATTATACTTTAAAATTTTAGCTCTGAAAAATACATTTTTAGGGTAATACAACTTCCTGGTTACACTTAAATAAAATAAGAGTAAAGTTTTTACTATTATAATTTTGTATCATTATTTTCCTTAGAGTAGGTTCTGAAGTATATTGGATTTTTTAAATATTTGACAAGCCGCCATTTTGGATTGTATTAAGATACCAAACTCAATTTTGTGGAGAAATTTTCAATTAAATAAGACTTCCAAAATGCATTTCTTCGATGAGGCTTTACAATTTAAATTGTTGAGTTGCCTACCTGTAAACAGCATTATGGAGTGGGATTGAATTTAACTTACAATGTAAATATCTAGCGTACAAAAGTACAATAGATCTACAAAGCGTTCAAACAACAACCTAGTAATATACTAAATGAACAACTCTCGTTCTCATCCAATATTCTATTCGACAGCGCTATCAAGATGCAACAACAGGAACCGTTTATTCAAAGTCAGATAACGAAATAAGGTTAAATATCCAGTCGCGATCGATTCGCCAGGGAATACATACCAACCGATATATATTTATTTTCATTTTGTGATCGTATGAACATTAAATGTGCGTAATAGTGTCATGTCATGTTTTGTGTTATTATGTATGTACTGTGTATATTCTATTGACAAGCTCCATATGGAACGATTAAATATAAACTAAATACTTTATACGATCTGAAGATGGACTCACGAAGCCCGAAACTGCAGTAATCTGTAAATCAACGGAAGGATTAGTTGACGTACTGATAAGGTAATTCATTTACTTATTCATATATAAATATTTTGAAGCAAAGTTTTTTTTTGTTTTTTTCTGTAAATTACTGTGCTTATTTGTACAATTTGGTGGATGCCAGCTTGGTATTTACTCAACCCTGTAATGAAAACTAACCCTTAAACAAGTTTACTGAATCGTACAATTGTACATACTACTTAAAATGTTTGTATATTTTCAAGGGTGGATTTTGTTAGCCAGATATCTTTCCTCGTGCCATTACTCAGATAGTATGAATAGTCTTTGTGGAAAAACTTAAAAAATATCCATTGTTAAAACAAAGTTATAATATTATACATCCTCATTCAACCTTTTTAACAGATAAATAACTCTTACGAAAGTATCCATAGAGAGTGGAGTTTTCATTGAGCGTGCACGTGAGAATAGAGATAGTAGAATGCCGGCAACAATAAGTGAGACTAAAAGTTTACCAGCAGTGTCCGACCCTCGTTCGTAAATAACAGGAACACCACCTCCAGGACCAACTCCTATTCGAGCTTCTGCTTCCCGCAGCTTTTCTTCAAACTTGTTTGTGTCCACGATGTTCATGTGAAATGTCCTATGTTCCACCTGAAATTTTCCATCAAGTTTATTTAGTTTCAGCAAATAATGTACATTTTAAAGTTCATCAGTGATATTAATCGTTTCACAAAAAACATGCTTTTATTTGTATATTTATTCTATTTCAACCTATTTATTCTACACTTTTACTTTCGAAAAGAATAAATGCCTTATCGGTGTACTGTGATTTCAAAAATGTCATGTAAAGCAAACCACTTACAAGTTTAAAATAAAACTGTTTATCTAAAAATCATTTAAAACAAAACAAAATTAAACTTTAAGTATAATATATATAAAATCACAAGCTTTGATCTGTTTCCCTACACTTTTTAGAAAGAATATCTGAGTTGTTACTTTAGTAGTTGATGTTAATTGTTTTGAAAACTACTATTTTACACTGTAAGTAATAAATCTTAATTATCTATTCTTGTCAGAAGAAACGGATTCCTTGTTAATGGTTAAGACAAAGAGTAGAAAATAGACAGAACACTTTAGTTTTGGTTTAATTACAATAGAGCCGCGGTTATCCAAGCCCCGACTAACCAAGTTCTGGGTTAACCGAGATAGTAAAAAAAAAAGTTTGGAAGTGCAGTTTATGGTAGATGCGTTAAAGTAACTGTGCAAAGTGAAATCCGCATATAGCGGCAAATCGATCATAATACTGTACTGCGTAATACAATACTATACTGTACAGTACTTATATTAGTCACATACGATTTCATCAAAAAGGGTTCTGGTAAATAAAACGTACAGTTTTTAATCATAATTAAATACTGTACAATATAGTAATTTCAATGCTTTGCTAATCATCAATACAATTTTGTTAATGCTTTTTTACGACATTTAGAATAAGACGAAATACAATATGTACATTAAATGTCACATTGTTTAATAAACCTCAAACTCGTTGTGTTACAAAAATGTGTAGTGTAAATCAGTTAAAACTTGTAGTGTAAAAATAAGAATGCCGCAAAAAGTGAAGGTTTCAAAGTGATAGAAAAGGGAATCAAGTATCTAGAGCAACAGTCCGAGACAACTTCAACAGACCTTCTACTGCGACAACGATTGCGTGAAACTGTGGCAAAGAAGCGAGAGAGTTCCGTTAAACAGAAAACACTTTTAGACTTCTTCAAGAAATCAATTTTTAACTGGAACATGTAATGTAGCCTATGTACAGTATGTCTTTTTAACATATTGTATTTGTATTTTATTTTTATTTGTACATTAGTTTTTCATTTGATAATACAGTAGATTCCTTTTTTCACATCTTTGACCACATTTCCCTCTCAATTTTTGACAGAATCCTTGTTATCCAAGTTTAAGCTTTTCCCAGGTACCCTCAGTCTACATTACTTCGGATAATCGAGGCTCTACTGTACATACTTTTTATTAAACAAAATAAATACAGCATTATAATAAATATATAGTTTAAAAAGTCACACAATATTAAACATAATTAAGTTACTTTTAAAATATTTTATATTTAAAGATTTAACTAATTCTAATGATAGTAGTAAAAGCTGATATAAATAAACTGCTATTATCGACCATGCAAACAACAAATGCATATACTATTTCATATAATCAATATAAAATAAAAGATGAATATATATTTTTACAAATAATGAAATATAACTGAATTTATAAATTACTTGTGATGCAATTAAAACGCTGACGTGAAAAAAATTTTTTTGGTAAAGGATAGAAATATAATATATACTTGCTCTCTTGTTCACCTTGAGAATTTGCAGATTGCCAAGTTGAAATTTTTTATTCTTGTTTAAAGGTAAAATGTTTCACGATCATCATGGTCTTTTAAAAAAATTAATTAAAGGCCATGAAACCTCTAGTTCTTGAATACTTTACTACTGTCAGAGTCTGAAGAGAATAAGAGTTGGTCAAGAGAAGCATGATACAAAAATGAAAGATAGCGTAACACAAGACTAAATGAAAAAATGTGTATAAGTATGCTAGAGTACTTTGGGATTTTAAACACACTTACTATAAGACAGCCACTGAGGGGCAGATTGCACAAAAAAAGAATGTCCTATCAAAAGTTCATGTCAGCAAAATTTTATACATATGTAATAACATGATATAAGTGAAGTGAATTATCAAAAAAACAGATCCCATTTTGAAATTTTTGAAACCTAGAGTAATCTAGAGTAACCTAGAGTGCTATTTTGACTAAAGTTCAACTATAATAGGTATATTGTCGATTTTGAGATTATGTTTATAGCAATTTTGTTTTGCTTAGTCTTAACTCTTTTTTTTTATTTCCACACATTTATGCATCATTGGTTGCAGATAGTAAAGTTAAATAAAATTAACCGTTATAGGATGTAAAAAGACTTTTACTAAGTATTATTTTAGAGAAACTGGAGCAAGGCAACATCAAAATATATGATAACAATTACAATTTCTTATGACAATTTAAATACAAAGTGAGACAAAAGTGCTACCAAAGTATGGATAGGACTCCAGATATTTCAGTCTCGGGTGTTAGTGTTTAATGAGGGTAATTAAATAAATAGCATTTCTAAATTAATCATTCTAAAAACACATACAATTATTACAAACATAAATAAAAAATTTTCTAAATATATAATTATCTACAGTAAGAAACATATTTAATATAAAAGTCAGATCAGACAGTCGAACTGGTATTAAAACAGTGAGGTCACACAAATATTCATAAGGAAATATTCAGACCTTGGTAAAACTCTCAATCCTCAACCAGATGGAGGTGCAGTGGATGTCTGGTCGTAGAGAATAATGATAAGGGTGATCAATGGCAAGGGAAGGCCCTCAGACTCTACTCATTAGTCCAAAACCTGCTTATGGCATAAACAAATCTGTAGCATGAACTATCTCAAAAAGATGGATAAAGACAGAGACGATTAACAGATGGAGACAAACTTTAAAATGTGGGTAAACTTTACAGGTTTGGTTCCACACCCCAACCAAAAATTCTCTAGATAAATAGTCTTACTGAGTCAAATCTTGACCTTTGTCATTGGACACGAGCACTAAAGAACATTTAAGCCTTTGATGATTTCGAATGCAGGCTTTGTGGAAAATACAGGAAACCTGTAGAACACTTACTCATGAAATGAGAAGTACTGGAGCAATAGAGACTACTGATTTTGAGCCTGTATCTTTTTCTAGGAAATGCAAATGATTTAGCGAAGCAACTTCTAGGCTTTACGAAGGATAGAGTTAAACTGCCTGGATTAAAACACGGAAGTCTACAAAACGCCTTTTGACAAGATGCTTAGGGGGTAAAACCTAAACAATAATAATAAAAAAATTAATATATTTTATTCTTATACTTTATGATTTGATGAAAAATTGGGACAATAAATATTAATACACAATAGTTCCTAGACAAATTAATTAGTTTGAACAATTTAAATTTAAAATATATATATTTACTTACTCTTCTACCTTTGACAACAGCTCCTTCATGTAGAACGATGGTTACAATATCCAAGTCGGGTCGAACAATTATTTCTGCCACCTCGCCTTTAGCCAACATTTGGTGTACAAACTCATTCCATGAGACAAAGCGTACAACCTAAATATTTACATTAATAAATAGTTTAAAAAATAACAGATACAACAAAATCATCAAATTACCAAGGCTTTCTTATAGAAATTAGCAATAAATACTTAAATAAATAATAATAGCAATAAATTAATTATAATTTAAATATTTAAAATTGAGCGTATAAAATATGAAGTTCTCCAATAATAATAAATATAAGTACCTCATACTCATTTCCTTGAATGACATTAGTTAAGAATTTAGTGTGAGGACTAGTAAGATAGCGATAAATATATAATATTATAACAACCTAAGCAATATTACATTTAAATGAGAACAGTTATTGAGCAATTTAATACAATTTTGTTACGTTAATAATGAATATGAGTACAACTCATCAAATGAAAGTCAATGTCAAACTGTAACGTGTGTAATTGAAGAACATGACTTAATCATTGAAACATTGTCCTGTTCAAAATAAAGTGTTTGTTGTGGAAATGTGTGTTTTCCTTAATTCGGTGATTGAATGTTCTACAAATATAACTCATTCTAAGTGGTAACTCATTCAAACAATTCTAAACATCTAAAAAAATATGGAAAATTGACCATTTTACTATCTAATTAAGTGTATGCCGGCCACCATCTTTAATCTTAAGTAATTGATGTCATTCAGAATGACACTATTTTGTTATACTACTAAGATCAATTTTTGTACATGTGTACTGTATTGAGTATTTTCAAATTGGTATCAATGTTTTCAGTTTAAGTACCGTGCCTAGTATTGGAGGTTTTTATACATATGATATCATATTTAACCTTACCTAACTTGTCCTAAATATAAAAGATTTAATAGCTCTATAATTAATTCTTGTGATTTCTTAATAAAGAAACCAAAATTTCTTTAATAAGGATCAACATTTTACTGATCAAATAATAGTTTAATGTATTAAATATTAAAAGCAATTACTTATACAATGAATAAATATTTTATGTCATTTTATAAATTTTAATAATGGAAACTTTCAATATTTAAACAAATACTAACGAACAAGCCAACTTCATACTTTGCACAAGCATACTGATAACTCTGATCACATTTGTTATAATCTATTGAGAATTTACTGAAAATGAAACTCCATGATAAAGATGGCAGTAGAGAAAATTTACATGAATTATTATTAATTTCATTAATCTGAAGTTAATGTAAAAGTAGTAGTCACATAAATGTTTTTATAAATTCATGATTATTTTGTTATAATGAAGGGTTATTATTTTCCTTCTCATCCAGTGTAGAAAGTAGATACATAAGATTAATAATGACAGCCGAGATATGTATGAAATACTTGGTAAATGTTCATTTTAATTTTTACTTTTAAATCTTTAGAATTTATTTTAATTTTTTCTGTCAAAAATATTGTCTTTAGACATTGTAAATTTTAAAATAAATATTTCAACAAAATACTGTAGCATATGTTACTAGAATTATACACTTCACTGATACAGCAAAGAGTTACTAATTACTATTTTTAATCATTTTAAGGATAAAAATAGCCATTTGGTGGTTGTCACATACATAGAAACAAGAGCAATGTAATATCAAATTCATCACAAAACAGACGATAACAAGTAGAATTTATTATATTGTATAGTAATATCAATACTTTTTATATTGTATAGAAAATGTACTATACTAATTTCTGCATCATACTAATTAGGTATACAATTAGATATAATTTCAACTTAAGTGTAAAAGTTTAGGATAGCTCAAATACGGCAATAAAAGAAACTGTTTTTTTAGCATGGCCAAAACAATATTTAATACTGGTAACAAGTTTTATTATTTTAAATTTATTGATTTAACTATAATGACTATCTATTTACAGACTATCTATTGTCTGTCTATGGCAAAAATTTTAGCCACCATCTTCCAATTCACCATTGTTGTTCAAAGATGAAAAACATCTGTCAACATCGTCTTATTTAATAAAAGAAGATAAATTAAAGACCCCTAGTCCTCGAATAATCTAATAGTGTCAGGCACAGAACAGAGCAAGAGTTGTTCAAGAGAGAACCGATAGGAAAGATGAAAGAGAGGGATCAAACCCAAGCCTAATGTACTTTCCAATTGTAAATTTGACATACAAGTTACAGAGTTATTTTATAAATAAGTTGGCACTTGTAAACACTTTGTCTTATTGCATAACTGAATAGCTGGATCAATTAAATGGAGGAAATAAATATTGATCAACTTTCTGTTTAGTTAATACTTAAAACACCCCCCCCCCCTCCCCATAGCCTACAACTAGTGTTACCACCTGCTCTATTATATTATATAGTTTCCATTAAACTCAATATTTAAAGCCTTTATAGCATGACTCGATTGAGGCATAAAACCACTGTCTGGCTGTGGAATTTGCAGGTGACTGTTACTAGTAGCTTTGGGTTTATTCCTAGCTCAAAAATTCCTAGCACAGCTACTATTAGATAAAATTACTTTCTTAAATAAAATCAAGGTGGCTCATTTCACTACTTCTTTCCCAGGCTGTGTGAAATATATCAAGTTTTTTCTTCTTCCACTGTGACATTTGTAAAAAGTTAGATCTTCAATAACTGATTCCCATAGGCATTTGCTGTAGAAACAGCAGAATCCTAATGTTGATCTTGTGATCGATTCTTCTTTAATTAAATTTGGGAATATGGCACAAGTTTTGAGTAGAAATCTCTGGTATAGCTTCAAATATCATAATATGTGGTTTAAATATAAGCAAACCCCTGACAATTTAAACATATTTCTACAAAATATATAATAGAATTAAATATTTGATTTTCCAAAAAAAATTAAAGTGGTTTAAAAAAAAGTTTAATATAAAAAAAAACTCTCAATGCTTTGCTGAAAAACATACTGGTTGTAGGCTATATAAATAATTAACAAGTTTTTTAAATAATTTATTTTAGTATAGTATTGACCTGTAATGTATACATATATAATCGCTTTATAAATATTGTGTTTTAACACAGCCAATATTGTGTTTTCATGTGATAAATGTATTTTAACCTAATGTAATATTAAATTATTCTTCATGTACAGTATTTTCGACAATTAGATAAATCAAACAAAGTTTGACCTTACTTTTTAAACTCTTAAATATATGGTATTATAGTTATTAAGTTAGCTTAATGGTGTTAACTGTTAAACTATATAAAATATATTACCTCAGGTTGATTGCTAGAAGGGAATAGCAGAGAAATAATTGCTACAAACATATAAGCAGTGAGGAACCAGAGGAAAGCTTTAGCCAACAATGAAGATATCTTATTGTCATCTTCATTCTCCTTGTTAGGTTTGTTTTTATCATTCTGTGGAGGAGGAGGAGTATTTTGCTGGTTTGAATTCGGTGATGTATGTACACTTCTTGTACAAAACCTGCCATTCACAGCTGATCTGTTAAACAAGGCTAAGACTGCTCTGTATTCTCTGTTTATCTGTCTTACAATATTCTGAAAAAAAAATCAATAGTATTCAATATTAATCATATTTTTTTTTATGATTGAACAACTGTTCAAGATAATTTAGCTACAATATAGGCGAGCCTACTGTTAAAAAGTTTATGTAGACAGTCTCTGCTGATTTCCATGTTTTAATTTAACAATGCAAAATACATCATGTCAATTTTTTGTTGTTGTTTAAAGGCAAACATGGGCAAGTAATATTGTTAACAAGGAGAGTTGGTCGTTTTGTCTTACATCATATTTTAATATGTGATTACCATAATAGTTACACACATGAAGTTTAAAAAAACAAACTAATTTAATCTTTGTTTACATCAAATATGCAATGTGTACGTAATGAGTACCTCAATTATAAATTATTTACAAATCTGTATAATATTGCAATAGGGAACAAGGACTTATTGTCACGAAACCCATATTCTCTCTGGTATAAATGTAGAATCTGGCTAAATACATAAGGTTTGGCTTTTTTGGTTCTTTATAAATATCATCTACATATTGTGAAAACATATTGTTTGAATTATTATACTTCCTCACATACAAAACAAACTTTCCAAAAAATACATGAGGTAAAGTTTGACCTAGACCACCTATATTTGGTAAATATGTAGTGATCCTGTCGTGATTTACTAGCAAAATTTATGCAATTTGTGTTCTACATACCTTCTGTTTGAACAATTAGATCAACCTTTATTACGACGTACACCTTTTATGTTTCACAAAACATTATTTCAGTTAAAAATAAGCAATATTCAAGATTTTTTAAAGTATGCCATCGCGCTATGTGTCTAGGTTTCATAGATTACGCATAATGAAATGACTCTATGGCGCAAGCGCATTACAATACATTTCACAGGTTAATATTACTATGCTGTATGATTTAAGAATCATGAGATCTAGGTCTCGGGAAGTGAATATATCTATACATATATTTACCTTGCCAGAAATGGTAAAGGAACTATTGGTCTGATAAGGTGAAGATATATATGTCTTAGCTGACCTATAGCTCTTTAACTAGGTCAGGTTCGGTAGTTTGATAGTTCTCTAAACAGACCTATTTACACGGATGAACATAAACATCGAGGGATGTGACATTCAATAGATTTACAAGTTGTCATATGTAGTAACGTCAACACCCGAACTAACCTCAAAAGCCCAGAATATCGTCCTTTTAAAATAGCTTGTTTTTAGCAAAAATAATGGATTTTGTAATCCAAAAGTGAAATGCGTAATAAAGTATGATCTAATTGTTGCAAAAGGAGGTAGGTAGAACACGAATTGTATAAATTTTGCTAGTACATTGCAACAACAGGAACACTACATATTTACCATGAGTTTAATAAATATACCAAACTAGATTTATTATAAGAATTTGAGGTGGTAAAATGCATAGGTTAGGCTTAAGTCTAACCATAACCTAACCTTTAACATCCACTAAATCTTTGGGTAATTGGTTACTGTAGTGCCCCAATTTAATAATTGTTTTTGTTCTACATACCTCCCTTTATAAGAATAGTAACATTTTTTGGTGAGAGGTGAGTAGTACAAAATTAACGGGAAAAATTATTAAAATTGAGACATTTGCCATGTAAACTTACCCTAGAAATAGTCGATTTTGAAGTGAAAAACATCTTTGCTCACCAAAAAATGTTACTATTCTTATAAAGAGAGGTATGTAGTACAAAAACAAATAACAAAAAAAAATATATTAAAATTGGGGCACAACAATAAACAATTACCAAATTTTTGTAATGTAATTCTGAAAATCAGAAAAAGTTATATTATAGGCTAATATAATTTGACTAGTTCATATTTTGAAGTTACTTACTTTTGAAGGTAACCTGTGTTGAAACTGATGAGAGGACAATAAGGGACTAGATGCGAAGTGAGAAAATACAGCAGGTGAATATTTATGAAATATTTCACAATTTATTGCAAGTCGATTTGGATTTAAAAAGCTAGTAATATTAACACTTTTAGTAAATTTTGAATGACAAGAAGGTGTTGTACAGCCAATACTAAGTTGCCTTGTAATTCCAATTTTTGAAAATACTGTCGAAAGTATTTTGTGATAAGATTCCAAACCCATCTTTCATGCTTAGGTTGTTTTGAAATTTTGATTTTTTACTGTACTTGTGTAGACCCAATAAAAAGGTAAATTATTTAACTGCACCGACTTCTGCCATAAGTAAGAGGAAAATTCAATATTTTTATTAGTTAACCATATACATCTTTTATAAATTTCGATAAAAAAAAACAAATTATCATAATTCAGAACAATAACTTCATGAAAGTTTGATCCATTTATAAAATATATCTGTTGTAATAAAAAACTATGTTTAGTTTTTTATGCTTTCCGCACAACGTTGGGAGCTCGTTACATCATTACGAAATGTAATCGAAAAACAGGCGCTTAAATTCATATCTACCGATTTCGCTTATATGGAAAGCTTTGGTGTAGGAACTAGGAAGATTCATACCAAACATTTTGCGGCAGACAGTACACGACTGAGTCCCTAAATTGCACAAAGCCTTATGTTCTGTGTAGGATTCAAACCCACTAATCCAGTCTGTAATGTAAATTTTAAAATCAAACCTTTAACTAATTTCAGCGTCTTATATTAGAATTTTTTTGAAAACACCCTTTTTTGTATATAACTGAAATAAATTTTGAGTTATGATAATAAAACTAATTATAAACATGTAATTTTACCGTAAAAGTTACGATTTTCATTGCGACATTACTGGAGAAATATGCATTTTCATGGAAATGTCCAAGAATACTCATCTTAAAATTGTATACTCCTTCGGGCTTCGACATCAAATGTTATTATTTTATATTTCATTTATTTTACGACAGGGACACCCCCCCCCGAAATACCCCAGTATAATTTGTGGGTAAAAAATATATTTAACACATCCCTTAACAGAAAATTAAAACTTATTTTATCTTGAATATATTAATTAAATTCAGTTATTTCAATTTTATAAACACGTTTGTAGATTAGAGTTGAAGCTGGTACAGCAATCTGAATATAGAGTGCAGCATTTCATGAATTATTTAATTCGTTTAAAACCAGATTGAAATTATTAAAAAAAAAAAATTTTTTTTGTTCAATAGTACAAACTTTTATATGCATTAATGTATGTTAAATAATGCAAATTTTTGACCCCAGATAATAGCACATTCAAGACATACTGTGAAATATTCTTGAGCTTGAAGTATTAAATCTGCAATAATATTACCGACATATTTTTTTCTCAGTGAGGCAGGACAATTTACTAAAAATTTTGGCAATTTGTCCTGGCTCACTGAGGGAAAGTCGGTAAAGAATATTACAGATTAAATAATTCACAATCTTTTAGTTTATGTAAAC
Organism: Aphrophora alni; assembly: GCA_963513935.1. Lineage (NCBI taxonomy): Eukaryota > Metazoa > Arthropoda > Insecta > Hemiptera > Aphrophoridae > Aphrophora > Aphrophora alni. The sequence goes on from OY740766.1 coordinate 34,141,798, forward strand.
AATACTAGGGTGCAGGTAAGTAAAGTAATTTGGTGAAATGTGCAATGTTTTTTTTTTAAAATTTCGTAGGAGGTGGAAAATCTTCAAAAGACAAAGGGAGATATCCGATCTTCCCAATAGTGTGAGGTTCTTACTCACTAAAAATCACCTTCCTTCCTGTTAGGACAAGGATTCAGGAATGGTATTCAATGTACCAAGAGCTTGTGGCTCTTTCCATGGACGTGTCGAGAAGATATGGTGAAAGAAAGAAGAACATTGTGTTGCCGCACGAAGAGCGAGGCAAATCCCTAGCTGGGACAGAGTCTAGGTAGGGAAAACCTCGCGACAGATCATGCAGAATCCCTGTTTGGAGTGTGGTGTGGGTGAAGGATAGGATTACTTTACAAATACCTTGTTAGTTATTATTAATAAAGGATTGCCCTACATGCATAATCTTCTTCTGCTGACTAACCATGCAAAAGAGACATGCTGCATGCAACCATGTGCTGGTAGCTGTGCCTGCAACAAATTTGCAAGCAATATCTTCTCCTGGGCTACTGAAGGTCTTGTCTCAAGCATCAAAGCTGCCCCTACCTCTATCTGAAACAAATTAGATGACATGTCAGTTAGGAAAAGGTCACAGTGGTAATGATGTGGTGGGCATTATAATAGGGCCAGCAGGTTGTCTGTCATGGGTTAGGGACAGCGGTCGTTTGTGTTTATCAGATGTTGTTTTGTATCTACCAAGTGAGGAAATCAGTGTAGATGTGGGGTGTGAGTGTGCACTTTCTTCTCAGTAAAATTGATAATTTTATCACTAGGGAGCAGCACTTAGTGAATGTATTAACATGAACAAATAGCAAGATTTAAATAAAGTTAATATACTTTTATTTTAAGAAATTTACACCAATAGGTGCAGAATCCAAAAGAGATTCTCTTACAAGCCTTTCTTTAAACGATTATAGCTAGGCTTATAACTTGGATTATAATAATCCAAATGATTTTAATGTTTTTCTTCGTAAAGACGAAAGTCCAAATTTTCATTAGGTTATTTCAAATTGAAAATATCTTCAAAAGACTTCCAGTAACTAATTGTTAAAATAACCAATTTTCAACTTTTTCAAAATCTTTTACAAAGTTACTTTAACAATGGGCCAGAACTTACCCTAGACATTCTACCAAAAATGTAAACAAAATTATGAATTCATATCTATTCTTTGAATACATAAGGTGCGGCTATTAAATAACAAGACTGGGAGCCTTGTAACAGTATACATGCAAGCCTTGAAGCTTCAAGATGCAGTCGAGACAGAGCCTAGGTTCATTATCACATTTAGTTGGAGCAACTGAAGGAACTAGTGCTCAATTGTGTTAAAATTGAACGCTCCATAATCTCAAATGTCTTGTGACATAGAAGAAATCGTCAATTCTTGATAGATGAATGTATCGAATATATCTACAAACCGTTCTGTACCATTAACAGAACAGTGTTACATTTATAGCATAAGCAGTCAGTTTTTACATCTGAACTTGCTAGTCTAAATTACAAACACACAATTTCAATAAAAAACAATATTACTTTATATAACAGAATAAAAATTACAGATTTCAACATTAATTTTTTAGGGTTAAGGAAAACATATTTATTTTTTAAATAAGATAATATATATTTCATTATTAGGAATGACATTGTTTCCGAGTACACTAATTAGAAACTTGACATATAGTTTTAATACATTTATTATCAGTTTACACAAAACTGTAAACTAATATTTAACCTACAGTTGAAATGACCAGTTCTGCAACTTGTGGCTCAGTTGAACGAACTGTCAACTGCATTGTTACTCCATCACCAAGAGCCAACTTCGATCTGACCAACACGTTGTGTCCACCTCGGAAATTTCCTAAAATATTACACAATGTTACTATTTGTTCATGAAAAAAAGCCCAATTATTTTCATTATTAATCATAAGAAAAAAACAAACAAAATTACAGAAATATAAAACGGAAAAGGTTGAAGAATATTTACTGGAAATTCTTGCTGATTACGAAAGTGTACAGTAGCATCATGCTGTCTTATCCTCAATAGTTTAATTCTCACATGAAATGCATCATCAACTTAGTATTAAAAATAAAATTTATTTTGACTATTATAATTTGTTAAAATACCATATAATGCACATTCTTATCTTTGGTCAAACTAAATTACATAATTACAAGCCCTAGCAATAAGTTACAATAATAGTAGGGATATGGAAAATTTGGAAATTATAATTTCTCTGGTTAGTTTAGTTAGAATTTCAAAATTTTCAATTCGTAAAAGTTCACTTGCATTTAAACTTACAATTTTAAAACGTCGGGTTCAGTTAAGGAGTTAAAACCATAGTTTTAACAGCCAAAGTTCAAACTTTAAGATATAAACAATTCAAATAATAATAACCAAAGCCATTGGCAAACCTTTTGATTTCAGTACTTTGTCACATCTTTTGTTCTTGTACAAGTTGGAAATCTCTGCCCCTCCAACCTAACCACAATCCCCACAAAAAATAAGAACATAAGGTGCGCATCCAATAACATTTAATAGCACATACTTGAAAAATACTTGTAAAACAGTATTAAATGAGAGAGTTAGTGTTTCTAGTCAACAATTTATCAGACAAAAACTGGTTTACTAAAAATTTTAAGTCAAGTCACACCACCTTTAAATAATAGTTTATCATTTAAAAACTTAAATAATTTAAGAATTTTACAATTACTTGTAGCTGGGGACAGCATAATGCCCTAACAAGTTTGTACAAACAAATTAACAGACGTCTGTAGTGAGAATGAATATGTGATTCTAGATAAGACTCTTAAGAACTTTATCATCAGCTTATATAAGAAATTTATAATATTAAGTACATTGAAATCATCTGAAATGTGAAAAAAGAGGACCAAATGTTGCTGCTTGAAATTATGGTCTTTGTATAAAGATTTTACTACATTATTTACGTTGCTAAAAATTATAAATCATCTTTTTAGATTTTGTACATATAGAAGACACAGGCTTACCTTGAGAAGTGGTCCCTATACCCTATTAATATATTACTATTACCCTATTAGTAATATCAAGGGCCACTTTCCAAGGTAAGCCTGTGTCTCCTATATATACAAAATCTAAACTAATAGGCTATGTGCCCTAGGCCTATTAAACTTTAACCTAAATCATCTTTTTATCACAAGATAACCTAAAATCATCACAAGAGAAAAAAGTCCTATTTTGAATTTTTTCTTGAACCTGAAAAATCAATTTTATATAATACGTTATATAATCAATGAGTAAGTTAAGATATTATATAAGATAGAATTAAATCATGTTGAGGAAGGGCGTAGGTAAAATCAAAATAAAGAATTAAATTACCACAAAAGCAATCTCTTAAGTTGTTTAATGATAAACAATCAAATGTTGCATGGGGAACGTCATTGAACTTGTTGAATTATTGTTTGATTGTATTATTTACTTAGATGTAAAACATTTTACTGCTCTTAGACCAGATCTAATTTTAATTTTTGTAGGTCTGTTATTGGTATAGAAAAAAAGAGGGTTTAATTCAAGAAATCAATTGGCCATTTCAAAATGTTTATTACAAATATTATAGGAATTACTTACACATCATTTTGAGACGATTGACATTACTAAAACAATATAAAATGACAACACTAAACAGCTTCTGATTTATCACAAGATGCTTTGTTTTATTTTGTACGTGAAACATAAGATTTAAAATGACTAGTTTCCGTTAATCCCCAAATGCAATGTTTGGCTATATTTAATTTGTTGACGATATGAAAAATTTAAGGTTAAAAAATACCAAGTTAGAGGTTAAGATTTTTTTAAATAAATAAATTACCTGCTAAGTAAAGTGTGTGTGCAGACTTGCCCTGAGGTACTTTGTCACTTCTTTCAGCAGGCTGCATACCCAAGAAACTTATCACACTACTAACAGCCTGCTCAATACTAGTCATACTTGACAAAGCGAACATGTCTTCCAGTTCACATTGGCCACTCTCACTAGCTTCTTCCCAAGCTGCGCCAAAGTTAGCCTTTGACACTTTCTGAATTTGATCTGCTAATGTAATCTCTACATCTTCTAACTAGAAATAGATCAAAATATTTTTCATATAACATAATTTTAATGTAAGATTGATATAATAATTACCTTTAAAATATAGATAAAGATATTTAATAGACCTGAGTTGGAAAAGAGGTATCCTCAAATTGTCTGGTTTCCTGGGTTCATTTTTAGTTTCTTTTAGAGTATTTGTGTAGCACATGAATGTTATAACTAGTATCGAAAGTTGATCAAGTTTAATTATTGGGGGGGGGGGGGGACAACAAAACTAAAAAAGATTCAAGAGTATAAGTAAAATGATAACTAAATTTTGGTGTTGTTAGGAATAAGTTAATATTAGGATAATATTAAGGCTATATTAGGAAGAAATCATATTCACAAAGCTCAGAAAGACCCAACTATTGTGAAACAAGTAAAAAAATGTTGAAATGCTTGACTTGCAAACTCAACTAGGTTACCAAGACAACAAAAGGTATATAAGCAATCAGCAGGATTTAGAGGTCTCTCTTGTCTTTTTGGAGCTGGGAAGATACACGGCTGTGTGGCTAGCCTTGGTGGAAGATGGCCCAGGAAATCCACGCAACAAACCGTAAGCAAGCATTTCTATACATAAAGTGTAAGAGTTATCGTTTAATTTCTTTAAAAATATTAAATGTTAATTATTTATTTTATGATTTTATTAATTGTTAGATCAATACCAAATTTTAAATAAAGGGATTCAAGGTTCAGGCTCCAATCTGTACTTACCAGGCAAATTTCCGTGACGCGTGAATGCTAGGATATACTCAATTATTTTTCTACAGACACATGTTTAAAGTTTAGAAACCTTTCTTTTAATAACCAGAATTCTTATGAATTTTGAATTTAACAAACACATCTCAATTGACATTCAGACACTTATTAACTAGACAAAAAAAATAACATATCAACATTTTGTGAAACTACTAATCCTACACATGAAATTTACATTACAAAAATTCAGTTCTTTCTTCAAAGTTCAGATACATATTACATAAAATAATTGTTTAATTGTTTTACTCACGAATAAGTTTTTATATGTAACACATGTTTGCTAATAACCTTTGCACTGTACGACGATTTATAAAAGTCTTAATTTGAAACGCTCCATTATGAAAGAATTTCTTAGAGCGATCCGAAGATACGTCCTACCTTCAAAGACGCTAAGCTGGAAGTAAGTTGGGTTGTGTCGCCGAAACGGCACGCCCACTGAAAAGCATGGCGAGCATTGGACAATTTCTTGGAATTTCTATGTTTTCCGTTCATTATTGCTTCGCCTGTTTTAGTTGCATTGCAACCCGTTGGTATTTCAATTTTCCACCCTAGAGGGTGTTGCATTGTATTGATATGTTGCGCTTAATTTAAACTAATTGATTTTAAATATTTGTATTAGGTGTTTTTAAATTAAAGTTTATTATGTTTGTAATTAATTGTTTTGATTTTTACGTGAGATTCCTAATTATTACTATTATTTATCTAATTGCTAAAATCTTAAATTATTATTAATTTATTTTTTATTTGGTTGGAGATGTCCCATGCTTACAGAAACCCCCTCCTTCGAGATTCGCATTACGCAGTAATAAGAATCTCGAAGAAAAAAAAACATGGAAGCTGGGACATTCCAACCCCTTAAAAAATAAATTAATAATAATTTAAGATTTTAGCAATTAGATAAATAATAGTAATAATTAGGAATCTCACGTAAAAATCAAAACAATTAATTACAAACATAATAAACTTTAATTTAAAAACACTTAATACAAATATTTAAAATCAATTAGTTTAAATTAAGCGCAACATATCAATACAATGCAACACCCTCTAGGGTGGAAAATTGAAATACCAACGGGTTGCAATGCAACTAAAACAGGCGAAGCAATAATGAACGGAAAACATAGAAATTCCAAGAATTTGTCCAATGCTCGCCATGCTTTTCAGTGGGCGTGCCGTTTCGGCGACACAACCCAACTTACTTCCAGCTTAGCGTCTTTGAAGGTAGGACGTATCTTCGGATCGCTCTAAGAAATTCTCTCATAATGGAGCGTTTCAAATTAAGACTTTTATAAATCGTCGTACAGTGCAAAGGTTATTAGCAAACATGTGTTACATATAAAAACTTATTCGTGAGTAAAACAATTAAACAATTATTTTATGTAATATGTATCTGAACTTTGGAGAAAGAACTGAATTTTTGTAATGTAAATTTCATGTGTAGGATTAGTAGTTTCACAAAATGTTGATATGTTATTTTTTTTGTCTAGATAATAAGTGTCTGAATGTCAATTGAGATGTGTTTGTTAAATTCAAAATTCATAAGAATTCTGGTTATTAAAAGAAAGGTTTCTAAACTTTAAACATGTGTCTGTAGAAAAATAATTGAGTATATCCTAGCATTCACGCGTCACGGAAATTTGCCTGGTAAGTACAGATTGGAGCCTGAACCTTGAATCCCTTTATTTAAAATTTGGTATTGATCTAACAATTAATAAAATCATAAAATAAATAATTAACATTTAATATTTTTAAAGAAATTAAACGATAACTCTTACAAAAGTCACCAATAAAAACATTTGTAGTTTCTTTTATTTAAAATATAATGATAGTTGGAATACTTCTGGGCTTAGAATAAATAAGATTGTTCTGTTTTATACTTTAATTGAATTCCTATAGCAAATTCTCATAAAACATCAAAAAAAAACTTCATTATTCATCACTATAATTAAATAGTAACATTCAGTTAATAATTTTTAAACTACTTAAACTAAAAAAAAAATATTTTTAAATCAATTTCAATAATATGTATAAAAAGAATATTGCCACAATTTTAATAGTTATTAATTTTTAGTAAAAACTAAAAACACGGCCGATGCACCATTTGCTATAAAAATTCAATTAAAGTATAAAACAGAACAATCTTATTTATTGTAAGCCCAGAAGTATTCCAACTATCATTATATTTTAAATAAAAGAAACTACAAATGTTTTTATTGGTGACTTTATGTATAGAAATGCTTGCTTACGGTTTGTTGCGTGGATTTCCTGGGCCATCTTCCACCAAGGCTAGCCACACAGCCGTGTATCTTCCCAGCTCCAAAAAGACAAGAGAGACCTCTAAATCCTGCTGATTGCTTATATACCTTTTGTTGTCTTGGTAACCTAGTTGAGTTTGCAAGTCAAGCATTTCAACATTTTTTTTACTTGTTTCACAATAGTTGGGTCTTTCTGAGCTTTGTGAATATGATTTCTTCCTAATATAGCCTTAATATTATCCTAATATTAACTTATTCCTAACAGTGTCATCATGGATATCTAAATCACATAAACTTTTTTTTTTTTTTAAATTCAAATGGATTTATTTTTTATATGGTATAAAAAATATCAACAAAATGATTTATTAATCAATTTATAAATACTATCCACTATAAAACAGTATGTTCAAACATTTAAAAAAGAGAATCATGACATATACTTTTATTTTAATTATACAAAAATAATAAATTTATTTAAGTAGTTATTTTTAGTCTAGTAATAAACAAACTATTTTTAAGTTTGGATCTAGCACAAACTATAAGAATTAACCAGAGTTACTAAACTTCGGACATATCTGAAGTTACATGATTCACATGGTAAGAAGACTAGTATGTAAGTATGTAAATTCTAGTAAGTATGTAAGACTAGTAAATTCTATGGTCCATGAACTATAGACACATCATTGAATAGTAAAATTATGTGTTTATTACTTTCTGAATGAAATAGTTTGTTTACTTACAATGTATTCATCATCATAGCCTTCCTCACAATCAGGTAAGCCAGTCGTAGGATCACAATCTTTTACAACAAACTTCAGGGTCGCTCCAAATGTTCCTGGAACAATATATTAATAAGGCAATCTAATCTGATAAGGCATTTAAATCACTTAAAACAAGTATAATATCCTTCATATTTTTGTTGTTGTAGGTATAACATCCACACTTTATCCCCATTAAATGAAAGAGGACAGGAACCATCATAACTGTTGAAAAAAAACAAGGTTAATCAAGATTCCAACTTTGGATCAGAGACTTCTTAAAATGGCAAAATGATTGCTCAGCTACAATGGTTTATCATTTTAATTTTAAAACAACTGTTTAATTTATTTTTGTGACCTAGATATTGCATGGGTATAATATGAGGGGTTGGTGAATCTATCGCCCAGTGGGCATCCACTGCAAACAGCCTCCTCAGATCCCAACTATTAATGTTTTTTTTATGTCTTTCTTGTAACCTGCACTACTTCCTTTTCCAGTGAAGGTTCTTGATCTATTTTCCCTTGTACTATGTTTTCATCCCCTCTTTTATGTTTTCAGCCCAACCCTACAGTGTAAAGTAAATTGTGCTAATGGGGAGAATGACACTAGACAAAAGGTGTTACATTTGGTGATAACTAACAATATAGCCTTACCAGACTAAGCAGGGTTTTAGCCAGATGGACCATCCTTTCCCTAGCTGCTCGTGGGAAAAACATAAAGAATGAAATGAAGAATGAGAAGTTGGTGTGGAATATCACCACAACTCAACGTTCTGATAAAATGGAGCATGCCCTTCATGATACTATCAGCATGACTATCAGTCCTCTGGTTCATCAGATTAGCGTGCCCTTCATGATACTATCAGCACGACTATCAGTCCTCTGGTTCATCAGATTAGCATGCCCTTCATGATACTATCAGCATGACTATCAGTCCTCTGCTTCGTCAGATTAGCAATGCCCTTCATGATACTATCAGCATGACTATCAGTCCTCTGGTTCATCAGATTAGAATGCCTTTCATGATACTATCAGCATGACTATCAGTCCTTTTCTTCATTGCCATTCATGATACTATCAGCGTGACTATCAGCCCTCTACTTCATCATGCCCTTCATGATACTATCAGTGTGACTATCAGTCCTCTACTTCATCATGCCCTTCATGATACCATCAGCATGACTATCAGTCCTCTGCTTCATCAAATTAGCAATGCCCTTCATGATACTATCAGTCCTCTGCTTCATCAAATTAGCAATGCCCTTCATGATACTATCAGCATGACTATCAGTCCTCTGGTTCATCAGATTAGCATGCCCTTCATGATACTATCAGCATGACTATCAGTCCTCTGCTTCATCAGATTTCCTGGACAACGTGGAGATAATAAACATAGTAGAGAAAGTAAACGGGAAAAAACAAGCGGACAAACTTCCGAGAGTGGGAGCCAGCACCAGTCCATAAGTATGGCTCCAGAATCCTTTTGTGGATTTGGAGATGCCTACTTCAAGGAAGTATTATGGTAAGAAGTGATCATACGAATACACTTATGGGAAAGAATATCTGTGCTAAGACGAACCAAAGAACTTATGGGAAATTATAAAATGGGAAGGTCGAGAGCATATATCAGACTAAGTAGGGTGAAAATGCTGACAGTGTTTCTATCAAGGCATTGTAATAGTAAATAAAGGATCCTGTAAATTCTGTCAAGAGAGAGAGAGAGGAGACCCCACACCATCTATTAGTTGAATGTGGTGCAGTAATGCAAAAAGGGCTAGAAATCTGGGAGGGTAACAGATTGATGTAGAGGAAATACCTACCCTTGACCCTAAAGGAGTTGGGGTTGGAGGGGCTTCTATAAAGTAGCTGGGGCACAATAGAGGTCACACTGCATTTCACCCCCACATCACTCTACTACAATGTGTATCAATAAAATCCAAAACTTTGTACTGAAAATCTTGAAATATTTTTGTTAATGTTCGAGGTTTAAGTTATATTAAAAATGATAAAAATGAAATACAGTGATACTCCCGATTATCCACGACTGGTTGATCCACGAGTCTTGCGGAAAAATAAGTAAAATTTTTTACAGTTCTCTTTACCCATTTAATACGGGTAACAACTAGTAAAACTACGTTGTGCAGTAGAGATAAGCTTACTGTCTAGAGTGGTTGAACTGTGACGCTAATGAGCTGGGATTCGAGCAACTGACGGACCAAGAAATAGCAGAGAAAGCAAGAGGGGCAAACGAAGAGCAAAGTATAAGTGAAGAGGAAGAGGGGGAACGTACGTGCATGCACAATTTAAGACACAAAGTGGCCTTGCAACACATCAATGGACTGCTCTATTAATTAGAGAAACTAGACAATGACACGGAGTTAGCTGAATAACTGATGCTAAGAAAAGTTCAGCCAAGAATCAAGAGACAGTGTTTTCTCAGTAAGAAACAAAAAACAATGTTTGATTTTTTGAAAAACTGTCAGGTTTTAAAATTGCAGTATTGTACTAGTGTAGCGTAATGTGTTTCCTGTATTGTTCTTTCGTTTTACTACAATAACATCTCCTTTATTACACTTTTTTATTTCATGTAAAATGTACATTAAAACGTTTTTACTGTATGTAATATGTTTGTACTGTGTGTTATGTACTGTATATTAAAGCGTTTTTATGTCAAAACTATTTTTTAAATATTTTCCCTTTATTTTTAGTATTCTTCCATATTATCCGCGATTTTCGTTATCTGCTGTCTGTGCCATCCAATTTCGCAGATAATTGGGAGTACACTGTATATTCTTACTTTCGTTTTATATTGAATATTCAGTATAATACATTGTTAATATTAAATGCTCTATGCAATATGAAGTAAACTAAACAAAAATATTAACACATTGAACCCTATGCCCTAGTATAGGTCGGGGTACCGCAAATGCCGTTGTAAACGAAGCCTTGAGTATATATATTGGGTATCACTATTTAATTCGGTACATCGTTATTTTTACCGTAATAATATCTTTTGATGTATAGTAATGTTCTTAAATTCATATTCTTTCAGTAAATTAGCAGTTTTTACTCTATGGTCAGCTCTTTAGTCATAAGAAAATATTATTCTGACGTATAGCGCATTAGCACGATGTCAGCTGTCTGAGTCGAGCTCAGCCGTTTATGCTGTGTTTACCGCATCATTGTTTACGTTCTGCTAGTGAGCTTTCTATGTGATTTGTACGCTAATAAATGTGTTTATTGTTTCCATAACAATATTTTTATTTGTCGTTTTAGCCATTTAGTGTAGTATAGTGTAATGAACTGTGAAACTGAGTGATTATTTAGATAGACACACACTTCGAATTATTCGTTCTGAGTTGTCAAACTCTGATGGTAGATGTATAATATTTATAATCTTAGTTTTGATGACAATGACAATCGTAACCATCTTCTGTTGTCCAGTATGAAAGAATATGTGATCCTGTATACGATGCTGGCTCTGATAATGAATTTGTTTACCGTCTGTTTGCCGACCCACCAAACTTTGAGGATACCAACTTTTAGGTTAGTGAGGAAGAATACAACAGTTTAGGTCCTTCAACCTGCAATAATATATCTAGTCATACACAAAATGGTCAAAGTAATAAGAAAGTAAAGTTTTCTCATAGGCCAAATGAATCTGGTGATAATGGTCAAGTTTATGAAGATAGTGTTAGGCCTAGGCTTAGGTTAGCATAATAGTAATGTAGCTATTTTTTTATTTTTAGAATATTCATTGTTTTTTATTATTTTTTAAATTCCAATTACCATATAACATATTATATTTTCTTAAAGCTCTTGATTTCCTCTTTAAAATGATGTATGGTTTTTGTGGTGTTTTGATTAAAACTAAAAAAGTAATAATTTTTTGTATTAATGCAAAAATGCCCAGTATTTATGAATATAAGCCCTGTTAGCGCCCATAGGGTTTAATGTGTTAAATTAAAGTTAATCATTAATAATAATGAACATACAAAGGAGAAAATGTTTAATTTAGTTGAATATTTTTAAGACACAATCTTTTTTCTATATAATAAACATAACTTACACTTTATTTGTATGAAATTAGCTTACCAATAGAAGTAGAAAGTTGGTCCGGGAATTGAAGCACAACATAAGCACTGGAAGTCTCACCATAATGTAGACGAGGACAAGGAATATCTTTAACAATCCTGTAACCTTCACTTGGCTCCAACTGCACTCGTACTCTCTCCAAGAGCTGATCATTCAAAGTGTTCAAACATTCAAACTAAAGAGAGAAATATATATCTCTATTAGTGAAACCAATAGACAAATTTTACGTTTAATTTCATTGTTTTTCTAAGTTTTAATTCCACAAATCACTTAACAAATTTTAAATTTTTGTCTGAAACTATGATGTGGAATTTAGGTAGAAAAAATAAAGAATTTTTTTAAAAACTGAAGCGATATTAAATACAAACATGAATTTAGTTCCCATGTCAATAAAAATCAATTTGTGCATTCAGCAACAAATTATAATATGTAAAACCTGTCTCACCAACCAGAGCAAGAAGTACACAAATGTTGTATAGCACTTACTTATAACATTTTAAATTAGGGAGTGATGTTTCTTCTACAATTTTAACCAAATTTCAAGCCTAACTTAAGAATGTTTGTTACGGCAAGGAGTTTAGTTAGGAAAAATATATTTGAGAAACACGCTCATTAGCTAAGTACTTCATCACTCTTGGCAATGTTTTGAAAATCGATGTACTTGGACAGATTAACTGTTGAATAATTATTCTTGTACTGGATCAGAAGATAAGAATTAAGCTACAGAATGTCAGTGGATACTGGAGCACATTGAAATAGCCATTTACTCAACTTTTACAAAAGAGAAGGAGTCAAGTTATTAAACTAAATTATGAGATTGGTAAGTCATAAGTGCACAAATTTTGCAAAAAGAGGGATCATTCTTTGAAAATTCAGCAACTCTCCACGCCCAAACAAAAAGAAAACCAATCATGTCAACGTTGTTTTGGGATATAAAGTGTTCTTTGTCAACTTTCTCAATTATAAAAAACCATCATTGTGAAGTATTACTCCACACTTCTGACTGAAAATATAAAGCCAGAAATCTGTTTAAAAAAAACAGGATTTAGTTTGTTTTCTACAAAACAATTTTAATCCTCACATAGCCAAGGAAAATTTTATGAAAACTGAATTTGGATGACATGCTATTTGATTGCTTATGGCTAGTTTTAATTTTAGTTTACAACATGGCTCTAGGCTATATTAGCGTTATTTACGTTTAGGTTTATGATTTGTCAAAATGTCATGTATTAATTGTTCAAACAAATGATGGCAAACATTCAATTAAATCATATCAATAATATGGTACTTCTGCCGTAAGATTTTTTGTTGAATTATAATTTAAAATATTTTAACCAATATTTTCTTGTAAATAAAAATATTTTAAAATTAAAAGTAAACTATCAAAATTTCTCACAACTAATATATATATTCACTCAAATACATTTCAATGACTATGTCACCATCTTCAGTGATGCATGAGCAACTAATAAGTTATCAATCTATAACTTATTAACTTATTCCCATTATATTTACAGATAACTTATTCAAGTTACAGTTTTTTTTTATTGTAACTTGTGTATCATTGAAAATGGTGACATTAATGTCTAAATATGTTTAAGTAATTAACATACAATTTTATGAGAAATTGTGTTTTATTTTTAATTTATCTTGGTAATAAAAAGACAGGCTTGAAATTCAGTTGGCTGTTAGGATAATACTCCCAATTATACCATATGTGAGTGTTGTGTTTGTGTGTATGTGAAGGGCAACAGTTATGAATGAGGTATGGAAAGCAGAGATGAGTGAATTGTTGCTGGGTTACCCATTAGCAGTGAAGAATGTTTTGGGCAGAAGGATAGGGACTCACTTCCAACTAAGGAAGCAGGAGTTTACAACCACTGCAAGGTCATCCATTAGAACTTGCCAACCTAAAGCTGAAGATGAAAATCTACAGCCAACTGCACACAGTTCATAGAGTTGATCTGATTATGAAGTACAATCTATATTTATAAATTTGTAATATAATTTATAAAACATGGATTTTCTCCAACTCAAATTGTTTTTAATTTGAACCTTTTGAATACATAAATGGAATAAATGTTTAAATGTGTTACTTAGGAATACAGTAGCCTCGCGATAATTTTTAATTGCTTTTTCTTGCAGTTTTTAAAGCACCAAAATATTATTTGCTGAAACATCATTTTCTTCTGCCCATTTTAAACTTATGTTGATTACCCACAGGGCTTCATCAAGTCAAGTTCGGTTTTCATGTCATCATCGTTAGGCTGTGTCTCGTTGTTTTTACCGTGTACGTCATTTATTATTTCGTTGTCAGTCATAATTTGAAAAGATTCATCATGGACGGAGCAACTGTGACTATATTGCATGACAGTTTTTCACCAAAAATAGACATAAACCGGACTCCGTAGAGATTTTAAAATTTATCTAGCCATCCATCACTGGTCATCCTTCTCTGCTAATTTTTGATAAAAAACTTTAGCTTTTTCACGCATTATCTCACCAGATTTCATAGATTGTCGTTCACTTGATACACATTCAGGATTGTTGATGTACAACACTAATAATAATAATTTATTTTTTTAATGTCAGATTGTTGCTCATCCTACACAGTAAATTTCTCCTAAGCTTGTCATTTTACTCTGTAAACTGTGTACATGTAAACTCTGACTAGTTTTTTAAAGGATTTCTACCTTCGTAGTTAAAGATAAAGTTTTATGTTTGCGCTTTTCAGTAGATCTAGACATTGTGCACTTCCTTATGTTTTGTTACAAAACACTAATGAAAACAAAATATAGATACACACTAACCCGTATCTTGTGATGCACTGCGCTATTACTGAAGCTGTATGAAATACGAGAACTGCTGAAAGTAGAAATGAGTACAGTAACTTAAAAAAGTGTAGTCAATGTCTAAATTTAGAACAAAGTTAATGCCAATGTGAGTATTGTATTGCATTGCCTATTTGGCACCCGATTCTCATTTTTATTATTATACATTTTTCGGACATTTGCCATCATATGTGTGTTAAAAATCAAAACACAACGTTTCGGGAATAAGAATCAATTCCCGTTATCAAGTGACTAAAAGCTAAAGAAACATAAAATTAGAAACTAAGCCTATGTAAGAAGTAAAATTAAAATTAAATAAGAATACCACCAACCTTAATATCTAAGCATGCATCTCAGAGCTAAAACTGAGAAGTCAAAAAACACAATCATGGTAACACACAACTGACGTCAAATACGTGTTGTTGTATCAAAGATACAGCAACAAGTGACGTGGTCCAGAAGGCGTGACAAACTATTAGGGGAGTGGCCTATTGTTAGTTGTTGCATGCTAGATGCATGCTTAGATATTAAGGTTGGTGGTATTCTTATTTAATTTTAATTTTACTTCTTACATAGGCTTAGTTTCTAGTTTCATGTTTCTTTAGCTTTTAGTCACTTGATAACGGGAATTGATTGTTATTCCCGAAACGTCGTGTTTTGATTTTTAACACACATATGATAGCAAATGTCTGAAAAATGTATAATAATAAAATTGAACTTCCACCATTAACAAATAACTTCGAACAGAGAACCGATTCTCATATTACACATGAATAATAAGCATGATGTAGTGACTGATAGATGAGTGAAGGTGATGGATTAAAAATCGCCGGATTATCGTGAGGCTACTGTAGTATGAGCCACACTTTAGACTTTACTATTTTCTTTTAAATGACTATCTTCTCTCAACTTTCAAAAAAGGGAACCTAGGAAAATGGGAAGTATTAAAAAAATATATTATACATATACAGTAGAACCCCTCTTAACCGGTCTAGTAGGGACTGCCACCCGGGCCGGTTGCCCGTTTGGTCGGTTAATCCGAGGTTCCCGTTAAACTCGTCACAAAGCATTTTTACAGATTCCCCTCTGTCAAGTCTTTTTAACACATTTAACCGTGTCTCAAATGAAACCAACACACGCTTCCGTTTTCGTAACTCGCTCATTTTTATTTACTGTATATACTGTACGTAGATCATAACCAGTCAAAGACAAGAAGAAAACTGAAAAGAAATGTTATGTTTTCCATAATGTATACTAATATGATTCGTGGAAAAAAGCGGCCCATCAAACATTTTTGCCGGTGTATGTGTGCTATACCGACGGGTGCCAATGCCGCGGTGTTTTTACGTCGCCGACAATGGGATACCGCTATCGACAAAGTCGTTTGACTCGCCGCCACTTTGGTGTTTCGATTACAATTTATTTTCGGAAACTCTCATCGAACCAGTACACTACGAAATAGGCCGGTTAACAGAGGTTCTACTGTAATTCAAAGATAAAGTTTTAAACTGTTTTATATTTATACATTACCTGTAGAACTAAGTGATGGGGGAAACAATGTTTAATACACTTCACTACATATTCTGTCTCTGATTCTGTAAGTTGGACAGATTCTGAAGACTTAAACAAAGGACCAGGCAGTGAAGCCAACTCTGGTACTGCGGACAGCTTCTCTGCAAAGGATTCTTCTCTGCTTACCGTTATTCTAGGTCCTGTAATTAAAAATGTTCAATCATTTAAACTATGGTCATGACATAATTTGCTATGGCATGAATTGGTTAAAATTTTTTTTCTTTTGGTAATTTCATTGTATATAATCATTATAAGTAAAAAATTAGCAAAAATGTAAGTGTATTTGATAATTTTCAGTTTCTTGATTTTAAACAATAATGATTTACTATTGTTGGGCATATGCAGATGATCAGATTATTATGTACTGTTCCATGCAAATCAATCTAGCCATCAAAGTTCATCTAAGCTCCATGTACATACATCAAGAATGGACATAGTTTTCATAGTTTTATTTCGGTTTAATAACTTAATTTTGATTGACATAACAAAATACTAACTTCTTAAAAATGAATTTAACACAATAAGGAATAAATAGAAGTTTATTAGTTTCTAAAATCTGTATTTATGTTTTCATTTCTGTATCACTAGATGTTAGCATTTTAGTACACAATATATACAACACATTAATAAAATAGGAGCCAAACTATTGGATAAGTGAGAGTAAGGGGTGGTCTTGTCTACTCTACATGACCGACTGCTGACACAGAAGCTCCCAGTCTGAGGTCTTTATCTATATGTCGGATACTAAATTGTAACTCTATACTGAAACTATACCCACCACTTGAAGAAATAGCCAATCTCAGTATGTGAAAGAAACAGTAAATATAAATGAACCTACCTGGCAATCGATTTATTATTTAACACAGAGTATTTCAACAGTAATATTGAGTAATAATTTATTTGTGAGTATAGCTTTTGAATCCCCAAGTGTGTGAAATTTCAATAAGTAGAAGCCTTGTAGAACTATTTCTGAATGACTGAATTTCAATTTTCCGTTAAAATAATGTTGGTAATCAGGTTAATTTAGTTTTTTTTTTATAATTCACTTAAGCTAACAGATTTGTTTGGATTGGATTCAGGATGCAAATTGGTAACATAATCTATCACAATAACTTGATCAACTGCCTAGTTAATAAATTAATGTTGGTGATTTCTGCCTAGTAATTTTTTCCCCTGTAAATTAACAAATAATGTCCACTAATGATCCAAAGAAGAGATTACTCTCAATCTTCAACTTTTAACAAAATATTAAATTCACAGTATGTATTACTACAATAATAATAATAATTAGACTCTTTTACTACCAAACTAATTTTTATTAGTGTGTTTTTGTTTAGTGTGTAAAAATAAAAAGGTTAGTAAGTAATTTAAAAAATACAACAACTTTATTGTAAATCATTGTATAGAATTTCACTCATATAAAGGTAATATAGCTTGTCCCTGGCATTTACTTGTCCATAGATTCATAATTTCAACTGCACTTAAAAAATAAGACTACCACTAACAAATAAAACAAATACCAACAAATGACAATACAGTATTTTTTTAAATTAGATTATTATTTGCAATTAATAAACATAAATATTTAGAAATAATGCAGATTTAGTCACCAGGATTGTTAGTTTCAATGGGTATAATGTAGGTTAATTACCTTGTTTTTGTCACAACAATCCTATAGAAATCTACTTTGTATTACCAGTTTTGACAGTAAACCGTCATCGTCAGATCCAGGATATCAAACATTAGCCGGTCGGCCCTTCACAGATGTCGTTATGTTATTAAACTTTTGTACATTCAAAAACTTTAAAAGATTCAATGAGTACACAATAGGCACATGAACATGGACACTTTGTATATTTATTTATTTAAGTCTGCTATAGCAGCCTTCAGTGATAGATGAACGCCAAATATTTATGCGCTGTTGTTGAGTTACACTTTGATATTTCCATCTAGCGTGTGTTCATATATTCTTTTTAAACATACAAATGTCTGTGTTCATGATTGTTAATGTGTATTGTGTACTCATTGAATGTTTAAGTTTTTGAATGTGTATAAAAGTAAAATGAGATGACAACACCCATGAAAGGCTGACTGGCTAATGTCTGATATCCTGGATCTGACTTTGATGGTTTATCATAGGAACCGGTAATCTAAAGTGAATTTTCATATAATTGTTGTGACGGAAACAAGTTAATTAACCTACATTATATCTATTAAAGATATTTACTTGAATAATAAGTTCTTTGGATTCCAATAATTAACAACCATCCATAATTTACAATAAACTATTAGGCTATGATTCTACTCCTAAACAATAATATGTTTAAACAAAATATAACCTTTTGATCTTTTCATCTGTTACCAGATTTAACTGTTTATTATTTCACATAAACCGCCCTAATAATTTTTGTTTTTTAATGGTAAAGTGTAGGCAAATGTAGGTAAAGATGTAACTAGAAAAGCAGTGTCCATTTTGTTAAGAGCTACATAAGGTTAAGGAACAGATGATTCTGGAAGAAATTAAATATCGTTAGCGGTAATTCGAAACTATTAGAATTATATAATAAATAAAAAACGGAAATAAGATGAAAATGAAATAAAATTTGTAAGGCAAAAATTTTACAACAAAGAAAAACATGATTTCCATTCTTGCTCTCATACATAGCAGATCATTTTTAATTTAGCTCCTGTAAGAAAATTAAATTTACATTTTATGTTGGAGTAAATGCAACTTATGCAGTGAAAATTGATAATTATTTAAAAAAAAGAAGACAGAAACAAGAGATTTGATAAGTATTGTATATGAATAGACTTGAACCGAAATGTTAAGTAACATTTTATAATTAAAATTACCTAAATTTCAAAACTCATTTAAGAAGTAAATAATTAAGAATCAAAATATTCAATATATCATTTAGAAGAAATACAAAAAGTATTTTAATAATTACAATTTATTTTAAATTTGTAAAAGTTCTAACCTATAAATATATATGTCACAAAGGAAATTGGACAATATAATTTGAAATTTTGTAACATAGATAAATTAATTTCCTTTAAGTATGAAGCCTGTAATAATTCAATTAAAGTATATAGAAGTAAATTGAAATAATTTGACCCATGGTAATCCCGAGAGAATGAGATCTCAAGACAAGAGATAATTTGTAATTTTACCATTGTGTATGGTTATAAATGAATAAAATATTAAAATATAAACTTGCCTCTGATTGTTAATCAAAATAAATAGGGTGTAAGTTAAATATAAAATTTGCTACACAAAGTGGCGAGATAAGATAATTATAAATATAAAAGAAAGTGTGTTTTTTTAATTATAATGAGAGGGAAAGACTAAACAAACATATTGAAATTAAACCACATATAATGTCCTTGCATAAAAAAAATACATGCCATTGTTATGCTTATCCTTAACATAGGGTTTCAGTAATGTCAAAGTGGTCCAAATAGTTGTATTTAAAATGTTGAAATGAATATTATTTGTATAAATCATCATAAACAAAGATCAGAACATATTTATACCTCAAATAATATATTTCTACACACAGTAAATAACTAGCCCTTTTTATTTAGCAAAACCCAATTCCTAATCATAATAGCTTTCATAATCAATAACACTTTCTAATGTTCGGGATCAGACTTTGGACAACACTGGAATATTCTTGGGACTTCCAGTTTTTGACTAAATATAGTTTTACGAACTATTTCGATATAGCCTCATTATGGAAGTAAGCCTAAATAAGTGGGATAGCAGAAGGAAGACTTGGGAGGTGGTAAATTTAGGTCACCCTTACTTATCTTCGCTAAAAGGAGACAACTTGACTTGTTAGTTGCTGGGTGTTAAACCGATTTAAGTTTTTTAAGGGAGTCGACTTGAAGTGTAAATAAAGAAAACACAACATTAAGCCTCAAAATTGTTCCCTCTTGCTCTTCAAGACCAGCCAAGTGTAGTGTGACATATAATAAGTAGAAAGTGGCCAATAGTTGTGTCTGTAGTGGGTAAAGCTTATAGCTTTGTTTTTCAAGAGTTTTTTACATTTATATGTTTTAACCCTTACCACTATCATTATTTTTGCACTGAACACTCCCTTATATCTTTTTTTGTACAATTATAGCTGAAACGGGGCTAAGAAATTGTATAAAATAAAATTTCGATAGTTTACAATATTTGGTTATTCTATAAAAAAAAAACTTTTATTCTGTAACTATAACACCTAAATTAATACATTTTTATTATTACTTGTATTGTAAAGTTTTAAGTATTAGCTCTGTTCAGCTGAAATAATGTATTTTATTCCTAATTTTAATTTAGTTACTACAGTTACACAATAAAAGAAAAATGTATATAGAACAACTTTGATATAACCAAATATCGTAAACTATCAAAAATTAGCGTTAAATTATCGAATTGTTCATTGATCGCCAACATGCGATCGGAATGGGAAAACTAAGATTTCAGCTGACAGCCATCATGCGAGTTCTAAGGGTTTTAAATATTAAATAACAAGAAAATTAATTAAAATGAATAAATAAATGACCCTTACCTGGTGTTATAATCATGCCTTCTTCAGCGGTGCCAGGCAATGCCTTATTAATTGCATCTTCTGCAGTCTGTGTGACACTGGCTAAAGGAACAATCTTCATATCAAATGCCTCGTTTGTGGGATTTAGAGTATATTGATGTAACGATCTTTCCAAACTAGGCACCGACAACTGCAAATTTAGTTTATTACATAATTAAAATTTTCAGACTCAATTTATATATACAGATGTATAGAAACTAAAAAAAGGTCATGCCACTAAATATATCACCAATTACGTTATAAATTTAAAATGTATGAACTCTGCAACCAGACTACAACAATTAATTATTTTTATTCTCTCTATTGATTGAGAAAGTGAACAATGCTTAAGAAATATTTCAGAACTTCAAGAGTTTTATTGTGTTTTTTTATTTGTGTACACTAGGTAATAACCAAGGGGCACTCTTCAAGGTAAGCCCGTGTTTCTTATCCATAATAAATCTAAACAAATTTAAAACAATGTTATTCCACTATAATGAAAATTAAAATGATATAGAAGCTATAAATATTTAACTTTTTCTATTTTATTACATACACTAATATTTTAAAACAACTTTACTAAATTCTCAATAGCATGCAGTTTCTTTTATCAATTAGAAGATTTGAGAATAGTTATCGCAGAAGCCAATAGTAATAATGTAACAATTGGCTGAACTATCAATACAATAAATCAGTTACGTCAGGGGCAAATGTATATCTAATTGTTCCAACCTCAACTAAGATATAAAATGATTATGTTATCGCTAAAACTAAAACTAAAACTTGGGACAATTTTAAATATGAAAATAAAGAAAACACTAAATATAATTTAACCCTTCGCACGCTGAATAAAATTTGCCTTATTTCATCTCAACGCTGAAATAACTTTAAAAATCTTTTGTTTTTTTTTCAAAGTTAATTTTTGTTTTCGTTTTGTATGTGAAAGGTTAATTTTTTAAAAATGTCATCATTGGTTATCGGCTGCATTTAACATTTTTTTATGACATACAACAAAATAGTAAAAAATTGCAAAAAAAAATTAGTTTTATTAATTTTTGTAAATTGGAACAGTTATATTGTGAAATAATATATAAAAAATACAAGGTAATGTTAAAAAAACAAAAACAAAAAACAATCCTTCTTCAAAACAATGCTCAAATGCAAACACGGAGGTCGTCGCCTATCGGACTAATGAGACTGCGAGTTTAGACGTTATCCGCTCTGTAGAAGCTATAGAATGCGTGCGCCGCCGGGCAATTCCAGACAAAATAGCGTCCCCCTCCACTGCCTCGAGGCATAGAACTTTCAACAAAACGTTTTTCTATTCCTGAATAGACAGCGGACATGCCTCTGCATTCTACCGGAACTTTGCTGAACTAATTAACTAACCATAGGCTAAAATATATTATTGCGACTTTAATTGTAATCCGCGTTTGGGTCAAAGTCTACCATTGCGGCTATACTCGTTTGCCGCGTGGGAAGGGTTAATACTTTGACTTGCCTGAAGTGTTTCAGTAATGTACTGATTACACAACTGTTTATCTCCCTTCTCTAATATGCTGTAATAATAAGTAGCTCGATCTCTCACTTCATCATCAGAATCCATCTGACATCTAGCTAATAAGACTTGTACATTCTCTAACAGTGACGGACAAGATGCTCCAAACTGAGCCATCGCTGCAACGGCTGCTGCTCTTACCACTGCGTTCTCCAAGATGACACGGTTGTAAATAAAGCGTATGTACCTGGATTGATAACACATTTCATATGAAGTTATTAAAATTAATTGTATATTTCTTAAATATTAGTATTTGAGTGAATTAAACAATATATATTATTTCATCACTTACATAATACTTGTACAAGATTTAATTTAATTATTGAAAAAACACATACTTTAGGCTTTTGAAGCGATTATCATCAATATTATAATTGGTTTTCTAGGCTGTAAGCTACACCTTTTTTGAAACTATATTTCAATGGTCTTTCTTTTTTATGACCAATGATTGATCACAATTTACCATATTGTTGGAATGTTTTGCCACTGCAGATTGTTCAACATTTTCATTTTTGGTCACTTTGAATTTTAGATTATGGTTGTATTTCATACATATACAGAGTGTGAGATTCATAAAATCACAAAGAAGTTTACATGTTGCCTAGTAGCTGCAGGAGGATGTGGGAGAAACAGGCCATAAACTAAAAACTAGACCAAAAGAACATATTCGAGTTGATAAAAATGAAAACGCAAAACAGCAGTATATTAATAAAAGAAAAAATGTATACATGTGTGCAAAATGATACTGTAGTTTATTTACTAGTTAACATATAAAACACATACCTAGAAGGTTGTTTTGTACGAGGCCCTTCCTTACCAAGGAGGTGTAAAATCCTTACAGCTAAACTAGTATGTTCACAATCTTCAATAAACTCACACAAATGAGCCAAACCTAAAAGGTAAACATTACAAACAAAATTAGAATTATATATATTAATTAATAATAGAATTTTGAAAAATTATTTAATAACCTCAGAATTTTTTCCAGTCTATAATTCAGGATATGCAGCAAATAAGATAACATTTTTAGCAGTTTACTATGAAAAAATTAAAATGTATAACATAAGGAAATAAAATGCAAATAAAACAAGCTACAATACACTAAAACTCACAACTTTTCGTAACTAGTTCTGTAATTTTTGTAAAGATCACATCAGTTTGATTATTTCATGAGAATGATAAAGATAATTATTTTGTTATTTTTGGATAAAGTAAAAATACATATTCTAAAAATAATTCATTGTTTTATTTCTCATAAATAAAGTTTGTAAAAAGTTATGTAATGACAAAAAACTCATTTAAATATAGCATTTTGTTGTTGAAAATATTTATTTGTTTGAGTTTTTTTTTTATTATTTATTCAAGGAGCTTATGCCCTTATAGTCCTTTCACAGTAATTATTTAAAAAAAAAGGAAATTAATAAATCATTTTTCCCCCTTGTGGTTTAGAGGTAAAAATCTCGGAGTTGTCATTGCCTTAAAGAGCTTAACATGACATTGAGACCCCTAGCCCTTGAATACTCTAATAGTATCACAGTCAGAAGAAAACAAGAGTGGCAAGAAAGATGAAAGAGAGGGATCTAGTCCAAGATTAGATGAAGAATGGTATAGACCCAGATAGGGTAACTCGAAATTTCCACATCCGTATTCACTATAAGTGAGCTGTGAGGGGATTTAAAAGAATAACATACGATTTTTAAAGGCATATGTCAAAGTTCCTTCTTTACTTTCTGAATTATTTCCGAACTTTAACTTTCCAATTAATATGGTATCGTTGTCAGTTTATTGACATTTCGATTTTACCAAATACATTAATGTTTTTTTAAAATTTTTGCAGCATTGTTGAAACTTTTTAGGTTACTTATATTCTGATAATTACGGAGTTATTAAAAATTAATAGTTTTATGAGAGCAATCATGTCATTTACTCATGCAAACTACCACCATCACTTGTTCACTAAATCTAATTGTATATATTGTATTAGAGCAGATTTAAGGTTTTATGATTTTTAGCTTTTCATTTGAGTATATAAGTCTATTTCAAAAAAAAAAAAATTTAATTCATAACTATTAACCCTTCAGTGTGTTAATTTTTTTTAAACAGTTATAACTAACATGCATAACTTTTTGCATGTTTTTCACTGATTTTGATCGGGTTTAGGCCAAAACTGTGTAAAAACCATGCAGTGTTGGGCTATTTCCAAATCGCCATATCTATTGGTTTCAGTTACAATTAAATCAATGATAGTTTGATCAAAAAAGTACAAAAAAGTGTTTAAAATAGTTTCTTTGTCAATTTGTGGTCCAATGTTTCCTGAGAAAAATTTCCTCTTTGTCCTTTATAATTGTTCATATTTCCCATACAATATAACCTATTATTTTGAGATTTATTACCCTACATCTCCCCCTTCTTATATTGGCACTTCAAATTCATCTTCAGACTCAAAACTATCACGGAATTCATTTTCTGAAAAATCTACACATCTAATCAGAAACACCATAAGAAACAAAGTCAATCAATTTGACAATTTCACTGTCCCTTCAATTTCAGCAATATTACTTGAACTATCCATAATTTTAAACTACTAAAGAACAATCTGAGGGGCATATATCATTATAGTGAAGTACACACTGTCATAAATTCAGTTATAATTTCATAATGCCCTACCTAACACTAATATAAATACATTTAGACCTATTACTTACTTACAAAGGAAAGATGTATCAATATTTATTACATGGATCGATTAACCAAAAAACAACCCACAAATAAAATATACACAACAAAAACAAAACATTCTTCACTTTTACAGCAACTGGATAAAAATGCAAACATTTAAGCAATCCAATGCCTGATCTGAGCAAGGAACAGCTAAGAACAGACACAAAATGACCTGCTGTTGTTCTTACATATTTGCCCCCAGTAAAAAGAATATTATACCATCTGTGAGGGAATATTCAATATTCTCTGTTTAGTTTCTATTCTGAAAAAGTTCTAAAAATAGGTGCTAGATGGTATTATCAGATAGGATATCACAGAATGTGCAATATACATTGCAATGCGATCTCAATAGTAATCTGTTAGACATATCGCATACATCATAATCTATTGAAAAGTTAATGGTAAGTGCTGTATTAACAATGTGAATGATAACAGCCTAGAACTGACATTTTAAAACATAAATATAGACAAATTATACTGTACCAAAGAGAGATGAACAATTAACAATAGGCTTTTAGTCTTCCTACAAACTTACACCAATTTCTATGTTTCTACTATATTCTATATGTACCTGTTTCTTTGGCATCTGGATTTTCTTCAATAATTGTAATGACTGTATCAGCAATAGAAGCTTTATATTCTAAGCCTCCTTCATCTCTTAACATTGCAGATAAGAAGTTCATAAGAACTGTGTGCTTTCGTGGAAACTTTAGACAGAGTGCTCGAATAGCCTAAACAGAAGAGATAAAATACAAAGCATAAATATAAATACACAATCAAATTCAAGAGACAAAAGATTCAATTCTGTTGTGTTGGAATGTATACTTTTTTTTAAAACACATAAAAAAAGTAAATATATTTAAAAATAAAAAAATCATCTGTTTAAAGAGTTAAAATACATTAATCAAGATTTAAAAAAATATATTTACTCATAATATATTTATTAAAGTTAATTGATATGAATAAAAGCTACGTAAGAAGGAATAACAACAAAACTCCACCATTTTAGGAGATTTATACTGATCATTTTACTGGTCATTATGTACAATATCAACATAACTAAATATTTATAAGAAAGACAATAATTGTAGTAAAACCCCATAATAAAGTATTTATAAAACAATTATAATAAAACCCAAATTCGTAAATACGAAAAAAGTAAAATATGAAATATTAACCAAATTTCATTAAAATATTTGTCCCTTTACTTTAAGTTGAATATTTTCGAAATCATATTATGCAAAATGTATACAAGATATCCTAATGACAAACATTTTCAGGTTCAATCAATAAATGTATTTGAATTGATTGCATTGAACATTGATGAAAATACTAATTGAATAATTAAAATCACATATAGCAGAGACCTAATATTTCATCAAATGTAAAATATATTGTTTGTTAAACAAACCCTATATAAAAAGAACAAATGTCTTATTGTCTTCATGTACAGTTTTAAACCTTTAATTTAATTTTCTTTTTCAAATTATTATAATTAAACCAAAATATATTTTTTTGATTTGAATCCAAACATTCTTTATTTAAATATTTTTAGCTACATGAAAAAATCTTTGACTGCTGAAATAAACACATCCATACCTGTACAACTACAATCTTGAACTCATCACTAATTTCAGAAACGAAAGTAGCAATCTGTTTCATGAGTCTATCCACAGAAGACTCGGCACCTGTCTTAAGTAAAGTTGTAATTGCGAGCGTAGCTATAGATCTGTTTGAGTCTGTGATCAAATTTTCTAAATCTAAATTACAAGCTGTAACAGCAGCAGGATGAGACATTGCGACCTAAAAGTATAATGTAAACATCAAATTAAGTTTTCCTCAATATAAATCTAATGTGTAAACAGTAATATAATTTAAATCTTTATGTGATATATTAATAAATATACAAGTCTTGTAATAAAATTAAAAAAAGTTTTTCTTATAATTTTATTAACTTCATTATACAGCAGCATCAGAAATAATAACTGCTAAATAGAACACAGCACCCAGTGCAGAAATTAAATTGGTGGGCAATGTGTAAATATGTATGGGCCACTGTTAACCCCTTTTACACCTTGCAATGAACATTTTTCAATTGATTTTAGTTATTTTTAAAATTTTTAAATATTTATAGACTAGTCACATTAACCAAAATACAATTATGTTTTCAGTTGGTAATAGTTGACACATTTTAAATTAAAACTAGTGAACTACTTAAGAAAGTTAATTAGTTATGTTATGGAAGTAATACATGATAATTCAATGTGTTAAATAAGTTTGTTATTAATAGCTAGGATCATATCCATGGCTCTCTCCATACAGGTCTTGTAGATTTACATATTTAAATAAAAGCTTTACTACTAGTGAAAACTGGTTTTAACCCCTTAACGGTAAGTGGCGTAATATTACGTTAGTGGACTTTTCAATAAAATGTGCTTCTGATGTAATATTATGCAACTTATGTTTGTCCTGTTTTGTTTTGTTAGGGGATGTAATAATATGACGGGATATAATAGTATTGTATTTATTTGCTAAATAGCAGCACATGACTGATATACTGCGTTTCCTAGCAACGGTAGCCATTTTGTGAATGCCCTAACAGCTATAGACTGAACTGCCCACCAACCTCAGTTCGCCTTGATTTGCTGCGCCAATAGCTTTGTTTGTGTTACTGACTGTTTGTTTATTGTTCTATTTAGTTATTTATTAGTTATTTTATTGTAGTTGTCGTTTTTTGTGAGTCACTATGGAAGATACCCAAATTATTGATGACTGGTTACGTATAAACTTCTCTGATTCTGAAAGTGAGGACGAGATGATAGATGAAGAATTCGATGATGGCGATATGGATCTTGGTGAGGGCGACCCTATTATCTGACAGCCTCATGATGAAAGACGAAGCAAGTAGGAAACCTAGACCACTTCCTCTTGTGTAGTTTGATCATAAGGAAGTTTCTACAAATGATAGACCTTCTCCGTTTAATTTCACAGGTACTTCTGGCATAAAGGTAAAAATTTAAAATAAAATAAATCCCTATGTCAAATGATAACAAAAAATATCAAACTTTTTATCACTGACGAACTTGTCGATCTCATAGTTATGGAAACAAATAGATACGCCGAACAATATTTAGCGTACAGGCCTTTGAAAGATTTTTTTAAATTTCATTCTTGGAAACCTACAAACAGAGATGAAATTCATGTTTTCTTATCAGTGTACATTATTGCACAGGTTAATTTGGAAGTCAGAAATAGATTGTTACTATACCCACAAACCACTCTTTGCAACTCCTGGGTTTGATAGCATCATGACTCTAAACAGGCTAAAACAGTTGAGTAGATTTTTACATTTTGTCAACAATGAAGTACCGAGTGATGGGCCGAAAAAGCTTCAAAAACTACAGCCAATATTCGATTATATTTGTGATCGGTTTGTAACCGTGTATACGTTAGAGAGGGACGTAGCCATTGATGAAAGCCTTTTACTGTGGAAAGGCTGCTAGAGTTTCAAACAGTTCATTAGAATAAAACGAGACAGATTTGGTATGAAGAGCTACATTTTATCAGAGTTCAGCACTGGGTATATTTGGAAGTTGAAAATTTATCTAGGTAAAGGCACAGATATTATACACAATCCAGATGTAGGCCCTAAATGGTTTGGAAAACCAAGGCTACAGAGTGTACACAGACACTTCAATAACCTTCTTATATATATACTAATTTAAAAAAAAAAAAAATTATTACAAAGGTTTTGTGTTTTTAACATGATTACCAACCATTTGCATAAAAAAAAATTTTTAAATCAACATTTGAAGGTAGTTTTAGGTCAATTTTAATATAC
Organism: Aphrophora alni; assembly: GCA_963513935.1. Classification (NCBI taxonomy): domain Eukaryota; kingdom Metazoa; phylum Arthropoda; class Insecta; order Hemiptera; family Aphrophoridae; genus Aphrophora; species Aphrophora alni. The sequence goes on from OY740766.1 coordinate 34,170,887, forward strand.
GTTAAGGGGTTAAAGGGCTTCATATTTTAATATGACTTTGATTTCCTCTACTTATGTCGTAATTTGGTCCTATCAATGGGATTTGGATTAACTTATCAATTATCACAAATAAGACATTAAAAAATTGTTAACTTTAACTTGAACTTTATTGCCGAAACATATAAAAGTGAGAGAGATTAAAATAAAAAAAAAATATATATATATTAATAACTTTTAAGACACTATCTAAACTGTTAGCTCTAATTTGATTTGCATGTTTGCTGTAACCAAATCATATACAATTTTTAAATAATAGAATATTGCTTGTTTGTATATTCATCATGTGACTTCTTAGTCTTTATTTATTATGAACGCTATGTCGATGACACATTCATAGTTTTCATAGTTTCATTTCAACGAGACCCACCGCCAAGCCAACAATCTTAATAACTACAAGAATAGAAAAAAACCCAAAATTCAGTTCACTTTAGGAATAGAAAATAACGAAGAACTTAACTCTCTCAATTTAATAATAAAAAGTCATCTCATAAAGGTGACTGAGGTTTCAAGACTTTTATAGTCTCATCTTTAGGCTGCACAATTGTCAATTCGCTCCATGGAGGTTGTTATAAAGTTTATAAAACACATTTATTATAAAAAAACATAAATCTAGTAAAAACATAGTTTATACTTTGGCCAAAGTTTTTATTATAGTGTGTCGTATTTGCCGATCATGTCTAGAATTTAAAGGCTTAGGACTACAATGATAGATAAATCAGGAGTTTACAAAAATCAAATGCAGTGACTGCAATAAATATTACATAGATCAGACAGGGCGAATGTTCAAAGAATGCTATAAAGAACAACAACTCTCCAAAAACATTAACAAATCTAATAATGCATGTCACCTTTTCACCAATAACCACAATATTGGAGTCTTTGATTCAATTGTTGAAGTCCTACACATATGTGATAAAAGAATGGCACAAAAGAATATGAAATATACAGTGTTCCAAAATAAACTGGATAACATTTAAAACGGCCAGTTGTCATTCCATTCCCATTACCTATATGCCACGGCTATTAATTATTTTAATATGATAAGGAAAGCAACAATTGAAAGGCCACATTGATCTTGTCAGTTCAATGTCATCCTCCTCGAGGTGTGGACCTAACCTTCTAGATTACGTGTTTTGTGTAACTTGTAAATTATGTATTTTTGTTTTAATGTACGATGATCTCTTTGGAGTGATATAATATTAAGGATCTGATCGTGGAGTTACAGCTCTGAAACATGTCGTCTCTTTAATATGACTAAGAAGTGATGGATATATACGTAGGTAATATTCAATTAATTAATATTTGTTGTGAGTTCATATTTTACTTTCTCACATATACATGGTTTTTGTGATATAGTTTTCAAATATAGTACAAGTTTTTCAGGTCCAATGTATAAAAAAAAGGCTTTATAGAATGATTTCTGTATGTAATCTATTTATCTGGCATCTGTCATATGTGCAGTGTTCTACAGCCCAAAAGCATGGACAGATTTTAATCATATTTGCTATGTGGGATTTTGGTCATATCTTGGGACTTTCCTTCATTTTAAATAACTCAAAATTTGAGGTAATCCAATGATTTTGATAAAAATTTTAGTCAAAGAGTAGTCTGTAAGTATCAAAACAAACTCCCTTGATTCCCATTTCTCCATCTGATTATAATGAAATAAGTTTTATGCTGGTATTAGGAGTTTTTATATTTAATATATACAAAATATTCTCAACGACAGAGACCATTGCTTCATTTTTTTTTTTTTTTTTTTTTACTGATAAAATATCAAACAGAGTCTTGTAGGGATTATTTTTAATTGATTTTTATTTGGTTTTAGGAATGGCTGAGTAAGAAAGTTTGTGCAATGTTTTTGTGTCATTTATTTTCTTTTGCTTAACAACTTTACCTGACATGCCTGTTAAGCTTAATGATGACGTGCAGTAGAGCAACTCACAAGAAAACTCTAAGCTACCAACTGGGCTTGAACTTCTGCAGCATCAGCAGTTTTCAAATATAAACAAAATATGACTTTGCCAATTATATCATGTAACTACTCTCCATATATGAATAATGAAATCTGATTTTCCCACTTGGCACAAGTTTTATTTTTATATCTCATTTCTGGATTGTATATAATTTAAAATTAAAGTAAATAAAAATTATCAAAAACATTAATATCGAGGAATTGTAGGGTGTATTTCAAGATTTTATAACAACTCTGACATGATAACTATGATGTAAAATTCAATGACCCAAATATAAATATACTAAAAAAACAAATATTTGTAATACAATTGGAAAAGTAAATGAAACATAAGATTAGTTTTGTTTATTCATAAAATGCAATGTAGTGAAATCTTTGAAGTATAGATGTAGGCATAAATATACATGCACAAACTACAAAACACATAGTGCCTCTAAGGAATGACCAATTTACATGGACAATTTATCCAGTAAATAATAATTTGTTTTAGATAAAACTACATAGCTAATATCTCTAAAACGAGAATATTATAGTTGAACATAGCCATTGATAGAAATGTGTATGTAAAAATGACCCATGCCAAAATAAAAGAGCATGGATAATATATATCTTTCAAAACCTGAAAATTCACTCGGCAGCAACCTCAAGCATAGTTTTCTTATTCATTATTTAATGGAGTTTACATAGTTTTAGTTGCTAATAAAGCCTTAGGTTTTATTGTTATAATTATTTTTATTTTGTGATTCATAGTCACTTGAAATGTTATACTTTTAAAAATGTTGTATAATATTAATTTCATACATAAATGATGGTAGATGTTGGAATAATTAGTGTTAACATTAGTAATATGATCATGTTTTAAAACTGAAAACTCAATAAATTTTATTAACAATATAAGATTACAAAGTTTCAAATACCTTGTTGAGGGTTCGAACAGCAGCAAAACGCAAAGTAGGCTTTGGAGAACTACAAAATAACTGCAACACACTAACGGCTGGTGCCAATTCCCTTTGCGTAGTGTGTTTCAAGTTCACAATGGCATGTGCTGCTTCATAAATTACTGTTTCTGATTTGTGCCGTAAACATGACTCCACAAATTCAAACAGAGGTGAATCTGCTATCTCGCCACCTTCTTCTTCCAGAAGTTTGCACACAACACGAATCTAGTTAATCAGAAATATAACCGTACGGTTATTATATTTATTTTAATAATTTATTTAACTAACTTTAGATTCCGGTATATTACCATGACATTAGTAGTTGTTTTCATAAATGATACAATTTTGCTGCATAGTATTACGTTATATATCATGTAAACATCATTTCATAACTTAATTTTAGGTGATATAACATTTTGAGTTGAATTTTAATATGATTAATCAATTTTTATATTTTATCCACTAGAAGTATAAAAGAACTAAATGTAATGATGATTGAATCTTTAGCAGATGGAATCATTTTAATACCCTTCCTGACAACTAGCTGACATATCTTTCATTAATTAACTATAAGAAAACAACAATTATAAATCAGTTCTCTCACAGAAAGTATATACGAACTAACATCTATTTTTGGATAACCTAACATCAAATTATGCCAGTATGTAAAAACTTTAAAAAAAATCAGATATGATGTGTTGAAGACCTGAGTTATATAATATTTGAGTTTATACTGGAATTTTGGTGCCAGACGTTCTCAAAAACTAAAGTACTATGTTTTTTGTTTGTTTTTTGTGATATCGAAGTCTCGTTATTATCAACTAATTTCTGTCATTGGCAGCAGCCTTCATTGTCAGCCCAAATGGATTGAACTTTGTGTCTGTCTTGTCATTGTCAAATCTAAAAATTTTGAGTTACGGATCTCATAGGTCGAATGCTCAAGCATAGATTGAAAGCGTAGACTTTATAGATTACTTGTATGACAACCAAATATGTTTGTATAACTGAAATAAGTTTTTGTGACAAGAATATGTCAAATAAAAAAACAACTTAAACTTTAGTTCATAATAATTTGTTGAGAGTTTTAATTAAAAACCTGTCTTAATAAATTTAATAGGTTTAAAATATATAACATATGAAATAATAATTCTTTCAACTTCAAAATCAGAGCTATGACTTTTAAATTTTTACACAAACACACAATATGACATCATTGGACTGGGAATATGGAGAGAGAAATAGAAAATAATTCAAATAGTCTATATTTGGTAAGCATATAGAAGAAATTTGTAGGACCTGATTCATACTGTTCGCATGAATTGCATTAATAATTTTAAGCCCCTTTTTAACACGAATAGCAATTAATTGTAGGACACACTTTTCTATTTCAAGAGAAACTTGAATACTAAAAACTCCAGGCGGGTGACAAACTATTAAGTTTATGAGAAACAACTTACAAATTAATAAGTCAAACATTTCAAACAAACACAACTAGAAATTAAGTGATACTTACTAACATACAGACTGCAAATGGACTCTTCAGAGACATTCGAGACAATTTAGCTACAAGCTTGGTGACGGCTAAGCGATCCGACTTCCTAATGTGATATAATACACCTAGACCATGGTACTGTACCATCACACTGAAAAATTACACTTTTTATTATTAATATCTGTATAAACTACTATCTGAAGTTAATTTCTATTGGTTTAATGTTTCAAAATTACCTGTAGTTTAAAAAAAACAACCTTTAATATTAAATTATAAATTGAATTAACATGGTTCGTCTTTGTTTAATTCTCACTTGACATTCATATACAAAATTAAAACTATGGACTGAAAAACATTCATCCAGTAATAAAAATGTAATTTAATTTTAATCATTGTAATTTTCTCAAAATAACTACTATAACTTGTAGTGGTATTAGCATCCTATGTATTTTCATTTTTTGGAGGTTGTTGTATGCTTAAAGTTGTGTAAGAAAAGTTAGTAAGTTATTTTTCTATTCTAAGACATTTCAAAAAAGAGACTTGTAAAAAACAACTACGGCATTATAAAGGATATGTAAAAAAAAAGGTATTGCAGTATAAAGAGATCTGTAAAAACAACTATGGTAGTATAAAGAGATCTGTAAAAAACAACTATGGTAGTATAAAGAGATCTGTAAAAAACAACTATGGTAGTATAAAGAGATCTGTAAAAAACAACAACGCCAGTATAAAAGTATGTATGTTACAAAGCTGTGATGGTTTGTTTCTACAGTCCATATGTATGAAACAATTTACAAGATGTTTTGACCAATTTTTCTTCCTCGGGTGGTTTAGTTATGGCAATATCCAGCCCAATTTCTGAAAAGTGTAATTGTAATGTCTTCTTTTTAGTTCAGATAGCTGAAATAATTTTCATGTGATTTTCAATATTTTCTTTCTAAACAGTCTAGTTGTACACTATAAAGAGCATTAATTATTTGACTTTTTATGTTAAAATATTTAAATTTTGTAAATCCAATTATTGCATAAACAACCGATTAATATTAAATGTAACAACTATACAATTACAGTACAAAGCGACAAAAGATGAAAATTATTATTTTTAATTTTGAGTTTGGATGTCTATTAACTAAAACCAGGCTCTACAACGAAAATGGTAAGGGAGGTAGAGATCAAAAGAGGAATTCTAATAGTTTTCAGTCATTTATGTTATTGTTAAGTTGCAGAAAGATAAATACTAGTTATTCTTCATGGCCGTTTGAAAGTGAATGATGTGGAATGGAAAAATATTCTCTTATAGTTGTTTCTAAAGATGTAGTTCTTGGATGGTTAAATCTGCAGAAATATTGAGGAAACTGTTAAAATTTTGGGTATTGAAAAAATTCAGAACATTACAAAATCATTAATAAACTATATATAACAATAGCTTGAGCTTGAAACTGACCTGTCCGAATTAACAGCTTCTTGTGCTTCATTAACCCATCGCTTCACAACATCTCCTGCGACTTTAGTAAGATGAAGGCTGCTTACTAAAGCAGCGCTACTTACTGATGAGTTACGTTCAACTATAGCCTGCTTCATGTAACGTTCAATTGTTTGCAACATTGTTACCTAAGAGACCAAAATAATTTTAACGAAACATAAATATATTAGACTAAGTTTGATTTAAGTAATTATCAAGCTGGTGTGATTTTGATTTTCTTCAATATATACTCTTTTACACAAAAAAAAAAAAAAAAAAAAAAAAAAAAAATCCCATTGGTTAATATATAATGAATCTATCACAATAATTAATATTTATATTACATTTTAACAATAAGATACTCCTCACTAAAATGAGTAACACTTGAAGAAATTTTAATCAACAAAAAAATTGTTCACAATTAACATTTTATTTGTTCAATTACTAAGTCCTCGTTTTCAGTTTTACATGCTTAACACGTTCGCTACCGAGCGACGCATATTTGCGTCGGTCCAGTCATTCCCACAGACCAAACGAAATAATATGAATGTTGCACACAGACCGGGAGCAATAAGAGTAACATAACTTACAGACCACGAGAAATATTTGGTTTAAATGAACTAATTCACTCCATGATAACCTTAAAAGAATATGTAAACCTGTTGTATTAATTTTTTTTACCATTTCGAGCAATTTTTAAATCGCCGCATATATGCGTCGGCCGGTCTATATAATGCAAAATAGTAAACATGTTTTTTAATAGACCAAGCGACGCTCATATGCGTCATTATAAATTTGTACATTTCCACTGGTTTCAAGGAACAGATCAATAAAATAAAGTTATTTTAGTTAAAAAAATGTAATTGAACACGTCAGAATTCACATAGAAATGTATTTTTGTCTTAACTGTCATCTCCGTTGTAAAGGGATCGGTCTATTTCACTATCAGTTCGTAAAACCGATGAACTTGTAGGCTTTGTAGGCCTACTAGGCCTATTTCGCTTCATTGTAAACGCCCGCACAATGTAAACAAACTAACTGCACTAAAGCACATGCAAAAACTGCTAGGTTAGCCACATAAAGAATGGAACAGTGATGCAACAGAATGCCCAGTTCTGCCAACTGTTATGTGACGTCATCGATCGTCAGAACCACAGACCAAGCGACGCACACTTGCGCCAGATATTCCTATAGACCAATACCATAACCTCGTTGCTGTAAAATAGACCGTTCAAAACATATAAGCATTTGAATAAGACGGGGACACTGGCGCAGATATGCGTCGACAGTCTATTTTAATGTGACCAGCCGACGCAAATATGCGTCGGCAGTCTATCAAAAGAAACCAATAGACGCAAATATGAGTCGCTGGTCTATATGAATGACAAATTTCATATAATTGCGGTAGCGAACGTGTTAATATGCAACTGATTTGTTACCACAATTAGAGATGATTTCTTTTTTGTATGAAAAGTGTAAGCTAATAATTTTATAACAACTAAACATTTTGAAAAACATTATAGGCTACATATTGTAATATTCTCCTTTTCACAAAAATTATGTTTTTTATTTTATTACTAATATTCTCTAATACCTTATTAAACAACCTTTCAACTAAATTATATTGACTAAGATACAATAATTAGTTAGCCTCTTAGTATAAATTCACATTACTTTTTACATTAAATGTATTTCATTTTAATTGTTTAATTATTACTTTAACTGTCCTGAATTAATAAATTTATAATATATAGCTCTTAATTTCGGGTTTCTGGTACGTGGCTTTATTTAAAAAATTCCTTGGTTTTCTTAATTAGTCCTAATTTATGAAAATTTCAAGATTCTAAATTTACTATTATGCTTATATTATATCTCTAAATGTCTCTATTATTAATTATTTAATTGTTCATTATACTTATAAGTTCAGGCTTATTTTACTCTCACAGAGATGGTTTCAAATATTTTCTTTTTAATTTGGCTTGTTCGATTAGTCTGGATATTTTCTAGGCTTTTCTTTTCTCTCACATTTAAAGTTCAACTGCACTTTCTGAAATCCTCTTTACCACTGCTACGCATTGTCTTTATATATCGCGGCTAAAATTAGTTCTTCCCTTTTCTTCCTTATCCAATCAGAATACTCTATTTTCATCAGCTGTCTTGGCGTATGGATACTAGAGAAATTCTAGACTCGAGCGCTAGTCTCAGTTCCGATATTTCCATACAATTTACTTCACTCAGCGACTACGCGTGTTAAAAGTTCTACTATTTTTCTTTCACTTTTTATTTTTTTATTTGTCCTTTAGCCTTTCACATTTATTTGTTTATTTTTTAAATCACTTTAGTTTATTGGTTGGTTCACTTCTTATCCATCTATATTAATTTATTTTAACCTTACTATTTCTATTTTACATTTAGTTGTTCTTTTGACTCTTTTTATGTTAGTGGGTACTATGAATTCACCCAAGTTTATTTTCATCCTTACTATATCGTCACAATTTACATTAAAAAAAAGTTTTTTTAAAAGTTTTAGCTAAATAACTGTAAATATTATTATTTATTTTTACTCCCATTCAGTTTCACAGAGTTTCCTCTTTATAAACATTGTTTACATAAATTAAGTTACAAACTTTAAAAAAAGATAGCATCTGTCATTGTTATTTAATTATTTATTAAACAAAGCGCTATATAACACTTTTTGAAAAATATGGGCAAACTATTAGAAAATGGATCAATTGCCAGGTCAATTTATTAATTAGTTGCATTTACATAGGAATTAGAATAATGAACTGTTACTGCTCTTTGTATTGAAAAAAATAATGAAAAGCATCTATATTTATGTAACAGTACACAAAAGTCTATATTTATTAGAACACTTAAAATATTGACTAAAATGTTCGAAATTTTGATTAAAAATACCAACAAGACAACTCGTAGCTTGTTTTTCAATGATGTTTTCTATTTATATAAATAGGAAAATGTAAAAAAGAGAGATAATATTGAAACTTTTGGATAAACAAAATGGGAATAACAAACTAAAGAATATTGTAACATAACGAGAATATAAATAAATAAAAATGGCTATAATACAAACTGAGTTTGTTCATCTATTCTCAAAACCAAGCTTAACTTGCATTAATTTGAATGATTTGTGGTACAATGGTGGGGATAGAACTAACATGAGAGACTTCACTACGGCGATCTGATTGTGCCAGACACTTTTGCTTAGCTATGTGTTAACTTTTTTAAATCACTTTTCTTATTACTAAATGTTCGGTTCTTAGTCTTTTCTTTCAATATTTTTGCATTATTTAATAATTACAATTTATTGTAATAAGTTGGTCGATAAAATGATAATATTTTGTAAGTAAAATAAACTAAAAAACTAAATTGTCTTGGCTTAATACTGTGTTGTTTATCAACTTTGGGCCTAATTCGTGAACCCCTTTAAGAAATTATCATGCTGATAAGAAATTCGGTCAACGTAAGTTTCCAAACTGTAAGCTGGAATTCTTGGATCACCATTGAAGAGTTTTTGGCTGAAAATTACAGGAAGTCACTATGTAGCCTCAAGAACAAAGTTGAGCTGATGTAACTAATTTTTAAAACATTTTTACTTTTTCTCTTAAAAAATACAAACTTTGATAAATTACAAGATTTATTAATTTATACAGAAACTGTAAATTTCCATAGGAATTTATTATTACATACACTTTTGTAAACTTTTTATTTTAATAGAAATATAGAAAAATGATAGTGTATAGTAAATTTTTTAATTACTGTAGTTATTAAAATTATCTGCGTGGAATACCCACATTCTAAGAATTGAAAACAAAATTGTACACAAAATTATAATAATTTGAGTTAATTCAGAAAAGTCATTACTTAAGGTAAAAGGTGTTTTTATTTTTTAAAGTTATTTTATAATTTAATAAATAAATTCTACTTTATTATTGTTTATTAGTGTACAAATTATAAATTTCGAATTTGTTGTAATTTGCAATATTTAAATTAATTTACTACTTAAATTAACTAAATAAGAGAGCAATACAATATACCAACAAAGGATGATAATTTAACTTACATCAGTAATACTACAGAGGGCTCTGATAGCAGCAGCCCTGTATAAGTCTTCATGACCTGTCATATCCTTGGTTAAGCTAGATGTGACAATAATAACATCTTCAGCTAAAGAAGATAGTTCTTTGATACCAAGATACACCATACGTCTTAGCATAACATCCTTGGACTGAAATAATTTGGTCATGGCAAAGAAAACTTCCGTAGCCTCTGTTGAACCCAACTGCTCTCCCTTTACATAAAAGATACTATAATTATAAAAATATAATATCTTGGTTATTTCTGTCAAGTTCATATAAATGAAAGTAAACATTAAAGAATCAAAAGTGCAGACAATTTATATAGGAAAGTAATATGAGATTGGAATGATCATTATTGTACATATTGTAGTGTTGAATTGTTTAAATTAAGGCTAGGTTAGTATAAAAGTTTTAGGTTGATGTTTACAGAAACTTTAAATAAATTGTTTACTCAAACAACCCGTTGTGGGTTTAGGCCCGCTAGATGGTTTGGGTCTGTTCAAGAAGAGGACCGCCACTCGTAAACAATTTTCTATTGACATAAATAGAACAGACACAGCCTGACCTGACAGAACAGCTGAAATGTTGTTGGAGTGTATTAAGGACAGTATTTTATTAGGAACCAGTAGAAATTTGTTAGATTCCTACTTATGAAAATTCATGTGATGCCATAGGAACGAGGGTGAAGATCTGTTTGACACCATCTGGAAAGACATCAATTATATTGTGTAAATATTTAATAAAAAAATGTGGGAGTTAATACTGCTGATTTGATAGATTTTAAAATTGATACTTTGTAACATTAAAGAATTTATGAAAAATTGCTCAGCTAAGGGCGCCAGGAAGCTTGTAGCTTACCAATTTTGAAAAATAAAAATTTACTTTAAATTGAAATACTCTCAGGGTCGTGTTTCTTTTCAAGTGTACTAATATCAGTGGCTTTCAGTAAATAAGAAATCCTTATTTGTTTTCCTGAAACTAAACATTCTATATTAAATTCAATTTTTTAAACAATTACACAAATTTATCATCAATTTGTTATATTAAACATTCATATGCAAAATCTTAACTTAGTACATCCTAACAATTGTTGAATCATTCTAATGATAATAATATTTAAAAAATCAAATTGAATTTAATTATTTAATTTATCTTTTTAGTTGCAACTCTGAAATTGAATAGATTTTTTGTTTATTTAAATGAATTTATGTAACTAAGAATTTTACTCTTTGAATATAAATCAAGTTTCATTAAATTATATATTTATTAGAAAAAGACTTTATTTTAATATCTTTAGACTTTGAATACAAGACATAGTCTCATATATTATGACTCGAGTTGTTAAGTCAGAACTTATACTTAACATTAAAGTATTTAAATCATATCAGATACCAACATAATTTTAGAATGAGAGTTTTGACGTGGATACCAATCATGTTTCTTCTATTTTAAAAGCACATTATCTTGAAGACACTTCGCTTCGTTCTCCGGAAATGTCCTGCAGCCTCGTAGAAGTTGATTCTGTCCCTTTGTTCCGACGCTGACGTCGCCTTCTCGTTTTACAAAGTTCATTTTCTGTTATTCTAACAACAAAATATCTAATTAGCGTTTTAACTTAAACTGTTCTCTATTAACACATTGCGGTTTTGTCTATATTTCCCGATTTGATCATCTCACTTTTTATCGGACACATGGAAGCCATTGTTCTCACCATATTTATAAAAGTTCACTGTCTTGAGGCTTAAAACATGTCCAATCGTCTCAAACTCCCTCTCCCAACTACTAGACATTAATTAAATTGTTCTCAAGTTCAAAAATCACTTAAACGTAAACTACATTTTTCTCAAACTATTTCTTCCCACAATTTCTAACACGTCTTACCATCTCAGACATTCCCTTCGAACTCTCTCAAACACATCTATTCACTTCAAAGGTTCTCTTGTAACTGTAAACTGCCAACTTTAGACTCTATTAAAACACATCTTACTCCCTTGAACGTTCCTGACCAACTGCCAACTAACAACTAGCATCACAACCAAGCGTCCTTTTTTCAGATCTACTTAGTCCGCAAATCCCAGTACGTTCACATTTCTGGTCCCACAGATACTGTCCAAATCATTTGCTTGACAACAAGCCTTGTCTATTTTCACAATACAATATCTCACTTTAAAATTTATTATACCTTATAACTAACATTTTCTGCCTTAAATCCATATTTTGGAAATCTATTTAAATTTTTTATTTCCCCCTGTTTCAAATATTATTTACAGTCATTAATTTGACTTATGTTGTCTTTTCTTTAGACCAATCATAAAATTCCCTGTTTATTTTCATGTTTCAAATCTCAAAGCAAATATTTCGTTCATTTCAAAGCTAAAGTTAAAAATTGAGGATTACAATTGGACTTCAGAACAATAAAGTGTGTATTCATATACTATCTATAAAGTTAGTTAGGTTAATTTAACTGTAACAGCAGTGACTACTTGTTGAAACTCCATAATAAGGATAAAATAAGCACTAGGCTATAGTTTCAAATGTATTTAATAACTTAATTAGCTACAATTGTTTCGCCTTGCGGCATCTACGGGCTAATGGTAATAGTAAGCCTAAACAAAGTTAACGGTACAGAGAGACAGGTCCGGAAGTAACACAATGGAAGGGATAGCTGGAAAACCCAAGCAGGTAGGAAGGGGAAAGGTTAACATATTACACTATTGGTTTAAGAAGTGGAGAAGAGTTTAATAAAATTTGATCATTTAAATTAAAAGTAGGTTTATGTAATATAGATCTATTTATTTCTAAGCATTCTAGATTATTTAGTCTAATACTTTTATTTTGAATGTGTAATAATTTTACATTCAGATTAGGATCAAAATTATGACCCGAGTCCAACAGGTGGTTAGCAAAGTTGGAGTTACTAAGCCCATGCTTCCAACTATTTATATGTTCTTTAATTCTAACATTGATCGATCTCCCTGATTGACCTATGTACTCAGAGTCACAATTCTGACAAGAAATTTTATAAACTCCACTATTTTCTAGCCTTTCTTTTTTATCTTTATTATTAACTAACATTTTTCCTAAATTATTATTAACACTAAAGGCGACAAAACTATTACATTTAGTAGAAATAAGATTACTGATTTTATAACTAATTCCGTTAATGTATGACATTTTACAATATTTGACTTTATCGATTTTAACATTATGGTGAACAAGGTTTTCAGCTTTACGTTTTAATTTCTTTCTTAGAATATTATTAATTAACAAAGTGTCATACTTATTGTTAACAGCAATTTGTTTAATAACATTCAGTTCATAATTGAAGTCGTCAGGTGAAAGAGGCACAGTAATGAGTCTATGTAACATGCTATGAAATGCGGCATGTTTATGGTTAATGGGGTGATCCGAATCTGCAGGTATTACGGTATCTGTGTAAGTAGGTTTTCTGAAGATTTTGAATGTGTGAGCACTGTTGCTGATACTGATATTCAGGTCAAGGAAATTAATATTATTATTACTTTGCTAACCACCTGTTGGACTCGGGTCATAATTTTGATCCTAATCTGAATGTAAAATTATTACACATTCAAAATAAAAGTATTAGACTAAATAATCTAGAATGCTTAGAAATAAATAGATCTATATTACATAAACCTACTTTTAATTTAAATGATCAAATTTTATTAAACTCTTCTCCACTTCTTAAACCAATAGTGTAATATGTTAACCTTTCCCCTTCCTACCTGCTTGGGTTTTCCAGCTATCCCTTCCATTGTGTTACTTCCGGACCTGTCTCTCTGTACCGTTAACTTTGTTTAGGCTTACTATTACCATTAGCCCGTAGATGCCGCAAGGCGAAACAATTGTAGCTAATTAAGTTATTAAATACATTTGAAACTATAGCCTAGTGCTTATTTTATCCTTATTAGTTAGGTTACGTTAGGACACCTTATGTGTTTGAGTGGCAGTCCTCTTTTTGAACAGACTCGACAGTTTTCTATTAGGTGATGTGTGGTCAACACATAGAGTTCCCATCTTCTTGGTCTAATTTTGACGAACAAGATTTGCTACTAAACATAGTTCCTCACTTTCCTCATAATACTGGACAAACACCAAAACCTTTGTCTAAAACCTTTTTATTTTGAAAGGTGATATTAGCTTAAGGAAAAGGCAGAAGAAGTTACTAATAATGTGAGCTGTATGAACACCTGGGTGATTAAATGTTTTATCAAAAAGCCTCGCAAGAGATATGATGAATAGACAGACAGATGGATTGTCGTGATGAAACTGAAACACTTGCCCACTGCAACAGTTGTCTTTAAATTGTAAATTTCTCATTGGGTGAAAAAAAACTGATGTAATATTCCTATAAATTGTTTGACCTCAATGAGTATATTCATAATGGAGAACACCTTCACAATAAATAAACACTGTGACATGGGTTTGATACTGCTTTGACTTATCTGTACCTTTTTCGGAGGTGGGTCAATATCAACGGTTTGAAGTATGATCTCATCAACTACAACAAAATTTTCCTCCTGCTCTTGTGACAGAAGTCAAAGATCAAATTTTGTTGTTAAATGTTTAATGCCAGTATCCTCTGTAAAAATCTCTGAAACAGTTCTTTTGAAATCCCCAGATAATCTTCCAATATTCACAATGTATGTTACCTATTTTTATAGATTGCAGCCCTCATTCATTCAACATTCTCAAGTGGTCTGCTTTTGAAGAACATGAATTGCTTTCAACAGATTTCCATCCATCTTTGAAGACTCTATACTAAAATTTTATATGGACTTAACTAACTCAATTTTTCCTTATATGAATAATTTCTGTGAATGAACATCAAATTTTAAGCAATATTTGATGCAAATTCGTTGATCTACTCTCTCAACATTCTAAATGTGAACATCACACAGTACACATCTTCACTCAATGATGTCTAGCAGCCAGCTGAATAGATCAGTGGGACTGTCTATGGATGCGAAAAAGACTAACTTTGGTTGCCAAATTACATTGAGGCCACAACTTTTCTCGGTAATATTCAAAATAGCTGGATATTTTCTAGACAGACTTAGTTCATTCACATAAGAAATGAAACCTATTTTTTTTTTTTTTTTACTTAAACGGCCAGGTTAACAAAGCAAAAACCTAATCATTAAAAAAACTCTTATAAAATAAGTTACAAACTTACTGGAAATCAAATGTTTGTAGAAAATCTTTATTTCTTAGAATTATTAACATGTCCTGCAGTTTAAGTTAGAAAATATTTCATCTTTGAAGATTAAACAAAAATAAAACACACACACACAATTCTTTAGTTAAATTCTACAATTTATTGGTCTAGCCAACCATGGTTTCGCCAGTTACGGCATTGACGAGACTTATACAAAGACTAAACAACGTAAGAAGAATTGTACACACCTTTGAGACCAAGCCTACAAAACCTGTTACAAGATAATGGAATCTGTAGCCGGGCAAACTCAGTGAGTCATAAACTATTTAAAACATGCTTTGACAAAGGTTGAAATAGTGGGGAAAAAAACAAGAATTCTGTTTGATTGTTTAAAACTAAATTAACATTATTACAAGAAAGTCTCTTAATTTCTAACATGTTTAATTTTTTACCCTTAACGTTAACATGAAGAATTTCAAATTTAATATTCCTGGCTACAGGTTCTATTATCTTGTAACGGGACTTGTGGGTTTAGTCTCAAAGGTTTGTACAATTCTTCTTATGTTATTTAGTCTTTGTATAAGCCTCGACAATGCCGTAACTGGCGAAACCATGGTCGGCTAGACCAATAAATTGTACAATTTAACTAAAGAATTTGTGTGTGTGTGTGTTTTATTTGTATAATATGGAATTCTATTAAGTACTGTCGGTCATCAATATTAAGTACTGTCAGTGTAAACAATATTAAACATAAAAATGTAAAAAAGTAGACTTAAAAATGTAAAAAACCTAATTGCTAATTTACTAGAGTTAAAAGTTTACATCAATGTGGGAAGGCATTAATTTATGTTGATACACATATTGACCTCTAGTTGAAATAGGTTTTTATAAGGTGTTTCATGTATATTAACTAAAATTTAAATTTATATAATATAGTCTATAAGTATTGAGCTTGAATTGTGAGATGGTATACTTAATAGAATAAAACACAAATTCTCATAAATAATATCTTTATTTATTCAAACATGTTTCAACGATAAAGTTGCCAAGTTCAGTGATGCACGAGCTACAATAACTAAACTGTTTGTTATAGTTTAATTATAGTAGCTAGTGCATCTTTGAAGATGGTGAAACGTGTTTGAATAAAAGAAACTATTTGTGAAAATTTGTCGTCAAGTTTTATTCCATAAAATATAGTCTATACCTACCTGATTTAATAAGTAAAGAATTTTTGTGAGGATATGAGTACATTTTTTTGGGTTTACTGGAGTGTCATTAAAAGTACGTGCTTCCTGTAGAACACTTGTCTTATCCAAATTTTGAAAAGGATTTCCTCCACCTATAACAAAACATTCAATAGTTAAACTGATTTATTGACAAAAGTATCTACAGTCTGGTCAGTCTCTGATTAGTAGACCCTTCGCTCATGCACACGCAGAGACGGACAGCCAAAAAATGACTGGGCAAGCTATCTGTCACTCATAGAAAGATGCCTAGTATGCTACTATGATTTTTTACAAATTTTGGGATTGTTTTGTTACTATTATATTATCGGGATGTACATGAAATCACAAGAAAAATAATTCCAAACTCGACCATATTACTGCAAAGTAAGGAATAACTACAATTATTGAAACATATAATTATATAATGATAAATATATATTTTGTAACGTCTTTAATAAATAGCGAGATACTGGAATATTATGCAGGTCTATATATTATCATTTAGCATTGTATCCAAACAAGGTATTGCATCTTTAACAAGATTTACATTATTTACATAATCGACTGATATTGCTACATCCTCCTCGGTTAGTCACATCCGCTCTTTTCCTACATCCACTTGTAAATGTGTCAATGGATATTACAATTTAATAAATAAAACACTTTTATTTTTTAGTACTGTATAACCACAAATTTAATGAAACTTGCAGACCATGGTTTCGATAGTTACAGCATTGTCAAGGTATGATACAAGAATAAGGATAAAGGTACAGTACACATTACAAACAATAGTTGGGTAATCTCGATTGGAACCTAAATTGAAATGTAGAGAGTGGGGGACAAAGGACTATGATCTGGCTAAAGGTTCAAGGAGTGGAGAGTTATTTAATTCTAATTGTTCATTTAAAACCAACACATTTTTATCCTTAACTATTCTATTAATTTCTAATGATTCTAGAAGATTTAATTTTTAAATTTATTAGATATAAACAAAATATCAAAATTTATGTTAGAATGGAAATCTGGTACATTATGTGTTTTTAAGTGACACATTATTTTAATCCCACTTCTGACACCAGTTGTGACCGTCTCCACTTCTTTTGACCAGCTGGAAGCTCCGGCTGGCTGGAGACCGCGTACACTTTAGCCGAATCTTGTCAGGATGGGCCAAGGAGTCGGGTTAGGACGCTAATGAACGCACGCAATGCAAGTTAAATTAAATGTTATCTTCTATTTTAGCGCCGAATCAGAAGATTACAGAAATAATTATAATTTATAAAAAGACATAACGGCTAGATAAAAGGCCTTAATAGTGGCCGAAAAGCATACCGATTAATTATATAACACGTGGCCGAAAATGGACTGACCTCGTCTCGTAGCGGTCTGCCGTTCAACTTCCTTCTCGCGGCTCTCAGAACAGACTCTCTCCCGGCTCGCTGGTTCAAGCCCTCCACTCCTCGTCTCTCCCCCCCCACTCTACGTAATCTTGCACTGCTCAACAAAATTGCAAGTGCCGATTGATATTTTATTATTTAGAATCCCTTCCCATTACATCCTAATTTATACTTATTATAGTTTTTATTTGGTGGGTTCCTTGGCTGGGCCACAATTAATAAAACTAGAGTCATCATGACCTAGCCTCCAACTTCTATAATGTTCCCCTAATTTATTTTAAAATTTCTCCCAGTTTGACATAATGTATGTAGCATTCCAAATTTTACAACATAATTGATACATCCCACATTTGTTCATATTTGGTATTTTATCTTTACTATTAATTAATATTTTACCTTAATTATTATCAACATAAAATGCTGGTTTACAATATTTCTTCTTTCCTAATAGTTTTCCTAATTTATAACTAGCTTGACCCACATAACCTACTTTCCGCCATTTTGTGGATTTATTATCACCCTCACTAGGGAAAATATGTTTTCTGGCAAAATTTTTAACTTTTTATTTAGCATGTTATCTATTAATTTATAAATATACCCATTATTCCAAGATATTTGTTTTATACAATTTAATTCCTTACAATAATCATCCCTTGACATAGGAATATTAATTAAACGATTCAACATACTATGGAACACTTTTCGTTTATAATCTCAAATTATGTTAACAAAAAAAATTGAAAACATTAATTTTTTAACAGGGGTTTTAGTGTTTTATATATATATATATATATATATATATATATATATATAACTTGTGGATTACAGCTTAATATTATAATGTTGTATGATTGAAGAAGCATTTCTATTATCATAATAGCATGTGCAAACTCGATTAAGTGCTGTTTTCTGTACAAAAATATTAAGTTTTACATATTAAAAATGGAGTGTACAAGTTGCGACTTTTTGATGCCAGAGAATTTAATGATGCCGAAATAGAACAATTTTTTATTCGACATAGTTTTTAAATTACAAACAATTTGTAAAAAGTGTGAGAGTAGTGTTGTATTTAAAACTAATAAAGAAATGCATTTAGTGACATTAAAATTGCCTTCAGAAATAAAAAAAAATGATGTCATTGTTTCGAAATAAGTAATTGGTTAACACATTGTAACCTAACAACAGCTTGTTTTGAATGTGTTATTTGATAGTAAAAAAAATGCATTTTGAGACTCTAAACATTTCGTCTAACAAATATTATGAACTGATTGTTTGAATACGGGGTAAATAGTTAACGTTATTATCTAATAGTCAACTATATACCTTATTTCTTAAAAATAAATAATTTTTTCCTTGCGCAGATCACTTTTTTCTCTACAAAATGACAATCTAAAAACTATCAAATCCGACGTATTTAGAGGTTAGACATATCGGCAAATGTGCACATTTACATCTCATATGTTACTAAAGATATTTCAATCTATATATCCGTGATCACAGATCACGTGATATGCTTTGAATCCTCCATATTAATAATCTAAATTCAAATTATTAACTTCAATAAACTTACGAAAGGTTTGGCCAGGTGTATATACTGTATATAGCTACCTGGCCAAACCTGTCGAGATATATAATTATATTGCAAAGTAAGCAAATTATTAACTTCAATAAATTAAACCAGGACAAACCTGTTATGATATAAAATAGCGATCTAGCGTATTAATTGTGTAATGCGCATGCGTCAAACCATATCCTATTCTCAATGCTATTATGGGTCTACAGGCTAACCTATAAACCCGTCGATTTGTTAGGTTTTAGATTGTGATTTTTCAGTGTAAAATAGTGATGTGCACAAGGAAAACATTATTTATTCTTAAGAAATAAGGTATGTAGTAAGTAGACTACAAAAACAAATTCTGAAAATAATCCGCCACCTTTAAGAAAATACTTACCATATAATATATATATATATATATATATATATATATATATATATATAAATAGGTAATTGTTTACAAAGAAGTTACCGGTTTTTGTGGTGATTTTTTAATATTTTTTAGCATGTTCTACATAGGCCTACCTTATTTCTTAATAATAAAATAAGTTTTCAACGCAGAGCTAACTTTTTCACCGAAAAATCACAATTTCAAAACTACACAATTCAATGCATTTATAGATCACCGAAGTCAAGCAACATTGAGCACGGTTAGCACTTGGATGGGTGACCACTTGGAATTAAGGGCACAATTAATTTCTTCTTTTTTTTACAAATTTATGTATAGGTAAGGTTTATAGAGTTCAGATGGTTTTTGTTTCAGGTGGTATCTATCTATCTATATATATATATATATATATATATATATATATATATATATATATTCTCGTACAAACCTGAAAACTTTTCTATTATTAAAAAATAAGATATAATATGATTTTTTTAAAACACCAATCAATTATATATTATTATATTATATATATTTTTTTAAATCGTAACAATTATATGGCCTAATTAAAACCATTACTTGACCTAATAAAACTAAATATATAACGTTAATATTTATGTGAAGGTCAGGTACAGAGATATGATTTCAACATTAAGATGAAGGGCTCACAGATTCAGGAGGTCTCAAGTGAAGAGGTTTATTGGATGTAATGGGCAATGAGAAGAAAGCATAGCTTATACTAACATAACCAAAGCAGGATTCCCTTGTTTTTTAATTGTAATTTTCTTACATAAATAGGCCTAATGTATTGGGTGCATTGAAAATGGCGTTGGGACAAATGCAATAATCACTAAGATGTAAATTATAGATAATATAGCACGTATTTAACGATTTAACCAAATAGAAGCAAAATTCAATTTATTTAATGCATATTTACCCTATAGATTTCTTGGTGGTATTCCAAGTAATTTAATGGATTTCAGCGCTGTTAGCTGAGTAAAAGTAAGATTTCACATAAGAATTTGGTTGATAGGATTAGGGGTAATTATGATTAAAGTTTGCGTTAAAATTTCATTCACGAAAATCGTTTACTAGCTACCTTATTTTGAAAAAATAAGATCATATTAGGTGTCGCCAGACACTTTTGAAGTAGCTCAATAAATTATTTTACTAGATAATAATAAATAAAAAAGTACGAAATCCAGGTTTGATTAGTTATTTATGAATGGAAATCCAGCTGGTTATGACTACATTATTCAAGTTAGTATTAAAACATATTATTGTTTTATTAGGTCTGGCTAGGTGACTATATATAAATACAATATTATGCTATAATATGCATGGGATATATATATATATATATATATATATATATATAATATATATAATAAATATATATATATATATATATATATATATATATATATATATATATATATAGTCACATAACCAGACCTAATAAAACAAGCGATCATACATTCACTAACTTGACTAACAGTTATAAAAATATTACCTTATGCATTCATAACCTGAGCTGTATTTCTTACTTTAATATTTATTTTTTACTAAACTAATGTATTTTGGTACTTCAAAAATGTCTGGGGACACCTAATATGGTCTCATTTTTCCAAAATAAGATAGGTAGTAAACGATTTTAACGAATTTATTAATTAAATTTTTAGACAAGCTTCAATGCACAATTACCTGATTAGGTTAACATTACTTTCTTACTGTTCAAGGAATATGAAATAAAAATTTGGGGGATTAAAATTAAAATCAGCTGATGAGTTAAGTATATAAATACGTATTAATCAGATTCATTACAATGAGGGGAAAATAAAAATAAGTTTACAATTAAATTAACATTGCTGTCAAAAAAGCTAACCTAATCCTATGGCCAACCCTATTTAGCATAAGTTAATAAAGTAAAGAATGATTAGGATATTATCGATTATATATGTACCATCTTCCTCTTCCTTCTTGTCTCTTTTGAATGCCATTAGATTGAACTTTGTTTAAATTTGAAAAAAGTATAGTAGCACACTACTTCTACAACAAAAACCACATTCACCTCACCATAACAGATAACCACGTCAGCTCAGCGCAACCAGCTGTTGTTTATAATCATAGATAAAATACGTAAAAGGTTTTAAAAATCATATAAAAACAAGAGGTTATCGTCATAGATACCACTGCAAGTAACAATCATAGACTGAGTACGTTAAGTTAACTATGCCATCTTCTGACACGAGATAACTTCATTATGACGTATTCCTATTGGATTATACAAATTAATAATGATTAAAGTCTATGAATATTTGGCATCTAAAATAGGTTACAGTATGGTTGAATACTATATATTAAGTATATAAGTTGTGAAACTTCATTGAAACAAAAAATTTACAGCACAATTCATGACATGTGAATCGATTTACAGTAGCCTCAGACTAGGATTGGTCTGGTGTAAGGGGCGTGTCCTCCCTTCTATTTGGGTCCCTAGCCTGACTTGACGGTACAACCTACAACCCATTCCAAGAAAACTAGGTACACAAATTACTGCTTAGCTACATTTAATTCTTGGGGCCGCTTTCCCCAAGTTAGTTAAAATGATATTTTGGTTTAAACCAAAAGTTAACCTGAAAATGGCTTTCTCCAAACTGTCTGCTTGGTTTAAACTTCCGGATATATTAAACCATCCCAACCAGTGGCGGCGATAGCGGGCCCGCAGGGCCCGCGGTGCGGGGGGGCCGCGAGTTGGGAGGGCCCGCGAGCCTAGACCAGGATTTTCGGGAAATTTTACCGGGACCCGGACCCGCGACGGGCCCTGCCACACGGGCCCCCCTATCATAACAATATTTTTGTGAGTATTGTCAAGAAATTACTAAAATAAGGTAAAATGTCTTCAGACAAGATTCTGCATCGTTCATCCAAAACGGCAATAACCATTATTTTTTAAGAGAGCAGTATTTATTATAATGTCATGATACGAAGTATGTGTATTGTTTACCGTTGGCCGATAAGTAATGCAGCTACCGCTACGTCGCGTATTGCGGTGACTCACCGGCGCCGGCCGGCGAAAAGATAAACATCCGGGAAAGAATTATTGGGAGAGGGGGGGCTCGATGAACAAATTTGCGGGGGGCCCGCGGGTTCTTATCGCCGCCACTGATCCCAACTGGCAGTATAACTGAATAAATTTGGGTTAAACTAAAAGTCTGTTTACAATATTTCTCTTGTCTGCTACTGTGGAAATAATATAACCTAAATAGAAAACAAACATAATTGTTTTGTGATTGTTACTCAAATCTGTTCTTCCCAGGCTATTAGCGGCCTAACTGTTATTTATTGTTAGTAAGCAATGGAAGATGTTTTTGACGTATTAGATGAAGTGGAGGTAGACGATTTTTTTATTGATTGGCCAAGGACCAGGAATGACCATTTTGAGAGTTTTGATGAAAATGAGTTCCTTGATAGGTTTAGGATGCATAAAAGAACAACAAACATTGTGTTAGAGGCAATAGAAGAGAGAATTCAGTCAACAACATTGAAAATAGAGCTGTTCTACCTTCAGTTAAGCTCTTAAGAACACTGCGTTTTTTTGCATCAGGTAATTTTCTTATAAACATTGGAGAATTGAGTGGTATCCATTATTCAACAACAAGCAAAATAACTAAAGAAGTGTCTAACAGTATTGCAATGTTGTGCCCAGAAGTAATTGGGATGCCTGCAACTGCTAATGAAGTCCGAGAAGTAAAACGTAGTTTTTTGAAATCGCTCGATTTCCTAACTGTTTAGGGCCTTGGACTGCTCTCATGTAAGGATTCAATCACCTGGAGGTGAAAATGCTGAGGTTTATTGAAATCGTAAAGGTACTTTCTCTATAAATGTCCAGGCATTAAGTGATTCACGTCTTGTTTTCAGAAACATTGTTGCTAGATGGCCAGGGTCAACCCACGACTCGCATATTATCAGGTCGTCAAGACTTTGCCATGAGTTTAAAAATGGTGTATGAAAATGGTGTGCTTGTTGGAGATAGCGGTTACGCTTGCACAAATTATTTGATACCACCTTTAGATAATGTACGGTCTCCTGAGGAAAGGTTATTTCAGGAGTCTCAAGTGCGCACAAGAAACCTGATTGAGCGATGTGTTTGGTGTTTGGAAACGTCGGTTTCCTGTACTCGCTCTTGGAATCCGATTGAAGATTGATAGAGTAGAGAGTGTAATTGTTGCAACAACAGTGTTGCACAACATTTGTACCTGTACCCATAAAAATGAAGACACACCCCCAGTGGCAGAAGAAGTCCAAGCAGCAATTGAGGCTATTGAAATACCTCTTAACATAGTGAAGCTCATGGAATGCCTCTCAACGTGGTTAACCAAATAACCAGAAATCATTTGATTCAACATTATTTTAGAGGACTCTTGCCTTACTAGCAGAATAAGTTATTCCCTCTTGTTAAATTAACTTAGTTTGTTTAATTAAAATGTTTAAATTTTCCATGCTAGTTTTTTATAGCCAACCTGTAACCTGGTAAGTAGAAAGCCACATTTAATTCTCTATCAATTTTTTGGGGTGCCTATACCAAACTTAATTTACAGACAATCTTGTTGAGTTCATTAAAAAAAAAAAACAGTGTATTTTACAATTTAGATTTTACTTAGCTCCAGATTTTGAACAGCCTATAGGTCAGAACATAACTTAAGGCCTATTAACAATAAATATACTAAGTTAACACTTCCTTAGCCTATTGCATACTCTAATTAGCACTTAGTTGTTTAGTCTATTCTTAATTTGCTCTTATCTAACTTAATTGCTAGTTCTTCTCGTGTTATTTTAAGCTGTAAAAGCTCCATCTTCTTCTCGTGCTCTTCTCTCATAAATAACATTTTTGCTTCATGCTCTTTCTCTTGCATGTCCAGTTGCCGTTCGCTTACGAGTTTTTGAAGAAGCAAAAGTTCTTCCCTAGCTTTGGACATGGCCTCAATTTTTTTCCAGCCACAGTTGAGTCGAGAATAGGTTTCTTTTTCTTTCTCATTTTTAAAGGTGAAGAAGTTTTCGTGCGCAGGTTTTGGGCACAAAACATCTCACAAAAGCCGTAACTTTTGTTAGCCGGATCCTGGTTTTTGTGAGGGCTCTTTTCAATAGTAAACTCACCACTGGTAGTTGGTGCCACGATATCTAGGCCTCCGACTAGTGACTAGGCTTACTGTGAGAGAAACCATCGTCCACCTCCTCTTCAAGTACTACGGGCAGGTTCATAATTTCAAATGTATTGGGCCTACTTACTATAGAATAGTCCTCTACGGCCTTTTTGAATATCTTTCGTGGTGATTTCAAGCCCAGGCTCAATCTGTCTTCTTTGGCATCACTATCAAATTGTGATGGTGCACCATAAGATTGTAAATCACCAATCAAGTCCATAATTTTAAAATCAGTTTGGGAAATGTCTGTATACTTGCTCGGCCCGCCACCAGTTCCACACACACATACTTCTTCTCTTCAGCAAACCTTTTCTATGAAGACTTTTTTAGGTTTTCATACTTTTTAATGTTTTCCAGTCTCTGAAGTATAGTCCACTGGCACCATTAAACTCTTCTTGGATATTTCTCCACACCTTTTCTTTGTCTTTTATAGTCACTTGGTCAGACTTTTTGCACTCTAACACCCCTTTGTGGATTGAAACTAAATCTAAGAGTGGGTCTACTTCAGCCTCTTTAAAGTTTTTGGTTCTTTTAGCTGGTTCAGGTTCAAACTTAACTTGTTCCATGATAATTTAAAATACACAATAAACTAGGCCCAAACAAAATTCTAGGCAAACTATGAAAACAACAATTTCTAAATACACTTCATAAACTTAAAATAACATACTTCACTTCATTCAACAAAAACAAAATTAAGTTAAGATGACTAGGCCTTAATGTTTGTTATGAAAACTGACAAGTAAGTAGTAACTATTGTATTAATAGTCAATGGTAGTAACAACAACCTAACTTCAAATGTAAATATAAATACAGAAATAAATAGGAAGTTTTGAAGATTTATGACTACCAACCACTTGGTTTCAAACATAAAACAAGTTTAAACTAATCTTAGCGGATTATTACGTGGGGAAAGGGAATATTGGTTTAACCTAAAAGAATAACTTACACTAGGTAAACCAGTTTAGTTACATTTTGGGGAAAGCGGCCCTTAAAGTTACAACTTCGTGGCAGACTTTTGTAAACATTTTATTCTTATTTACACCGATAAAAGAAACGAAAGTAGGGTACGTGTTTACACAGAAGCATTTGAACTCAGGGGTTGTACCGCTGAAATTAAACACAACTAATAAAATGTGGGGCCCCTCTTTTTCTCTCCACCCCAGACACATTTCTACTTTGAGGATACTGTAATTAAGACACGCCCAATGTCAGTAAATAATTTTGAATTTCATAGAAAAAACAAAGAATAACTTTAAGTAACTAGATACCTAAAATTGTACTCTTTTATTTAATATGAATATATTATTTCACCAACGAAATCTCAATTAGTACATTTCATACAGGAAATTAATATAAAATTTTATTTTTCATAAAACATACTTTATAATATTACTAGCATTACTGTGTATGCCAATTCATGAAGAGGGGAGGAGGCCAACAGTCCTGCATGTATTTGTTTTTAATAAATATTGTTTGTAGTGAAATTTTTGAATATAAAAAAAAAGTATTATTTGTAATTTTCACTATGACAGATAATAAGAAAACCATCTTCACAGGGCGTTTAGCAATTATTTTCAAAGATTTCAAGAATTTATTTATGATAGAATAAATAAAAATATATCCCAATAAGTCACACTTTTTTGTTTTCTTGTACAGTATAAGATGACATAAGGAATCAAAATATAAAAGAGTAACATTACATAATTTAAAAATAAGTTAATGGACAGCAACCATAATGGTACTTACCCAGACCCATTATAGCAATTTAATACAAACATATCCTCTAAATGTAATACGTTAAATTGAACCCTATAGGTAGATCAAGGAGTCATATTCAGTAGGGTAAGTTAGTTTAAAACAACAGATTTTCTAAACTCATAGTTGTGTAACAAACACTACTTTCTTAAAATCGACTAGGCCTTAATGTGGAGAGTGCAATGTAGATGTGAAAGTATATTCCAGGTCTCGAAGCTGTACATATGTGAACAAGCTTCCACTCGCTATGCTTGTGTTGGTGACTCGCACCAGCCAGATCTCGTAACTATAAGAATATTATATTTACTTGGTAGGTCAGTTATTACGTTTTTGACAATAACTCACCAGTTTTTCATCGTAAAAAATGGGTTTGGAACCATTAAATGCAGAATTTAAATTTGTAATTTTTTATATAATTTAGAGTGTTATACGTTGAATGACACAAGAACAAACATTTTTGTGTCCGTTATCATATGTACCTACAACAACGACATGAATGACGTCAAAATTTGTTACCGAACTTTCCCTATACTGAGAAGTATTAGGGTCACAGTTTAAACACTGAGGATCAAGTTGTTAATTAAGCCTTGAACTGGCAAATGTATCAGAGATAGGATGTTTCTGAGGTAGCAACTCCTCGCATAGATATTTGAACAACTGTTTTTTTTAAACCAACAGAAAATAATCAAAAGTAACATTAATTGAAAGCTGAATAGAAAGACAAGTTTTATGATCAATTTTTATTGTCATTTAGGTTTTGGTACGTACCTAAATAAAATATGCATATTCGTGCAAAAAATTCTACTTTTCAAGTACTAACAAAACGCAAACATTCTGAACTTTGGTTCAAGTAAAATAAAAACAAAATTAGAATTAAACCATGAAATTGATTTAAGTTGTTCTTATTATAATTATTTTAATAGTGGTAAAAAAAGCGGAAAGTACTAATTGTATATTATTTATATTGTACTAGCTATACTAATAATTGTTCTGTTGATACTTTGGTTTTCCTTCTCAAAATTTAGTTTTTTGCTGTTGGCAATAGTTGTCAAGTAACTCTTTCAGCTGACACTGTAATTATATACATATTTCTTTACCAATTGTTTGTTAAATTCCACTACTATTTATTTGTAGAAACTATAGCCATAAAAAAAAAGTCAAATTGAAATCAATGAAACATTATAAACAATGCTTATGTAATAAATAATTGAAAACACGATATTTTAAAAACATTAAATAAATTTATTGTAAATATTTAGTTCCTTTACATAAATCTTTTTCAGTATATATATATAGTTCAGATTTTGAATGGATAGGAGACATGGCTTACTTTGGAAAGTAACTAATAGTAACTTGCACAAATAAGAAAACACAAAACAAACAAAAAACTCTAGTGTTCTCAGAATTTAAGTGTTTTTGTTTTGTGTGTGTGTTTTCTGTGAAAGATAAAAATAAACCCTTCAAGGTCAAAAAAGATTTATTTTTGGGGACAGACAAAAATATGGTTATGTGCACATACCACTAAGCTTGGACATGACAAACCTACTATGCTGCCCATGGCACAAAAATGGTGGGATTAGTTCAGGAGCACTGGATCAACGAGGGACGAATTTGTGGACTAAACATCAAAAACTGTAAGTTGATTTATGATAGATCTACCCTGGTACCGAGGGCAGCTATTCTGATTAACAAAACAATTAATATAATGATTCTCTCAGAATTTACAGATGCTGACACAGTCACCGTGATGGCAGAACTGAGTGTCCCTGGAGGAAGGAAGGAGGTAGTTCTTACCTCGGCATACTTTCCTGGAGAGGAGAAGGAGGCGCCACCAGAAATGGTGAAACGACTCATCAGCTACTGCGAAGCCAACAGGAAACACCTAATCCTGGGTGTCGATGCCAATGCCCACAACACCATCTGGGGGAGCACCGACACCAATGATCGAGGTGAGTCATTTTATGAATACTTACTTACTACTAACATGGTGGTTGCTAACAAGGGTAATCGCCCAACATTTATAAACTCTATTAGGCAGGAGGTACTCGACTTAACCTTAGTGTCTAGAGGGGTTTCAAAATTAATATGTGATTGGGAAGTGTCTGGGGAGGCTTCTTTCTCTGATCACTTCATGATCATGTTCAAGGTAAGGGCTTGTAGCGTGACTAACCAAACATATAGGGTTCCTAGTAAGACCGATTGGGTGGGATACAAAAGTTCCCTAAAAAACGGTGTGAAGGATATACAACAAAAAATAAGATCCATAAAAGACCTGGAGAGTACAGCTAACCTTACAACGGAGGCAATAATGAGGGCCTTTGAGGATAGCTGTCCTCTCAAAACCAAAAAAACTAACAGTAAAGTACCCTGGTGGAATAATGAGCTTAGTAAACTACGAAGCAAGGCCAGAAGGGAATTTAATAAAGCGAAGAGAACAAATAACTGGGGAGAGTACCGTAAGGCTCTTACTGAGTTTAATGTAACACTTCGTAAATCGAAGCGTAGCTCATGGAGGACCTTCTGTGAGAGTCTTAATGAAGCACCTGAAATTGGCAGGGTGCAGAAGGCTCTCTCAAAGGGTACTCAAGTAAACATCGGTGCACTTAAACGTGAAGATGGCACCATAACATCAACCTTCCAGGAAACTGTGGAAGCTTTATTAACAAAACATTTTCCAGGTTGTATAGCACCTGGAGAATCAAGGGTGTACAATGGTTCCATAAGGAGTAGAGCAGAACTCAAGATGGACTGTCCCCTTGTCAACAAGATTGTATCGCCTGAAAGGATTAAGTGGGCCATAGGGTCCTTTAAACCTTTTAAGGCTCCAGGCCCTGATGGAGTGTTCCCGGCACTCATTCAGAGAGGGCAGGACATTTTAATCTCAACACTGATCAAAATGTTTAGATCTAGTCTGTTATATGGCCACGTTTCTCAAGTATGGAGGAAAGTAAAGGTCATATTTCTATACAAGGGGGGTGCAAAACCCCTAGACGACCC
Source organism: Aphrophora alni (assembly GCA_963513935.1). Taxonomy (NCBI): domain Eukaryota; kingdom Metazoa; phylum Arthropoda; class Insecta; order Hemiptera; family Aphrophoridae; genus Aphrophora; species Aphrophora alni. The sequence continues at coordinate 34,200,588 of OY740766.1, forward strand.
AAAGTCCTACCGTCCAATTAGTCTCTCGTCGTTTATGCTTAAAACAATGGAGAAACTAGTAGACCAATACATTAGAATTGAGGTTTTAACAATTGCACCTCTTCATAAATACCAATTTGCCTACCAAAAAGGCAAATCAACAATATCGGCATTGCACCAACTTGTCAAGGCCATAGAGGAAGCACATGAGTCAAAGGGGATAGCCTTATCAATCTTTATGGATATAGAGGGCGCCTTTGACAATGCTTCGTATGACTCAATGACACAGTCTCTCAGTAAAAGAGGGATTCATAACTTTATCATTCAATGGATAAATAACATGCTGATGGGTAGACAGGTATCCACCAGCATTGGTTGTACTACACATGAGGTCGGTACCACAAGAGGCTGCCCACAAGGGGGAGTTATCTCCCCACTGCTGTGGTCGCTGGTAGTGGATGAACTACTAAACGACCTGAGCAGGGCTGGGTTTGACGTTCTTGGGTTTGCTGATGACATAACCATAACTGTGAGGGGCAAGCATGACTCTGTGATAGGGGAGAGAATGCAGAAAGCCATTAACATAACAAAAAACTGGTGTCTCAAAGAGGGCATGAATATAAACCCGTTAAAGACCACTATTGTTCCATTTACTAAACGAAGGAAATTAAACTTACCTAGCTTTCACATAAGTGGAACTACCATTCCCCTCTCTAAGGAGGTTAAATACCTTGGGGTGACACTGGACCAAACGTTAACGTGGGAGAGTCACCTATCTAAGACGACCAACAAGGCCATTAAAACACTTTGGTCGTGCCGCCAAATGGTTGGCAAAACGTGGGGTTTGAATCCCAGAGCTAGTAACTGGATCTACAAGCAGGTCGTTAGACCCGCCATCCTCTATGCGTCAGCAGTTTGGTGGAGGAAGGTAGACCAGAGTACCGCGCAAGCAAAGTTGGCTAAAGTGCAAAGACTAGCATGTCTAAGCATCATAGGTGCCATGAAAACAACACCTACTGCCGCGATGGAGATCCTTCTAGGTTTGGATCCCCTACCGGTTGCAATTAAGGAGGAAGCTATGAAACAGGTCCTCAAACTACACGAGGAACACCATTTCATAGTAGGAAACCTCAAAGGACATCTGGAAATTCTCAGAGCCACTCCTTTATTGGATATGGCTGCTGCGAGTGACCAGATGAAAGTAAAAATGATCTTTGATCACAAATACAAAGTTTGCTTCCCCAACAGGGAAGACTGGACGGGAGGCACGGAATGTGTGCCGGCGGACTCCCAAAAATGGTTCACAGACGGATCCAAAATGGAAGTTGGTGTGGGGGCAGGAGTGGTGGGGCCAAGGTTCAAAAGACATGTGTCCCTCAGTGCTGACGCCACCATCTTTCAAGCAGAGGTACATGCCATCCATTTGGTGGCAAATCATTTGATTTCTAAAAACCAATGCAAACAAAAAATTAGCATTATGTCGGATAGTCAAGCGGCATTAAAAGCACTCCAAAGTAACAACTTGAGATCAAAGATGCTTCACGAGTGCCATCAGGCCCTAAACCAGCTGGCGGACAAGAATAAAGTTGAACTTGTCTGGGTGCCAGGGCATGAGGGAATAGCAGGCAACGAGGAAGCAGATCAGCAAGCTAAACTTGGTGCATCCAAACCCTTTATAGGGCCATCTCCTATGTATGGATTTGGCCCCAGGGACTACCAGGAGGTTATTACCAACTGGGCCAACAAAGTAATCAACAGAACCTGGAATACATTGCCGGGTCTTAGACATTCCAAGAAATTCCTTAGCCCTAAAAAAAAGAGAGGGAAGGAAGTGCTAAACTTAAGCAGAAGAGAGCTTAAACTCCTCTGTGGTATACTAACTGGACATATCCATTGCAGATATCACTTAAATAAGATGGGCCTGGTGGACGATGATACTTGCAGGTACTGTGGTGAAGAGGTGGAACGCATGGAACACATCATCATGGAGTGCCCGGCCTTATGCCAAAAAAGACAAAAATCTCTAGAATTCATCTTCATTTCGGAAGAAGAATTACTAAACCTCCCGACCAAGGGTTTGATCAATTTTGTCAAAGACATAGATCTCTCCTGAGTCCAACAAGAGGGGGGCACAAAAGATCTAACTAGGTCGCAGTGCAGAAGGTTTCATAAAAACACTCTCCCCAGTCTTAATAATAAAAAAATAATAATAACCTACTATGCTTGATATGATATTATTATTACAAACTTTACTCTAAGGCTAACCAACTTTGAGATACTATAATTTTGTTTACCTGCTCAGTTTATAATAGTTTAAAATGTATTTTTGTCTTTAATTAATAATTAACGGATAACTAGTTTATTGTATTCATAACGTTTAGCCTAGATCTTCTATAGAGGTAAAAAAAATGAACATTTGTATTAAAATATTTTAATTTTTCTCAATAAAAAATTTGAACCCCAAATCTTTGGTTTTAAAAGGTATTACAAATAAGTAGTAATTTCCAATTAAAGTGTATAAATGCACTGATAAATTATATCTGTATTCTCTTAATGTAATAATTTGTTTATAGTTAAAACAAGATAAAAAACAACAAATAAAAAAAAAACCATTATAATAAAATGTGTATTCAGTGTCACTCGAGAAATAAAAGAGAAATATTTAAAGAATTATTTAATTATATAATTTTAACTATTTACATTTGATTTAACCACATTACAGTTTTGTTAAAATTTACAAATAAATCATTTTAATAATAGTAATTAATTTAATAAAATAATTTAACGTATTAGTTTTTGTTGTAGGTAGCATTCTAAAAAGAATGACAGGACATACATTGTTAATGTTTGTAATAAAATACAATATTTTTTTTTGCTTAAAGAAATTATACCACAACTTGTTATGTTTATGTTATAAGTATATATTGTACAAAAGGCAAAAATAGAATGAAAGAAGGGAGATAAAGTAGAAACACATGATATTTTGTGCAATTTATTTTGAAGGTATACTTGGAGACGATTAGTACATATATGTTTAATCCCCATGTTATGTATGCTTTGTAAGTTTTTACAAAAGATAATAAAAATGACTCTATAAAACTTTTGAAATTAATTTGTAAAAAGTAAATATACAATTTAAAATAATTATAGGTTTAATTGTTATTAGTAACAAAATATATACTACAATGTACACAATATGTAAACCACATTTTATCATACAATTTGTATTTATAACAGGATGCACTTCATTTGAAATACTTTGAATTTTGTTTTATGGTGTTACTTTTGAGAGATTGTTTAAATCAAGATGTGGTATTCACTACAAATATAAAAAATACATTAAAAGTTGATGAGTGTGGTATACATTAAAAGTTAATGTATACATTAACAACAAAAACATGAAACAATGATTATGAAATATAAGGATTAACGTTTATATTGACAACATCACAAGTCTTTCTTTTTAGGTTCTACGTTCACATCGTGTAAAAAAAAATGTGTAAGAGAAATCTGGCAATCAGAATGTGAAATTGATGGTATTTAACTTTTATGTAGCTATAATAATTTATATCTAATAATGGAATAAAATATTAATATAAAACTGGACCCAGCTCTTCATGGTGTTTTGTAATCAAATTTGTATTTTTTTAACAAGAAACATAAACATGAAAAACTATGTTGGATACCTCAGACATTTGATTACCAGAATTGCAACCATTCTGTATTTTTTATAATACTAGTGTGTAAAAAGCAAAACAATGTTGCGAGGTGGAATGCTGCTTATAAATGCAAACTAAACATTAAGTTTGATTGCTCTTGTCTTTGTTGGAACATGTGAAAGGACACACATAATTAATTGGTCAAATTTTCTAAGCTTTTATATTAAAAAAAATATTTACCATTTATTGATATTTGTACAGAGTTCATGCATACGACCAGAATAAATTACATTACTTAGTTAAATATTAATTTTTTTTCATGATCACATAAATTTGTAAAATTATAAGCTATTGAACAACATTAGGAATTAAAAAAACAATTATGTCTGCATTTTGAACTAAAATTACTTAAACTTTAGAGTGAAAAATAAAGTTATATATTACACTATCCTAATCATTTTGGCACATAAGTAATACAGCACATCAATTGGAATAAGTTATAATTAAACCCTTTGCAATAGAACATTAATTAAAGACATGAAGCTGGCTGAAACAAATGTTTCTCAAAATATCACAAGAATACTTTTTTTAAATTATAAAATATAAACCATGGATTTTAGAACAATATCAACTTAATAAAGTCAACTATATGGTTGATATGTTAAACTATAGGTTTAATTAAAGCTTTAGTTTAACATAATATATAATGTAACAATGTTTAACACAGCTGATTCAATAATATTCGTCAACCATATATTTGGACATTTACTTATTTTTATTACTATAAAATTTCCCTCCATACATTGTTACCATGTATATAGCCAATATAGTAATGTATTTGTAAATATTCAAAAAAAAGATTGTTCAAATATACAAACCAGTGGAAAGTGAAAAATTACCCGAAATTGCAATAATGCCTTAGGACAAACATTTAATCTGAGACAGTCTATCTGAGAAAAAACTATCACTAACAATATCATTTAAATTGTATACTAAAAGTTAGTTTCAGTTAGTTTACTTAAAATATATACAGCTCTAGTAGAAAGCATACTGAGCAAGATTATAGGTACTGTATATTCTATTTTCATTCACAAGAAATCTAAAATTTACTGCACTGAATGCCCCACTTTTTAATAATGATTTATTTACAAGTTAGGCTAATAGTGAATAATATATAGCTCTTTCAGCGATTACAAAAATAGTGTTGTTAAAAGAACAAAAGTAAAAACAAAGTTTTAAGACTAGCCATAACACAAATAATTTAATATTTATATTTACTACTACTATAGTGTTGGAAAGGCTACTGTGTACTTACTAACATTACTCGAACTACAATTAGTTTTCAATGTCTGGGTAAACAACAATGTCATAGTATAACAGTCTTGATAGGTTATTTTCCCATCTGTTAGAAAAGAGATCACTAACAATTATTTGGTATGGAACAATTAGGAGAGGAGTGTAGTTGTACTTCAGCCACAACTGAGGGTTTTGTGCTCAAAGGTTCAGGAAAAAAGTAAAAAGATAAAGGATTAATGGACATTATTCTAACATAAAGTCTTACTGAAGGTGTTTTCAGACAATTATGGATAAAGTGCCATATCTGATGTAGATCGTATTCTTATTATTATATTGCAAAATAAAGTTATTTAAGTAAATTCAACAACAACAAATAAATTCAGTTAATAAATTATAAAATAAGCAATTTTGATTTCATTCAGACACATATAAATCTGTGCTCTTTATCCACTAAAAACTCCAAAAATGTTATTTGTTGGGAACTTGTGTAAATGCTTTCGGGTACTCAAAGTGTTCAAAAAATTCAATTATTTCAAAACTCATATTTCCAAATTAAAATAAAATTTAGTCGCCTGAACCTAGTGTAACAAATTGTTATATGATAGAAGGCCTTGTTAGGAATCTAAATTACTAGCTGTGGGCCAATAAGAGTGGACATGATTTTCTAGAAGTTAAGCAGAGAGAATTAATCACCATATTAGATGGAGCAGCAAACGCAGACGTAAACAGTGTGGTTAAATTTTATTAGAAAGAGTAAAAAAGTAATGAATAAGAGAGCAATGAAGCAAGTAATATCAGAGTTTATGAATATAAGCTTACAATTCCCTTCAACTTTAATCCACTGCATTTTTGTGGGGTAACATAGATCTTTTATTGCTAAACGGTGCTAAAGTTATAGAAGCCTAAAATGGTTATGGTCCGGTATAGTGTGATAGAACATTTAATTATATTAGGGTGTTTTGGCATCACTATTGTAGTTTGATTTTTGTGTTAATGTTTTGGTTGTATTTGAGGTAATTATTAATTGTTTTTGTAAATTAATGTAGTTAGCATTTTATTGTCTTAATTATTCTAATCCTAGTTTAGTTATAATGGTTTATACTATAATGTGAGTAGTCTTAGTATGTATCAATGATGACATAAATAAAATAGGTTATTTGATTACCAATTTAGAGATTATTAGCACATACATTAAATTGGCTTGGGGGTGGTTGTTATTTACCACACTTTACATATAAAAATCAATCTACACCATTAATTAATTAATTTTTTTAATGAATGAAACAAGCATTTCAGATAAACATTTATAGGATACTTTTGTTTCTATTCTAATCCTTAGGAAATAGTGTAACCATATCTAAATTATATGGAAAACATAAGTTTAAATTGTTAGTTAATCTCCTCAATTCTACACAAGGTATTAAAATTGACGACCATTCAAAAATGAATAAATGAGAGATTTTTAAGTAAATGAATAAGGTTATGTGTTAGAGATTTAAAAAAATAAAGATATTTTGCAACATACAGTAGAAGATTCTCTTCAGTATTTTATTAGCAGAATACTGTGCAGAGCCATATGAGCTAAGCAAAATGTTCTATCATGAAATTTTTTTCTTCTAAATTACTGTTTTAGCTAATGTACATTAGAATATAAAAGCAAAACCAAGTATATTATTTGCATAAATACTAAGTACACACTCTATTTGTGTTCATTTGAATTTTAAAATAAAATATAAAGTACAAATAATTCAATAATATGTTAACAGACACAAATGCTCAAATTATATGAATGTTGAGTATTGATAGATTGTCGACAAGATTTCCTATAAATTTCAAAATGCCTATAACTAAAAGACAGTTATAAGTTAATAGAGAGTGGGAATCACAGGTATTTATATAGAGTTGTATAATATTGTAGATCTAAACTCTATTAATACAATAGAGAGTGATGTCTTTATATCTTGTTGAAATTAAAATGAGTAAAAATATAGGATATATTTAAAAAAATATTTTTGTAAAAGATATACTTAATGTAGAATTATTTTTGAAATCAATGTAGGGGAAATCCAGAAAATAAACTCCATTTCTAAATAATTCCGTTGTAAAGTTTTGAACTATGTTGCGCATGTGTGCCAAATTAGTTAATCCTTTGGCAAAGCAGACACCATTTTCATATATTCAAATTACGCAATGTGGTATGTTTGTAATGTTTAAGAAAATCAAGATGTGAAATGGCGTTTGTGATTCGTTTCTTGAATTAAACCAACTGAAAACAAATTTGAAATTTGTGACGTTTATGGAGTTTATACATCGTGTGATTAAATGGTATAGAGATGGTGCGACTTTTTAATAAAGGAAGGAAAAATCTGCACGATAATAAATGGAATGGACAACAGTCTTTGCTGAATGAAGATTTGTATGTGCAGTACAACAGAAGATGAGTCAAAACAGATGATTCACCATTATGCCATTTTCCTCGAAATTAAGGAACACTTTTTTCCTTAAAAGATCATGTGCAAAAATTTTTAGGACAGACGAGGAGTTTTGCTTTTGGATTTCTTGCCTCAAGCTCCCATAATAGACACAGAGTTTATCAAGAAATTGCAATCCAAAAAAGTCCCCTACTTACCTGGGCCGTTGTGTTGATTCATGACAATGCCCACTCACCAATCCCACCACAATGAAACATCTCCTCACAACCCTCTACAGAGAATAATTTAATCATACCCCTTAGAGTCCAGAACCTCCCATCAAGAGATTTTTTATGTGTACTAATATCTTAAATCCTTTTTTTGCTGGCTGGCAGTTCCACAAATCACACTGAGGTCAAACAAGTGGTTTGCATATCAGGCGGTATCTTTCTATGATGAAGAGATATAACAATTGGAGCTACGGTACGACAAGTATCTCAAAAATGGTAGAAATATATTGAAAAGTAGTTTAAAGTGTGTAAATCAAATAGCAATAAAAACGGTATTTAACAGCCTATCGGAACTTACTTTCTGGACATCCCTAGTATATTGGATTGTACTGAAAGTATTTACCCAGAAGAGGGTTGTGATAGAATCATTTTTGAAAGGAGATATTTGTATTAATGGGACAAGACAGAATTATATTTGTTTAAAAATTTTTTAAGACCATTAATTATTTATAATTGTATTTTAAAATCATTTCACATCAGCAAGTGTGGTCACTATTATTACAATTTTTTTATATTACTTTATAATCTCAGTTATGATATAAGTCATATAAATCTTAAACTATTTTTTATTTTTTTTAAAACAACCTTGTTCAAAAATAAGCAAATTAGGTCTTTTCTCTGTAATTAACTTCAAACCAACCCTATCAACTTCCAACCACTGTTAATTTTATATAGGAGCCCCCCCCCAAACAATTACCCCTATGGGGTTCATTCATAGTGAGTATCGGTGTGGCAATCCTGAGGTATCTTAGCTGGTTCTATACTTTTATTCATGTAATAGTAAATACATTATGAGACTGATTTTGTTTTGCTTTAGTAGCCAATAGTAAAGGATGATACATATTACTCAGGGGCTCATTTTAGTGATAGTTTGGCAATCCCAAGAGAACCTAACTGGATCTACACCTTTTTTTATATAGTCTTGGGTTAGATCTCACCCATTTTCATCTTTCCTATCTGGTCTCTCTTGACCAACATTTCTCCTTGACCCTGACGATATTAGAGTATTCAAAGCCTTGGGCTCTTTATTTTATTCTCTTTTCTTCCTTCCTTTTTTTCTTCCTTTTTTCCTGTAATAAGGCAATGGATGACCAAGAGGTTTTTTGCCTTTACACAAGGAACAAAAAGGCAATGAATATATTTCCAATTAACTATGTAGCATCAATTCATCTGAGTTAGCTTTTAAAAATGTAGTGTATAGACTTGTCTATTTGAGAGCATGGGAGTCAAATGGTTAATAAAACAGTATTGTATGATATCATACATTAATAGTAAAGGATGAGTAATCAAGTTTTTTAAAATTTTTATATTTCACAGCTTAAAGATTTGAAAATATCAATAGTGACCAGAACAATTGAAATTTATAAAATAATAATTTTAAACAGTATTTTTACAATATTGTTTAATTACTTATATTTAAAGGACAAAAATATTTTGAATTTAACATGTTTTTACAATACATTAAAAAAATATATAGAAATCGGAGATTTCAATTTCACATTTAATAATACCAACCATGACTTTCTATGATTAAAATGACCCTGAACTCTCAAGAAAATCTTACATTTATTTAATTACAATGCTGGTCAGGAAAAAGGTTACTAACTTCATTATAGCAAGGGAAAACGTTTTTGGCAGCTAAAATGTTCGCCAAGGAATCAGAGTTATTGCAGGTTGTTTATTATATTGATAGCTACGAGTCGTATCAGGTTGTGTTTTTGCTATAAAAATAATGTTATGCACAATTATAAGACTGAATAAAGCTGAGCAAGGGTTGGTTTGTATGACAGGGTTGCTTAAGTTGCTATAATGATGTCCAACAACATGTTTAAAGCTTATAAATTTAAAAAAATACAAACCCATTAAAAACTATACATTAATTATTATTAAGAAAATCTTAAATGTACTACATTACTCTTTGAAACGATTTTAAATTTACCAGAATATAGTCATGTAGTTACAATAAAGAGAAAATTATACATCTAACTAGAAGAAATAAAGAAAGTTTTGTATAAATCTAAAGCTAATTAAAATTTAAGTTACTGGCTTAAATAAAATATAAATACTTCATAATTATAATAATGCGTAGCACAAAGGGTTAAAGGTATACAATATATTATTATTTAGTAGTAGTGTTGACTAAAATGTATACAATTCGAAAATATATTAATTATAAATAAATATTACCTATGTATTAAAACAAATAAAGCATAGGTTAAAATTATATTTTATTGCAACACCCCTTTTAATGCCTGGCATTGATTAAGTTTATCTTGCATAAAAATATTAAACTAAAATCATTGATCACTTGTATTGTTAAATCCCTTAGAAAGTCTTATATTATATATTTTTTTATATATTCAAAGTATATAAAAAATAATAATGATTGACAAAATTATTTCTGAGATTTTAGTATAGTATTCATTAATAAAAAAAGAGATTTTTACAAAATGTCCTATCTCTATCCCCTTTCAGTTTCGTTTGTTATTTTCAACAGTTGAACATATGTAAGCGCACCTTTGGCATTTAGGGTTTTTTTAGGCTTACAGGTAAAATGAAACAGATTTCGTCAACAAATTTTAAATGAAACTATATTTTGTCGAAGACCATGAATGCATTTTTAAAACATGAAATATAATCATATATATATATATATATATATATATATATATATATATATATATACACACACACACATACTGTAGTAATATATTAAGCTATCAAATTTTAAAAGGATTGATTTCCCTGAACGCAAAATTCAGCTAATATGTAAAATCAAAGTTTGATATGCTTACTGCCAATAAACTAAAGAATTAGGCACTTAAAGGAGATAATCTCAATTTTTAGTGCTATAATAAAAGTTAATTAATTGATACCAACATAGCGTGGGTAATATTATGTTGTATGAAAATATTGATTCTTTAAAAATGGAACCAATTAATATAGGAAAGGTGTACAAATGGAATTCAAAATATCTGCTAAAGAACTAAAAATCTATAATTTTTCTAAAACGTAATATTATTGGTGGGTTTCAATATTTATTTTTAGAATTTAAGCCTAGGTTAAGTTCTTATTTGTTTATGTTTTTTGTTGTTGATACTTCTAATGTTTTAGAAATTACTATTTTTAACTTAAATGATGCACAACAAACATTACACAGAATAACTTTTCTGCTCAGTGATAAGAACATAACAATTAATGCAGAGTGACTGGCACTTAGTGCCCAAAAACTATTGGGGTAAAAGTACACACTATTGAACAATTTTTCTCTCAATTTTCCTTGGAACTATGAATTTTTTACTGATTTTCAAAAATATTGTGTCTTATTGGTGAAAAGTTAAATTTTCTCAACTTTCCTGCCACCAATTGTCATTTTTGGTATTACTATCTAAAATAGTATAAAATTTTGAGGAAAATACAACCATTTTCATTTTGAAAAGTTATAACATTAGTGTATTTCTTTAGTTTGAAATGGACAAAATAGGTGTTTTTGGAAAGATGATATATTCAAATTTTTGTTAGGCAAATTGTAACAAAAATTTGCCCTTGTAATCAGTTTTCATTTTATATAAGACACTTCAGTATATTTTATTAAATTGTAAGAAAATAAAATTGAAAAAAAAAAAAAAAGTTGTTAAAATATGCTTTGTAATTAACTGTTTTAAGACGGAACTTAACAGTGTTACAACATGAAAAATAGTTGAAGAAATTTTTTTATTTCAGGTATGTTACCTTTAATTATTTAAATTTATTATTATTAATTTATTGAATAACTTCATGAAAATAGCAAAATATTATTTTATTTTCGCAATACTTGTAGTATCATTCACTTCATCACTTTATCTTATCAGTTGTCATACAATCTAGCTTAGCTGGTTCAAGAAACATTTCAATCACTAAAGCCTATTTACTTGCATATCCTTGAATCATAAAACCATAGAATTGAATCATATCCTTGCAAAATTTTACTGATCAAAGCAATCAAGTAAAAACTACAATGGAATTCATAATGCAAGATGCACTTGGTTTACTCGTGACCCCCTTACTCAAAATTCAGTTTTTAAATGTTAATCAAGTTTCTCTTACAATTTAAAAATAAACTGAAGTATCTTATTAGAAGAGCAAGTGTTTGATACAATTTGGCAATTGTTATGCCTAACAACAATCCAATAATAATGTTTTGAATATTTCAAGTTTTTTTCTCTTTCTTTCGAAAACACCTATTTTTTCCTTTCAAATTAAATAATATCAAAAGTCACAATTGGTGGTTCCCATTGATAAATTTCGATATTTTTAAAAAAACAGTAAAAAATTCAGTTTCAAGGAAAATTGAGAATTTTTTTTTTCAAGAGTATCTACTTGCTATAGTGTGAAATTATACCCTATAAAATTTTTGACGATAAGTGCCAATCACTCTGAATATTGTATAAATTGATGAGAAATAATGAAAGGAAAGAAAAAAACAGTGTAACTATACAAACCTGTTATGAATTACCCTTTCATGGATATCGGAGGTTCAGTATAATACATTATGTTCATGTGAATAGACCTTTATACAGATAATGATTTATGATCAGATCAATGCTAGACATCAAATGGCTTTTAATAATATAATTAATGAAACATTAAAATACTGACAAAAGTAGTTAAATAACTTTTTTATATTCTCTCTTTTTTTAAAATATCTCTACTATAATTTATATACACATTTGGTTTATATTACATTACATAAAAGTTATGGAAACAATGAGCATTTGTACAAAATGTGTATATGTTAATACATAAAAAATTATATTTTGTGTATCAATTTAATAAATTTATGGATATCTGGATTAAAATTAAGTAAACATAACTTATCATTAATAAAATACTAAAGAATTATTTCTAATAAATATAATTATGTATTAAAATAAATAAGCAATGATTTGTACTTTGGAACTGTTTTCATGAAATGTGCGTTGGGTTATTAAATAAAATATTTATTACACGAAAGAAGGAATTAAGAGTTTTCAATAAATTTAAACGGCTATTATTTACTACTTTACTAGTGTATACATTTAAAATCTTTTTCAATTTTAATGTGCATATATAAATATGGATGTGCAAACCGTTTACTAAGCTAATTGTAAAGTTATCATTTAACTTATAAACTCCATTTTCAAAGTTACTACACAGTATACTGAAAGAAATATAAACATTGTTCTTGTTGATAGTGTGAAAACCAAGTGCTCCTCGCATCACTATTTGTTTAATAATGGGAGCTATGAATTAAGATATCAATCATTGTTCAGTATCTGTCAAACCATTTTTCATACCAAAAATAAAATATTATCTTGTGAGGTACATTCTTAAAATTTTGTTTCAAAGTAATTTCTTTATTTTCTTTATAATTACATATCAAGAAAAATATTATAAGAAACACTTTTATGTCTGACTGTATGTATCACTTTAGTTATAAAATATCACACACAAATTGGTGGTTAATAGACTAAAAAATGTTAGACGTAGGTTGAATGTGCTACAGAATTATTACTAAATCATGTTGAGAGTTTGGGAGAAAAGTGATTGCTATAAATTATTTCAAGAATATATTAAGTTCAAATGACTTATATTTAAAAATTTGATGTGAGGTAAGTGTATACAGAAGAATTAGTTTTTTGACAAAGTTACTTTAGGAGTGGGGTAAGCACAAAATATAGAAATAAATTAATAATTCGCTTATTTTTGATGAAACTAATTGAGAGCAAAATTCAAATCTGATATAGATTTATACAATTAATCAAAGTGAAAATTTTGAATTTCTATTAATTGACAAATGTCAAAATTCATATTTTTAAGGAACAGTGTTTTTTTTCCAAATTTGTACATAAATAATATGAAAGACTTGTGCTTAGTTTGAATTCTTTCTAGTTTAGATTATTATGAGCTGTTTGTAATTGTATAGTATATTATTGTGGTTTTGAAGTGTGTCCATGATATTGCAAAAAATCATACTAAAACCACAGTGAAAGCCAAAGATGTTATTAGATGTGTTACAGAAAAGTGTTGATGACAAATTTACTCAGCCTGTCAATGTTTGGAAAGTAGAGGAAAAGACCAGCTCATTAATGTCAATATTGATTTATTTGACAAGCAGTACAAACAAAAATGAACATGGTTTATTGCAATTACACAAAAGTTTAATTTTCTTTGAAAAGAGATTTAATGGAAGATTCTTATTGAGAGACCTGGCATGGTTAATTGGTTTTGGAAAACAAGTGAACAATTTTATTTCATAAAGACATCCGTTAAATTCGATAATCAGAGATTCTTCTACATCATTTTCAAAATGAGAGCAGTTATAAATCTTTAAAAAACATATCTTAGTAAACTTTGACATTATTAATTTCCAACAGATAAATTAATTGCAGTTACTAAATGCATTTCCTAAGATATGTTATCACACAGAACAATTGAACATTTTCTTACTGCGTTGAATGTGGATGGATATTTGTTAAATTTTTACCCCTTAAAATTAATGGCTACATTAAAACACAAATGGGATTATGTATAACCATTAATTAGAATAAATGTTTTTATTTCCTCTATAAATTTTGATATCTCTATTTTCTAAAATAAAGTGTAGTAAATATTAAATTCCTTCCGCTAGTATTTTCCTCAATCCTCTACAATATATACATGCGATTAGTTTTGAACTGATTAATGAAACAGATAATGATAGAAACTTTGATCAAGAACTACAAGTTCAACAAGTTAACTAATCACATAGCTGCTACACACATCTAAAAAACTTTGATTATTTTCCTATGTTAACAATAAACAGTACAAGCAACAATACAATTTAAAAAAAAAATCATACTTAACCCTTTCCACTCCTAATATTCTGACATTTTAAATTTTATTCAAATCTAAATAGTTTAGGATATTCAACAGTTATAAAACTTTCCACCAAAGAATATGTATTTAATAATTAGAGCTGAACTATATTCTTGCATATACTAACAAGCCTAAGTAAAGCAGTGTGTCTTTGAAACACTGACATTAAATATGAGTAGTGAATTAATGCTACCTAAGAAGATTAACAGGTAAAACACATCAAATAAGAGACTAAAATTGAAAGAGCAACAAAGTTGCTATTTAATGGTGACTGTAACACTAAAACAACGAGGCTAATAGTAATAGTTCAAGATTATGTCAGTAATACATAGATTATTTTACTTAAAATAATCTAACAAAAAGAATATGAGACATAATTAAATTAAATGAAGTACATGAATATTTCTAATATACATAACAGCAATAAGATTAGGTTTAAAACAAAGTGAAAAGGGTTAGTACAAATTTTAACAGTTGAATTTGTAATGTTACGTTTCTAAAAAGCTTAAGATATTAAAATGTGAATTCATGAAATTATGTTCTGATGATAAAGTGGTATACAACCTATGTTGAATATAGATTAAAAATTACTAAATGTATACAAAATAGTTAAAAATCAAATGTGACTTCAAAAAATAAGAGTTTTGTACCTTATTTTACAATGTGTTTCAGGGTAAATGTCAAAGGGCAGTTATAAGCTATCATAGTGTTTAACAAAAAAGAATAGCATGTAATCACCTTTAAACAGTAATTACTCATATTACATAACATTTTCAAAGTTACAATTTTCAGTTTAGAACGTTAATTTGAGGTTGACATTCAAGCTATAGGTTGCATCTTGTCACTTTTACTATAATATTTATAAAGCTGATCTTCCATAAAGCACAGCCATAAAAAATTGACATATTTATACTATACTGACCACAAGTTTTCGTCATATGAAAATATAGACCAATTAGATAAATTAAGAACTAAATTTCAAAATTAAAGAATAAAAGTTATTTGCAATAATTAAATTTCAAATTTCATGTTTTAAAAATATTTTATATTTTAATTGGATTTTGTATACATATTTTTTATTAATTTATAATTTTGAAGAAGGAGAAATTATCATTGAAATATTATTTAATAAAGTAAACTATTTTGTATAAAGAATAAGATGAGTCAGAAAATATTTAGAGTAGTATACTAGTATTTTAAATACTTTTTTTTATTTTTTTTAGTTCATTAACTACAAACTTTACTTTCAAAAGGAAAAAATATATTTAAGCGCAATTTTCACCTTTTTCAACATAAAAATTGAAAATGAAAAGTATCAAATACATCTACATACAAATAGGTTATCTAGAATCAAGGACATTGCATTCACTACAAGTTATGAGCTTCTAAATATTGCACAATAAAGCCAGGATCAACTAGTATCGATTATCAATCAGAGTAATTGTGCATGTGTAATACAATTTTATAGAAGAGTTTTACTTTGCCATGAAATAGGATTATTATGATGGCTGTAATCGGTAAGACATGTTTGTTTAACGTAAAATAAATATACACAAATTTAACCTTACGTAACTTGTCAAAGATAGCTTAGGTAATATTGAATTATGTTAATACAATAGACTTCCCAACCATTATTTACATGAAATACCATTTATAAACGATATTACAACTATTTAAATCGTCATATTTTAATACAAACTATGACTCCTATAATGTTCAATGTATATACGTCAAAAATGATAAGTGAATATTGACATTAGATGTTTACCTCGATGGTTAAAATATAGTTAAAGTCTTATTTATTAACAATTTTGTAATTTTATATTTAAATTAAACAGTTACAAATTACATTTATTCGTAATTTTTATGTCGACATTTCATGGTTAAAAATTATTTTTCATGGAAAAATATTGTTTGTATAAAACTAGGCTTTAAAAGTGACAATTTTTTAAGTGTATAGTTACGATTATATAGAACTTTTAAATTTTTATTGCCTATATAAACTAATATAAATAATATTTTACACAGTTTGTCATCTCAGTCTTGAAACTGAATTAATATTTCAGTCCTCCAGATATACCAGACGGGCACATCTGTATACTGACACCAAAACATCTCTGTATGCCATTTTGTCATAGAAATCATCACCTTCTTTCAAGAAATTCATTGCCTACTCCAAATTATACACACAAAAAGTGTCCCTGAATCATTGTAATATAGCAGTGAATGAGGTAGCAGAGGAACTGGTAAGGATCACATTTAACATGGAGCCTAAACCTCTACTGTTGGGAACTTTAAAAAAATTCTTTATTTAAACGAAAGCAAAAATATTTTCAAGGTACCAAACAACCTTATAAGGTGCAACAGTATACCTATAAGTGCACAAACATTCATTGCCAGAAACAGAATAGGCCACAAAATTACTGTGCAGTGTCTGCACTGTTTTCACTTGACCGACTCCCCATTTTGTAAGAGATGCAAAATTTGAGAGGTGCATTTTCAACAAAAACAAAGTGAGAATACATCACTTTCAAAGTAAAAACTGATAGAATACCTCAAGTTACCAAATCAAGAGAGAATAGACATAATTTAAGAACAAAAAACTTCTAGTAATGGCTGAAAAAACATATGAGATGCATTGTGCTGTCGATGTTGAATGACATTGGACGGACGTAAATGACATTTGATTTTAAATTTTTATGGTGAAACAGTACAAATCACACTGGTTGGACTCTAAAATGTACTATTGATATGCTTAAGCAACAGTATTAATGAATATAAAAAATATATATTTAAAATATTAGTGTACTCTTCTAAATACTTACCAATGTATCATAAATTTACTTCAAAATTATTGTGAAGGAGCTGAAATGTCAAAGGGCCTGCTATTTTAAACAAACTTTTGTAAATATATAAAAAACCAAACATATCAACCAACAATTACAGACTTAACCAAACTGTTTTTTAAATACTGGAAAATAAGACAAAAACCATCAACACAATTCTCATAATAAAAAACTCTTATAGTTATATTAATTTAATACCTAAATGTGTTAAATCATCCAATACTTACGATTCTTTTCATATGTAACAATTATCATTATTTTATAACATGGAAGTAATTTATTTGCATTGATTGAACTTTTTGAAAAACTGAGTTTTAATATAACACACTATGTTTGTGCTGAACCGTATGTGCCCGCAGGAGGACGATAAAGCTTGGGCAATGTGAGTAGTTGTAGGCTGTTGAAAGCATACTTTCTAATGCCTGTATTCTTACATGTGTTCTCTCTTCTACAACCCTCACTGAAAAAAAACAAAAGAAGTTTATAATCAAGTGATGGCGTATAAATATGGAAATTTGTAAAACAAAATCTATGGAAGAAAAACAGGACAAAAAAGAAGGCAGGAAGAAAATAAGGATATTGTTAAGAGGTGAATAAAATATTGAGAACATTAATAATTTCAGAATTTATTTCAGAAATACTATATCTGAAAGTGTACAGAGAGAGTATAATTTTTCATTTAAATAATTTGGTAACATGTTCATCTACATTGACAATGTACAGTTGTAAAACAATTATAAAGATGTGAAAAAATGTATATTTATGCTTAATCACATATAAAAATAAAACCAAAGAGGTTAAGGCTATATTGATTTTTTTTTTTTTTTTATATGTACAAGATTACTAGATAAGACTATAAAGAAACTTATTTAATCTTAGTACAGAAATTTAGACTTATACAGAACAAAAAATAACATGATGCTGAAAATTGGCAGAGATGACTTTTAGTTTATCTACTTTAATAATCAAAAGAATTTATTCTTCAATCGCTTTCCCTACTCACGAAATGGGAGTGAAAAAGGGTTTTCCATAAATAATTCAAAATTGTGTTTATAATAAAAAAAATACTATGAATATTTTTTGTAATTTATGAAAATACTTTCAATAAATTTTGTTTGAATGTCTCACTACAATAAAAATTAGCTATTTTATAGTCACTCAAAGAAATAACCACCCCCTTTAAAATAACCTGATGCTCCACCTATTTTAGTCCCTCTCTTTGGAAAAACCCACATTTTCTTAAAATTAATGTAATTAGGTTAGTTTTACTTCATTAATTTTTATTTTGGCATCTATGTACAAATATTCTTGATAAAGTATTTGGTTTCGTTATTATAAATGGACCTATCACTAACTTATTACTGTGTTTAACACGTTAGCTGCCAAGGCCTAATACGAAACTCTTGCCTGGAGTGCCACGATTACCAAATTATTTTTCCATTATTATTTTTGCATCCACCTATGTTAAATAATATAAGGCAATAGTATTTACTAATTTTATTTACATTTATGCATATATAGTTTCGAGACCGATCGGACCGAAATGCAAATTTTCGGCTTTAATTTTAATCATCGTAGTATAACGTTTAGGTCCGATCGGACCGAGGTAATTTTCATGTAAAAAAAAAATCTAAACGGGCTATTTAATTTCTTTATGTTGGCAAGCTCACTATTTTATTTGTCTAATATTTATTTTATAAATACATATATTCATTTTACAACTGTATTCTTTGTGAATTATTCATTACTAGACCAAAATGTTTTTGTAAAATTTTTAATCGGTCCGATCGTGCCGACAAAAAAGTGAAAATATCCACTGATTCTATTATTATATTGAGTAACCATGGTAACGGTTATTAAAGCATACAATATACTACGTCTAACACACGTCTTTACCCAATTCAGAGAATACCAAAATATGCCGATAGGTTGCTGCACTATCGAACTGTGAGCCACAAAACAAAACATCACGTCAGTGACTTTACCTGTCCGATCGTGCCGAAACACTGCATGTACATTCACCTTAGTTTCAGTCGGATCGGACCGATATGGCAGCTAACGTGTTAAATATCT
Source organism: Aphrophora alni (assembly GCA_963513935.1). NCBI lineage: Eukaryota > Metazoa > Arthropoda > Insecta > Hemiptera > Aphrophoridae > Aphrophora > Aphrophora alni. Next base: position 34,220,018 of record OY740766.1, read on the forward strand.
AAATTTTTATTCAGTTGACCTTAAGTAATTGACAATAGAACATTAAAAATACAAACAATTTAATCAATACCTTCTCATACAGTCGAGTGCTCTCTGGAACTCATGTTCTGCCAAGTCGTACTCAGAACGAAGGATATTGCACTGTTCCAACGTGACAGACATTCCAGTTCTATCTTTGGCACTTTTACAACTTGTAAATCTCAGACCTGTTTACATACACACCATTTGATTATTTTTTACAATTTAAACAATTAAAGACTATATTTTTATTTTTGATTATGATACGAAATCTAATTATAATATTAAAAAAAAAAACATTATAAGAAAAACATTAGAAAAAGAAAAAATGCAAGCTGCTTTATGACACAATATTTGAAGAATATTATATTATATAATACAGTTAGTTGTCAACAAAATGGACATAATGTTTCGTCATTTAATTTTTCCTTATGTACTAAATTTGATCGCAATCAGAAATCTGAAAACTAAAACTTTCTTTACTTCTTATTATCTAATTTATGAGAATGAAAACCTCTCCAACTCCTCTCTATATTTATTGACATAGACAGTACATATAGTCAAGTTGTAGATGGATCCGGAATGCCAAAATGTTTAAAATAAGCCTAGCCATAAAATTCTGGTCAGACTCTACAACATATATTGCTATACTTTGCATCAGTATGAAGGATTTTTTAAAATTCCTACATAACAAACTATTATGAATGAATTAAATTATATACCTCTCATTCGTCTGCATACTCTGGAAGACAGGTGAAGAATTTCTACATTTTTATTTTTCGATGCATGAACGGAAATTTTGAGTTGTTCCACTAGGATCTCTAATGATGTCAACTGTGGCGCACTTATGGCTCCTGAAATAAAATTGTATTAACACTAGTGGTGATTACAGTGGCTATAATGAAAATAAGAGGGGGAGATTTCAAATTTAATGAAAAGATTGTGTAATATTATTACTTATATATAGTGTAAATGTCCCCACATTAGCTTACATTTTTTCAGTTTTTCAGATTTATCATTCTTTGGATTACATAATAACAATTACTTTTCTCCTCATTTGTTAATTGATATAACTTTTAGCCCCAATTACTATCTGTGACATCTATTTCACATTAAACTTTGCAATCCTGAAGATCCTGATCACCCATCCTTGATATAATTAATGAGAAAATTCTGCAGACAAAAAGGAGTATCATACTGAGTAGGTCTTAACAATTTCTTGGGTGTTCAAATAATCACGACCATACAACATATCAAAATTTTTTTAGAATGAAATTTGAAAGTATTCATTTGGGGTATTTCCTAAAAAATATTTACCGTTAGCAATGATTTATCCTTATATTTTTAAATCATCTTTGAAATTCTTATAAATAATCCAGTCAATGTCCAGGCAGGTTAAAAAGATATGTAGATGTGGCCATACAAAAACTGTCTGGAACGTAATAAATATTTTTAATATTGATATTTTTTCAATGAATTTACCCATTTCATATTTGTTTGTAAGACATTTGGTAAATATATAAATACAACTAATCTCACCTCTTTTTTCAGAAGGAATATTTAGTTTGCGAAACCTATGATAGTACTGATTAAGCCTATCAAAGTTATCCACATTACTTCTCTCCTGAGGTTTAGTAGAGCCTAAACTTTCAGCCAATGTTGCCATCTCATTAATCCCTACATTAAAGAAGACAGGAGTGACGTTGAAACTAAGCGATGATGTAGGCGAAGAAGAAAGTGGTAACAGAGAATGAACATTATCGGGAACTGGTAGTGCTACACTTAAAGCTGAGCGAGTGCCTAAGACTTGTGGTGTCACGCTTCCATTCCTGTAATAAAATAAATATATTGTAATTATATTATTTCAATTTGTATCAGATCTTAGATTTAAATACAATTATAAGTAATGAGTTTTAGAGACATAAAAAAAATAAAGAGGTTAATAGTAACCAATATACAGTAATGAATTTTTGATGGGACAGGATAATATAATATAAAATGACAACTTATATAATATTATTTTTAATATTATAGTAATATCAATATGTTTCAGGCTGTTACTCATATTAGCTGGTAACATTAGTCTTGATGAAGTTTTTAATACGTTAAATTTAATAAATCTGTTCTGTTAATATAATTCTATTTTATGTGAATATAAGTCATCATTCATTCTGATTTGTTTCGGAAAATAAGAACATTTTCTTACTAAAAGTTTAATGAAATAGTATTAATAGTAAAAATTAGATGAAAATCAAAAGTAACAAGTGCAAAACAATTATTTAAAAAAATTATACACAGCTTGTAAAAATGAATCGTTGTCAAGTGATTAACAGAAAATGTACTAATTTTCAATATGTTAAAATAGATAAGAATCAGTGAATATTTTAATTTAGATTTTGTAACAACATCTGTATTTACACAAAAACTACTCTTATAGTGTAACAAACCTAGAATTTGGTGGGCATCTTGACATGATGAAGTTAACTGTGCGCAGATCCTCCACTGCTACAGCCATGTCTCCCCACATATCTATCTCATCTCCATAGTAACTAAGAAGTGCTTCAAAGGATACAATAGGGCCTACAGTACTTAAAATTAATAGAAATGTAGGATCAGGCTTCTGGCACCATAGTTTGGCCATGAGTCCAGTCACTAGCGATGTTAACTGTCAACAATCAAACAAAATTAGAAATCAAACGTTATTTTAAAACAAAGTGTTTTGTCACTGAAGATGGTGGATAAACCAAACTATATTTTTAAAATTATACATATTATAATATATATTAAAAAAAAAAAAATCTGATAAGTTAGAGCTTCGACAGACTCATATTGGGGGAAAATTTTTATGGTTACCCAAAAGTGATATTGACAGAAAATTGTTTAAATTAATTTAGTGCACAATCAGTTTCTATACAACAGCCATAAAATAATCTGTTATTCTGAAATAGATGTAAGAATCGAACTCTTAGGATGTTTTGCTTTCCTCTTGTCAGGTGTAATTAGTTATGTGCTAACACTCAGGGGCTTATTTTAACGAGCTTGTTATTTCCGAGGAAACCTAGCTGGATTTATACTATTTTTCAGATAATCTTGAGTTAAATACCACTCTTTCATATAAGATTTCTTTTGAACAACCTTGTTCTTTTCCGACTCTGATGCTATTAAGAGTATTGAGGGTTAGAGATTTTAATTTTATGTGGTTTTCTTACTTTTTCTATAAGGTAAAAAGTTTATGACTGAGAAGTTTTCGCCTTTAAACAATAAGAAAAAAAAGTTATGTTCTATAATTATTAAGTTTGTCAAGTCATTCTTCTTTCATCTGAAAATTCTGTGCATTGATATAAACATAGGTTAAAAACTAAGGTAATAACAAATTGTGTTCAGATTTTGTATGAATAGGAGATACAGACTTCCCTTGGAAAGTGATCCTTGCCTATTACCTACAGTAATAGCTAGTAAAATAGAAAAAAAACCACACACAATAAAACACTAAAGTTCTGACATATTTTGTAAACACTGTTCACTTTCTCAGAGAGTATAAAAAGAAGAATAAATTGTTGTAAATCATCTTTAATACTTTTTCCCCTCCTAAGAGGCTTACTTAAAATTAATTAACAAATGGAATAATAACAGTAACAAGAGTGATGGTGAAATTTTCGTCTATGGTTTGACACTCAACACAGATCCACCATCTCCAACCAAATTATAACAATTAGTCTTCTTCTTATACTCCTACTGATTGAGAAAGTGAATAGTGTTTCCAAAATATTTCAGAAGTTTAGTGTTTTATTGTGCGTTTTTCTATTTGTGTAATGCTATTTAATACTAAGGACCACTTTCCAAGGTAAGGTTGTGTCCCCTATCCATACAAAATCTAAACATAATAGACTATGTGGCATGTGTCCTAAAACTCTAAAGTAATAATAAATAGAAAACAGGTGTTCCTAAAAATCATAAGTTAATTTTAAAATTGTGCTATCTTTTTTTATAATGTATGCTATTGTAATTTTTTAGACATTAATGGGAGCATTTTTTCCACATATATATTTTTAACAACTTTTCAGAATTTAAAATGATAAATAATTTTTCTATTCAACTTATACGAAAACCAAAATACATTTTCCCTGACCCAATAGTCTAGAGATTATTAAAACAAGATATTGATATGATTGTGGATTCAACTGTTGCCTCAAACTTTTAAATGTAAAACAGAAATAACAAATCGAAAACTAAATTAAAAATAATATATTCATATACTTACAGCCTGTGAGAAACAAACATGTCTCCTATACCGAATATTACAAGCTCTTTGTGCAGCTCGCCTATCTTCTTGTACTCGGAATACACTATGTGTGAGTCGAGCAGTCTTCAGAAGCCCATCCATGGCTTGTCTTAATTTTCTCATACTTGGCCGAAGTTCTGTTGTCCAGTCTGTCATTGTTGCAAAATCTAATCCTTCAGTAAATTTATTTCTGACAACTGTAGCACAGTCTACAGCTTTATTTAGTGCATCATCACTATTAATACGTTTAGGCGCATTTGTACGAGGCTGTGTGACTATAGTTCCAACATTACTGAGACTCGTTGGCTGCGATGTTACTACATCTTGCTGACTAGAAAGTTCACTGCGGAAACTACGGGAACGACCAATTCCTCGTTGAGCTCTAGAAAAAATGAATGAATCTATTAATCAATTTGAATTTTTAATATCAATTAATAATGAAAGAAATTTTTAATTAATCTATAAGGTACAGAACTTACATCAACCAAGTATCACTTGACTAACTTGGTAAGTTAACAAACGATGACATATGAGGCAAACTATTGTTCAGAAAAATGAAATATTAATTGTTGTTTTTACGGTGTACAATTTGCGGTGAAAAGTAATAACTTAGTGGTCATAGAAGTATGCATTAGTGCTGTGTCCAATAACGGGCAACAGCTAACCGTCAACTTGACCATCGTTAACGCTCAATGAAGTTGACGAAGAAGTGCATTAACTGCTAACATTAATCAACTGCTTGCAGGCGACGCATCAGTGGTTAGCGCCAGTGGCCCAACTCAATGCGCGCGCACCCAGCTACACGTACTCCTCTGTTAGTTTAGTTGAGCAACTAAAGCGAATCAATGTCAACGTTTATTCATCAACGTATGTTTCTGCTGTAGCCTACTATTTTACTGTTTGTTTTTTACCCAATCTACAACTTATAAAATGACGACTGGATAATACGGAAATAGTGTGGTGTAAATAACTTTAGTTTTAGCTGATAAAAGCTGTCAACTGTGTAAATATTTAAGTTAGGTTTGTGCTTACATTATTATTCTGGTTAAACTTTCCACAGTTATTGTTAATTTTTATTTGACATAAACAGTGTAAATGAATAATGGGCGAAAGGAAAGTGTTAGTTAGTAACTGTAATAGTGTAAATATTTTCATTTGGGATGAAAACAAAACTTCTGTTTTCCATTTTAGTTCAGTGATTACCTAGTTGATCATCTGCTAATGGTTCAACGACATCAATGTTAGCGGTTTTTGTCAACAGTTAATCACGCTCAACGTTAACTGGTGTTGACGTTGACCGTTGTTAGCGTAAATGCCCACCACTAGTACGCATACCTATGTGAACAAAGAGGACCATAAAGAGTACTGTATCCATTATTTACCTCCTTGGCACAAATTTCCTTGATCTCAATTAAATCAAATTCTCAATTAAAATATAATTCTCAAAAGCTGTTACATAAGATATATAGAGTTTAAAATATTTTATACTTTATATATTATATACTATATTATTTCTTCAGGGGCTCACTTTAGTGAGAACATGCTTAGCAATCCCGAGGGAACTAGATGGATCTACACCTTTAATGATGTAGTCTTGGATTAGATCACTCCCTTTCATCTTTCTTATTAGGTCTCTCTTAACCAATTCTTGTTCTTATATGACACTGAAGCTATTACGAGTATTCGAGGGCTAGGCGATTTTTATTTTATCTCTTTTTCTTTTCTTATAAAGTGATGATAACCAAGAGGTTTTCTGCCTTTAAAAGACAAGAAGAAAAAAGGTAATTAAATTTAAATAGAGTTAACAGTTCCACAAATATATAATACAGGTTTTTATTAATTTTGTTTTCTTGTTATCTAGAATCGAAACAAAAGAAAACTTAATCTTCAATGTGAACATTAACACTTAAAAACTGAATTTTGTAATTAAATGAGTTCAAATGTGTTCTTGAATTAATTAATTTAAAGTAAACAATCAAAATTATATGGTTTTATTGGTTATTGTAAAAATTAAAAAAAAATTAATCTACACTTCATTTAATTATATTCAGAAACAAAAAGTTTCACTTTTAATAATAACCTAATGCAAATAAAAATAAAAAATTTAATTTTACCCACTTAATAATGATTGGTATTTTTTTTTCCCCCAATTTTTAACATTAAAAATTATGAGTCAATTTAATATTCTTCATTTTATTTAAACAGTTAGGTTTTAATTATTAGGTTATAAATGTTTATTCCTTTGTGTTATTTGAACATGAGAATCTAAGAGTATTGATTTATATACAATTTAATATTGTACAATCGTTAAAATATATAAGTCCCTAGGAAAGAAAGTAATAAAAATATTTTAGATAAATATATTCAGCATGTACCAGCTTTCAAATTTAGCTTTGTAAGAGATTGTATTGCTTCCTAATCAGTCTATAGTTATTGGCAATAATAAAATAACATTTACCTTAATCGAACGGCAGGTGAGCCACAACGACCACATAAAAACTTGACTTTGCTAACAAGGCACATTACACTTGCTTCAATATTGAGCTGAGTTAGATCCCATGGCTCTGGCTCATCCGTAGGCTTGTAATAATTAGCCGATGGTGAACTACACATTGCATGAGTATCAAGGAATCGTCGACCTATTTCACAGTCAAATCCATTTGACATTGAAGGAAAGCTATTCTCTTCTTCTTCGATATCATTTTCCAAAATCGTTGTATCAGCATGATTTGAATTTTCATCTATTGACTTTTTATCTTTTTCTGTATCTTCTTCAGCATCAGGGAATATGACAAATTGCCTTTCGTTTGTACCTTGGTGTTGGTCATTAGGTTTTGACTGGAAGTTCCAAAACCCCTGTAATATATATTTGCAATATTAATATTAAAAAACAAAGAGAAAAAAGGTGATAATGAGGAAGTGAGATACAATATGTTTATAGAAATTATACATACTTGGATAAACACAAAATTATATTTATATAAAACATAACATAAAAATCTATGTATGCCCAAAAAGAAAAATTCTCTGATCATAACAGAAAGTTAAATTTTGGTGCATCAATTATTATCACATGCCTCTATAAATCTATCTTATTTAAATATTTTTTTCAAAGACTGAATCCATGGTTTACTTTCACTTTTTGATTGACAATTAATTATTATTGAACTGACATTTTTCGTGACGATTAGTTTTGGTTCATTTTTATTTGGTTTTGGGGATAGACAAGTGAGAAAGTTTTTGCACCATATATTTTGTTAGGATTACGAATAGAGGCAACACACAAATTATACATTTATTTTTATAGGATATAATATTTCTATAACATTGCTATTGCATTATTTGTGGTATTGTGAATAATGTGCCACAGCCTTGCATTGATCAAGCATTCTTGAATCGAATTACTAGTATTGACGAAATGTGAGACTTCAATCAATAATTGAAATCACAGTCAAATGAATCTATTCTTTTCATGACCCAAAAAAATTCGACAATCATAATCAATGGTAAAGGTCAAGTAAATAATGATGATAGCTTTCTGAGGAATCATCATAACAGATAGAATTCTGTTTGGAACAGGTGTGACAGCTAATTATTATTAACATTTTATACAAAAATTGAGTTGTCTTGCTCAAGAATGGAGTTCTTTTTTTGCATGGCAATGCACGTAAAATAAATAAATGTACACATAGGGAACACTGACTAGATAACTATGTAAATACGGGTAGGAATTGTTACTTCACATGCCAATTAAAACAGATATGGTTCCACCAGATTTCAACTTATTCCCAAAGTTGAAACCTATGAATGGGTAACATTTCTCCTTTTGAAAGAGTTTTTGTAGTGATTTACCCAAGCCACCTGAGGAGCAGAATAAGGTTGAGGTTTACCCTCAATAAAATACCAAAGCTACCAAAGTGTAGGGACGTCACTGAGAAGTTGGGTGATTATATAGGAAAATTGTAAAAGATACAAAAATACATATAAGTTATAAAATAGTGTAGACTATTTATTAAATAACCGTTGTAGAATTTTCTATTGTAGAGAACTCAAAACTTAAATAAAATAAAACATATACTTACTTTCAAACATCGAGGACTATCTGGAGTAACAAGTTCATCAAGATCCGGAGACTTCAACTCATTGAAACTGAGATGTTGAGTAATCCGTCGGAAAGGAGACATCGTAAGGCTTTCTTCTCCACTTCCAGCACTCTCTGTTTCTTCGGTGACTGATAGTTTGTGTTCCTCAACAAATGATAAAGCTTCTTCAACCAATCCTGGGTCCCATAAGCTTAGAAGGATTCGTGTCTATATATAAAACAAAAGCTGTTTATAACTGATAATAAGTCAATTTTCCTTTAATTTGTGATCTTTAATTGATTACTGACGCTTAGGGTAGTCACTATAGTGAGTATGGGTTTGGAAATCCCGAGGGAGCCTAGCTGGATCTACACTTTTTTCATGCAGTCTTGGGTTAGATCCTTCTCTCTCACCTTTCCTAACATGTCTCTCTTGGCCAACTCTTCTTCCCACCCTGATCCTGTTAGAGTATTCAAGGCTAGGGGTCTTTATATTTATGTTCTTTTATTTTTTATTTTTATAAGCCGATGACGACCAAGAGGTTTTTGCCTTTAAACAACAAAGAGTTCCAAATTATGTCTTCTTTAGATAAAGAATATCATAGCGTCATTAATAAAAACATTCCTTTACCTATCATCAGAATGATGATAATTTAATAGAGACACTTTGGTTTGACTTTAGAAAAGTTTATCCATATTTACTAAAAACCCTTATTGCTTTGTTAAATATTAACTACCAGTTTTTATTTTGTCAACTTTTTTTTTTTATATTGCTTTTTTAAGTATGCTAGCTCATTGCTCAGACATTTTTCAGGTGCTTCTTATAGTTTGTATTTACAATAATAAATATTTTTAAATGATTGAACAATTAATGAAAATGGACAACATGGAGTAAGGTAATATTAGGACATCATTGAGTAAGGTAATATTAGGTTCATCATGCAGTAAGGTAATATTAGATCATCATTTAGTAAGGTAATAATAGATCATTATGCAGTAAGGTAATATTAGGTCATCATACAGTAAGGTAATATTAGGTCGTCATGCAGTTAGGTAAGATCCATAAACTGATCTTACCATGTTAACCATGTTTTAATATTTTTTATCCCTAATTTATATGCTACTTCTTTTTAATTATAAAATAATTTTAACTATGAATTTTGGGTGAAACGTGTAATTTTATTTTCATTTTTAAAGAATTTTGGTAATGATTGATGAATTTTGTTAGCGTGGTGTGGTAATAGGGCTAGGGTCTTATTATTGTTAATATGGTTTTCAGTTGCCATCCTTGTGTGAACAAACAATTCACAACAGTTTGAAACAAAGTACAGGGAGCGGCAGAAATACCTGACTGTTTTTATTCGTGCACGGTACGACAGTCGTGTAGAGGGGGGTGGTGGGGAGCACGGAATTCTCAAGGCCACTCGAGGAAGTTTCAGTTGCCATGGAGCAATGGTCCAGTGAGCATCGTGCGTTCGTCGTTGAGACTTATTTTAAAAGTGGTGATTCTGTTGTTGTCACACAACGTCAGTTTCGCAGACATTTTCATGTGGGTAGACAAGTTCCATCCCGTAACACCATCAAAGTTGTAGGTCAAGAACTTCAGGTCAACTGGTTCAGTGTTAAAACTAAAGCCTGGAGGACGCCCAAGGTCAGTAAGAACGCCGGAAATCGTTGAGCGAGTGAGGCAAGCCGTGCTGAATAGCCCGCATTGACCTGTGCGTAGACAAGCTGCTGCTCTTCGAATGGCCGACCGGTCAGTGAGATGAATATTGCACGCGGAGCTACACTTTCACCCTTATAAAATTGCAATTGTTCAACAGCTGAAGCCTCATGATTACGCTAATCGCCAGAGATTTTCTGAACAAATGATTGATTTGATGGACGATGAATCAATTCTTGTTATGAGTGATGAGGCTCATTTTCATCTTGTTGGGTATGTCAACAAACAAAATTTTTGCTATTGGTCAGACACAAACCCACAAGAGTTACATGAACGCCCCCTGCATAGTTCCAAAGTCACAGTGTGGTGCGGGGTTACTAATAAGTGTGTTATTGGGTCCTACTTTTTAGAGGAAGGAGGGTGAACAGTTACGGTAAACCAAGAACGTTACTTGAGAATGTTGGACACTTTCTTCGTTCCTGAACTTAAAAGAAAACGTCTTGGTTTGAAGAAGATGTTGTTCCAACAAGACGGAGCAACTGCCCACACATCAAATGCTGTAATGGGTTATTTGAGGATGAAGTTTTGAGGCCGTGTCATCTCTCGAAATGGCGACATTGCTTGGCCTGCTTGTTGCCCCGACCGGAGTGTTTGCGACTTTTTCCTTTGGGGTGACCTAAAATCGAAAATGTACGCAAACAAACCCCGTACACTAGAAGACTTAAAAGAAGCTATTAGACAAGTGATTGCGTCTATATCAACGGACATGCTGAGTAAAGTGTTTGACAGCTTTGCTGCGAGACTTGAGGAATGTATGCTGAAGAATGGCCACTACTTAAATGACGTTATCTTTAAATAATGTAGCCTTTATGTTTTGTGTTTTTTGAGACTATACATTGTTACATATATGTTTTTCGCAGTGTTTTTTATTAATTGCCGTCTTTTACTGTTCTTAATATATAATAAATATGCAAAAATGTTTATAAAAATTGGAGTTATTCTTATTTAAAAACCGTCAGGTATTTCTGCCGCTCCCTGTATAATATGATAGTTGAAACATCATTAGTTGAGTAAAATAAGACATAAAACCTAAAATTCATTCTTAGAAACATTTTAATGTTACACAACAATATGTCCATATTTTGATATTAGCGCAATTTGGTATTAAAATTTAATTTGAAAATTGTACATTTTTTAAAAATACCTTCTTTTTATAGCGCCTATAAAAAACTTAGTCATGAACTAACTTCTTCATTAATATATTATGAAGAAAATGAGATGCGTTGAAATTAATAGGTTTATTAAATGAGTTATATATTCCCAAAGTTTACACATATTAAACAATTAGTTATAAGTATAAAATTAGGAAAAGATGCATCTTTTAAAGATTACTAACATTCTAAATTCCTAACCAAAATATTTGAAACATAACTTAAATACAAACTTTCAAAGGTTTGATGCCTTGTAGGAATAAGCCAAGAAATTCTTACAGAATTGAAATTTCTTTTAAATTATAGTTTTTAAAAGTAGTTTGCAAAAGAGAAAATTTTTTTTAATGTATAAGTAAAAAAGTATGAGAATGATTTCAGTGTGTTGTGTTGACTTCAGCAGTTGGAGCGTAGGAAATACTTTGAAGGTATTACAACAGTTTTAATTTGAATGCAAAATTCCATTTTAAACAATGGATTTTACAATAAATAAACTTTTAATATTTTCTCTTTTACTTTTAAAAAACACAATTTAAAATAAAATTCAAGTCTGTTTTAGGTTATTTCTACAAGGTACCTATTAAACTTTGTTAGAAAAATGTGTTTTTTAGGGTGATTCAAATATTTTGACTCAAAATTAAACATTTTTTAATTATTACAAGAAGCTTCTAAAAAAAAATAACAATCTACCAATAATTTAGCTACTTGTTTAAATAGGCATGCATAAACTTTGAGGTTATATAAGAACTCACTAAAAAGCCAATCAGCTTCACACCCATCTCATTTTATTTGAAAATTAATTATAAACAAATTTGTTCATCACTATTTTTTGTTTTGTTTTTTTGTAGGAGCAATAAAATCAGAGATATTTTTACAACACTAAAAAAGAGGTACAATTTTGTAAATTAAATTTGTGAATACAAAATTAGGCTGAACTCCAATTTTCTTGGGTAACTTTAAAATATCACCAAGAAAGAATAAAATTGTACAAAAAGTTCTGTCTTATTTTACTCGGCACCACGTAAACTTGCTAATTATGTTAATTATTTTAGTGTTTTATTTGTGACTTGGGGATTATTTCTTTCATATTGTTTGTATACACTAATAATGACAAATGTCCAAGTAAACCTCATTATTTATAATTTTTGTTTAAAAAACACTGGCCTTATTTTTGTCCAGTACCATTATAAAAAATTTATAAGACTTTTTTGTTCATTATAAAAAATGAAAGTTTGTTTGGATGTACAAAAAGAGTACGATATTGAATCTCTAGGATACTTTCATTAAATCTATAGATCAGTTATTTTACAATGAATAAAATGTGATTTTAATCTATTAATGCCATTAGATGTGTAGATAGTGTTAAATCATGTAGTAAAAAAATGTTTTCTAAAAATGTTAACTTTTCTACATATTATATTTATAATGACTAATTAAAATGTGTGTTCAAAGTTGTTATAACGTAGAAATATAAACATTAATTGGAAATGACTAGTGTAATATTATTTTTTACTTACTTTAGATATCATATCTTCACAAATAGGAATCATGCCAGCTGTTTGTTTTCCCTTGGCCAGCTTCATTAGAGCTCTCATACCATCAACTACTTCTCTCCTTAACTGTTTTATTGCCTATAATTAAAATGTATTCACAATTCTTTGATTCGTCAATCACAGAAGAAAAAAAACTTCATTTATTATAGTATAATATGTATTGAACTGAATAGACATGAATTTTCGTCATGCTACAGATAATTAAAACCTTATAGTTGATATGACTAGAACATGCCTTTCCAATTATTCAAATACTTTTTTAAAAGTTTTATGTAAAACAAATATCACCACCTTAAAAAATATAGTATGAATAATTGTATATAGTTTTGGTTTAAACTGCATTCTAAGATCTGAGGAACAGTCATAGAACATTTTACATATCGTAAAAGCCTTAAAAAAACAGGTGACAATGGCAACAAAACAATTGGCTTAAAACAATGTTATTTATATTAATAACACAAAATTTAAAAAATCCTTATTAATATAATTTAAAAGTTCCTTAACACTGTAATAAACATAATACTCTTTTACATATTTCCTAAAATATCTAATACTATTCATGTCTTAAGATACAGAAGAAACTGTTTGAACAATTTTTTTTACCCATATAATCATTAGTTTTCTCAGCTATGTTCAGGTGATGTTTTGGCAACTAGAAGTAAGTTTTGTTCCTGGTTTCATATTCGTGGAAATTTTGTTCATTGTACAAAGCACCATAGTTGGTTTTAACATATTATAATAGGCATTGTAAATGACGGAAGTGTCAACAGTTTCATACACTTAAAAATAAGTTTAGATGAACTTATTCCATTTAAATAAAATATGCAACAGATATATTTTTCTATATTTAAAAAATTGAAACCATCCCTGTTGCACCTCCCCAAATCAAAATGCCATATTGCATGATTGAACAAAAGCTGCTATAGTAAACAGTTAACCTAATTTTTAGGTCAGCTGCATTTATTAAAACAAACAATAGGAAATATGATGTATTAAGTTTTTTGAAAGTATTTTGAAATAGGGTTTTCACTTAAAGTTCTTGTCAATATAAAATCCGAAGAATATTTTCATTTCCACAGAATTATGTTCTATATTCTGCAAATCTATCTTCCTTTCTACTGGCTGTCTATTCTGACATGATTGAAATTTGAGTGTGAGTTAGAACATAGACTAAAGCTTGAATTCTGGAGAAGGAATCAATAGAGTTTACAGGTCTTACTGTTTTTGAGCAAAGCTCAAACTGATGGAATAAATACTGCAATGAAAGTTCGAATAACAAGAACTGATATAATGAGAAGAAACAGTTTTATTTGAGAGCATCACAAAATTTTCCTAACTACAAAATTATAACATTATACTCATTTTATTTCTAAGACAAAAGATAACTAAGAAATAGCAACAACAAATGTTGATAGTAAATTGACTGTGATTATAATGATTTAATGTCACAATTCTAAAAAGGGAATTATAACAGAAAAAATATAAAAAGGATTTTGTTTTTTGTTAAAAGAGGAAAATCATTTATTTCCTGTAATATTCGACATTAAACATTTTAAACGTCTACAATTTTGAAACTGTACTAAATAAAATCTTGGTTTTCTGGTATACTGGTTACACAAATTATGTGTATTTACCAAATCTTCACTTAATATCTTACGTACCCACAAAGATATGTTTTATTGTAAAAACATAAAATGGCAGACAGACTAAAATCAAAGCTTTTCCGGACCTATGGTTATAGCACTTTTCCCCCTTTATATTTAGCTCCTTGAATCAGATCCCAAAATATTGCTGTTGAATTTTGAATCACACTGTATACAAAAATATATACCAACAAAGAATAATGAGATCATGTCTCTTATTGTACACAATTAATTACCTGAATAGCCTCGTATGCAAGTGTAATTTTATCTATCCCAGGTGTAGAGTTGTTGGCTTTTATAGGTGATTCCTTTAATTGTTGTAACAATCTGAAACAGAATGAATCATATTATTTACACTGAAACACTAAATGAACCTAGCAAATAACCTAAATTTATTTGAAATCCCATTAAACCTTAAACTAACATTCTTATAAATTTGGTTGCATAATTAATTTAATTCAGTCAAAGTAAACTTTTTTTAAATTGTGGAATCAAAATTCAAACCAAACAAAACATACTGAATTCAGTTTTAGTTCAAATTTCCGATCTTAGCACTAGTGGTGGACATTAACGCTAACAACGGTCAACGTCAACACCAGTTAATGTTGAGTGAGATTAACTGTTGAAAAAAACTGCTAACGTTAACCTGCCAGACAGAACAGAAGACCACAAGCGTCTTTGTTCAGTGTGCACATGTTCAGTGAGAAGCCTCTAGTCAACAAACGACTGTTGCCTGTTTCTTAGAATCGCCTATTTTATCACACATTGGAATTATTGTAATAATTGATTATAATAACTGATTAATTAACTGATTATTTACTGAATAAGTTTTGGAGTTATTTGTATTACTATTTACTACCATAAACTATATTCTAATATTTCTGTTACAACAATAAGTTTAAAATTTATTATATGATCGTTTCAAATGAGAGCATAAAACCCATACAAATAAATATGAAAAATATTTTTATCAATAGATGGTTGGTACAGTTGGTAGTAAAAAATATCAGCTAAAACTAAAGTTATATACACCATTACACTATATTCGTATTATCCAGTCGTCGTTTTATACAGTTTTAGATTTAGTAAAAAACAAACAGTAAAATAGTAGGCTACAGCAGAAACATACATTGATTCGTTGATGAATAAACGTTGACGTTAATTGATTTGCTTTAGTTGATCAAATAAACTAACAGATGACTGAGAGGCGTACGTGTAATTGGGTGCGTGTGCATCGAGTGGGCCACTGGCGCTAACAAACAACCACTGATGAGTCACCTGCAAGCACTAAGCAGTTGATCAACGTTAGCAGTTAATGCACTTCTTCATCAACTGCGTTGAGCATTGACGATGGTCAACGTTGACGGTTAGCTGTTACCCGTTAACGGACACAGCTCTACTTAGCACACATCAAGTTTTAGGTCAAAATCTTAACTTCTGATTGTAAGTTGAGAAATATAACAAAAATAATGTTTATTTGTTTTATAATAAACTTATGTTGAGGCAGAAGCATTTTTAGGATACATACCTCAAAAACGACATATTATTCAGAACTTTGGTAATATTAGTTCAATCAATATCAATGAAAAGTAGTCTACAAGAGTTTTCATAAATCTATTTCTTACAATTTATTCAACACATATATTTCAGCAAATAACAGAAAACCCTTTTCAATTTCACCCTCACAAAATACTTGCTCTTACTTAATGTCTATGCAAGTAAAAGAGTATATCAAACTTTGTATAATCTTACAAGATAATTATATCTAAGCCTTATCTTAATGGCACAAAATAAAATTATACTTTGTAAAATATGGACTGGATTTTATTTCATTAAAAAGATGTCTACAATTCTAAATGACACGCAATGAAATACAATTAATGATATTAACTTACTTTATCAGGCCCCCGTTTTTAGATTTATGTGAATGAGCAGTAAAAGCACCAACAGTAATCACATCATAGAAATCACATTTCTTTAATGTGTCATTTTGAACCCACATTCGTTGTAGATGCAAGTTTACAGGAGCAAATTCCAAAGAACGATCATTTTTCCGTGAACTTGGTTTGAAAAAGCTTCCTAAAAAACCAAAGATATTGTCAATACAATTAAACATTTTATAATATAAGACATTTTCAAAATTGAACAATCAAAATATTAGAGACATTAATTATTAGAGATACAAACTAGGAGTAAACATTTATAACAGTTATATCAAAAAAGAAAGGAAAAAGATAACAGGAAAGTAAATAACTAATGCACAAACAATTAATAATTTTTTCCTATGCCCATCCAAAAACACTACAGTTTAAGGTACAATACATAGAACAATACTGCATAATGAATATAAAAACATTATATCAGTTTGTAAACTTTTAAGATAAAAAAGAAGTGAATAGCATTCATGCTACAATATCATTTCTGACCTACTTCTGAACTAGTATTTTCGGAGAAACGGTGAGCAATACATTTAGGCCCTTAGGGCCTATGTTTCAGCCAAATTTGATTAACCTCAATAGAGTCAATACGTTTTGGTCCTATTACATACACAAATTTTAAGTTATCTAAAATTTAAAAGGGATATAGCGAAATTGTATGAACATTGGTTGACTATTTTCAAGTGTAGGGCACTACACTACTCTACTTGGATTCCATAGGGCTCAGGAGAATTTAGGATTAACACTTTCAGGCTTGGCTTCCTGAGTGCTTGACCTAGAAACCTGGACATTTTGTACGGTTTTAAGAGAAAAAAATAAAAGTTATACATATTTTAAAGATCTGTGTACTTTCTAAATAAAACTAGAGGGTAGATTTATGTTTACTTACCAACTGAGTTGTTACACTTTAAAAAATGTCTTGAATTGTGTTGTAAAAAAACCGCAACGGTAAGAGTAACATAACTGAATGAATTTATTTATTACAAGATTATTTTGTTTGTTCATAAGTCAAAATCATATTAAAAAATGTAAATGAAAGATTACAAATGCATAAATTTTAAAAAAACACATTAAAAACTTTTGATAAAAACCGGTATACAAAATTAAAATGTATGTAGAACCAGTGGCTAACGAATGACAAAGCTATATCTTCATTCTCAAACACTTAAAGTATTATTTAAGAAATGCTGCAAACACATATCAGTTGTTCAGAAAGACTACTACTCTCACTTTTGATCATATGATTGTACAAATTTTCTATAGAAATTCAGTCCCTCAGACCAAGTAGGTCATAGGTTTTACTGGGACTTAGGTTTGAATATCAACTGGGATTTTTTTCTTACCTATTACATAATTTTCATTAAACTATATGCACTTCAAAGGAATTCTATTTACTATATATATATGTGCTAAGGAAACTTGGTCTCTGCCACAAAAACTTTGTTTTGATAAAATAATAATAATTAATAAACACAAATAGCTATTTCTTAAAGTCATATTTAGCATAATTTTTTATACAACATATTTTTAACACCATGTTTACAAATCTGTGAACAGATACTAAGAATTCAACTGTGAATAAGAGAATTGATACCTTTCTCAATTAGTCTACACAAAAAACCAAATAAACATGCACGAAATTGGTTAATATTTCCTTTAGAATTCCGGGTTTTACTATAGCAAATATTTTGAATATCTTCTTATGTATTAAGTATATTATATACTGAATATTCCATCCTCAATCTCAATACATGTCCAAAATCTCTACATGATTTGTATTGTATCTAGAATGGAGTGGCTAATTTTCTAATTTTTCGTTTCATCTGGTTTCGTGCTCTGCTCTGTCAAGCAACCCTCCTATGAAAAATCTTGTTTTCATGCTCTCTTGGTATGGATATTTTAATAATACATTCTACAAGTTTTTCTCAACCGTATTCCTCACCTTCTTTTCAAATTAGTTTTTCATTTGTTAAAACAGTGACCTACGCTACCAGTTTTGTCTATATGTCTAATGTATGTTTGTGAATTATGTGAAGTGACTAACAATTTGTGCAAGTGTTTGAAGTACATTTCTTTAAAAACGCTACCATTTGCCCAAGTCAGAGCACCACGCACCTGATTCAATGAAGGTAGGAAAAACCTTTTCCATTAACATATAATTAGTTATTATAGACAAAAGTTTTATAATCAACTCTCTTTTTTTAATTACATGCCTCTTTTCAGTTTTATTTTTTCCAAGAGAAATAGGACGACCTTGAAACTATATATATGGTTGGAAAATCTAAATATCAATCAATGAAATCAGTCATCTCATTCTTCCCACAGAACGTCTACCGAAATTTGGTAATGATGGCTTAGTAAAATATTGCATTAACTTTGACACAAAAGTAGGTAGTAAAAATAAGTATTCATCTTAAATTTCCAGAAATGACTTTGGTGTGTAATCTGTCAAAAAGTGATAATTAACCTTGCGCATCGTCTAAGAAGATAGAATATCTTAAAATCAGTCCAATATATAAGCCAAATATACAAGCCCCATGTAAAAAAAAATTAGAATTCATAAGAAAATTGAAAAAAAACCCACAATAAACTCGATAATGGTCAGGGCTTATTTTAGATTTTCCCAATTTATTTGTGTACTATAATTTTTTAAATTTTTATATGCTGTTTGTATATGTACATTGGTTTGGACCGTAAACTTTACATTAACCAAAAAACACACCAATGGTTAGTTTTGGTCGATAGCACATGAATTGGCGACCAATTTTGGTGTGAATTTTGGGGAAACAACAAATACATTTTGTTTGGGCACGTAGGGAGTATAATAAACAAAATCTTTAAAGTTGATTTAAAAAAATTGACATTTTGTGTTTTGGCCTTTAGACAAATAAACTTAAGTTTTAATTATTCAAAAATTGGAATCACCAAATATCAATTAGATCATAATCTGTCCACTCTTTGACTCATCGCTATATTAAGTATATGAGAAAAAGCAAAAATTTCAGAACTTACTTCAGGTAACAAAACATACCACTAACATCCATGTCAGCCTTCACTAATTTTTAATTTTGTTTCTCAACTGATGTTATTGAAACTGCATAACTACATGGAACTCATTTTTTGTTGTTGTTGTTTAAACGCAAAAACCTCTCGGTCATCAATGTCTTGAAAAATTGAAGAAAAGAACATAAACATAAAGACCACTAGTTCTCTAATATCCTAATAGTGTCATGGTTGGAAGAGAACAAGAGTTGGCCAAGAGACAACTAATAGGAAAGATGAAAGAGAGGACTCTAAAACAAGAAAACATTAAGTTGTAAATACAGCTAAGATCTCTCAAGATTGTCAAGCCTGTACACACTAAAATGGACACCTGAGGGTTCTCAAATTTACTATCACTACTTTTGAATAATTTGAATCAAAATGTAAACAAATAAAATGTTTTAATGAAAACATGTAACGATTACCAAGCTTTCTCTATAGAAAAAATAGCTACTAAGGTAAGCAATAATAATTTCAAATAAATGTTTAATATCACTATAGAATGTATGCTATGTTTTGTGAACTAAAATATTTACCTTTATGTATATCTAAATTTTCTTTGGCTTGAGAATAAAGGTGTAGGAGATGCAGATGCCTATCCAGCAACTGAACTTGACGAGAGTGCCATGGTTCCACCAACTCCCCCATTCCTGCTACTTCCTGAAGTAATTCTTTTTCTTCCTGTATCCAAACACCCCTGTAACAGAATATGTTCAGTATATCTACAGTTTAAAGTTCAGTTTCAAGATTATACCGTTTCAACCGGAAGTCTGAGATCTCCAGCTGATTTGGGGTATCCTTTGTCTCATATCAGCAGTCCAAGTTTCAACCTCAAACAGGTAGCTTAACGGTACTTCATCATCCCCATACAATTCCGCATTTTCAGTTTCTTTATTTTATACGCATTTCGGCACAATTCAATTATTTATAATTCAGAAACAATTGTCATGTTTAGTTAATAAGAAGAACTCAAGTGTTTTTTTTTTGTTTGTGTTTATGATTTAAAATTGTACTTAGTTTTGTGCGTTTAGAGCAGCTGTTCTCGCGTGTGCACACGGGCAGTCTTAACGCCAGGACATTACGAAGAAAGGAACGCCGCCTCTACAAGGTACTGTGACATTAGGTTTAACTAAACATGACAGCAAATTAATCAAAACCATTTTATTAGTTATTAAAAATTTCAAAATGTCAGTTAACCTATTCATGTATTTTTCAATTCAGTCTTCTTCCCAATTTAAATTAAATTACTGAACCATCCGCTTTTACCACAGTTGTCAAACCAACCGCAATATCGAACATTTTGGTCCTCCGTGAGGTCGGATTCATTGAATTCCGCTTTGGATTTAGGTATGGTAATTGTTTTTTATGTTGGGAGAGTCAATTTTCTGCAACTTCCGCCATTTGCATTTTTCGTAGTACATTCAATCTACTGCGCAGTCCATCTCACGCATACACTTACAGCGCTATTAGCGAATCTATTCTGAACATTAGCAACGCGCGCATTCTTAGTGGCACATTTCTAAAGTTCTTGAAGACAGCTGATAAACAATAATAAAAACAATAACAAACAACATAACCTCAATACATACCTACATTTTGAAAATACAATATGTTGTGATGGTTTTACTTATTGTTTTTATATTTTAATCTTTCTATTTCATTGTTAATTGATAATAAGCAACTATTATTATCAATTTCGATTATAATTCAAACAATTTTAATATTTTTTCAACAAAAAACCCTAAGAACATAGTAAATATTTACATATCAAAATGCGTTTTTCAACTTTTGTAAGGCAATCTACTGGTACAAAGAATAGACTTCTTAAGATTTTATCACTTATACAAACAATTTGTGATCCTGGAACAGATGTTTTAAATTTAGGGCAAAAAAATAAACTCACTGCATTAAATGAAGAGGCACAAAAAAGATTAAATGCATCCGATAAATCATTTGATCAAGTCTCTGTTGAGGGAGATCTGGAGGGGTTTGATGAAACAGAAGCCTTTAAATTACAAGATGAAATATCAGACATAGCTGTAGAAATAAATTCTATTCTTAAATGTGTATTTTCCACAGTGGAAGATCCAATTAGTTCAAATAATACACAGACCACTGAAAGTAAACAAGTAAATGTTTCTGTTAACTTACCTAAATTAGATTTAAAACATTTTAATGGCTGTTTGAGTGAGTGGACAACCTTTTACTATATGTTTGACAATAGTATTCATCAACATCAATCTTTAACTCTTGTTGAGAAATTTTCATATTTAATTTCATGCTTATCTGGTGAACCTTTAAATCTAATTCATAATTTACCCATTACTCCTGAAAATTATAAAATTGCTTGGGATATATTATGCGAGAGATATCAGAATATTCGCAGATTGGTTAATTTTCACATATCAAAAATTATTGACATGCCTTCCATTAAGCATCATTCGTTACCTGAAATACGTCAATACGTAGACACATTTCATGAGAACTCACAAGCTTTAACCGTATTAGGTTATGACATTCAAAATGAAGTTACACTTATTGTAATTCTATTAAGGAAACTTGATGACGTCACTCGTCAATGCTTTGAAAGCTCACGCAAAACCGATCGTCGGTTACCCACAATTAAAGAATTAATCAACTTCTTAAATATTAAGTGTGCGCATTTAGAAGATGCTTTACCATTAGATCAAATAAACGAGCCATTTGTTAATTTTAAACCGTTTCTCAAAAAGGAAATTGCAACTACACCTATCAAAAATAAATCACCAATGAAAATAACAAAATCTGTGTTTCAAACTTCAACTTCCAAATCTGATCTGTGTCTAGTTTGTAAGAAAGATTCTCATAAATTATTTTCATGTCCTGATTTTAATAAATTGTCGCCTAATCAAAGATATGACAAAATTAAAGCACTACAATTGTGCATAAATTGTTTAGGTACACATTCCACAGTGAATTGTATGTCAAAATCATTATGTAAAACTTGTCAAAAGAAACATAATACTTTACTTCATTTTAACCGAAAAGTTGATGCAGCTGGTGAAAATAATTCTAGCTGACATAAACGTCAAAGGAGCTCGGATAACAATTTGGGACGATTTCCGCTTCCTGTCCACAATGAAACTCTTAATGAATCAATATCAATTCTTTCGAATACCGGTTCTTTAAACAATTTTCGATCAACTTTATTATGCACAGCATTAGTTAATCTTGCAACTCATGTAAATAAACCGCAGACCTTTACTGCTTTATTGGATTCTGCAAGTCAATCAACAATTATCACAAAACAATGTGCAAATAAGATAGGATTACAATTAACTCCTTCTACTATTCTATTAAACGGTATTTCTGCAATGTCAACACCTATCCTTGGTACAGGTAAATTAAATATTTACACCCTCAACGGTCAACTCTTTAAAGAATCTCATGAAGTCATTGTTGTGGAGCAAATTCAAGCCAATTTACCGTTTTTTGCAAAGTTACCTGAACTTCAGCGTAAGTTGAATCAAATTTCTCTCGCTGATCCTAATTTCAATAATAGTCCGACAATTTCGATTATTATTGGAGCCGATTTGTTCGGTCTCACATTGCGTAACCACACCATACAGTTAGGTGATGGCTTACCAACAGCAATTGAAACCATCTTCGGTTATTGTCTAATAGGAACCATTCCTACAGCTTCATACCATTTAAACAACATTTCTCTGCTCACCACATCGGACATGAGCTTACACAACCTACTCCAGAAATTTTGGACACTTGAAGAGGTTCCAGTTTCGACGAAAACCTCTAAGGAAGAACTCACTTGTGAAAATCACTACAACTCTACGGTTACGCGCAACGCTACCGGGAGATACATCGTGTCACTTCCTTTCGCACAAGATCCTCAATCACTAGGGGATTCCTTTAATACAGCTAAACGTCGTTTTTCATATTTGGAAAATAAATTTGCTAATAAACCGGAATTGAAAGTTGCATATTCTGCTTTCATGTCAGACTATTTAAAGTCTAACCACATGTCACTATTACCTACTCAGGTTCCAGATACCGCACATTATTTTTTACCGCATCATGCCGTTGTTAAAACTACTAGTAGCACTACGAAACTTCGAGTGGTGTTTGATGGTAGTTCCAAAACTACTTCTGGTTTATCAATAAATGACATTCAATTCACAGGTCCTAAATTACAAACAGAGATTTGTGAAGTCATTTTACAATTTCGCATACACAATATCGTGTTTTCTACTGACATACAACAAATGTATCGTCAAATCATGGTTCATTCTGATGACCAAAACTTTCAATTGATATTATGGAGGGAAAATTCATTTGATCCTTTATCAACATACAAACTTAATACGGTCACTTATGGCCTGAAAAGTTCGCCATATTTGGCTATTCGCACACTGCGACAACTTGTTCAAGACGAAGGTCACAATTTTCCGTTGGCTGCTGAAGCTTTGCTTAATCACATTTACGTGGATGATATCATCACTGGAAGTAAGGACATTCCTTCCGCTCTAGAACTTCAGCGTCAACTAATCGCACTTCTTTCAAAAGGACAGTTTCAGCTCCGCAAGTGGACGTCTAACTGCTCCGAACTTCTCGCTGATATCACTCAGGAACATCGGGAAGTACCACTTCATTTCCGCTCACCAGATCAACCGTTGTTCAATATACTCGGCTTGAAATGGACACCTTCGAACGACGTGTTCTCGTTCACCATTCAGCTACCAATTTCGGATCATTCACCTACAAAACGATCTATTTTGTCCACAATCGCACAAATATATGATCCTTGTGGTTTTCTGTCGCCTACGACATTCTTTGCTAAGTGCCTCATGCAGCACCTTTGGACTCTTGGGATTAATTGGGATTCACCAGTTCCAGAGACCATCAACTCCGCTTGGAAAAAATTCGTTCAAGAATTGCCTCATTTGGAAGACATTTCTATTTCTCGTTGCATCAACCTTCATCAGTCAACGAGCATCCAGATCCATGGCTTCTGCGATGCCTCGGATAAAGGTTACTCAGCCGTCATTTACATTAGGACGACTACTTCAAACAACATTGTCAATACACAGCTACTTTTAGCCAAATCTAAGGTCGCTCCTCTCAAGCGCATATCACTTCCTAGATTAGAGCTTTGCGGTGCTCATTTGCTCGCCAAGTTAATGCACTATTGCATTCAATTTTTATCTACTCGGTGTTCTATTGACATCATCAAATGTTGGTGTGACTCCATGGTCACATTAGCTTGGATCACTACTCCACCATATAAACTTAAGGTTTATATAGCTAATCGTGTCAGTCAAATTCAGGACTGGACTCCAACTGACTGTTGGTCACATGTTCCATCTGGCAACAATCCTGCTGATTGTTCCAGCCGTGGTCTATCTCCTTCCGCACTTCTTAACCATCAGATATGGTTTTCGGGGCCTTCTTGGCTAAAGCTTTCACACCATCAGTGGCCAAATTCACCTTTACAGGTGTTGGACACTGTCCCTGAACTCCGCTCAAATCCACTTCCAATTTATTTATCGTCGTCTCAAACTGAATGGAACAAACTTTCCAAATTTTCTTCGTGGTCAAAAACTTTATACGTCATGTCATATGTTCTAAGATTTTGTCATAACGTCCGCACTGCATCAAGAGTGACCGGACCAGTAACTCTCACAGAACTTCAATTTGCAGAAATACAACTAATTAAACTTGTGCAAAATTCACATTTTTCAAAGGAAATTCAACTTTTAAAGACAAACCCTACATCTTGTTGTTCACGCTTAGCTTCATTGTCACCTTTTCTTGATCACAGCGACATAATGAGAGTGGGTGGAAGAATTACGTTTTCTTCATTGAGCTACACTTCTAAACATCCTGCCGTTTTACCAAAGAATCACCACATTACATTCTTAATCATTGACCATCATCATCGTTTGTTTCTTCATGCAGGACCACAACTGCTACAATCACTCATCTCTAAAAAATTTTGGATCCTTTCAGCAAGGAGTACCATTAGAAAACGGATACACAAATGTATTCGTTGTTTCAAACTTAAACCAACTTCTCGTCCGCCTTTGATGGGAGTCTTACCACGTGAACGAGTTACCTTTTCTCAACCATTCATTAATACTGGATGCGACTACTGCGGTCCATTCACTGTCAAAATTCATACTTTGCGTCGTGCTCAAGATGTCAAAGTCTACTTATGCATTTTTGTTTGTTTTGCTACTAAAGCAATTCATATTGAAGTCGCTACTGATCTTTCTACTCAAGCTTTCATTGACGTTCTCACACGTTTTGTGTCACGGCGTGGACTTTGTTCTAATTTGTATTCCGATTGCGGGACCAACTTTGTCGGAGCTTCAAACAACTTTAAGAAAATTATTCTAACCATGCTGAATGAACCTCATTCTAAGGAGACCATAGATAAATTTACCAAACTGAATGGAATTAAGTTTCATTTCCTGCCTCCAGCTGCTCCACATCAAGGTGGACTTTGGGAAGGTGCCGTCAAAAGTGTCAAAACACATCTTCTTAGAACAATAGGTATCGAAAAACTTTATCTCATGGACTTCGTTACTTTAGCTACGAAAATTGAAGGCATTCTCAATTCAAGACCTTTAACTCCTCTTTCAGCAGATCCTAACGAGTTAGACGTATTAACGCCTGCACATTTCCTCATCGGACGACCGATCACCGCGTTGCCAGAACTATCTTATGAACAGATTCCTTTAAATAGACTAAAACAGTGGCAACGTGTTCAACGCTTCTCACAGCAAATCTGGAAGCGGTGGCATCTTGAATATCTTCATACATTGCAACAACGTCTGAAATGGAATCGTAGTACACCAAATCTACAGCCTGGTGACTTAGTGCTCATTCAGGATTCAAATCTCAAACCTCTTTTTTGGCCTACTGGACGCATTCTGTCTTCATCTCCAGGAGAAGATGGAGTCGTACGTGTTGCCACTATAAAAACCAAGGATGGAGTTTTCACACGCCCTGCCGTGAAACCTTTCCCCTTACCTCTCAGTAATTAAACCCTTATTTGTCACTAGAGAAACTTTTGAAATTCTACCTTGTCTTCAATTCTATCATCATTCTCATTCGATGTCTTCTTTCTTAAGCTGGATCATCTTCCTTCATCATTCATCCGTTTCAGCGCTTATTCCCTTTAGTGCTGGCTCTTTCATTTCTTCGTCTCTATAAACCGGTTGGTTTATAGTCGGGGGTATGTTCAGTATATCTACAGTTTAAAGTTCAGTTTCAAGATTATACCGTTTCAACCGGAAGTCTGAGATCTCCAGCTGATTTGGGGTATCCTTTGTCTCATATCAGCAGTCCAAGTTTCAACCTCAAACAGGTAGCTTAACGGTACTTCTTCATCCGCATACAATTCCGCATTTTCAGTTTCTTTATTTTATACGCATTTCGGCACAATTCAATTATTTATAATTCAGAAACAATTGTCATGTTTAGTTAATAAGAAGAACTCAAGTGTTTTTTTTTGTTTGTGTTTATGATTTAAAATTGTACTTAGTTTTGTGCGTTTAGAGCAGCTGTTCTCGCGTGTGCACACGGGCAGTCTTAACGCCAGGACATTACGAAGAAAGGAACGCCGCCTCTACAAGGTACTGTGACATTAGGTTTAACTAAACATGACAGCAAATTAATCAAAACCATTTTATTAGTTATTAAAAATTTCAAAATGTCAGTTAACCTATTCATGTATTTTTCAATTCAGTCTTCTTCCCAATTTAAATTAAATTACTGAACCATCCGCTTTTACCACAGTTGTCAAACCAACCGCAATATCGAACAGAATATATGTATTTTTAGAAATAATACCAGACAGAGGATGTCACATTTTAAATTAACAGATTATTCATGTGTTTTTGAATGTCAAGTATTAGTGGAAAACATCTGAGTATTGCAAGTATTGGGAAGTATTACAAGATTATTATTAATATTTTAAATCTAATTTATATAAAATTTACCTTACCTATGGTTTTCCCCCCAGCCGCTTTCAAAACTGATCTTTCCTTTAAATCGATCTTGTCTGTTGTCTGGAAGTATTTAGTTAGTTAGGAATAATTGAGAAGCGCTGGTTTAATTCTAATATTCCAAGGAAATGAACCTAATTTTATATGTCTAATGGCCTAATATTATTAAGATTTATAGTATATTGAAATCCATAATTCTAACCATTTCAAGAATATAGATATTTAACTGTTGCAAACTCAATCATTATTATCTTAGAAACTACTGGTTTTAACCTAATTCAGTCACTATTTGGTCAAATATATTGCAAAATAAAAATATACCAAAGGAAAAATCTGCCAGCATTGTTTTTATTGTATCCTAAATTTTTTAATTGCTACAAAAACATTAAATTTATAATTGAACAATATAAAACACTGAAACCTCTACCACAAGTTTGGTACAATAACATACACACACAAAAAAAAAAAAAAAATTATTTGCCTTATGTTATAGTTCCCTGATGTACGTTTCGGTAACTAAGTTACCATCATCGGAGGAATCTGAAATATTACTAACAATATATGAAATCTTAAAAACTAAAATGCCATATTCTCCCCTCTACCCTACTTCCGGTGGTTCGGCCTATCAACGTAGGACCACGTCAATGACCTAGGTGAAAGCGGTTAATGGTCTATATTCCTGTCCTTGAGAAACCCATAGGTTGAATATGGCAATGACGGCAGCAATTTTTACAGATAACAATAATATCTTAAAACTCCTTTAAATATAAACATAACATGTGCATA
This sequence comes from Aphrophora alni, assembly GCA_963513935.1. Classification (NCBI taxonomy): domain Eukaryota; kingdom Metazoa; phylum Arthropoda; class Insecta; order Hemiptera; family Aphrophoridae; genus Aphrophora; species Aphrophora alni. Next base: position 34,248,237 of record OY740766.1, read on the forward strand.
ATAAGAAAAAAAATTTAGTGAACGAAAAAGCATGATATGACTTCGTGATATTAATAATGTATAAACCAAAAAACAAACAAAAAATTAGGTTTACAGATAACAATATATCTTTAAACTACTTCAATACAAAACATAGAATGTGCATTAAAACAAAAAACTACATCAAGAACAAACATAATAACATGTACATTAAAACAAAAACATAGAATAAGCATTAAACAATAAACTACATCAAGAACAAAAAGTAACATGTACATTAAAACAAAAACTATATTGAAACAAAAAAACCTAACATGACGTCAAGATTTACATAGGTTTTAAGGAGTTTTAAGATATTTGTTATCTGTAAAAATTGCTGCCGTCATTGCCATATTCAACCTACCAGTTTCCCAATCTGTTCTATCGCTTTCTGATACCACAGTTTTGTAGAGATCAACTCATAGTCAGTATATAAAATCGTACTCTCTAATCTGCTACATAACATCATACTGGCTCTATGGTTTTTCTATGGGGTAGCTTCTATCCATTCCTACAGGATGTGAAAATATGGCAAAGCGAACAAAAATATTTAAATCTAGAACTTTCAAGGATTTTGCAGTTATAGTTAAATTACTACATTTACTGCCACCCATGGCACCTATGCATTACAACTTTCCATTGATAGGTGTCACCGATGTAACAAATGGAATGAGTAGGTTGTATTCCACCCATTTATATCCATATGAACACTTTATAAATATGCCCTTAAAGACCGCCAAACTATCTTGTGGGCTTGTTATGTAAATATATGGATGTCTCTCTATGTTATTTGTTTCAGATTAAACCAACTAATAACTTGTTTCAATTTATCGCTAATAAGAAACTTTTTTGTATATCATTTGTTTCATTTGCTGTCTCTGGATCAGCACAGAGTTATTAAAAATCTAAAACACTAGTTATTTTCCAACTTTACACCCCTACTACTTTTAAATTTAATGAAAATAAATGCTTTCTTAGTTTGTTATTTACTTCCTTTTCCACTTGTTTTTTTGTGACAATTGTTGATAAATGAATTAATAGCATGTTCTTACAGAATATAATAATAATCATATTATTTCTTGGAGAAGAGTACAATAAAAAAAATAAAAAATTCTTTATCATTTTAGCTTCATTTAGTTGGTCATCAGCACTATCTATGAAACAGATTAATAGACAACACACACAATTCATCTCTCAACGTTAAAAGTCAAATTGGGAAGGAAAAAAAAAAATTCAACTCTTATTTGACTATATTTAAGAACAAGTCAACATTAAAATAATGATTGTAAACTCAATTTCGGGTTTCTTAATTCTATATCACATTGTTTTTCTATATCAAATTAATTTTAGGTTGTACCAATGCTGTTACTTTATTTAGTTAGGTTGCAATTGTTTAATTTTAAAGTAATTGTATAGTTGTGTAAGAAATAAGAATTGTAATGTAATGTACAAGAAATAAATAAATATATATATATATAAATTAAACTAATATATTGCCGTTGTGAAGGCAATAGATTCCATAAGATACACTAGCAGTGAATGTGTTAATAAAACTCATATAACATGAATTACATCTAGGATAACAATAATCAAGAGTTCTATACAGTTTAGCCAAACTTACAATAGTTGTTGAGGAAACTGAAAACATAGTCTACTCTCTGCCATAACTTCATGTACACTGATATCTCCTCCTAGTCCTGAATGGAATCTATAAGTTTGTACATCCGAGTTGGCAAACAGAAGTCGTAGTTGTCCTTGATGTGGTAACCTTAATTTTGTACCTAATCTTGGAGGCAATGACTTAGACCTTCGATGACAGTAAACCTGTTATAAATTCAAATTTTAATATTACTATTTTTTTAAAAATATTTTACTGTGTCAAGAATTTACTATATATACAGAGCAGAATTTTTCACATTCTATATATCAAATAAATATAAATCTCAAGACAAAACTTAAAGCTGTATCTAGCCTTTTTATTTAAGTTGTCTAATATAACATTTGGATCTATGTTAAAGAAGCAAAAATTAATATCCTTTCTTAAGCTGTGTAATTTGTTAGAATAAGACATAAGCTAAAAGTATGAGTTCAAGGTTCAACAAGAACATATAACAAGTTTCAATATAACTTTGGCTCAATGTACTAATTTTTAAAACACCAAAGACCACTTACTTAATAATTTTTAAGGTTCTAAATTAATATTACATAGTAAGAAAGGACACACACTTCATCCCGGTTTTATTTCTAACACTTGACTGAATGGTTTCTCCCTTTACATTCAATTCTTGTAGCTTGGATTTGTAGATAATTTAGAAATTGTTTCAATACATCAAACAATCTTTGGAAATAAGTTAGGATACCTTTGTTTACATTCAAAAACATTATCAGAATTGTATGAACAGAACTTTTTAAAAGTTCGTTGTTTAACAACCAGTTACTGTTGATTTTCTTGGTCTTTAAATAATTGCCTGTACATTAATGAGTTTGTTTTCTTCATTTGTTACAGTTGTAACCCTATTTGATTTTGGACAACCCAAACCTAACCTAACCAAACTTTACAAAACATTTACATACATTAATTATAACCTACCTGATTATTTCATTTGTTAATTATTGTTTTAAACAGCAATATAAATAGCAGCTCGTTAGAAACCAGCTATTTTATTGGTATATACTGCACTTTAGTGTTAATTTAAAAGATCTGCTACTTTACTGGTGGCGAAATTACTAAGGGTGGGAAAACTGTAATATTACAAATTGATCTTCTTTAACAAAACGCCTGCTGTGAGTACATGCTTACTAAATGGCTTTTATCAGATACTAGGCTTTTACAACAATCTACAGATTATGACAAAAAAGGCACTATACAGGATAGTATTCTACTTATCCAAATATATGAAAAGTGTTCAGTAATTTTTTCCGAATTCGCCATTTTTTTTTTTTTTTTTTTTTTTTTTACAAAACTCACTTTAACTCTAGAAATAGATAAGATATTGAGTTCAAATTTGGTATAAGCACTTTGTATGTTACTATTTACAAGTGTAGCAAACACAAATACTTTATTTTTATAATTTTCAAAATAGTGACCGTTTAAAACTTTCAATATTGAATATCTCCAAAACAGTTAACTTTAAAACAAAGTTTTTAATGGGCGCCATTTTGAAGATTATAAAAATAATGTATTTGTGTTTGGTACACTTATAAATTTTAACATACCAAATCGTTATACTAATTTTTAACTTAATATTTTATCTATTTTTGGAATTACAGTGAGTTTTTCTAAAAAAAAATAAGGTTTTCAACTAAACTAAAGGAAATTCTAAGAAATATTACTGAACATTTTTCATTTAATTGGATATGTAGAATCCAATTCTGTATAGTGCACTAAGGTTTTCTGTGACACCCTGTATATCACCGTAATTCTAGCCTTTGTTATCATACTATAAATTAATAACAGTTTTAAAAGAATAATCCTGGTTTCACTAAGTCTTCTGATTTGATTTATATTTTATTTTTTTAATGATTCAATAAAATGTATGCTTACAGTGTTCTTTTCTACTTGTGCAGCTCTGCAGGGAGTAGACTCAGTACTAGGATTGCTGTGATCTTCTCTCTCTAACGACCAGACAAACAAACTAAGAAAACCAACTGTTGTTCCTGAAGCAGATTTTAATGGTATCCTTAATCTCTCTGATTCCTGGAGAGCTCCTAATACTAAACATGCACTACCTAAAGGTGTTGCGGTCTGTGATACAGGTTCTCTTACGTCATATGCTGTCAGTCTTACTTTAGATTCTGCAGTTAAACCATCACTTGCCCGAAAACTTACAGTATTCAGGAAACTTGGATTACTGCTTCTCTATATATATAAACATAACAAAAATATTGTAACTACATTTTGTATTAATTTCTTATAATAATTCACTAAAAGTGTGAAATTATTAAAATAAAATTTCCCTGCTTTACAATATTACCATACAACAAACAAAAATTTAGACAATAAATAATTCATAAGCCAACTCATTTCATATTCTAAAATTATATGTTGTTTCAATAAATTTTATGAAAATCATTTCAGCATTCACTCATCTCGATCTATAACACTTTTATTATTACATACATAAATTGTCACACCTTATGAAATTGTCATCACTAGTTTTGTTTTTGTTCCCTTATACTTTTTAGTGCTGTACACAATCATAAATAACATATATACATTATTTAATGAAAACAAAACATAATATTGACACACATTACAAAGCACTAAACACGTGTTATAAATATTTCTAACATCCTACATCTCTGACAACTAACTACTTCAACACTGAAAAGTAACGTTCTTATCATTCTGTGTGTCAAAGTCCAACAAAATTTCATAGACTGAATTAGTTTTAAATATTTATATCCTTTAAATCTGTTCATAACCCTACCCTTCCTGCATATGTGTTATATTTCCTTTAAGTAAATATTTAGAACAGTTACACCAGTAATTTTATTAAATTGTTTTTACTTCTACAGTTATTGAAGTATGAGAACAAGACAATTTATTTCTTCTAACCTCAATAACAAGATTAAGAGAGAAAAGGACGTTACACCTCAGAAATGGAAAGTTGGGATAACGACCACAAGAGCAGACTGATGGTCACGGTTATTAAAAGGGCTATGGCTGACAATAAAGATTGAGAGATCAATTATTATCTAACTACATTTTTGTCAGGCCTTGGATATTTCATTCACACCTGCACATTACTCAACACAACTATGAATATTGCACAGTAACTAAGAAGATAATAGTTTTCTTATGGAATAGATTTGAAGATAAAATAAAAAGAGCTATAAAATATAAAGATATAAATATAAATATAAATATAAAAAGAGAGGTAAGAAAGAGAAGACCGGACAATATCATAGAAGCCATGGTGGGTAGCAGAGAGTCATGGAATAAAATTGCTATATATAGTTAAGATCTTAGAGGCGAAGAAGGAAGATAAAATTGGTAATGAGGGATAGGCTAATGGATCCTGAGTGTGAGAAAAATAAGAGAGAATTGATGAACATTAACAGGAGAGTGCCTCAGTAGAGAAGGTAATGGACTACATCTCTGAGTAATGAAAAGTGAGTGCTTCCAAGGTGGATAAAGTCATGAGAAATGGGTTTGTAGTTTTTAATGGGTGAAAATTTCACATTACTAAGGATCCACCCTAGCGTTTTTAAAAGATTTCCACTATTCCTGGTAAAATAAAATAAATATTAATATTTATTAACAAGGTTTAAATGTTAAGGTTTTGGAAATCTGTTGAGATGGAAAATTACATTTGGTAAATTTTCGATAGTTTATATTTTTAAAGGTGTTGTACTTGGTTTGATGAAGCAATTGATGATCAACTAGTCATTGTAACGTTGTCTTGTTTCACGTAAAGTGTTTGTTGTAAAAAATTCTGTTTCTTTTTTCAGTTACTGATATTTATTTTAATTGCAAGTTTCTAGCAATAATTAATGGTACAACATCATTCTTATTCATAATATTATTTTTATCCTACATGGAGTATTTAAAGAAAACTAGTCGTTTTCAGTTAAGAATTTTAACAGTTTTGAATAACTATAACACCTACATCAAAACATGGATTGTTAATATCAACTGAACATGCAATTTTAAAATAATGTCGAGGCCTGAGGTTCATGTAGGTATCAAAAAGTTGAACCCGTTGGTTTACTTCATAATTTAATGCCCTTCGATTTCTGTTATTGGTATTTTCTGTCGACCAGTAAGTGTTCGATAATTTCCATGCGGTCTTACACATATAATAATGAGTGAACTTGGCAACAATTCAAGTGATATTCATAACTGTTTGTGTGAAAGTAATACCGCTAGTGATGAAAGCGGTAACTCCGATGTAGGAATCAAAATGTTTGTTTCTTTTTTTTTGTGTGTATTACATATTTTATAATAACTAATTTTATTATTGTTGTATGTATAAATGTTTACAACGATGTTGACATTATGAAGAAAGTAAAGTGTTACCGCCCGAACATAACCGGAAAAAACCGACCGTGAGTGGCTTGGCTGATGCCGGTTAGTAGAAATTGCCGGTTGTTAGAATGCCGGTTAAAAGAGCTTCTACTGTAACAACAAGCCATATAAACTGTTTAGTTTTGCGAAATGTAACCAATCAATTACAACACAACATGAATATGCACAAATAAAGAAAGCACTATATAAGTTAACCTAAAAATAATTTAAAACAGCTGACATAAATTTCTTCTAACCTCAATAACTTCTGTTTTTGCATATTTGAGAAAAACACCATCTTCTGGTATAAAAATATGGACAATCAGTACAGGATTCGGAGGTCGTCCATGTCCATCACAAAGTAGGTTATCACAGGATAGAGAGACCTCGCACAACGGTAACTCACAAGGATCTGTTAACAAAAACAAAATATATCTTTAAAACAAAACAAAATATACATTATAAATATTTGTATAGACTTAATAAAAGTTTAGAAATCACTCCAAAAGGATTCCATTAGTATTTATTACTGAAGCAGTAAAGTTTTTGTTAGGAATAATTTCTGCTGCACTTGTAGCAATGATCTCTTCTGTACTGTGTGATCAGAATCAAAATAAATTTAAATTAACAAAATAGTTATTGTCATACATACCAGCAAGCACGCGCGCGCACACATACATAAACACACTCACAAATTAATTAGTATAAGAATACAATACTAATAATTATATAATAGTTAGCCTTAGTCACATAGCTGAAAGGGACGCAACCTTGACCCGAGACACAAGATAAGTACTCAAACACTTCAAAAACTGTACACGGTTGTCAATTGATTTGATTCCTTCCGGGAGTGTATTCCATAACCAGCAAGCGGACACAGTAAAAGAATTGTTAAATATTGTTGTTCTGTGTCTTGGTATAGTAAGCATAGTAGAGCCTTTTCTAAGTGCTTTTGGTACTTATTTTGGCTGTATATACAAATTTTCCTGCTAGATAGGATGGCACAACAGTCTGTAAAACCAAATATAAAACAATCAAAATATGGAAATGATGAAAATTTTTAGGTTTAAGTTAAGTAATCTATAATACGGCATAATATGAAGATTGCGTTTTAAATCAAAAATAAAACATATACAGTAATTCTGTGTCGGCTGCAATTTATTAGCCAGATCACAGACATACACTGACTACAGTATCACAATAAATAAAGTATGGAAATATCAAGGATTTTACTAGGAGCACCCTAATATAGAAGGTAAAAAAAATATTGCATTTTCAGGAATGCATCCCAGCAAAAACCCTGTTACAAGTGTCAGTCACATAAGCAGTCCAAGTAATTTTATTAACAATTGTCAAGTCCTAAGTTCCTCACTCTATCACAATAGTTCAAATAAGTCACTTTCAAGCTGAAGTCGAAGCAAAGTATTCTTATCAATTCTATTCAATAATCGAGAGTAACCTAGTATAATTAGTTGAGTTTTAGTACTATTTATTTGCAAACCATGCTTCTTAGCCCACAGAACAATATTTTGTAAGTCATAATTCATATTTTTGAAAATCACATATTTTAAAATGCAAATATATTTATAAATCATCACCGTACAAATGGTACTTACAATATTTAAGCTCAGCACACACACACACACACATATATATATATATATATATATATATATATATATATATATATATATATATATATATGGTACTGAAAATAGCAAAGGCCCCAATACAGAATCTTGTGGGATCCCACTATGAACATGATTCCAAGAAGACCTTTCATCACTAAAACAGACACACTGAGTTCGAGAAGAAAGATAAAACCGAAACCACTCAACGCACAAAGGAGCTACACCTATATTTCTTAGTTTTGTTAGCAATAACAAACGATTGACGCAGTCAGATGCCTTTGAAAAAATCAAATAGAGTGAGAATAGTTAGCTCTCTATGATCCATGGCCTTATCCGTAGCATGAAGAAGGGTTGAAGTGATACTGTGGCCAGAACGGAAGCCCAATTGAAATGGATTAAGAATGTTGTTTACTTAAATATTCAGTTAATTGAAGACAAACTATATGTCCTAGACATTTAGGCAAAGCAGGTAAAATGTGAATGGATCTAAAATCACTGGGCGATGAAGGATGACCAGATTTATTGATTGGACACGCTAAAGCAGACTTCCAAGCAAGCGGATACATTCCAGTCGTCAATGATGCGTTAAATATTTTAGTAGTCATGGGTGGAGTGGATATGATAGTGTCTTTAATAAAATTAATAAATATACCATCTGAACCAACAGCTCCAGATAATACCCTACGTATAGAAAAACGAGAAAATTTAAAAATGTTATTAACAAATGTAGAATTTTGGTGTAATGATAATATGTGATTTTTAACAAAATTGTTATTTACATGAGAAGATTGATTTATAAAGTAATTATTAAGATCATCACGGGAGATGTTAATTTTATGAAAAAGCGGATCTTTAGTTAAACCTAATTTTCTAATACCTCGCCCATAAGACACTTGATGATTTACTTCTACTAAACATAATATATGAAAATCTAAATCTTGAGTTTCTAATTTGTTGCTTAACTTTGTTTCTCAAAAAATGATACTGATTTGTATTAAAGTCATTTTTAGGTTTTTTGCAAGTCGTCGGTAGAATAAATCATGAGTTGTCTGATTTCGCTAGTAATCCAGGGAGCAGCAGGTTAGTTACATGTTTCATGACAATAGGCACATGTTTGTTATAGATTTTAAGAATCATATTATTGAATGCGTTAATAATATCGTCAACTCTACTAAGACTGTGAATCGAGTCCTACGGTGTTGCTGCAACATCATACAAATAATCATTGTATTTAACATTTTTAAAGGCTCTATATTTGATATAAACTTAGGTTTGAACTTTTCCTCTTTTATGGCATATAAATAAATTAGGTCATGAGATGAAAGTCCAGGAGCAGAGACCTGACGATAATATTGACATGCTGCAAGCAAAAAACATATTTGTTAAAAAAGTCGAATCTGACGCCTTATGTCCAAGTATGTTAATGTTACCGGTACCTGCAACAATGACATGAGTGTAAGATGGCAAGAGGTCCAATATGACATTCTCAAATTCAGACAAATAACCAATTTTAGGGGGTTGATAGCAAAATCCAATTTGAACAGACAATCTAATTTCAATGAACATAAACTCCGGCTTAGCCGCGACCCATTGGTTGAAGTTATATATAAGTTTAGCAATATTGTTTCATTTAACGTAGAATGCCACTCCCCCTCCAATTCTATCAACACGATCATTGCGAAAAACAGTATATCCATACAAGCTGACATCATCAGATATAATTTTAAGCTTAAATACTAATACCTTTAATACTTAACTAAATACTTAGGGGTGCAATAGGAAGTGATGCGCAATATATAGCCTCTCCTATCCAAGTGTCAACATCACCTTCTTGCTGGTGCACCCTGTTTTAACTGACGAGGCTCTGACGACCGAGTATGACGGTATAACCATAACCCAATCCAAGGTGGAACAGCATATGCCGATGGATGGATGGCTGATGGGTAATCAGTCGCTAATATGAGAACTCTGGATACCAGGTGACCTCCAGTAGTACATAACCTTATCCAGTAAGAAGCTCTGTTGGATGGACTGTTTAATTCCTCTTTTACTCGTGGGAACAAAATGGACTCCAGAGCTGAGTGTCCCTGGAGGTAAGAAGGAGGTAGTTTTGACCCCGGCATACTTTCCTGGAGAGGAGAAGGAGACGCCACCAGAAAACACCTAATCCTGGGTGTCGATGCCAATGCCCACAATACCATCTGGGGGAGCACCGACACCAATGATCGAGGTGAGTTATTCTATGAATACTTACTTACTACTAACATGGTGGTGGCTAATAAGGGCAATCGCCCAACATTTATAAACTCTATTAGGCAGGAGGTACTCGACTTAACCTTAGTGTCTAGAGGGGTTTCAAAATTAATATGTGATTGGGAAGTGTCTGGGGAGGCTTCTTTCTCTGATCACTTCATGATCATGTTCAAAATGGGGGCCTGTAGCGTGATTAACCAAACATATAGGGTTCCTAGCAAGACCGATTGGGTGGGATACAAAAGTTCCCTACAAAATGGTGTGAAGGATATACAACAAAAAATAAGATCCATAAACGACCTGGAGAGTACAGCTAACCTCACAACGGAGGCAATAATGAGGGCCTTTGAGGATAGCTGTCCTCTAAAAACCAAAAAAACTAACAGTAAAGTACCCTGGTGGAACAATGAGCTTAGTAAACTACGAAGCAAGGCCAGAAGGGAATTTAATAAAGCGAAGAGAACAAATAACTGGGGAGAGTACCGCAAGGCTCTTACTGAGTTTAATGTAACACTTCGTAAATCGAAGCGTAGCTCATGGAGGACCTTCTGTGAGAGTCTTAATGAAGCACCTGAAATTCGCAGGGTGCAGAAGGCTCTTTCAAAGGGTACTCAAGTAAACATTGGTGCAATTAAACGTGAAGATGGCACCATAACATCAACCTTCCAGGAAACTGTGGAAGCTTTATTAACAAAACATTTTCCAGGTTGTATAGCACCTGGAGAAACCCTTGTGTACAATGGTTCCATAAGGAGTAGAGCAGAACTCAAGATGGACTGTCCCCTTGTCAACAAGATTGTATCGCCTGAAAGGATTAAGTGGGCGCCATAGGGTCCTTTAAGCCTTTTAAGGTTCCAGGATCTGATGGAGTGTTCCCGGCACTAATTCAGAGAGGGCAGGACATCTTAATCTCAATACTGATCAAAATGTTTAGATCCAGTTTGTTATATGGCCACGTTCCTCAAGTATAGAGGAAAGTAAAGGTCATATTTCTATACAAGGGGGGTGCAAAACCCCTAGACGACCCAAAGTCTTACCGTCCAATTAGTGCCTCGTCGTTTATGCTTAAAACAATGGACAAACTAGTGGACCAACACATTAGAATGGAGGTTTTAACAATTACACCTCTTCATAAATACCAATTTGCCTACCAAAAAGGCAAATCAACAATATCGGCATTGCATCAACTTGTCAAGGCCATAGAGGAAGCACACGAGTCAAAGGGGATAGCCCTATCAGTCTTTATGGACATAGAGGGCGCCTTTGACAATGCTTCCTATGACTCAATGACACAGTCTCTCAGTAAAAGAGGGATTCACAACTTTATCATTCAATGGATAAATAACATGCTGATGGGTAGACATGTATCCACCAGCATTGGTAGCGCTACACATGAGGTAGGTACCACAAGAGGCTGCCCACAAGGGGGAGTTATCTCCCCACTGCTGTGGTCGCTGATAGAGGATTTACTACTAAACGACCTGAGCAGGGCTTTGTTTGACGTTCTTGGTTATGCTGATGACATAACCATAACTGTGAGGGGCCAGCATGACTCCGTTATAGGGGAGAGAATGTAGAAAGCCATTAACATGACAAAAAAACTGGTGTCTCAAAGAGGGCATGAATATAAACCCATTAAAGACCACTATTGTTCCATTTACTAAACGAAGGAAATTAAATTTACCTAGCTTTCACCTAAGTGGAACCACCATTCTCCGCTCTAAGGAGGTAAAATACCTTGGGGTGACACTGGACCAAACGTTCACGTGGGAGAGACACCTATCTAAGTCGACCAACAAGGCCATTAAAACACTATGGTTGTGCCGCCAAATGGTTGGCAAAACGTGGGGTCTGAATCCCAGAGCTAATAACTGGATCTACAAGCAGGTCGTTAGACCCGCTATCCTCTATGCATCAGCAGTTTGGTGGAGGAAGGTAGACTAAAGTACCGCGCAAGCAAAGTTGGCTAAAGTGCAAAGACTAGCATGTCTAAGCATCATAGGTGCCATGAAAACAACACCCACTGCCGGGATGGAGATCCTTCTAGGCTTGGATCCCCTACCGGTTGCAATTAAGGAGGAAGCTATGAAGCTGGTCCTCAAACTACATGAGGAATACCATTTCAAAGTAGGAAACCTCAAAGAACATCTGGAAATTCTCAGAGCCACTCCTTTATTGAATATGGCTGCTGCAAGTGACCAGATGAAAGTATAAATGATCTTTGATCACAAATACAAAGTTCGCTTCCCCATTAGGGAAGACTGGACGGGAGGCACGGAATGTGTGCCGGCGGACTCCCAAAAATCACAGACGGATCCAAAATGGAAGGTGGTGTGGGGGCAGGAGTGGTGGGACCAAGGTTCAAAAGATATGTGTCCCTCAGTGCTGACGCCACCATCTTTCAAGCAGATGTACATGCCATCCATTTGGTGGCAAATCATCTGATCAATAAAAACCAATGCAAACAGAAAATTAGCATTATGTTGGATAGTCAAGCGGCATTAAAAGCACTTCAAAGTAACAACTTGAGATCAAAAATGCTTCACGAGTGCTATCAGGCCCTAAACCAGCTGGCGGACAAGAATAAAGTTGAACTTGTCTGGGTGCCAGGGCATGAGGGAATAGCAGGCAACGAGGAAGCAGATCAGCAAGCTAAACTTGGTGCATCTAAACCCTTTACAGGGCCATTTCCTATGTATGGATTTGGCCCTAGGGATTACCAGGAGGTTATTACCAACTGGGCCAACAAAGTAATCAACACAACCTGGAATACATTTGCCGGGTCTAATACATTCCAAGAAGTTCCTTAGCCCTAATAAAAAGAGAGGGAAGGAAGTGCTAAACCTAAGCAGAAGAGAGCTAAAACTCCTCTGTGGTATACTAACAGGACATATCCATTGCAGGTACCACTTAAGTAAGATGGGCCTGGTGGACGATGATACTTGCAGGTACTGTGGTGAAGAGGTGGAACGCATGGAACACATCATCATGGAGTGCCCGGCCTTATGCCAAAGAAGACATAAATTTCTAGAATTTATCTTCATTTCGGAAGAAGAATTACTGAACCTCCCGACCAAGGGTTTGATCAATTTTGTCAAAGACATAGATCTCTCCTGAGTCCAACAAGAGGGGGGCACAAAAGATCTAATTAGGTCGCAGTGCAGGAGGCGCTTCTAAAACACTCTCCCCAGTCTTAATAATAAATACTAATACCTTACAAAATGAAAGTATGACAGACAAAATTAAACAATAAACAAAAACAAACATTAAAGTTCTATGATAAAACATTCCAAAGTGGTGCTCTACTCCTATACTACAATCATATTAGCAAGGACAGTAACGCTAGTCAGTACCTAATTCAATCGGTACGTAGTAATCAGTAAGTGCTAACAACAGATAAATGTCCCATGTTGTAGAAGATACTATAGTAAATTGTATGGCTAAAATAAGTAATGCAAATTATGAAATATTATAACAGTACTTAGAATGTATATAATCCAAATAATAATCAATACACAAAACAATCAAAAATTTAAAATCTAATAAGTAAATAATAAATACAGATACAGAGAGATTACTATATAGTACACCTTTGAACTGCAGCAAGCAAAAATTAAAATGACATGCATAAAATAAATAACTAAAATAGAGATTAATTTGATCTACTATTCTGATTAAAGTAAATAGATCATTAGGCTAACATATGATGTTATCATATGAGCAAACAAACAACAACTATTGACTTAAAAAAATCTTGCACAACACAAAAGGATAAACAAACCGAAAGTAAATCTAAAAATAAAATAGATTCCGCAATAATATTATAGTTTGAAAGACATGAAAGACTACTAAAATAATTTGTAACAAAGAACCAACTTGACCTTATATTATGTAAAGGCTGGTGAAATAGTTTTATTAAATTAAAACAATTTGTTTTTATTAAATAGCCTGTAGATAGAATCAATAAAGTTTTATCAGAACCAGACAATAATAATATAAATAATCATTTATTTTACAAAACACAATTTTAACTTATACATTTTTCAACAACATTACATGATACTGATTTTTAGGAACATCTTTCATATAAATATGAAAGACTAACAGGAGAGCAGTTTGTATACCTGCAATGAGAGTGGTGAAATCTTCAGCATCACAAGAAGAAAAACCAGCACCTGGCTTCAAGATGATGAAACACCGAGTTACTATACTTACCTGTAGTAAAGTTACAGGAAACATAAATTTAAATTACTTTGTAAAGGAAAATATAAAAAACTCCAACCATTTAAAAATGTATCAACAGCTGCATTTACAGTAAGTTATAAAAACAAAATGCCTGGATGGATTCGGAAATTTTTTGTGAGTGTTTTTTTGAAGAGTGCCATTAGAGTTCAAAATATTCCTTAAATCGATCAACTTGCCTGGATAAGCTTTTTTTTCTCTTAGATAATGCAGCAATATCATCCAAATGTTGATGAATTGATATGGGAAATATAAAAATAATGTTTCTGCTGCCAAATTCTACTCCATTGTGCCAGCCCATGAACCAAAGAGTCTTTGCAACACTTAAAAAAATACAACTATAAAGTCTTTTTAAAAATTATAAATGACATGGATGAAGAGAATAATTTGTGTACTAGATATTTTAAAAAAAAGCAACTTAAAAGATGTCGTATTCTGGATTACAGAATGTTGGAACGAGATTCAAACTCATACAACACCCAGATCTTGGAAAGTTTTAAATTCTGTTGATAATTTTAGAAACATTGATCAAACAAATCACAATATATTGTGATACTCAATTTTTGAATTTTGCTTTGATATTAAAACATTCGCTGAAAACGGAATAGACATGATTGGTTTGAAAGGAAGACGACGTAAGTCAAGTTGACGTTTGTAAATAATATTTAAAATAAGGGAAAGAAAAATTAAAATAGATTTCCAAAATATAAATTTAAAGTAAATAATGTTTAGTTTTAAGATAGAATAAGTATTGAAGTGAGATTTTATTTTGTGAACTAAACAATTCTTGTTGTCAAGCAAAATGGTGTAGTGACGAGGTTTTGTGACACATGACATAGTTTATTGTAAAGATAAGAGAATTAATTTTAGTATCACTTCAAACTAGAAAAAACTGTCTACTAATAATATGATTAAATATTTTAGTCTAATCTAAAACTACACACATACTCATTTTTACTTTTTCAGATAGTTTAGAGAAAATTATATGAGGAGTCAAAAACATTTAGGGAATGATGTCTAACAATCATCTGATTGGTACTCTAGCCCAAATGAGTGACTGTTCTTAATCAAATTTGTTAAGTGTCTTATCTAGTAAAGTTTTCTTCTTTTTTTTCTTTTCGATAAATCAAAACACCTGTTGTAGGACAAAATTCCAATCTCACAAAATCAACTTGAATGATTTCAAAAACAAAACGTATTGGTCCCCATCTTTTAAAACGTGTCAATTCGTCAGTTATCAGTAAAATCCAAAAAATTGGCCATTGAGCTGTTATAAAAAAAGAGTAATTTCTTAAAATCAAAATTACTGTTTTTTCCCCCCAAAATTTTGTGAAATGTGAAGATATGTCTCAAACCAGTGTACAAATTACAAATAATATAAAATTACCATTAAGGGATAATTTGTAAAAAATAAACTGACATTTTTAGTGACAAAAAAGTTTGTGCAATAGTTTTGCTCCATTTATTATATACATATTTAAGTATTTGACAAATTTATATTGTCTTAATTTTACGTAATTTTGTCTATTGACAATTTCATATTGTCTTATTTTTACGTAATTCTATATAATTTTGTCTATCATATACTGCGAATACATTCCAGTAATTTTTTAGAAAGCATAATCTATTTTCAATTTCAACGTCACAATTCCTTGATTACTCTATGACAAAAATTCATCCACCGAGATATTCTTTTTTACTTAACGAAGATGATGCCCAAATTAAATTGTAATTTCATATTTCTTTTAGCGATTTTAATTCAATTACATATAACTTTATTTTTTATAAAACACACTTTTTGACTAATTAATAATAATAAACTTGTCATAATAACTTTTTAATTAAATCCCTTTTAAATTTGAGTAAAGAACACTCAAATAGAGAAGAAAAACTATAGCTAGTAAATCTTTTAAATAAGTCATCTTTCACACTTAAAACATGTTCTCTTTAAGTATCAAATACTTGAGAAAACATTTGAATGATAAATAATAATTATTGACCACAACAATAAAAACATATAACAAAGAAATAACTCCATAGTAACGATTGCTTGCATATTCAAATTATGATGACTTTTATTTTGTTGTGAATGATCCTTTAGAACCAATTTCAGTAGTTTTATTATAGATAACTAACACATTAACCTGTGTATGTGCATTTACTAACATACTGTAAAACTGAATTCGTGCTCATATTAGGTTATTTTATAAAAGTTCCTTCATGTAGTCATCCTTCCACAGTCAGTAGGAATGAATATTATTGAATTTATTTTTTTAAATTTTATTTGTAAACAAATTTTGAAACACAATTTTTAGTATAACGCATATCGTATCTAAATTCACTAACTAATTATTTACAAGACAGACACAAAATTCATTGAAGGCCAATCTAAAATTTTATTTGGTGTTTCAGATTCACTTTCTATTTGTTGATTATTAGAAGTTGTTGCAGTTTCATAACCAATAAAAACATATTGTAACAAATAGATGATAAATCCTAGACAAAAAATATTAATACCCTTTCAAAAATAATACGGAGTGAATCATAGTTGTTAGGATAGGAACTAACGTGATTTCCTAGCATATATATATATATATATATATATATATATATATATATATATATATATATATATATAATACATAAATTATAATAACTATGTAACCAAACACCCATGAGAGAGTGAGAATTAAGTTCTCTCCTAATAATTCCAATAAATAAGGGGTAAGGAAAAGTGGTGGAGGTGGAGGAGGAGGAGAAGGGGGATGAGGAGGAGACAAAAATAGTATCAAATTAAATATGGCATAAAAGTAAAAAACACCAACATAGCCTTTGGAAATGAAAGTATATATATCTAGAAACCTATGAAAGAACTCAAGCCTACAAATAGACCTGAGCAGTAAATACAATCATCATGTGATCAGATAAAACCACTACACAAAAGACTGGAATACCCAAAGGAAGGCAAACCACTGCCTGTTAAAGGGTGGTGCCAAGGAAAGTTGTCCTAAATAATGGCAAATGCTCAATTAAACTATATCAATAATATGAACAAACAATTAATATCAAATACTTTAAAACCAGAATAAATTTCTACCGTCATAAATAATAATAAACAAATCCTCCGATTTAAAAAAATATTCTACAAAATTAAACCTCAAAAAATTTAATTCGAAATGTCAAAAGCAACTGATATGATTTTTAACATCCACAATTTAACTTTTCATCAGAAATTAATTGTCGGTTAATGAACTAAACCAATATTTTTTTAGGATCCATTGAGTTTGCAAAAAAATGAAACTTTATAAGCCAAGGATTTGTCATATATAGAATTTTAATTGATTTTATTTTCAGAATTCTAAAGGCCACAAGGATAAAACATAGTTGCTCTATTTCTTATTATGGGAAAATTGCAATAGCTTATTTTCTATTTTAAAAATTGTTAAATACTCCAATTAGCCCCTGAATTCAATGTTTTACAGTTTTCCCAATCTATTCCCATCCTCATAAAAACTAAAGTGTTAAAAATTTACAATTAAGTTCTCACGATTATTGTATAAATAATAATAAATCATAAATAAGGAAATAAATTCTAACCTATAGTGCTATTTCGTTGTAGCCTCCACATATGAATGTCCAAGTCTGGATCTTGCCCACGCCTCATCTCTAGCTTCTGTTGTAATGATAGCAGTTGAGATCGCATACATTCATAACTCGCTAACTGTATCGCTTCGAGCCACGTGTCTCTTTCTTGTTCAGAAAAAGCTGCTAAATGTTGGCTTAAGCCTCCATCAAACACTAAAATCCATGTTATAAGTTAATTAAGTTACAGTTAAATATCAACATATTATTTTAATAACAGTAAATAAATAAATAACTGTTCCTGTTACCTTTCAGTAATTTCTTGTTGTATAACCTTTTCACCATTCTAACATTCTTGGTTAGCTTAAAATTACTCTTAAATATTCTGGAGTTAATAACATAACAAGAAATAATACAAACTAGCCAAATCTGTTTGAAATGCTAACGATCACAGTAGGAGATAACATGAATGTTCCAATAAAACTCGTAATATATTAACAATATTAAAATACAATTAATTAAGATAATTAATAATTTATTTCATTAATTAAACTCCCAACACAAATATATGGTACTAGTGCTATGACATGATAGATCACAATATTTGTTTTCATGTGTTTAAAAATGTGTCTCTGAAATGTTTTTTACATTTTCTATATGCAACTCCCTTCTTTACTATACAATGCATAAATGAAGTATACTATATACTATATGATGGTAAATGAAGTAAATTAGCCATTTCATTATATCATGAAGTTATATCACTGCTTATTGGTTAGGTGCCTTGTAGATGATCAGTGCCTGAATACCTTACAGACGATTAATAATAATCACATTTAATCTAAGCTTCTTCCTTCATCAAATTAGGAATTTCTAACATTGAAAAAACAAAATTTATGAGTAATCTAGGTAAAGTTTTATATAGAGTGTCCCATGATAAAAATGGAGAAACTTTCAGGACATATTCTTCCGGTGAAAATAAATAAAAAGTACATATCGACATATCCCCTAATTTGTTAGTTATCTATCTACCTGACATTTTGAGTGTTGAATAAAAAATTCATATCTTTTGAACGTCAAATATTATAAAGTTGAAATTTTGCATACTACTTAGTGCTGTAAACTATTTAAATATAAACTTAGACCCTATTTGAGAAAAATTAACAACCAATTTCCTTTACTCGTTTCAAAATGGCGGTTATTGAAAACATTTAATGTAAAATACCTTGAACAGCGTTAATTTTATTAAAAATGTAAGAGATAAACAAATTTCACCTTTATGACAAATAAAGCATTTTTCTGTAAGTCAAAGGATAAATGAGTTATTGACAAAAAACAG
Organism: Aphrophora alni; assembly: GCA_963513935.1. Lineage (NCBI taxonomy): Eukaryota > Metazoa > Arthropoda > Insecta > Hemiptera > Aphrophoridae > Aphrophora > Aphrophora alni. The sequence goes on from OY740766.1 coordinate 34,267,312, forward strand.
ATTTTTTTAAAGTTTGTATTTAATTTTTATAAAATTTATTTACATCAATCTATCCAGAATTAAATACGTAATTTTAGATCACAGAAAATTATCGTTCTAGGCTAATCTTGGGTATTGTAAACAACTAACAAAAAATATTTTTTCAGTTTTTTGTCGATAATATGATTTTTCTGACATACAGAACAAATAACACATTTTATTTTTCGTTAAAATAGAAAACTTTTGTTTCTCGTACATTTTTTGTAAAATTGATGGTTTTCTAGATATTCAATGTTAAACATTTCAAATGATTGCTATTTTGAAACGAGTAAAAGAAATATGTTGATAAATTTAGTTCTTTACAGCACTAAGTAGCATATAAAAATGTCAACTTTGTATCACTTAACCATTTTAGGGCATATTTTCATATGAATCATTTTCTTTATTTTACCAGTAGAATATGTCCAGAAAGTTTCTCCATTTTTTAGTAGGATACTCTGTATATCATCTAACGAGATTCTCAATAATTGGAACCCCTTGCTAGTTATTTTCCCTCACCCCTCCATTTCTTTTATTAACGTTTTAAATAAATGATTATTTTTCATTAAACTTAATTGTGCCTAGGTCAAATTATATTGCAATCTATTCAATTTATAAATCATATTTAAAGAAATATTTTTGACATTTAGAAGGTGTGTACTCTATTCAGTAACATCGTTTACGAATATGATGTCATTACCGGCCATCTAAGTTTGGATGACTTTTAGTTGTTCATTTAGTTGCATTACGCTGTATAATTATTTTATCACAAAGAAAATATTGTATTGTAATTGTATGCAGATTCTAAAGCTATTCAAAATGAACTTACGCTGCACAGTTATTAAAACAGTTTTAAACAGCTATGAGTCTGTAAATTCCTAACTATACTTCTGATTCACATCAATATTATCTAATGTTTCATTAAACTTGTCATATATAATGAATCAGACTGTAACTTTGACCTGAAAGAGCATTGTATAATATACATGAATATCTAGATGTGGGGATAAATATGATATCAAATTGCTAAGACTAGGACTTAAATGCACATTTTTTTTAGAATTAAGAGGTTTCATGAGAGAGGCAAGGATTTCTAAGGTAGAAATTCATTAAAATATATTAAATGAAAATTCACCATTTGGATTAACTATCCTAAGTCCTTAAGTTTCCAAGAAAATAAAAAATTGTTCAGCCCCAGAAGATTACAATTTGGAGTACTTTCAAAGCCATCACAAATGAAGACTATAAATAAACAAATACGATTGAAACTAAACCCGTTTCAGAACTTTATTATAATTCATGACACAAATTAAATGTATAATATTGAATATTACCAACTAGTAGTAGTATGTAACGAATGTAAGTTTGGATTTATGTATATTATGTTCATTAATGTATATTGTATATTATATATATATATATATATATATATATATATATATATATATATATAAAGATTTTGCTTTGACTCTGTATAAAATTATTTTTATTAATAAATTAAAGATATTTTAATTTAGTATAATTAATTAAAAGAATTAGAATTTAAATAATAAATTAAACTGTAAAATAAAAGGATTTAATAAAATTATCTAGTACTTTAAGCTTTAAAGAAGAAAACTGATCTGTGTTGAATATATGAGAAAAGGATATCCATTGGATAAAGAAAATGACGTCACATCCTAGGAATATCGGAGGTAGGTTTTGCAGAGCTGGAAACACTTCTCTCTCCCATAGTCTTTGTGTTAGGACAATCAAGTTTCTCCAAGTAAATTTTCATAAGGGAGAAACTAAGATTCTATGTAGTCATCATTTTAAAATTAATTTCAATTGTCACCTGAGTGAGTTTGAAAAGAAAAGTATTTCCCATTTAATTCAACCTTCATTATTCATAGTGGGCTAGAGGAATTAGTATGAAATCAATCGAAAGTGTGTGATCGTGTAAAATTGACAGTGAATTTAAGTTGGTGCAGCAGATAAGTATGATATAATTATTAATCAGAACTGTTTAATTGTAATGTAAATTTATATGAACTATTTGAATCTTGGTTAATTTATAAAGACTGAAAGTTAGGAATATAATTTGTTTGTAATGTCACTATGTTCTTAAGAGCGAGATGGGGTTACAAGTTTCTACTAACTAAATTTTATGAATGGAACCAGCATTTAATCAAAATAGAATAACAAAATCTGTATTTGATCATTAAACATTTTTACAGAACACTTGGCAACCTTTTAAAAAAATAAAAAGGGTAATTATTTGAAAAAAGAAGTATTGAAAATTTTAAATGAAAACATAATTCTATATTTATTTGTCTTTACGAATTTTTTTTTGATAAAATTATACTAAACCAACAATGTTGCATAACATTTAAACTATTTTTATTAAAAAAATTATAGGATAACTTCACAATATATATTGAGCATTAAAAAACTAACCTAAACTAAAACCAAATGGACCATCCGAAGATGGTGAATCAAGTTTAATAGTGCATTGCTCTAGTACAATCACTCCTAAGGGCTCCGACCATTGATCACGAGACTTGAAGTAAAACAGAAGATTTCCTCGTAAGCGACACCACCGTTCTAGGCTGACTGTAAAATAAGTTAGGTTAGAATATCACTTTATCACATTATATTATAAGTATGCATTTTATGTATAAAGCACTACATCAATTTAGCATTGAATGTATGTTCTACTTTATCAACATCCATTGACATGCACGAGACACTTTTGACTACGTATGCTACTGACAGTATAAATACAGTAACAAAAGCAAGCAACTATGTAGGCCTACAAAGAAGAATAAAAGCTATAAATAAAGAATAATTTTTTTATGGGATTTGTAAGTTGCCAATAAAGTAAAGAAACAAAAATTGTATTTTAACAGTGACAAAATTTCAATTACTAAACCCTCACAGTTTATAATCTCAAAGCATTATTTTTGTATATTTCTGAACAATTGATGATAATTCAGTAACTAAAATGTTGTACAGGATGATCCATGAACACCTTTACTATTCGTAATTTAATATTAAATATTTATTAAGCATACAAAATTACGTAAAACTTATTCAAATTTGTAGACAAATTCGGGTAGATTTAAAAACAGCTCACAATAAATGTTGTGGTTGCTATTGTGATATGTGTGTTTGATTTCTTTATTCACCTTTGTACAGGTGAAGAACAAAGATTATTTGGCTCAGAAATTACATAAAACTTAAAAAATAACATAATTCATTTAAAGTAAATGTGGAAGTGTCTTCCTTCTCCATTCAAATATAATTCTACCCACTCTTGACACACTCTTGTCTAAAAAAAACATAAAAATCAGAAGAACTGAGGTTGGGTGATTTGGGTGGTCACAGATTCTTAGAAATAATAGTCTCCACAGAAACTGGTTACAAGAGCCATTGAAGCACCAATGTGTGGCAAGTTGTACCATTATGCTGGAAGTAGCCTTGTGTCAGCTTAATGTCATCAAGTTGTTCCATGAAAATTCGTCCATAAATCTCACTATTAAATTAATATTTTCATAAAAGACTATCAGTCCAACATGTTCTTATGGGATATATCATGGACCAATCATGTCAGAATACAATGGATTTTCATTGATGAAATGTGGGTCTTTGACCAATACTTTTAGAGTGCAAGAGTTTTGTGAATTCACAACATCTATCTAGACAAGTGAAACAACGCTTCATCTGTAAATCATGCGATGGAAAGAATATCCATAACAATAAAAGCAAACTGCTCAAGAGTATACTGTATGCACTAGTACAAAGATAGGTTAAAAAAATGAATATCACTTACCACGAAATGCAACAATGACATATATTGCAAGCTGTTTTGTACTTCCCTAAAGTTTTTCAATAGATTTAATGCAGTTTTATGTAATTTGTGTACTTAATGGTAAAGGTTTAATGGTAAAGGTATACCTATATCATTTAAGTATTTTTGAAATAAAAGTATTTGTTGTATAAATAAGTCTGTTTTATTAATTTTTGGACTAATTAATAGAGATTATGATAGACCTGTATATTTTTGAACTGTGTTCATGTCTTCTGTAAAAAATAGATACTTCTATATTATAGAATATATACTGTAGAAAAACATTCTCTATACTGTAGTGTTTAATAATCAATAAAATGTTTTAAAAATATTCGTTTGCTTAACATTCTCTGCATCATATTAAACAAAAAGTAATTATGAATTTGAGTTCAGCTTGTCAAGAATATAGGGATACTGATCTACATTAAAATGGTCAAAAAATAACTTCTCAAAAATTTGTCTATACTTTAACATGGCAAGTTTCATTATCTTCATAACTTGCATAATTTTTAATTATCAAACAAATTTTCATAAAAGAACTACGATAAAAAAGGCGAGGCAACTGATTTTGATGGATAAGGAAATTAATTATTAGCACTTTCTGTTACAGTATGAAGAAAAAAATATATGAAAAAGTGAATAAACAAAAGAATGATGTAAAATATTCAACAATATATCTGAAAACCGGAAGTAGATTTTTATTCATTTTCTCAGATCTTTAATTTGATTTTTCTAATAGCGCAATAGAGTAGTGACATCAATCTAAAAGTATTTTTAAATGCATCCCATTTAAGAAACTTAAATATAGTGATTTCACAGTGACAATGTTTAAATCTAAAGCATTGTGCATAGTCCAAGAAAACAAAGCAATGTTCATCTTGAGATTTGCATTTCCCAACTGGTATGTTACATGTTTTGCACTTGATACCACTCAGACTTACCATTGTGCAAAAAATTAATGAAAAGACAAAAGTGTCTCAAGATGAATTCTTAATCAGAAGATTCCTGGGCAGTAAAACTTTTAATGATTATTTGACATTTCTTGTCAGTGGCAAAATGAAAACCTACAATTGCAATCTCTGGAGCATATACATCACAGCCTAAAAGTGAAATTGTTTTGTACCTTTAGCACAGTTAGAAATTACGGCTTATTTTGGTTCACTAAGAAAACAATCAATAGTATTGTGCAACAGTATTGAATACGCTCAACATTTTTTATTCCATAGTTATACAAGATGGACCCTTTCACTTCCAGTTAGATGAAGTATTGTTTGCTACCTCACACAAATCCGGAATTTTTTCATTAATAGTTTCCCAGGATGGTAGATTAATAGCGACAATTGCATAACCACCTTGGTCCTGCTATTTTATTTTATTTAAGAGATTTTAATAAAAAATAAGTTTATGTTCCATCATTATTTGTTACTATCATAAAGCTCAAAAATATATGAAACACTAAAATAAAGACACCGAATAGTTTCAGCAAGAAATAGATATCAGATGGGACAATTGTTGTATCAATATTGGTGCTAACCAAAATTGCTGTTTTATGAAGAAGTTGATTTGTTTAGCTACAAAATATCTCAACTGATTTAGTATTTATTCTTAATAGATTTCTATATGTTTTCAAAGTTAGTTGTAAATCAATTATTGAACAACCTGTAGTTTACATAAACTGGATACAGCTTAATACAGCTTTAAATAAGGATGTCTTGACTATGTTCTATTAATAAAGAACACATAGTACAATAAATGTCTGAAGGTGAACTTAAAATTTATTATAGTAGATCCTAAATACAACATAACATGGTTTTCATTGTACAAGTTTAATCTAAGATTGTATAAACACTACTTATGATAACACAGACTGATAAAACATAATACATGTAATAATCAAAAGATTAGTCTTGAGTGAAATGATCTAAAATCCTAATTTCAGTAAAACATGTCTCTTTTCACAGTTTTATATTAAAAGATATCTTTGATAGATAGTTGTCACTACTTATATTAATCACAATGAAACAACAATTAGGCTAACTATCAAACAACACAAAACTCTTAATTTGATTTTTTAAATAAACATTTACAGTAAATTGATATATTTTAGGGATTTAAAAAAAATTGATATGGAAGAACCCAACAATCAGATCCTTCAAAACTTTTAATAAGATTCTGTTATTTAAAAAATGTCAACTTTATAACATTCTCAATAAACATTAATATATCTTGAGCTCCTTATCTTTGAAACCCCCCAAAAAAACAATTACAATTCAACAGATGCCAGTGTAATATCTACCTAACCTAACCATAGCTTTGTAGTATAAACAAATTGAATGCCAATATTTGAAATTAAGCCCCACTGAATTATTGAAAGGTAATCTCATTCAAATCAGATAACTAGAACATTGTTTCCAATATACAGTATGATCAGATCATAGTTTACATGGGTAATTTCCTCCATACTTAAGAGAGTGAAATAAAATCATGCTACTACTTTTCTTTGTCCACTCCCCTCATCTCTGTGTGTTACTGGTCAACTTCGTCTGGACTAGAGATATTAATTGAAGTTTATTAGTACTTGTAGAATATGAAACGACTTCATAACAGAATTTTCTTGATAATTAAATCTACAAAGTAGTCACTCTATTCCATAACTTAACCTATTATTGGCTTTGGACATTTCCACTTTGTTCTCAAAGCATTTTATCAGTCAACATTATAACTTGGAGTAGTGAACTTCTATTAGAATCCATATAGTGGTATTGAAGACATTCTGTTTTTCAATGTCAATTTTTTAACACCATGATTGTTAGCTGTCTAATAGTTCTAAGCTATCTGTATTTATGAGATATAAACATATCCATCACCATACAGCAAGCCCAATGTAGCTGTGTGTACAGCACCAACTCTACTAGCCATCCTACAATATTGTCTGTATTTCCCTGGCCGTACTCAGCCGTTTTGTTCAGCTAACTTTTATCAGACATATCACACGATATGTAAAACATACGTAAAAAAAAACATACATGATACGTAAAACATATCACACGATTGTGAAGCCTACTATGCACGTATCAGAGTGATCTTTACGTTAACAATTTTAAAACACTAATAGATTTAAACAAATAGTTTACGTAAAATAATAATAATAGAAATTAAAGAAAATCATCATAAGAACTTAGTTCAATAGCTGTACATTAATGCTGACTATAGGGTATTTAAATATGAAATATTACCTTAATTGGAATCTTCTTGGAAGTATGATTTCATTTTATAACACAACAACAGGATTTATCGTACCGAATGTATTGCATAAACCTGGTCTTAGGTTATACAATTGTGTATTACAGATTTTAAAATAAACAAGATATTTTCTAGAAATCAGGATCTACGCACATTTCATAATACCGCCTCTATGTCTTATCATATGATTGAGTGTAAACAAATAAAATAATTGTAGAATTTGACATTTAGAACTTTGACCACCATAAGCCTTATGTGCGTGTAAAGTAAAATTACTTGGTTTTTTAAAATTATTTTTTTGCAAGAAAAAAAAACACAAAAATTCTATTTAATGAAGTTAAACCGTTGGAATTTTAGATCAAAGTCTTCTCCTATGTATTTTTTTGCCTTTCATTTGATGAAGTCAAGTTTTTTTAATTCAAATACTTGGTAAAACTGATATATTTAAAAATCAGCTGAAAAAGGAAATTTTATCGGCAAAACAATTGATTGTTTTGATTAGCTTTATTGGTAAATATGCTTAAACAATCGTAAAAATATATGCACTCTCGTTGACTCACAGTGTGTCAAAACTGGTGGTCGATACTCTAAATAAAGAGTATATAGTGGCTGATGTGTTTAGGAAAGTACCCCTACCATTGGCCATTCAGGAAATGCACACAGCTATGTTGAGCTTGATGTACACAACTCTGGAACACCTATTCTATCATTCTATTCAATGACTACAATTAATCAAATTTACTATGTAATAGGTTCAATTTAACTTTTGTTTAAATAAAATGACAAAAATTAATTGAATTGAATTGAATAAAACTTAATAATACAATAAGTGGATTACAATCAGTTTTCTTGTGAGAATTGTATTCAACTTATTTTAATACAGCATAACAGTTTTGTTAAACTACTAATATTGAACATCAAAAGAGAAGGCCACAGTGAATGACAGACGAGACCAAGTACAAGAGTTAAAAAAACTAAAGATAGTTAGAAGATTCACATATTCTATTTATTATAGAAAGAAACAATTTGAAGAAAATTAAGTTGATTTTGATATTTTGAAATTCATTTTAATTTAGGGTACATATTTGTACAAAAGAGTGTTTTTAGAAAGTTTACATGTATTATAATTATTTTATTTTAAAATAATATCTCGGAGCCAAACTTATTAGCCTGACGTTTATTGAGCCAATGTGAATGCAGTAATTGCTTGATTGAATCAAAATGTAGGATACCTGTTGTATAACTAAAAACAAATAGCTTGATTAAACATTTTGACTTGTAGCTTGTAATATCCCAAAGAGGTTATCATATTTCAAATCTCCTAGCTTTAGTGTAGTGCTGTGCAAGAATAAGAAAATAATACACCATTAACGTAAATAAACAACAGGAAAGCCATGTTCAAAAAAAATATGTACAAAATCAAAAGTTGAAATTTACACTCAACTTATGGAAATTAAATTTTGGCTTAAGTTAGACAAAACTAGTTCAGATAAGAAATCAATATTCAGTTACCAAAAATCATAATAAAAAAAGGTTATTTTGTTTAAATTTTGAAAACATTTGTAAGATAAAAACCATTAAAATGATATAGAGAACTAGAGAAATGGAGAAATCAGACGTTTCACCTGATTTACAACAATTATTGAATTTGCATGTTTGCTTACATGTAATATATATTATGTTAACTATATTCATGATGGGAAATGTAATTCTCTTAAAGTCAATATATAGCTTGCTAGAATACAAATTTAAATTTTGAAAACAATGAAGTCCATATTTTAAAATCAGGTTTGTATTGCAAAACCAGACTACCTAAGAAAGAAAACATTTAAAATTGCATAAAATCTATTCAGCCATCTGGGGCTCATCAATAGTTAGTATATGCATGGTGATCTTTTTCATGTAGTCTTGGGTTAGATCCTTCTCTTTTATCTTTCCTATCAGGTACTTTATCGACCAAGTATTGTTCTTTTTCATATCCTGATGCTATTAAAGTATTCAAGAGCTAGGGGTTTTTACTTTATGTTCTTTTCTTTTCTTCATAAGGCAATGATGGGCGAGCGGTTTTTCGCCTTTAAACAACAAGAAGAAAAATCAACTGTCTGGGGTGTTAATTTTGACAAAGAGTGTGAAAGCCCAGTTTCCCTCTCAATAACCCTTTAAAGTGGTCTAAATATGTTAAAAGGCTTTAGTAATATACAACTACTGTATACCACACAATTGAATAGTGAAAACACTTTAAAAATTGATTCAATTAAATATAGAGAAAGGACAAGTTGTTATATAACTGCTTTGTTTTTAGAAGAAGTCCAAACAAAAAACTTTTGTTACAAAATTTTTATGGGGTACTACAACCCTCTGAAAGCAGGAACATAGAATGATCATGCAACAGCACTAATCCTATTACTCATACCTAAAACCAATAACAATATGAAAAATAAAATGGTCTTTTAAATATATCTAGAAATACATAAATTAAAACAAAATAATGACTATTGCACACAGAATGACAAAAGCAATTTTATACAACATAGAAACAATAATTGTTAGTAAGATGAATGTGTAGGCCTACTCAATCTACAACAGACATGCATTAGTATTTAATTGTTAGATCCAACCTGTGAAAGCCCCCTTCTCCTTCGAGTGCAGACGTCAACAGCAAGTGTTAGTTAAGCATTGGTTACAAACATATTGTGCTGAGATTTGTACAGATAATATTTGTTAATGCTGCTTCTTTAACTGTAAACTGAACACATGATCATGTTAAAAGTAATGCCTAGCTTACCTTAAGAAAATAACAACAGAGAGCCAATGACAATAATAAAAGTTTCCATTTACTGTATTGTCTGGGAAAAATACTACTAGAAAATATTTATAGATTACACACAAATTTTTATATAACAATATGACATAAGTGTAATTCAAGAATTACTGATGCAGCTATATTATTTTCCAGTAGAAATGACAAAATTGAAAAAAGTTAGAGCCTAATAGTTATTCAAATTTGTTCAGTGTTAATGGAATAATGAATTTTATAGATATAAACAAAAATTGAAACTAGAATTTTTCTTTGTGTGTTTCTTATGGGAGAAACCAACTTTAGGTTATATTTTACCAGCTTTTGAACTCTTTTCAGGTTTTGCAGGGAAAAAAATGCAAATATCGAACTTCATGGTGTACGTTGGACGTCTTAAAGAAAATTATTAGTAAAAATTGTATGAAAATCTGTTCTGCCTTTTGGACGTACAGATAATCTAATCTCAACATCATACAATTTTTTGAATATAGTTAGGACTGAAATGAAAAATTACATTTAAAAACAAAATGTTAAATGTTGTCTATGAACTTTAAAAACAACGGGAAGATAAATGGTGACATTTTGCTATTGCTGTATCTAAAAATTAAAATGTTTAGAATTGAAACCAATGCATCAACTGTTGTGTGTCAAAATATAAGGCCTACTCAGCAATTCTGACTACTGAGTATTGCTTATGAAAAAACATTATTGACTATTCTGCAAAAAACTTGATGGTTTTAATTAGAAATCATTTCACACGATATAATTTTGGAAATATCCCGGAAATGATATTAAAGAGCAAAATGTATGAAAACAAATCATCAACAAAAATAAGGAAGAGATGGACATGTAGGGGCAGTATGAATTGAACTCCTTTTAAATTTCTAACATCACTTCAGAATCTCAAAGTACACTCACTTCACTTTGTCCCTTGGTATGTGATTCATTTATAAATTGTACATCCATGAAACTTAGTTGAAATTTCCCTCCATTATAAATTGTACATCCATGAAACTTAGTTGAAATTTCCCTCGCATAATAAAAACAGATGCTGATTTTGAACTCCAATTTTGGCATTATTTTGAACCATATTACGATAACAGTTTGTTGTATGGTTGGAAAACAATCTAAATCAATTTATCTTAATTAAAAATACAAAATGACACCAAGTAGTGAAATTTAACAAAAACACTATATTTTAACTTTTGTTGAATATTATAACCATTGTTTTGAATGATTTCTTCTTAATGGTTTTGACAGTTTGCAAACTCATTCAATGATATTCGGTAGTAATTATTAGGCCAAATTTAGGTAACAAATTGAATAAATATTTCTTTAAAGATAAAGTGGTCTCATAAAAAAGTTTTAACATATAATATTTACATATGTTAATTGACAAAGGCCGAAATAAATTAATTTATTATCTTTTTATTTATTTATTGTTCTTATCTTGATCAAATCAAATGTATTATATCAGGTTTTAAATTTATTTGAGTAGAATATTATAACAATAATTTCTGCCTTGAAAAATTTGTTAATAAAATTCATATTAGTTGCAACACAATTTCTATATTCTTATTTATTTAGCTGTGTTATACACATATAGACGAATAATTGAAGCCTAATGATAAATTTATAGATTTACAATTATGGTGGCTTATAAAGTCCTATATAGCCTACATGAGTTTGAATGGGCAGTACATTGTTATTCTGAATTTCCGAAAACATGAAAAGAATCATGTCCTGGGTTATATCATCGAGTCTTAAGTGATAAACTTTTTTAAAAAGGAAATGAGTTAGTTTGCACAAAATCCATCTGAAAATAAAATAGAATTTACAGAACAATCAGGAACATAATGTACTGACCACAGTAGTTCAATTTGTTTTTAACACATAATAGGTTAGCCACATTTTATTTAAATTAATTGAATAATTTTAATTATTTATTAACTGTAGTCAACTTTCAAAGCAAAGCAACTGAAAATCCCTTAAAAAGGATTTTAGTCAAACGTGTTACATAGAAAATAATGTATTAAACTGTTTATGTCATGTTTTCTCTAACACTCAATGAAGCAGCAAATAACAAATATTTTTGTTAGTTTATTGAACATGCTGTTTTTTTTTTAATAAACTCTAAAGTGGTAGAGATTATGAAAAAGGAGTACCTTTGCTGGGTCCACTATAGCAGCTCAGTTCTCGCAGACTTTTTGCCCTTTTCCCTCTTTTCGTCTCTTTTCCTGGAACGTTTAGAAGATGAAACGGGCTGCACCTTTACCAGGCCCCCCACCTCCACCTTTTGTTACTGACTTTCACATTTATCATGGCCAGAATTCATGCTCTCATTCATAACATCAAAATCAATTGGATTAAACAAATAAAGTATATCTATGATAAATCTAGGCCTCATTCAGACATACTAATGAAATGTTTTTCTTCAACACAAAACATATGAAACGACAAAACAAGATTTCAAAATTAATTGACACAATTGGAGATGAAAGTAAACATACATGCCATACACACTAAGCTAAAGCAAAATTATCACAATAAAAGCGGAATTTATTATGTAAATAATAATATTAATCAGTTAGTCTAAAATTGTAAATTTATTTATCAAATTTCCTGATAGAATTTTTGTTATTCCACGAAGAGTTTGTTCCTATACTAGATAAAGTAATTAAACTTACTTTATTAAAATTTTTGCAATTGATTTATCTCATGTAATAATTTTAAAATTTTAATTTTTAGTACAGACATTTATCACACATCATTATGAGTATGAAATATTTATTTTTAATAACTTAGTATATGATTATGATTATAATAATACACTGATAGACTTACTAAGTAAATAAAACACAAGATTACCGAGTAGTATGAGTGCTACATTTCAATATTTGAATTAAATTCTGTACTTTGATTGTATCTTTTGTACCTACAATCAAATAGGTAGGTATGTGCAAAATAACAAATTTAAATTGAGGGTGGAGGCCACTTGAAAATGGTAGCTATTACAAAGAGCTACCAAGAATTTCTTAAATCATTTTATCTCACCTTTCTGTTAGACAATTTCAAGTTTGTTTTATATAATAAACCTTGTATTCTTAAACCAAATTTCTTTTCTTTTTTCTAGGAATAACATTAGATTATTAAAATCAAATGTTGCTTAATGGTTTTAAGTTAAAGAAAGTAATTTGAATTTGGATAAAATATATGGCAGGGATATTAATGATCTAAGAAATTCTTGGACACCATCATTAATAGAATTTATTTTAAGGTGGCTTCCGATTGAATTTGTAAACCCTTACACGAAATAACATTGTCTAAACAAAAAATGATTTATACAGGTCTACCACACAGACTAGAGATATGACAAAAACTATAGAAGTTAATTTCAGCTTTAGTTTAGTAATTTTTGTAATAAGTAAGAATATACAAATTAATTATTAATAATAGGAAAGCCGTTATTTAAGGTACTCAATGAGAGTTACCATCAATATTTTGTTTCAACAAACAGCTATTTATTGACATATTTAGATAACCTTTAAAGTAATTAAGTATGTTTACCATTTGTTGTTCGGTTAAATAAATACCGGTAGTTATAAAATTAGATATAATATCAACAATCACAGAAACATTGCTCCTTGTGTGTTTGGATGGTTTGTTTAAAACGACTGTAAAGTCTTATTTAAATATATCAAGACTCGTTTATTTGAATACAAATGTTGAAATAAAATCTAAAATTGTTTGATATTTTATTTATTTATTTATAATATGACCATTTTGAACTTATAGTATGACTTTTATGCTTTTGAACATCAATATACATATCAACAAATAAATGAAATGATAAATACATATTAAACCTAATTATCCGGCCAAATTAGGTATAGTATATTAATTAATTATTATTAAGAAAAATAACCTGTAATCAAAATTTTAGCTTAGAAATCAACTAATTGATACTACTCTACCTGTAAGGCAACAGATCCGATTTGTTCTTTGCTTTAAATACCAACAATAAAATAGTTGGATTCTTTATTAATTGCATTAATTGCTATTACAATTATAAAGTATTACGGTACTTCTCAACTTTGTCACTGATACTGCCCCATTTTGTTATTTTTTTTCAAATTATTTATTTATATATTTTGATTTTATGGAAGACTACAATTAATTCTCAAAATGGTAAAAGTCTCAGATGTTTTAACAGTTGTTTTTAAAACTAACAAAAATAAACAAAGCATTTCAAGTAAAATTGTTCAAATTAAATCGAAAATGATACTAATCATAGCTAAAAGCCAAACTACATTTTTAATGCTAAATTTGTATTGATATATATAATTCTTCGGTTATTGGTAAATAAATACTGTAATATCATATGCATAATGTCATGGGGAAAATTGTTAACATTTTGCTACTTTTCAAACCCAATTATATTTGGTATTTATATATAAAATTAAACACATGCACAAAAGTCTATATTATTACTTTTTATTTTTTAACAATCACTCTGTTTCAACAGAATTGAAACCAATGTTAATAGTTTACAAAAATTTGATTTTCAACAAACTCTTGGAAAATACATAAGAAATATTTTCGAAATATATACATTTAATTTATTATAAATATTTTTCTTGTTTATTTGATCCTATTTGAAAATTTTTCATTTCCTATTACCTATATGAAATTCTCTCATTTCATGCACTATAATATTTTCACACTTTTCACAAAACACCCATTAAATATGTAAATATTCATTCCTGTAATTACTGTACTATAAAAACTGTAACTTTTGTATATTCAGAATTGTTTGTACGGTTTAATTTTTCAGTTTCTAACCAAGCCAAAATCTTTAAAAAATAATTTGGAATAAAAGATTTTTCATATTATAGGTTTCAAAAATATATTTTTTAATTATTTTTTATATTAGCCTAGTTAAATAAAATTATACTTATTTAAGTTGCCTATGCAAAACTTAAAAAATCGTGTACCGCCAAAGAAAAATACATATGAATGCTTTAATTTCAAAACGATCTAAGTGCCAAAAATTAATATATTTTTTTTAAATTGCAAAGTGATCTAAGTATCAACGCCAATGCACGTCTATAAGATCTATATGCCAAATAATTTTCTGTTGGTTTTTATAGCCTTCCATAGAATGCGCTGTGTGTATGTCCAGTGGGAGCGCCTTTCAATTCGATCTAAGTGCCACCTGCTTGGAATTGGTTTGTTTACATGACATGAAACTGCTATGTTGCACAACACTTTGTTATTGTTTTTTACAAGGTTTTAATTGTTTTTGATTATAATTATAATTGGCGCAAGTCCAGATTCTCGTGAAGCTAAAGTGAAACTTGAACTACACCAGAAAAAAGCTGGTAAGGCTTTTGAAACCATGAAAAATGATGCAATTTATAGCACAAGACCGGGCAGTACTACTATCAATATAGTAATGGACTTACAGAAAGTCTTTCCCATCCCAAAGCTCACACACAGTGACATGTATTACAGCCGCCAACTTTCCTGCTACAATTTTGGAATCCATGTTAGTAATAACGCAGATGGTATTATGTGTGTTTGGCACGAAGGGCAATCGGGACGTGGTGGCAATCAGATGGCGTCTTGTCTCTTCCAAGCAATAAACTCTGATCTTCTGTTAACTACTGATAAAAAACATTTAGTTGTTTGGTCCGATAACTGTGCTGGTCAGTTAAAAAACAGAATGTTAGTATTTTTGTATAAATACTTAGTATACATTGGAATGTTTGACACTATCGAACACAAATTTCTAGTGACAGGGCACAGCTTTTCATCTGCCGACAGAGATTTTGCGCTGATTGAAAAGCGAGCTAAAAAATGTTCACAGATGGAAACTGTTGAGCATGTGATGAATATTATAGCTACAGCTAGGCCTTCCAAACCATTTAAAGTTCTGAACATGAGTGAAAAGTTTTTTAATTTTGATTTGGCAGGAGAAAATTATATAACAACTAAAAAACTGGGAATTTCATCTATATCAATGATGAAAATCTGCAAAGATGAACCAAACAATGTCCTCTTCAAAACATCTTTTTTCGGCGATTGGCAAAAGTGCAACGTGTTTTAAAAAAAGGAGTTAAGATTGAAGATCTCACCAATATGACACTTGAAATTCTTCCTACCTCAGTGCCAATATCTGAAAATAAAAAGAAGGACCTACGTGCTATGCTGGACTACATTTCAGAGCCAAACAGAACCTTTTACGCCAATTTGTGCGCCTAAGATCCATAGGACTTAGATCGGTTTGAAAGAAAACCAGCCATGGACATAGATCGTTCTGCTGACTGGGTACATCAAAATTTTTTTCTTCCTTGTGTGTTTTAATAATTTAATTTTTTAACATAAGAGCACTTTTTTATGTTTTTAACTTATGTAAAAATAATGTTGTACCCTATTGAAATAAAACTATTATAAAACTACAGTGTTTTTATTGATTACCCGAAAATTTACGTTATGGCGCTTAGATCGCTTTGAAATTAAAGCATTCATATTATGTTGCACAAGAGTTGAATTTTTATAAAACAGAAAATTTAAACTTACATGGACTAATAATATTAGAGAGCGTACATCATGAATTATTATTAAATTAAACATTTTTAAACAGACTATATGCTGTGAAAACATCTGTATATAAATGGTGAAAGCATCTCATCAATAATATTTTAAAATATAATAAATTATGGAATGCTGAAAAAATTCCATAATTTTTTTATTTAAAAGCATGTTAATAAAATATTTATAATTTACCTAGAAAAAACATGAACACATGGGTACTACACTTTGTAAAAATTCACTATTAGCTAATAGACATGATTTATATATTGTGTATTCTATTGTAGTACCAAAGTTGCTTCTAATAAAGGAAAGCCACTACTTCCACTTTAAAGTTTTAATGTAAAATACTTAATTTGAAATTGTATGGGACTATTACTATTTATATAAACTATTAAATCATGCTAACAAAATTCTAGATAAAGCTAATAACACAGGAATGGGCACAATGCAGACATTCATGCTACACATGAAGATGATAGTATAAAAATTTACTACAAACTATTTTGTTATTCATCATTTTGCCTACCTATGCTAGTTTATTACTATTGTAAGGTTTACCATATCCATCAAAGATTACAACCAAATCAACAAAAAGTTGAATTTAATGTAAGGGCTAGTCATATAATGTTTTATTATTATATTACAAAGGATGTATTACAATTAGGTCAGTCCACAAAGATTAACTCCAGAGTGTGGGGAAAATTGTCTCCTTTTCTCTAACGTTATTAATTTTTTTAAATGTTTATTGAATTTACCCTTTACACAAAATCAATTACCTCATTCATAATAAATAGTACTGTGGGTTGCTCTCAAGAGTTACACCTTCATGGACTGAGTTATAGAGGTAGGCTAGTAAATTTTTACCCTTGAAATAAGTTACCGGTACATTAATATAAGAGTATTGTATTCACAATCCAAACCAGAAAATGATTAATTATTTACATATTTACAACTCTCTTCTTCATCAAGGTTTTTTACCAATAACAAACTATAGTTACTATAGTAAATGATTTAAAAGACTGGGGAAAATGTTTATTTTGTAATAGAGTAACTAAAATATGCCTTTATTCCAACAAATAAACAAACCAAAAGTCATAAATAGTCCAAACATAAAGTTTAGTAATACAGATTAACCCTACTTTTCATATTATTGTTTTTGATTCTACATAATATATTATGTCTTGCTTTTATTTATATAGGGTCTATAGCTGTTTTAATTCAACCTAACCTACTAAACACACAGTTTTTTTTTATAACACTGGCTTATTTCATCATTTTGGCTGTAATGTGACTTTAGTAATCACATTGTAGTAGTAAGTTTGCCTCCTACAAAATATCTTTTAACAAAATTAACCTATTAAGACAGATAAATACGTATTAAGAATATCTCCAGGGCAGATGTGTAACTGATTTGGGTTGAACTAAAGATCAATACTTTGTATTGGCTTAGTTGTAAATCTCTCAAATAGGGCAGTTTCAAACAATATTTTTAAATGAAAATAATAACTTCAAAAGAAAAAACCTAGTGTGTATGAAATAGGTGAGTTAGGAGTGGTGAGGGAGAAAAATAAGAAACTGATGTTGAACAGGAGTTGTTTGGTCCTTAGCTATGGATTCTTCAAACTTCTCTCCAGAGAATTATATTAATTAACCCTTAAGTACTATGGAACGTCTGTGAGACCGCTTCTGAAGTTTACCGCCCTCCCCCCTCCAATCCCTAATAACCACGAGCCAGCCCTTCCCAGTAGCTGTCAGTCTTGGCCTTGACATTGACATGTGAAAGAGTGGTTACGTTTAGTTTACTTGTTCATGTGTTATAAGCGATTTGAGGTCTGGCGGACGGTCCATAGTAGTTAAGTGATTTTTAACTTTGCACGGAGAGGTCTCAGTGACGTACCATAGTGTTGGCGTTATTTTTGTATTATGAGCTTTGCTGAAGAACTTTTTGTATATATTATATCTTCGCTGAAATAGTTTTTGTATATATTAGTTTATATACAATATATATAATATTTTTCAACATATTTCTCAAAGTTTTTTTTGTAATTGTAAGGTTGTGACTAAATATATTTTTGCGGTCTGAGAGAACCCTCCATAGTATTTGCGTAATTTGTTTAATCCTATGTGTTTAACTCTTTTTTTTATCAAAATTTAGGCATTCAAAATAAGGTTGATAAGTGTTATACAGTATTTATAGAATTTTTTTCTACTTTTTGAAACTCTTACAAACATTTGTAGAGGTAATAAACGTCCTTACAAATTATAGGTACCCTAAACAAAAATGAAAGCCAAAACTATGCACTTTTTGTAAAGGTTTAGGAAAAAATAATTTTAAAATCGAAATTTAAAAAAAAATTAAGATTAATAATTGCCACATTATATTTAAATATACAAGCGACAAATCTGGCCATGAGCAAGTTTTTAAAGTAAAATTTTTTTTACCAAACTTTATAATTTCTTATGAGGTCTAACAGACCCCTCTATAGTATTTACGTTACTCTAAACCTCCATAGTACTTAAGGGTTAACCAGCATAAAAGAAATCAAAATTATTTTGCTATCCGAGTTTAACCCACATCAGCAAAGTGACAGTAAATGATGGTGTATTGGGGAAGAAAATTTGACCCTTGAACTAGGCATCACAATGAATGTTGCCAATTCATGCTCGGGAGCAAGTGATTCTCGACCTTCTCCAATTTTAATTGACCCATATGTAACAATCCAATTTTGGTCAGTGGCATATAGCCAACTATAGTAAAATTAATACATCAACACAATTCTTAAAAGATCTTTTTTTCTGAGATCTTCCATTATAATCTGGCTCCATAATTAGGCGGTTGTCCTAAATAGTTGTGACACATATGAGTCTAATAATTTTGATTTCACCTAGTCTGGCTGTTTAAACGAATAGTTTGAAGAATCTGTAATTGAGGACCAAACAATGCCTGTTATATGCTGAATAAGTAGTTAAGGCAAAAGAGTTAACTAATCAGAAAAAAAATGTGCTATTGAAAAAGAATTACAATGCGCTAAGAAATTAGCTGACCGTCTATTTTTAAAAACTATAAATTTAAAGGAAAGCCAAGAATGAACAGTTTAAATGAGCGGAATACCAGCATTTTTAGCATATATAGGCCTAATAAACTGTATGAAGCACAAATCTGTAATTAAGAACAAAGAGAAATAAAGGAGTGTGTGTCAAGATCAATTTTTTAGACAAGACTCTTTTTAAGGTTAGCTTTGCAATAGGTTTCGGTAATTTATATAGCAGAGTAGACTCACTTCAAAATCAATTTTTATGGGTTTTATTCGTCAAATAAATGTTGGAAAAATATTTTATTATCGAAAAAAAGTGTCGGAAAGATATAAAATAATTATTCTGGGTTTCTATAATTTGTGTTGATTTTTACTTTTAAAAGTACATCAGGCTTTAGGCCTATAAACTAGTTCACCTCTGGGTCTTAGGAGGTTAAGGTGGCGCCGTATTTTCCTTGTTTTATATTTTTATCCTCTACTACATACCTTACTTCATAAGAATAAATAATGTTTTCTTTGCTGTAAATATGTAGGGCTGTATTATTATATGTCACGAAAGGTTTGGCCAGGTTGCTATATATATATATATATATATAAAACCACCTGGCCAAACCTTCCGTACGTTTATTGAAGTGAATGTCGTGAGTATGAAAGATAACACAGAGTTAATTTTTTCACGAAAAAACAACTTGTGTAATTATATTATGTAATCATCTTTCCGACACTTTTTTTCGATAATAATATATTTTTCCAACATTTATTTGACGAATAAAACCCATAAAAATTTATTTTGAAGTGAGGCTACTCTGCTATATAATTACCTAGGTTTCTTGCTAAACTATAACTATAAACAAGTTTTGAAATATTAAGAACAAAAACCTGGAATACATAATAAAATATAGGGTGTCTAGCTGTAAAAATGACTTAAGACACAGTGCTTTACAGGGAAACAGAGTGACAACTCGCAATTTCTCTCATTCGCCTTATTTCATGGCTGCGTACAGTTCATGAGCACTAGATGTCTTCAGGAAGGTTTTAATGAAATATTAATAATAATACTTAGCAGATACACAACAAATATTTGATCTCTAGGCCGGGTTAGGTTATTATTAACAAAATAAAACTAAAATGCTCCCAACGATATTTAGTGTGTACTAATTAATTGATTACACCTACATCTTGTCAACATTTGGTTGTAAAACAGTACTATTTCAATTTTTGGTGAAATAGAATAATTTATATGACTTAGTTATTAAATAAGAATTTAAAACTTAGCTAACCTAGCCTAGACATCAATTATACCCTGTGAAGCCAAATTCTATTGGCTACAATCAAATTTATTTAAAAATAGTCTACTACCCATTTAAACTTAGTTACTAATACTTAACTAAGCACTTAACTTAATACTTAACTAATACTAATACTAAACTCACTTTCTGTGCGTCGAAAAAAGCCTTCTTGTCTTTCTCGTAGAAGTAAAACACCTTCCTTATCAAATTTCTGAGAAGGTTGAGTAGCCAATGTTAGTAATTCTTGTTTGTTGTACCTCATTTTTAATATTGTACCTTAATATTTTTAGGCCTAACCACAAAAATAATACAGGCCTAACCCAGGCATATTTTACTTAGCCTTATGAAATAAAAATTGTATAATAAGTTACATGATGCCCGTTAAGCGAGTGAATAATATTTTGTGTCAGCTTTGAATACTATTTATTAAAATTTTACAAATAAATACAATCTACACTTATTATTATAGACAGGCCTACAAACGTATATGCCCAGATTGCGTCTGGCGTGACCCCTTTCAAGACACCTTCCAAGACGTGTAATAACACAGCCATATCTTATTAAAAATATAATACTTTAATGAAAAAAATATTGTACCACCTTTTTTTATACTGTAAATTTAAACAGAATTAAAAATGACACTGCTAAAGATATTTTCACTTAAAAATTTACATTCTGTTGACAGCTGACATTGATTACTGTATTCCGAAAAACAGCTTATTCTATATTCAGCTGAGTAAACAGCTGATCGAATATTCAGAAGACTACTGATGCGCTGCTTCTGGAAGCGCTGTTTTTGAAAATTTATTAAAGTAATAATTAATTCCACCTCGTAATATTCCCTTCAAGTCAACATATGTTTTAATGAACACCTGTTAAACTAAATCCATAAAACACTCTCCACTTATAAATACCAACATTTACTCGCCCACAGTTATGGATGCATATATTCAGTTTACATATCAACCCGATGATAATACCTATATCAATCACATCATATACCTGTGTTAAATTTATAAACACATTTTAACAGTGAAGAGGTTACGGATTATAATATCTGGCAATATCTACCATAGACCCTTCCCTGGTGCAGGATTGTATTTTCTATAATTTGTCTGATAAATTTAGGCGGATGGAGGGAGAGTAAAGGTATCCCCTCCGGCCTCCACCACTCATTTCTGCCGATCTTCAAAGCCCCTGCTTTCACTCTGCAAACCCCTGCCGCATCACTACTCACTACAATCTGTCCATTTGTCACATTCTTACATTGCATGACTTGAATGAAACGCTTGAATTTGTGTGTTTTTTTTTAGATTACCAAATTCATTATTAATAATAATAAATTTAATAAAAAATAAAGAGTAAGGTTTTTTAACATTACGTTATATATTATCTTATCGTAATTTATTTTAGTACAAAAAGGACGGCGTTATTATTATATTTAAATCACGACACAAACAGTTGTGCCTCATAAAATGATAATATGTTTATGAAATGCCTTGTATTTGCCTGAAAGAAAATATTTTACAAATTACATAAAATCAAGAAGGAATGAACAAAATATTAATACAATTAAGTAAAATTCATATTCTTATCTTTATTTATTGCATATTGTTTGGGGTTTAAATAAAACAATATTTGGGGTAACTACACATTACCAAAATATGAGAGTAATCATAAAAATAAAACGTGT
Organism: Aphrophora alni; assembly: GCA_963513935.1. Lineage (NCBI taxonomy): Eukaryota > Metazoa > Arthropoda > Insecta > Hemiptera > Aphrophoridae > Aphrophora > Aphrophora alni. Next base: position 34,289,813 of record OY740766.1, read on the forward strand.
ACTATAATTATATTTTTATCTAAAACCTACACGATTTAGGCCTAAGGCCCTTCTTCATACTGTATGACGTCTGCACCCTCATTGTCAGTATCGTCGCTTTCGTTGCTATCGCTGTTGTCATTGTCATCCTGGAGGTCACAAATCGGACACTCTCCCCGGTCATAGAATTTTAACACTGTGCGTAGCACAACTTCTTTGTTAAAATCATCCAGATCTGTTACCCATTTCTTGTGGGATTTCTTTATTTAGGCGAGAAAAAAAAAATGATTCCCTTGATTTTCTACATTAAATATGGTATGGTTTTATGTTTCTGAGGTTATTCTTTGTACACTTAGGAGAGATAACGAGCAGGCGTCTGTTGTGTATCAGAGAACATTTCTAGAACTGTGGCATTTGGCCGGGTTTTAACAAGTTCCTTAAGGTATTTGTATACACTAAATAGAACTTTTTAGACTGGCTCCTAATATCCGGACTTTTTGTAGTCATTTCAAACGACTAAATAACACACAATAAACATTTAAAAAACACTACCGTACTGTTATATTTGCACATTGGAAATATGCGCGCGTGACTTGACCTGGACAGGCCAAACGAACAGAGATGGATGGGAGAGGTTGGAAGGGAGTGAGGAGTGGCACTCGTGGTGGGGTAAGCGGTGGGGTTCACTTTTCACTCGCCATGAAAAGATATTCTAACAAAGACATCAATACAGAAGTGTACAGAAATTTTGGAAGCTCCTTCTACATCAAACTAAGGCGGCTGTCCTTATTACAAAGAAATACTGCAGAAAATAATATCAATGTTTATCATTAACATTGTAACGATATCACCTCAATCAAACCAGATAACATGATTAAAGTGATATCAGAAAAACAAATTAAATAAAATAAATTAGGAATAAGAATAAATCTTCATGTGTAAAATTAAATTAGATATAAAATTTAAAAAAAAAAAAGTTTACAAAGGATTGTTAAGAAAGGAGTGGAGGCACAAGCGCTGCAGATGTCCAGAACGAATGGTAAAATTATTAGGGTTGAAAAAGGAAAGCGACGCTACGATTTCTCTTTTAGAAGGGTTCAACAGACTAGGAGAAACCAAAACTTTCCAAATTATAACGACAAATTCAAAAACAACCAATAGGAGGGACGAAATCCTATTTTTTTTTTTGAATTTGTGAAAGTTAGTGTGGCGTTGCCGCGGAACTGAGGAGAGAAAGAAAAAAGGAGTCTTCTACTAGCAGCGAGGGAGTAAGGAGCGACTCTAGTGACTGGTTGTCTCCGAGTCACCAACATAGCTTTTAATAGAATTTAGTAAAGTATAACTTCTAGCCTTCAGCGACAAGTATTGAGTATTAGCTTCAGCGAGAGATTAAATTAGTAGCCTTCAGCAAAGTAAAAAGTTTAATATTCGCCTTCAGCAGATAAGAGTTTGATTCGTCGTCTTCAACGCGAAGAAAAAGTTGTTCATCGTCACCCTGGAAGAAGGAGATTATCTCGTCATCGCCAGGATCCATCATCAAGGAGCAAGTGTGTGCATCGAAAGTGTTTTTTTGGGTTAAATAAAGGTGAAAGTGCTAGTTGGGGTTTTGTGAAAGTGTGCTTTCATCGAAAGAGAGACCAAGACAAGAATTGATAAGTACCAAATGTTTAATATTAATATCTTATTAATACTATTTAAATTTCATTTTGCTTGAGCTTCCAAAGGATTACCACCGAGATTGTAGATTTAAGTTTTGTTAGTATAGGAAATTAAATTGAACCAAGAGTCAGTAAATTTAATCATTTCATTTGTTTTGTATATCAAGAGCTAGCCGAGGAGTAAATTGGAGAGATTGATAAATTTGAATTTTTTTTTTGGAGAGTATAAAAGTAATTGAGAAAAATCAGTAGAAGAAATATATTTGCCCGTATTGAAATTTGTGTTTGTTTAAATATTAGATTGTTAGAAATAAGGAATGAAAGTTGTATGAATGTCTAATACATTTTAGAATAAGTTGCTAAAAATTAAGTTGCTAAATGTGTAACTATCCTTACGTATAACAAATTGTTCCTTGTTTGTTCTGCGCTAAAATAAATTGAGTTTTTTTTTAAATTTTAAAGTATTGTATATTGACCAAATAATTTCAGTACCAAAATAAATCAAAATTAATCCTAAATAAGTAAGTAAGTAAAAGTAAAGAGTAAAAAGTAAAAGGTTTTTTTTTTTTTTTTTATAACAAAGATGCAAAGGAGGTGAATGTTATAACATAGATGTCTATGTAGAAACTCTACTGCGTCTGATTTTAAAAGTGAAATTGAGACGACTATACTACCTAATATAAAATCAAAACCCATCCGAACGTCTCAAATACGCAATCCAGCCCACGATCATTAGGTACATACCACTACATTAATTACGTTAAAAAATACATCCAACAGATTATTATAGAGTCAATAAAGATAGATGAAATCACTCAAATCATGCTCATACACTTCTCGCTACGTCTTCATAAATCATTTAATTTAACAAATGCAAAATTTCACAAACCTAGATTCAATAAATTCTAAAATTATATATTGGGTCTAGAAATTAATCTCAAATATCGTCACTATATATATATTGTAATAATAAATTTAATAACAAAGGACCGTCGTATTATGGGAAAAGAGAAGTCCAAAATGGTGAAGGGACAAGCCGACAAGGACAGGCCTATTCACAATGACATGGGGAAAGGAGCAAACAATTCTCTACCGACCACAGTAACGAAAAAAAGTAAAATAATAAAGCTTAAAAATTTCGAAATAAATAAATAAAACCAAGTTAGTGATAGTTTTAAATAAAAAGTATAAATAGAAATGTTTGTGTAAGGGTACTCATTGTAAAAGAAAAGGCATTTTTAGGTTGACCATGTTGTAAATGTCAAATAGTGGGTCAATTTTTAAGCTACTGACAGAGGGTTAGAAAAAGGACAAGGTTGTAAAACTTAAGTTAAGGGGTACAATAAGGTTTATGATGTTATGAACAAAGAATAGAATGGGCGTTATGTAGTTTTTCAAAGGTATTTAGTAAATATTGAAGTGTGTTGTAAGGAAATAAAATGTAAAGTTAATTAATACGATTACATGAATAAATTTAAAAACAAAAATGTGTAAATTAGTTAAGAATATTAACAAATTGTCTGTAAAAGGAAATTAAGGGTATATAAATTTTTTAAAATTTTAATTAAATTGAAAATTTTGGGACTTATGTAACGAAGGAGAGGGCTCCCAAAAGGTCAGTGCTCGGCAGGCCATAAATTGTGAAGAGTTGAAAGGGTTGACAGATAGAAAAAATGATTCTACAGTCAGTCAGTGACCCCAAGTAGTCAAATAAAGCATTCAAAAGTTCAATGCTTTCAACCGAAATTATTTGAAAAGGACCAATGAAAGGAATTGCATCATTTCTAAAGTAACGTAAAAGATTTAAAATAAGCCAATGAAGGTTTATGAAGCCAAAGATCGGAATAAAGCAGTTTGAAAATAAAAATTATAAATAAGGGTAGAAGAGAAGCGCAAGGGGTCTTTTTGGTGCCGAACTTATTGAAGAAGGTTGTTCCGGAGAAAGTGTTTCTCTTAGTAGCAAAAGAAAAATGTTGTGAAAGATTTAGCTGAAATCAACCATCGAAATTAAATAGTAACTGCGTAGTTTTGTACAACTATTAATAATAATCTTCGAAGCATAATTAAAAGATAATCGTCGTTTATAAGTTAAAAAGAGTCGTCGTCGTAAAAGTGTGTGAGTAATAGCGTCGTTCTACAAGACAAGTGTTTGAACAGGAATAATCATTGAATAAATTAAAAAGTAATCGTCGTCATAAAAGTGTGTGAAAATAAAAGTGTATGAAGAAAAGAAGATTCGTCGAAAAGATTAAGGCAAATCAATCCATCTACTGGCAGTCTACGCGGGAACCACGTTCAAGGAATCGGGAACATTGGAACTAACTGTAATAGAACTTCAGAGATGATAAGTACAAATTAATGGACAATTTCAATTAAACAAACTACCCCCAAGTTTTATTTTATATTTTAAGTAAATTATAGTCACCAAAGAACCTAACGAACCCGTAAAGAGAAAGTAAATTAAATTAATAAATAATAATAAATTTCAGTTAGCCGGAGCATTTTCTCAAAATACTTAAAAGTAAAAAATAAAAATAATAAAATTCTGATGGACTCTTATTTCTTTATTTTAGATTAAGACATTGTAGAATAAGTAACTTGTATTTATTTATGTACTTAGAATAAGAAGTAGATTGATGTTAATTGTATAATTATTAAGTGCATCAAGTTTAAAAGATAATTGTTTTGAATTGTAAATGGTTTAAAAATTTTAATTATGCAATTAAAGAAAGAGTTAAAATCTACATGTTTCAAAGTTATTTATTTTGTTATCATTGGCATGAAAACGTGTCATATTAAGATTTGTTATTATATATATATATATATGAGCAAAAATCTCCATAAACGCAATAATATCGTGACTTATTTACTCTCATATATATTATCACAATGACATCTTACAATTGTAATTGTCTTCTTAGCTGCACAAGAACTCAGTTTTTTCAGCAGAACATAACGTAAGATAACTTTCCAACAAATAAGTACCTTTCACCCTACACTAACTATAGAGAACCAAATGTCACATCATGATTTCCAGCTGATAGTATCTGAATTTTCTCCATAAAATAATTACACATATATATTATATTTTCTTCTTCACACTGCCATCGAAATTAGAAGATAAACACATTGCCATAGAAACTAGCTAAAACCTATCATCTTGATTCGATGGATGTAGTTCTAGTTTTAGAAACCCCTCATGGCGCCATACACCGAGAGTTCGAACATTGAGAATTTTTATGGAAGTAAATGTAAAGTTCGTAGAGCAAACATTAAAAAAAAAAAAAAAATACAAATTTGAGTACCTATCCCAAGAAGAAAAAAAACATTTCAATAATTTACTTTTCCTTTTGCACAATCTACATGGAGAAAATCATAAATATAAATATTGTCTATTAACACACACAAAACTAAACTTCAATATTCTTAAAACGGGCTACAACAGTTTTGATTATATTGGCTTAGTATATTTATTAATATTTAACAAAACATCAATTTCCCACTAAAAATTTCAAGGAGGATTTAAAAAATGAAAACCAGAAAAATGTATTTACACGTCTTTCAGAAGTTTTCTCAGAATTAACTCGACCATTTCTCTTTCCAACATATACATATCATAGGGAAAATTATGTGATGGGTGAAAAACTCCGTTAAATATATTCGTTTTGAGTCCAAAGCGGTTTTTGTAATGATGTCTATCGTCTGTCCAGTCCTCTACAGCCTAAACCCGTGGACAGATTTTAATCAAATTTGATATGTGGGCATTTTTGATCGTTCAAAATTTGGAGATAGCTGCCATAAGAAAAACACACAAAATACGTTTTTCTCAAATTCTTCTCTAACGATTTTGATCAAATTTTGCCTCCATGTAACCAAACTAAGCGTATTGATCACTATTTCTCCAAAAATGCTCGTTCCCAAGTTATATAGAAAATACATATTTTGTTCAAAATTTGCCGTACCGATTTCGTTAAAATTTTAGTAGAATGTAAAGATTAATGACTCAAAACCATGTGCAAGTATAAAACATTATGACGACTTACGCTGAATCAAGTTTAGCCTACGTCCTTATAGAAATATATGACGAGTTCAATGGTTCATTTTCAATTTTTGATTGACAAATACCAAACTGATATTTTGGGTGATGATTCATTTTTATTTAGTTTTGGGTAAGTGAAAGTTTGTGCAATGTTCTCGCTAGTGATGTGTGAGTTCGAATTAAATACTCGGTGAATACGAGTATCAAAATCCTCGGAACATTCCGAGTATTAAAATCCTCGGTTTCGTATTAAAATATTCGGACAAAATCCTCGTAACTATGAACAAGGTGGTAATGTGGAGTATGAATTCGAAATAAAATCCTCGGACAACGATATTCGTTAGTGTTGTGTCAATTCCAAATAAAATGCTCGGTGTTTCTACTTTGGTTATATTAGTTTCTAAGCTGATTTTTCACTACACATTAATTAAACATTACGGTTTTGAGTTAAAATGATTTAGATTCGGTAACAAGTTCAATTTAAAATAACAATAATATTCATTTATTTCCACGTTAACAAAAAGTAAATTATTATTTGATTGTTATTATTTATATTTAAATAAATATTAATAGGTTACCATCTTTATAAAAAATATAGTAAATTAACTTATTTTAAATAACAACTAAATTATTAATGTTGGTAATAAATTGTACTTACGTTAATTACTGAATTTGTGTCGAGGCAGGAAAACATAGAATTACGTATTACAAGTGTCAATCACATATTGTTTTAAAAAATAAATACTTGGTGGATCAGTCTAACAGATAGAACGCAAAAGTGTAGGTTTATCCAAAACGATCTGATTGGTAAAGCTGAGTTCGAATCCGATGCGCATAATCATTCTGCGCAGATACTCGATTTCGAAATAATAATACGAATATTGAAATCATTTGAAACCGATTAATTCGATTATCCATTTCACCCGTGTATCAACATCGCACCATTTATTTTAAAATCAAATTATGTTCATATGTAAAGGTAAATATGTACAAAACCGAGAGTATTGAATTAATGTTTGTGATTATTTGGGGGGGGGGGATGGAAGTAAATTTTACAACAAGTTTTTATTGAACACTACATACAAAAAGCGTATTGCAATGGTTGTATTTACAACATACGCCTATTTCCACGTAGCTATGAACATAATTGAGTGTGTGCAAGCAAGTTTATTTTCATTTGTTTTTCTGCTGCAATAAATGTCATAATATTATATTTGGATATAAATGCCACACCGCTACCATAGTTCTCGCCAGCTGGTTCAGTCATAACAATCAGATTACAGGACTCAAACATCCCTATTGTATCAACCCCCATTGTCATTGCCTTTCAGAATAATAATTCATTACGCCTGGTTTTCAATCAAGTTTATTTTGCTTTCTGTACAATTTTTTATAAAAATATATGGTTCAAAACAAATTTAAATATAGAAAAATAAATTTCTGTAAATATGAGTAAATTGACGGTACACAATACAGTACACAGTCATTTAACTAACATTACCATCCTAAAACATTTACAAACACATATTTCAATTCTGTGATTTGTATTCTAGTATTTTAATTTTTAAAGTTTTGGGGAAGAATATTTGATGTTATAATTTTATTAATAAACGTCATCCCCAGGGATTTATCGTGCTGTGACAGGCTATGTCAGATTATCTAAAATTTTAAAGCAATTAGTTGTTACACTATATTATAATAAACATGAAAGTCTATTTTGGTGAATATAATTTGTAGAGCCCCTGGTATTAGTGCTCTTCCTTTTACTAGTGAGAGATCTGGGTTTAAACCCCGAACACTGCTTCAAAATTTACACTGTCGACCCAACATTGTAATTCGAATTGGGAAACTGCTATTACTAGCGAACTCTGGTTGTGAATCCTAGAACAATGGCGACGGGAATTACATATATTCCATATTTAAAAATCAAGTCTAGGCTCTTTATGGCTCTTAATCCAGTTGTTAGTGTCCAGATTTACATAATTTGTAACCCCTTTGTGCATTTTACAACCGACGGAGGGAATATCTCTCTGGCACCTTCTCTAAAGGTCCTGCACTACAGTATGGGCCGAGTAGCCAGACATCTTTGAACCCATGTTCAGCTGTCTGGGAACTGATTACAACAGAGATATCTCGAGTTAACCAAATAGAAAAATGGATGTCCCAAGTTTGGTTTGGGATAAGATCACTCCTTATCACAACTCTTTGTCCTGGATGCCCCTTGGTGGCTGAGTTGCGCTCGGTTCATTCTTCTCTGCAAACAATTAAAATATATAGGAATAGAATTAACAATTTAAAAGTATTTACTGACAAGGTTTATGTTGGTGGGAAAAATTTGTCCCATTTTTTTGTAAGAGTGTAAGCTTAATTTTAAAGTTTAGTTAAAAATAAATTGAAAACAAACTGACATGTAAAATCATATAATAGCTTATTTCTTGGGTTACTCTCATAGAACACAGCTGATCCTTGGGTTACTATTATAGAACACACCTGATCATTTGGTTAATCTCGTATAATACAGCTGAAACTTGGGTTACTATTATAAAACACAGCTGATCCTTGGGTTACTCTCATAGAACATATCAGATCCTTGGGTTACTACCATAGAACACAGCTGACCATTAAATAGTGTAAACTTCTAAATAAAAGCTCGTATATTATTTTTTCGTTTTCATGGTTATCCATGTTTGCTTTTGATGTTACCGAAATTTTTTAATGAAAATTTTTGATTCGTATGTCCTTAGCACTCAGAAAATAACATTAATTTAAAATTGTGTAGACGAGTATAATATATGTATTTTTGTGACTTCTGCAACTCCTCGAAATATTTTCCTTTTCCCTCCAAACATTCTGTCTTACCAAGATCCTAGTTAAGTTAGTTAACCAACCAAGAAATTCAGTTAAGAAGGATCAAAATGGCGGCCATTCAACATCTGTAAAATATCTTAGTTTTTGATTTCTTCATCTGAAGAACGATAAAAACATAAAAATAAATTATTAAGAAATTCGTTTAATACGATATGTATTTCTTTAATATATGTTTATTTCCGATCTAATTTCAGTAGAAATGTTCCAATCCTCTCCAAACGTTTGTAATTAATGTTAAACCAGATCTGTATTACTGGGTTATTTCAAATTTTGTGAAAATAACAAATTCTCTTTCCATTAACCCTCAGGGGCTCACTTTTAGCTTAGCAATCGTGAGGGATCTAAACCTTTTAATACGTAGTCTTGGGTTAGATCCCTCTAATTTTTCCTACGAGGTCTCACTTAGCCAACTTTTGTTCTCTTCCGACCCTTACACTATTAGAGTATGCAAGAGCCTTTTTGTTAAGTCATTTTCTATCTTTCTTTAAGGTAATGATATCCAAGAGGTTTTACCTTTAAACAACAAGAACCTTGGTGGATGTACGGATAGATATAATTTATATAATAACAGCTTAATAAAACAAAACAGCTATTTATTTCCCCAATCATATTTAATTCCTTGGTAATTGAAACCTGGTGTTTGATTGATTTCTCTGCATAATTACTTTGTGGTCTAATTATACAACACACATAAAACCCCCGATAGAGGCCGTCGCGCTGTCTGCTAATGGAGTACAAGGAATAGCCATCTAGGCAAGTCACTTGAGTCCCACTTTAATCCACTCAGTCAATCGGTCGCTGTTTACTCATCAATCTAAACATTCACCAATTTTACCACATATGTATAGTCTTTTACATGAAAGTGGATTGTTGTAAATGTACGTTTAGTAAGGTTTTAGTAAAGGAATCCTATAAATAATAAGGAATAAAACAGTAAGGTTGGCTTATTATTTCTTCGATTTCTGCTAACGGAAAACACTTAACTAGTTGAAATGAAAGTTTAATTTATGTGATATTTAGGTATTCCTGTACATCTCAAACGATAATTTTAACATGAAGCAAATGGCCGGCATAAAATGACAGTCGATTTTATAAAGAATCAAGTTTTCTAATTTTATAAACAACCATAAGATCTAAGACCAATAACGAAGACTTTATTTTTCGATTCTTGTTTAAAGGTGAAAATCTTTTCGGTCATTATAATTTCCCAAAATCTGCTCTAAGCTGAATTTCATTAACATCGGTCTATAAATGCCTGAAATATAAAGGCGAACGGACGGACCAGACTTGCCAACCAAAGTCTTCACATTTACTTAGTGGATAATAAACGGTGCAAAAAATATTGCACAAACTTTTTCACTCACCCATCTTTAAACTCAAATAAAAATAAACCGCAACTACTCGTTATCAATGTCAGTTCAGCAGTTGTCAACCACAAAGTGAAAATGTATGTTTCAGACACTGTCTGAAAAAAATGTTTATATATTTAACTTAGGGCCTAAATTTGTTTAGCTGTAATGATCCTAAATCTCATTGATTAAAATCTAGCAAATATTAATGACGACGTTGAGGTCAAGATTCATTTTTATTTTTTACCAATTATTTGAGAACAATAACATTTCACTATTATTTGAACGAGACGATTTTAAGAAATTACTTCTTTGATAACGTCGCAATGCCGTTTTTTAGCAATAACTCACAAAATGTCTTTTTTGAGAGAAGGAAACCAATAACTTTTCTTTTGGTCCTCTAAATCGTTAAAGCAGATTTTGAGAAAATAATAATTTTGTGTTTTTTATGGAAACTACCCAAATTTTTAGTTAAAGGTAATACATTTTCCTACATATCAAATTTGATTAAAATCGATCCACGAGTTTGCGCTGTAAACCATTGCACAGACGACAAAACACTTTCTAAAAACCACATTTTTTTGACTCGTACGGATGTACGTAAAAATTTGACATAGATTTTTTTTGAATATTTTTCTCTATACTATGTATAAACATTAAAAACAGCTGAAATGTATGTCCATGGAAAACAGCTAATATTTAGTAACAGCTGATAATTGAGGTTATGTTTCTGCCAGTTAGTTATGTAATACTTCCCATCATAATAACCTTAAAGTATCGACAAACCTTCCTGGTATTCAAACTGAAAGATTAGAAAAGCGAGCCTTTGTGTTTGCACGAATAATGAGTGTTTGTAGAAACTGGGGATGGTCGGGAAGATCAATAAAGAGTATTTGTAAAGTAGATTAGAAAAGAGAAAGAGAAGCAAGGGCGGTAATGTGCTGATTCTATTTAGAATGCCATGAATCTTTCAACGAATTGATAAGAGCTGCTTGTTGATTTGCTTCACACTCAAAATCTTAGAATTAGAGGTGGATTTTTTAAAATGTGTAGATGGTATAAACCTTGATCAGTCCAGAAACAAATAACTGTTTAAGAGATATAAAAAGTTACAATAAAAACAAACCTCAATGATTTTGTTAGCGAAACTTAAATATAACAACTATTTCCTTTAGAAATATAACCATTGCAGTTGACTACATAACAAAACAGGAATTCGCCATTTAAACATTGAGTATGCATGATTTGAGTATTCAAGTTAATTTAACAACCAGAATTAAAATCATTTCACCACCTCCCCTACATTGTCTTAGTGCTTTTTCAGTATTTTTTAGACTGAAAAATACTAACATTTGAGACAATTGAAAATTTTCATCTCTTCCATTGTAGCGAGAGGAGATTATTTAAACATTTTAAATATAAACAAATCCCTCTACGGAACTGAAAATTTTTCTACCGTTTCCAAAATTGTTACTATTTGTGTAATATTTTGAATTGATTTTTCCTTTTTTCAAAGTTACATGCGATGCTTCATATAAGACCAGTTTTGGGATTACGTTTTCACCATCGTATTTTTAATTTTTAACATTAAGTAATAAATTTAGTTTTGGCAAACTAATTCCCCCCTTTTTCTAAAATACAAAAAACAATTATATCTTTAAAACAGAACAAATTATTGATTTATATTTGAGGCTTTTAGAAACGAAACATTGTTTGCACCATAAAAAAATCAAATTGTCCCAAAAATGAAAATGTATTGAAAACGGTAAAAATATGATTGAGTTCTGCTTATTCATATTTTAAAATCTTCATCGTCGTTTCGCTCGTGTCAAAATTCAATGTTTACTTTGGTTTTTTTCAATTTACTCTTGAATCTTAATTTTGTTTTAAGGTTTGGTATAATGGACCTTCATATTTTACCAAAATTTTAAGAAAATATCTAAAACGATTTAAAAATGTTAGAGATATATTCAAAGTACAGTTTACTTTTCAATTATGAATTTCTACCAAATTAATTAAAATCATTAAACCTGATTTTAAGAAAATATGAATTTTGTATTTCGGTCTTATGGAAGGTACACTAAATTTTCTAGATACAATTTTGAAACAATCGATCCATCCCAGCTCTAAAATATTTTAAAATAAATTTTGACATAAATCCAACCATTACCTCTTTTGTTAATGCATGGACGACAGTGCTTTGTGAATTTGTCTTTTTTGTATTTAGAGGAGTTTAATTTCACTCTAAACAAATTGAAACAGGTCTTCTAGATAAATCTGGTTCAAATACCGTACCTATTTTTATTAATTATTTTTCTACCACTGTTAAAAGGTGCATTCAACATCATTTTAATGTCAATGATATCTTTTTTTTTTTAAATTGAACTGGATTTAAAGTTATGGACAGAATTAACTTTTTTAACGAAGTATTCACAAAGTTTGATGAAAAATTGTCGAAGAACTAGAGACAACATATAAAATATGGGAGATATATTTAGCTATTCTACGGTAACTCTTGGATTTGACACTGTTCATCATAATAGGTGTAAACTATTTAAAACTAATTTATTATTATATTCTATTGTCCTTGATTTAATACATTTTATACTGTCATATCAAAATATACATAAGAAATGACAAATAACAAAATAAAATATAAGCACTAAATAAATGTATTAAGCCAAATTTGTGTGTTAATTATTTTCAGAAATTTTAATATCATTATCAAAATCTTGATTGGGGGATTTTGAAGGAAAAATTGTAGTCTATTTAAGTTAATTGCATTAACAACATGTAAACCCTAGTGGACTACCGGTTTTGACGGTATACCGTCATTTTCATGTCCGGTACATTCTTCTTTACTTCGTCACTTTGTGGATTTCCTCAATATATACCATTTCTTTATAAATTTATGAGTGTTGATTTTTATAAATTAACTACTTTAAAACCTATCTGCAAACGAACACAAATACTACTAATACAAATTTTTCAAAATTAGGGTGTAAGTTTCTTCTTTCATCTTCATAAGCATAATAAATAAAATAAATAAAGCAGAAGATTATGTTCATCTATTAACCTGAAATGCATTCGGAATTTTGAGAGTTTTTTCAACCACAGCTGCTCCCTATACTCTTTACCCTACATCCATTGGATGATGTGCCCCACGTTTCTCGTTTTACATCTTACAAGTTAGTATTTTCTTAGCTATTAAAAATTCACAATAACAAATTTTCAGAACAATCTGTAAGGTATGGGATTAGGAATCTGTATGAGGTTATAAATCTGTATAGGGGCCGCGAGAAATTATTTTATACTTGTGCGTTTTAAAAACGTGTTTTAAAATCAAATTATTTTAATAATTATTTTCTGCTTTTTAATTGTGAAATTTTTCAATCGATTTTAAAAATCTTGATGAGATTAACAAATCTCCAAAAACCATAATGTTGTGCCACAGAAATGTTCATTTTCCTTCTTTTTCAGTTGTCACAATCTAGAATCAATCATTTAAAACATTTCGTATGGAACCATGAAAATCTCATCGATGAACAGGAATTCGATGTTCTTCCACTGATTTCGCGAAACATTCAAATAATTACCAGTGAGTGGTTCCAAATTTCCTACCATTTTCCCATCCTTCTCAACTGGTAATTTAAATATTGTGTGCAGCGTTGTTCCACAAAGTCGTGCCGCTACACCGGTCAGTGCGTCATCATTAACTGCTTTCTCACCATAGCAGCGATTTACGGACAGACAAAAAAGCGACTTCATATTGCATTGTCATCCAGTTCTGAGCTATGTTTAAAGTTCCACGTCTCTAGCTCATCGGAAAGTTAGTTATTGCGAAATTTTTATCAAACAGACAAGAAAGCGATTTAATAAAAACGTGTTAAAAACATTGTAAAGTATCTTTTAAAATGTATTTAGCAAATGTTCAGCCAGTCTGCAAATTGCGATTTATACCAATTCACGTACAAACTCAGTTTGTTGTAATTAAAATTATATCTGCTTTTGACTTTAATAGATTAATTACTGTTACAGTATACATGTTTTTAAAAGTATTATCTTGTTTTAATGCTTGGATCAAAACTAGTTCCAACAATACCACCATATTTGGAAAATTGCTAAGATACTTTGCAAAGATATAATAATAGTACAAATAATGAAACATAATATTGGAAAAAAGGGAAGTAGTATAGATTTTGTGATATATTAAGGTATTAAATATAATGATAAAATCAAGAATAGTACGATTTGTTTAAACCAAAATATACTTTCAGACAAACCACTCTAGACTTTATTTTGTCATTTATATTTTTTAATACCTTCATAACTGGTGAAGTTATATTTGTCTGAACTCTGCGAAATGTAATGTATATATTTATCAAGGAGAAGAGACATTAAAGAAGAAATGAAAATTAAAGTTGAAAATATGGTTATACCTGCGATATATCAACAAGTTGATGGGTACCATCGTGGTACTTACCCAGCCCCATCATACAATTTATAACAAGCAAATACACTAAATCTAAGGTTACTTAGGCTTTGTAAGAAAAGTTAAATTGTATTGATAGATCAAGAGTCGCTTCGCTTCTCTCTGGCGAACCCCGAAGATGTAGGTTTACACATGTGAAGCCTCCACTCACTACGCTCGTGTCGATGACTCAGTCCTATATCTCGTAACTATACGAATCATTTTCTTGGAAGGTTAGATTGCAAACTTAAATGTTTAACAATAACTTCGAAATTTGGCAGAAAGGTATGGTTAATACCATTATACGCAGAGTTGAAATCCATTTTATGGCCGTCATTTTAACATTTTCTAGATTTCATTGGATTGTTTATGAGGACACTATAATTCCATTTATCAAATTTCATGTTCCTATCTTTGTGTGGCCGCTATCGTGCTTACAAACAGACAACGACGACGGGCGGACGGAATGTAGGACTCGGTGTGTGATTCCTCTTCACTTGCACAAGGCTCTATATCTGAGAGTATACCCACTAAAACTTGCCTCTTCTCTTTTATATTTTCTTCTCATTACACTGCAGAATCCGGAATCATTACTTGACGTTAGTAGTAATTAGTAGACGTTAATCTACTTCTTTTCTATTAGTCAAGTTCTTCAATTTTTGTGACAAAGTTCGTCTCATTAAAAAAAGTTATTTTAAAGAAATGATTATATGGAGTCATTATTAATAAATAACTTTATTTAAAGTCAGGTGAACTGATTTTGATCTAATTTGGTCGAAAAATGAAAATTAATAACAAAAACTATTATCCCAAATCGGAAGAAAAAGAAAATGATGATTTCAGATATTAATTTGGTCGCTATGTTGGATAGGACGAACTTAGAGACCTCTAGTTTACGTCATTATTCTTATTTTTAAAAGACCTTTAAAATGAGGTATCACTCAATAGGAGTTGCCATTTAATATTCTTGACTTACCCCCAAACTACCCTATTTGGGGGTAAGGGTTGAAAATCTTGATACTTCAAAAAACTCCTCCTTTGGTTATCCAAATTTTCGCCAAAGCTAATCTGTCTATTTCCATTAATAAAAAATAATAATAGGGGGTGGGACTTTTAGGACACTTGGTATATACATCAACGATCACTTAGTATTTACATTGTATGATGAAGCTGGGTAAGTACCATGACGTTAACCATCAATTTTATTTCTTTTTTTGTTTGCTCCCCAATCAAAATGAAAATTTTCAAATCAGAAAGGGCAGGGTTTTGTATGTACCAAGAAGGTTTAAATGCGGATCAGAACCAAAAGGTCACTGGATTTACTAATCAGAGGATCAGAGAGGTTATGTTCAAAGTTTAAGTCGGTTAGAACAAAGTTAAGTAACACGTACAAAGAGAAAGAGATAAGATGCTTTCCTTCGAGACTGGAGTGATCAGAACTGTGCTTTTGTTTTCGTGGGTACATTATGATATTTCCCTTGTGAATTGTGTTTATTTTAGTAGAAGTTAAATATGGCAATGTGTGTCCCTGATGTTGTGGAAATATTAATCATCATAACAAATATTTGATGAATATTAACAGCAACGAAAAGAATAGTAATTATAATTAATTTAAAGAAGGCTTTATAGTATTGGAAGTGGATAATGAAACAAACAGGTCAGTAATTTACAAATTTAGGCTATAATTTAAAAATTGAAAATGTTGTTTATTTACAGCCAATATTAATATTGTATAGTTATGTTGTCTTGAAATAATTATATATTTTTACTTAGAGTGTTTCATGAAGAAACGGAAAGAATTTCAGGACGAGTGAAAATAATGGAAAAAGTTCGTATGAACATAAGTCCGGAAACACTTCATTTCCCGCCTATTGACGATTTTCAAAATTAATGATAACTTTTGAAAAATTAATAAGATTATGAGTTTAAATTTGATATGCGATACTATTTTTATTAGTATATTAAGATCCAAAACTTTAGTATGCAAATATTCAAAATGGCCAACGTTGAAATTTTTTATTTAGAGTCAAATATATCGGAAACCGTAAATTATGAAAGTTTTATAAAAGACAAAATATTTATACTTTTTAATGACAAACAAAAGGGATCTATCTAATTTTTCTGCACCTTGACAAATAATTAATTGTAATAAATAATAGTCCAAAAACCATAAAAGAAAAATTGGTAATTCAAGTACACACACAACATTATGATAGGCCCACTAGTTATAGTATCAATGTAACAAAACATATTTCCAATTCATAACGTAAGTCGATACATACATTTAAACTAAATATTTATATTTATAACAAAATTAACTAACAAAATCCCAATAAGCGTGTGTACATTTTTAATAAATCTGTCCAATGTTTATTTAGGATTAGTTTGCAAATTAATACGCTCACAATAAGGTTCAATGCCTAAACCTCCACTAGTCTTTATTCAGCTGGCGTACGTTCCAATCGTCAATCAACTGGCTCCATTGAAAATCTACAAGATCATGTGAGATTTTAGTTTAACATAACGACGTTCCTATTAAGTAGTGATAATTTAGTAAAATTGAACCCGAAGATGACCTTAATTCGGAATTCCAATTAAACTTAATATCAAAAAGTGTTGTTTAGAATCAATATAATTCCAATAATTTAATATTTATATTATCGTTTAACCCCAACTCTCTTTGTCTTTCTGTTTTGTTAAGAGATAAAAAAAATTGAAAGAGAGACATTATTAGAAATCAAAATTTTTTATCGAAACAAACTATTTAGATATAAAAACTATCCGTAGTTAATTTTAAAATTTGTTGAAAATATATTTTTTTAAATATATCTCAGGTGTTTTGAATTCAGAATTTCAGAGAGGATGAAGATCAGTGAAACGTAACTTATCTCCAAATGTAAAATGAACATATTAAAAACAAAAACTTTTTTTTAAAGAAAATATTTCCTATACCCGTCATAATAATTAAAAATGAAATTAATTTAAATTTAGCAAAGAATTCAAGTTTTATACCACGAGAACGTGTTTAAGAAGTTGATGATAGTGACTGACTCGTTACGAAAGCGATTTTTCCATTCTCATGACTGAAATGGCGGAAAATTTTACAGTTTGATGTCCTACGGAAGATTGTGGTTTTAGTCAGAACCGTATAAGGGCTTTATGAAGGTTTGCATTAGTGGTTTGATTATTATAAAATTGATTACATTTTGAATAGTAGAGCGATCACTTTAACTTTGATATCTATTTGTGGGTCTTAAAACTTCGGATTCCTACAAAATTCAAAATAAAACAATAAAGAAATTGACTGATTTTTGAAAAACTTAATGTTTGTTTTTTAAAAGTTTTATTTTACTTTAGATTTTTTAATTGGAAAATTCACAACCTACTTTTAATTTCTCGCTTGTAGCTAGATTGCCTAACCAGCGCCTGGTTTTATTTCCACACACTAAACAAAATGAGATCTATTTTAATAAAATCTGTCCACCTTTTAATCGTTTAATAGGTCTACAAACCAGGAAACCTTATTTATATTTGTGTGTTTGTCATTTAGCCATTCTGAATAGCCAATAACCATATATTTTGATTTATTGATGCTTGAAATTTAGAATGCGGGTTTGTTTGAAGGAAAAAAATACCGAATGTAATTTTACGAAATTAAGACGTAAAATAATTTTAGTCTGGAGATGGTGATTTTATTGCTAAAAACGATTTTAGGGATATTTTAAGTTATATACAAAATTTGTATTTACAAAATTGTGTTTTATTTAATAGACTACTTCAGTTTAATTAGCTATGAATAAATGAGTTTATTATTAAATTGCAAAGAAAATGACATCAATTTGAAGTTGATTCTATTCAGTAAGTTTACCTTTTCATAGACCCAAAGTTTACACATCCCTATTTTAAACAATTAACTGTAAGTATAGAAATTAGAAATTAGTGAACCTTTGGGAAAATATTCATTTTGTAAAGTTTAGTAACCATGTTAAATGCCGGGGGAACTATTTTAAACGAGAAGAAAAAAGTTTGAGGGCACTTCTCCCATTCGTTTAAAGGTTTTGGTAATCATCCTCTTATAAAAAAAGGAGAAAAGAACATAAAAGACCTTTCGTCCTCAAATATTCTAATAGCCTCAGCGTTGGAAAACAACAAGAGTTGGTCAAGGAAAAATGAAAGAGAAGAATCTACCCCAAGCCTACATGAAAAAAGTGTGGATCCCATAGGCAATCGCCAATATATAAAAATACATAAACTGTGTTAATTTTATCAGTGAAATATAGGGAACCACAAGGTAATTTAATAAATACCTAATTGCCTTTTCATATTTGATAAAAAAAATCTTATGTTTACTCTATCTCCCGAATGCGTGACAGGTTAAATAAAACCCATTTCATTCGTTTTAGACAAAAAGTCTTCGTAATATTTGACCAGTTAAAGTATTACAACAAGTGTGTAGTGCTTTAATGGGGTCCAGAATTGGGTACAGGTTAAGCTGTTATTACATACTTCCCACTGGCACGTAATAATTTAAAATGGAAAAATTTCAAAAATCACATTGAAGTAAAAAATTAATAATACTCCCTTTGAAATTTTTCATGTTTATAATAATTTTTTTAAAAGCTCAAGGGACTTATAATTATAATGATGGATTGCGAAATAAAGTTAAATAAAGCTAAATTAGTAAAATATTAGCAATTCTATAATTTTGTAGCTAGATTGCCTAACCAGCGCCTGCTTTTATTTCCAGACGATACAACCTGTTTTTAATCAAATGTTTCCCACTGAAACTATAATTTTCCCCGCTGAAATTAAAAAGTGTGAAAGTGATATTTTCATAATTTACACTCAAAAATTTAAGTTGATTATTAAGTAGCCCTTGATCAATTTACATATCTATGAGGGTAGGTAACTGTTATTTAAGGCAAACGTATTTATTTAGTTTATATGTGTTTAAATTGAACAGTATGTGTAGTTAAGTATTTTTTGTCATTATGACATGTTAATTTGTATAAATACAAAATAATGTATAAATGGGCTTATTGTTATATACACTTTAAATAATTTTTTTTTCTTAAAGCTAGGTTACAGTGTATAATTAGCGACTGATCTATCTCTTTCTCTCTTAATGTCGATCCGTTCTTTAAATTTTTGGAACTCCTCTATCAATCAAACGTACTTCATTTACTAAAAACTAAGTTATCCTTTCGTTTCATAAGCGTGTGTAAGTTGTAAGTTTTAATAACCTATTTTTTTTCATTTTAATTTCGTTGTTACAACTATAATGTAAATTAATAATTTTAATAAAAAATATTAAATAAATATTATCATTATAAAAATATAGGCCCAAAATTTAAAAAATAATTAATTGTGACATAATTTTCTATGCTTCTTTGTACAAAATACTCACTATTGTGAGTACAAGTGTGGCAAACCCGAAGGGTCCTACCTTGATCTACACCTTCTTCAACTAGTCTTGTGATGAATTACCTTTCCTTGACCAACCTTTGTTCTCTTCTGATCCTGATGTTATTAGAGTATTCGATGGATAGTCTTTATTTTATATGTTGTTAAAGGTTTCCCGCCTTTAAACAACAAGAAAAATATACCAAATGCATGAAATGAACGTATTTAGAATTGTATTCTTATATAAAATAATAGACAGTTCACACCACAAAAATATTACATTTTCTTTTTATAAAGGTTTGAAGATATTTAAACAGCCTTAGTACATTTTAATCACATTTGAATCGTGAAACATTTCTCCAAATAATATTATAGAAACAATTTTGTTATTTTTCTAACAGCGTTTACTAGTTTCAAAATAGGAGTCGTTCAAAATCGGCAAATTTAAGATAATTTATTATAAGATAAATTTTAAAGTGATAATATTATTTTACATGTCTCAGTTTTAGAAAAAAGAGCTTTTGTATTGGACACGGAGAACAACTTTTGAAGTAGGTCAGTTAGAAATGAAATAACAATTATTTGTTTTCGTTACAAATAAATGTACTCCCCTTCTTCCCATTCATCTGCTGTCGCAATCAATATCATCCGGTGTTACTGACTCACGCATTCAAGTGTTTAATAAACGGTTAAATTACTCATAAAAATTAATAATATTTTATGTAACAGAGATTTTAATATACGAGTATTCCGCTTTTTTTAAATGGGTTTGTCGTGTTATAAAATACAGAAATAAATCAAACTACTGACAGAACTATAGTACTTTTCAACAATAAGGATTATGATTTTCCAGGAGTAATTTTATTTTCACAAGAAATATAGTGCCAAATATTTGTTCAGAGTTTCAGAAATGTGCAGTGATTCAAGGTCAACCCCCGTAGGGGTACAAACATTTAGGGCGTTGAATTAGTGTCAAGGAGAATATTGTGAAGCTGTGCTTAGTAGCGAATTCTGGTTGTGAATTCTAGAACAAAGGCGACGGGAATTTCAATGTGTTAACCACAGATTCCCCGATTAAAAAGCCATCTAGCAGGTCTCTTCGTAGGCTGTGTGCCTTGGAGTTTATTTTTTATAGAAATGCCGAGTTAATTAAATGTAGAATACCTAACTATATAATAAATTTGTCTTTTTTACAAATACTGTTTCTTCTTAGTATTTCAGTGGGTTCAATTTAACTTATAAAATAAGATGTTTTCCTTGATGTATTTGTAAGTCTTAAAAGGTTTAAGAAATGTAAATAATAGTTACAAAAGTGATTGGAAAAATGTTTATAACTGTTTTTTTTTTTAATCTATTTATGTTTTCATTGTATTTTAGATGCGGTATTTGTGAAACAATATTCATATTCCCTTTTCAAAGTTTATAAACAAGATTTATATTTCTTTAGCCGAAGCAAAATCCTATAAGTATATTAAACGTGCAAAGATTTTTAAAGATTATAACCAAAAACCAATCAGTCCGATTACAATGTCTCTACAACTACAAAGCATAATAAATGTACATACCATTTTAATTCCACTGTTTTTGGTGGTCTATTTTTACCCGGAGAAATCAGATTTATCGTTTCAAACACTGAAACAAATTTTAAAAAATCTTAATAAATTTTTCGAAAAGTTAATAATTTGCGATGCATCTCAATATTATGTAGCTAATTTTCTCTCAGGAAAATTCATGATAGAAAACATCGAAATAGGGGAAAATA
Organism: Aphrophora alni; assembly: GCA_963513935.1. Taxonomy (NCBI): domain Eukaryota; kingdom Metazoa; phylum Arthropoda; class Insecta; order Hemiptera; family Aphrophoridae; genus Aphrophora; species Aphrophora alni. The sequence goes on from OY740766.1 coordinate 34,311,342, forward strand.
TATATTTTTGCTTATTTTATAAAACTAAAAAATTCCACAATTATTCTCAGTTTAAAAACACTTTAAACTAAATATTTAACACTATTTATTCTTCTGAAAAAATATTACAAATGAAGAAAGAACAGTTTATTATGACAAAGTAAAATGTATGTTTTAGTTATCTCTTTGTACATTACGGATAGAATAATGCTGTACTAGAACGCGATATTGTCTTTATATATGGATTATCTATCTTAAATACTGAAGTATCGTTACCTTCTGAGCTTATTTCTTAAAAACCGTTGAATCTGATGATGAAACAAAACAAAAAATAACTAAGAAATTTATTGTTGTAAATATTATAATCTATGAAATTATGGGATTATGAAATATCAAGCTCTATCAAATGAAGTAGCAGGTGAATAGTGTCACCATTTTGAAATTGGTTGATTTTTTTTATCTATAAACGGAATTATTTCACCAAACGGATATTGGAAAGCCATTATTTAATGGTTCATAACAATTATATATAGGCCTACGTAATAAACTGAAAAAGAAAATAGATGGTCAAAATGAAGAATATTGATCAGACGGGACGGTTTTTTTTTAAAGTAGACTTTTTAATTCTCATGAATAATTTTTTTTTATGAAAAATATATGTATAAATTTCTGCTAAGGAAATACTAACAGGTTATAAATATTTCTTCTTGTATATATATATATATATATATATATATATATATATATATATATATATATATATATATATAATAAGAAAGTTTAAAAAATTTACAGAATGTTTTAGTAAATATTTCGTTTATTACAAACTGTTCGTAGCACAGTAGAAGATATCAATTTGTACAAAAAATATAAATGAACAGCGAAACGATGTGATCAGCTGATGTTACAAAAATTAATATTAATTTGTCAAAGAATTTAAATAGAAATTCAGGAGTGTTAAATAAACACTGCCTCATTTCAACCCTTAAATATCTAGATAAAGATAACGTTAAAATAAGCAACTGATAAGATATTATGTACATGCACTTAAAAAAAAAGAAGACATTTAGAAACAAATGGCTTCGCTCGACAGAAATGTATTTATGTTGTGAGAATCGGTTAACATACATTTCAATCCTCACCAATGGCAAATGGAACTGATTCGTGACGTCATGTTGAGTCAACCAATCAAATAATTCCTTGGTGGAGAATTGCGTTGGCGCACTTTGGTTGATAAGGGTAAGTTTGTGCAACAGTTGAGAGTTCAGTTGATGCCACCCGTTAGTGACTAGGTATGTAGAACTTAAAAAGTTATATTTATGTAACTTGTTTTAAAATGTATATATTTATGTATTGTTAAATTTAAAACTATTTAATTATTAAATTTATTATAATATTATATAAACATTTGTTATTATTAAATAAAACAAATGAGTAGTCAGTAACTATTATATGTATAACGGAAATTTGAAAATAATATTATTTATATTTGTAAATGACTTTTTCTTCAATATTTTCCAACGTATATTATATTTATTTATTTTTACTTTTTTTCATTAGTAGAGTGTGATGGGTCAAAAAATCAATATCGCGTTTTTTGCGAATACGGTATATCTGTTTTGAAATACCCTGAGTCCAAAAATTTAGTTTTTAGAAGGATGTATGTCTATCGAACATATGTATTTTATGCTGTTGGTAATAAAAACAAAAGAAATTTGGCCTTAAGGTTGTTGGACGAAATTTCTCATTCAACGATTTCGTTAAAAGATTAACGACATAAACACGTGTGTAATATCAAGTTAAAAGCATATATTTAGTTTAACAATAATTGGGAAAAACAAAATGAATATTGAAGGTTAAATTTTATTAAAATACAATTTACTCTGAGAACGCATTTAAAGTTTAAAAGCTAAAGTTTATTCCCTAATTAAATATATAAATCTTTTTTTAAAGATGGTGTCCATGGTTTATTTCCTCTTTTTGACCAACAACTATCAAACTAACATTTTACAAGTTGTCTGTCTGTCAGCCAGTTTGTGTTTTGTACAAAAAAAGACAATAGATCTTCGTTGTAAATAAATTAAATTTGTCCAAGTTTGGTATACATATATTTTATGTGACCTTTTATTAATGTTACACAAACCATTATTTTGTATTTTTTTCAAAATACGGCCGTTTAAAATTTTTAACGTCTAATATCTCGAAAAAATATCTTTACAAGAAACAAAATGTTTCCCTTTTAAATGAAAAAGAATTTTTTAATTTTTTTAATTTTACTATAGCTTGAAGGATAAACCGAGTTATTGCCAAAAACTGACAGCATAACTTCTTTGAAATTGTCTACAATACCAAATATTAATCTAAAACCAAAATGTTTTTGATTTATGTTTTTTAATAGTACAGTAATAACAAAATCCATTGCTTAGTTTACCATGTTATCAAAGTTGCTCATTGTAACATTCACCATTGTAATTTACAACAAGCTGTTTCTTGAAAATGAAAACTAAACATTGAGTTTTATTATTACAATAAAAAACATCACAATTCAAAAATATTTTGGTTTTAGGTTAATTTTGGGTATTGTAGACAATTTCCAAGAAATTATGTTTTAAGTTTTTTTCACAATAACTTGGTTATAGTTCAAGCTACAGAAAAAATACAAAAATCATCTTATTTGTTATTCAAAAGGGAAACTTTTTGTTTCTTGTGAATTTTGTATAAAGTTAACGGTTTTCGAGATATTCTGCGTTAACAATTTTAAACGACCGCCATTTAAAAAATACAAAACAAGGTTGTGATTTTTGGTACATTAATAAAATGTCACATACAAAATATCTATACCAAATTTCGACATATCTAATTTTATTTTCAAAAATATAATGCTAAGCTTGTCAAACAAATGAGTGCTTCCACTGTGTTTACTTCAACCCCAGGAACAATCTCCTAAAATATCCGACAAGAGTTCTGAAATACTCTGTATATGAATATGTGTTATTATCAAATAAAACAGATGAGCGGTCACATATGCGTAACATATGATATGCGTAATGGAAATTAAAAAAAATATATTATCTATCTTTATAAATGGCTATTTCTTTATTATTTACCAACGTATATTTTTCTAGTTTCTAATCCACAAGGTTTTTCAAATTTAATTTTGCCCTGAATATTTAATTAAAAACTAAAAGTTTGAACAACTGTTGAGGTTCTCAGTATCAATACCGATTTAGGTCCAGGATAAAGGTTTCAGATCTGTGTTAAATAAAATTATAAATTTATCCACAATTAGACTATCATCTGATTTAATTCTTTCATTATAATTCTTTTGCAAAGTACTCTTAGGGTACTATAGTGAGAACGGGTGTGACAAACCCGAGTATTTACACCTTTCTTCACGTATCTTGGGTTAAATCCCTCTCTTTCTAAAACGGTCTCTCTTGACCAACTCTTGATCTCTTCCGATGCTGACGCTAATAGAATATTCAATTGCTACAGGTCTTTGTTTTATTTTCTTTCTCTTAAAAGGCAAGGCGATGAAGACCGGGAGGCCTTTACGAGAAAAATTTGTTCATAAATTTGTTTATTATGTAAACAGCTTATACTATAATTTAAAATTATGTAAAATTTCTGAAGATTCTCAGCGTCTAAAGTTTTTTAAAACTCAAAATCCGTCCTCTTAGAGGGAGCAAGGAATTATTTATGAGCACAAAATAGAAAAACACTTTTTTTTCAATGTTCTCTGATATAAATATACCAATTTAGTCAGCCTTATTATTTAAATAATAAAGTTAGAAAAGTTTTTAAATTTTAGATACGACTGAAAAATGTCTTTAAAAGTACAAAAGAAACTAAAATATTACGTAAAAAATACATTAGACAACTGTATGCAATTTTTTTTTAATTAAATTTTCTAAATCCTTAAATTTGAAAAATGTAATTTTACATGTTTTTGACGCTTTTTCAGATGATAATATCGACATTTTAACAAACAATCTTAAAAATAAAACTGTTATGTATTTTTAGATTTTGAACACCTGCTATTCTGAAATGGTAAACTGAATAATCTGGCTAACAACCTTAACCAATGTATGAATTTTTAATAATATGACCGAGAAGTTTTCGTCTTTAAAACAACAAGAAAAAATGTGGAAAACGAGTAAAGCTGGGTAAACCTAGATGGTAAATATATAAATTCGTGAGGAAAAGAGAAATAATGTTGGGATGCAGAGAAGAGTATCGGTAGCTATAAAACGTAGCTATATAAGTTATATTATATTATTGGATATATGTAACAATTTTAAAAAAATATGAAAAAATCAATTATGACATTTTAAAAACACTAATTGAATTAAATGTATCGAGTTCCTGACAATTAAAATTACAAACTATTTACTTTACTGAATAAATATCTACAAGTATACTTTTATTATACGAATCAGACTACTCTTTGTGTTGTGCACACATCCAGCAAAATAGGGTTGTGTAATATTGCAGATTTCTCTCAAGACTATATATGTTATGAAAACTTATATTATTTATTCTTAAGTAATTCAGATTTTTAGTCTAGATGTATTTTGAATAAACTTTGCTCAAAATAATCCATCGAGGCAGTTGTAAACCACTAAATATCTACAAGTATGCACATCCAGCAAAATAGAGTATTGTAGATTTCTCTCAAGACTATATAAGTTATAAAAACTTATATTTATTGTTAAGTAATTCAGATTTTTAGTCTAGATGTATTTTGAATAAGCTTTGCTCAAAATAATCCCTCGAGACAGCAACCAATAAATATCAATTTCAAGGATATTATTTTTAAAAAAAACGAGGTTAAGGAATCAGAAAATATCAGAATAAAAAATAATATACAAGTTTTGTATTTTTTTAAGTGGAATTACGTGCCGTTAAAACAAAACAAAACTTTAATTCCAATTGGAGTTAGTCCAAAGTTTGGCCACAATTTATTTAATCGTTATTGGACACTGAACTGGACACCTTTATAACGAATTGGAAGCGAAAAATGAAGTTTATGTTAAAATTTAATTGTTATATTGAGTGAATCTCCCCTCTCTTCCTCTGTCTCTCTTTCTCCTCCCAATATTCGAAATTTCATTTATATATGAATCCAAGTGACATTACGGAACATTGAAATTGTTTGTACCTACAATTTATAAAATTAAAAATGACTTTGAATCAAATAAATGTTTTACAACTTTATAAATCGAAATTAAGTTGTTTTGATGGTTCAAGACGTTTTTAAATCATTTTCAAAATTATGTCTGTGTTCGCCTCTCTGGGACGTGCTCAGATTGACTGAAATCTGATTTTTGTATCTAATTGAGTAAACTCAGTGGGTCAATGTATACAGTACGTCCCAAAAGTCCCGGACAGGTTCAATAACTTGAAAACTAAATAAAAAAATTGAAAAAGGTATTTTATATGTGGCTTCTAGTGATAAACAGACTTTTTGACAAATGAGACATGAGGATTTTGGGGGCAATTCAATGATCTTAAATAGAAACCCCCATCGAGTGACCACTTATGTTAAACGGTTTATTTAGTAAAATACAACTGCACATATCATGCTCCTATTTAAAATGGCGGCCGTTCAAATATTATAAACTGCTATTTTACTTTATTTATTTCATTGAGTATGGCGTAAACTTCTGCAATTAAAAAACAACCTATACAGGTCCAGAAATCAAAACATGTTGCAAAATTCTTGTTCTGCGAGTAAAACTACAACCTAAATATTTTCAAATTTTGATCAAATCTGGCAGATTATTAAAAATATTTCTAAAACTCCAATAAATTTAGTTTGTTTTCATAAAGTCTAGATATTATGAAAATTGTCTCATGTTAATCTCAAGACAATTTATGAAATTTTCTCCCTCCTCCACTAACCTCAATATGACTTTATATTAAATAAACTAATGCAATCGAGTGTTGAAAGTTGTGAAAATTTGTGTTTTTAGTAAGTTTTTTTGTCAGAAACAGAGAGAAAAGCATTCTCAAAAACATTTGTTTCTTTTAGAAACTGGGCTTAAATGTTTTTTAAATTGTATATTTGATTTATCTTTTATAATTTTTCATGCAGTAACGTTATAACATTCAATAATCTCTGCAGTTGAATTAGATTGATGGCCAATCAACTGAAGTCCAAATGTTCTGTTTCTTATTATGCTACTTATTTATTTACTTTAAACTTGTTTATCGTTCGATTTTAATTTTTACAGGTCAATATGTTTCAATTAGTGGTTCTGTGAAAACATTCTTTATTGTTTTAATAAATTTATAATCAAGCTGTAGGGGGTTTTTTAATGAATTTAAATGTCGACTACAATCTTAGAAGAACAAGGACTTAACAAGTTTATATCGACAATACGAGAAAAGGACATATTTTCGATTTGATTTCTTCTCCTTTATTCCTCAAATAATTTTTCTGTAAACCATAGCAGGAGGTGATCTGTGTGAAAACAGCATGAAAATCGGTCTAACCATTCAATTTCCTTCAATTTTTGTAAGTTTTAGAAAAATCTTCGAAAGTTTCCCATTAATTTTCGACAAACATTTAAATGCGTGGACATCTTAAAAGAGTGAACTCTAACATATTTAATGCAAATAACAGTTGTTAATATGCACAAATTTGACGCTAAAAAAATGATGTTCGTGTACAGACGGAGGAACGTTTGACTTCACAGACTTATCAACATTCGCCCGACTACTGGAGCATTGCACAGCTAAATTACGTCAATTTTTCTCTGAAATGAGTGGTTCTGGTAAAAGCCTCCTTGGACTATGGCTTTACCGATCTGGGCAAGATTGGACCATCAAACAGAGCATACGCAAACCAGAGGTAAATGAACTTTATTTTATAAGTTGTTAACCCCATTTGGTTTCTTACTATATTTAGTAAATATTGTGATTGTTGAAATAATACAATTTTTAAGCTACAAGATACTTCTGAGAAGAAAAAACCTTATTTACACAAAGTTCTTATTCTATCTAGGGGTAGTGAGAGCAACAAGATAAGACATTTTATCTTGCAGTTTTATAAAATGAAAGACCAAAACTAAGAACGAGTGTGCAAGACCGAAAAAACGACTGTGGTTCGTTGCAAGAGATGTAGCTTAGATTTAGAAAGAGACAAACATGCTACAATACATTTCTCAACCGATCGCTTCTTAGAATTAATTAGTTTAGTTTCACCACACACTTTGCTGCCTCCGAAAATATTTTGCTTATGAAATATTACACGTCGTTACAGATTTTTGATGTAGAATTTTTATATTGGGTAATATGAATACAGTTAATTAGTTAGGAATTACAGGGTTTGCATACAATTACAGCTTTTTATTTTCTATATGCCGTAGATGCAGTCCCACCACACCGCAATAAACTGTAGGACGATTTAAACAACTTACTCTTTACTCAATTTAAATGTAGCCTAAACGTTAGAAAACTTACATTTCTCTATAAGAATGTAGCCAAAACGTTAACAACTTTTCCAATTCCTTGAGAGAATTTAGTCTAAGAATTAGGTGACATACTCAAATCTCAGTATGAATGTAGGTCAAAGGTAAGAATATAGATTAAATTTTATCGACGTGCTCAATTCCTAACGTAATCACAAACACAGCTTACATTCTACATAAAATTTGAGACTATATTTCCATAGTATCTAATTAAATTTCTGCGTTAAAAAAAAAGAAAAACTCATTATTATCACTTGAACGTATATTTTAAATTGAAAATAATTTATTATTAATATAAAAAACGCACATTAATATGTTTTTTTCTTTTAAATAAAGGTAATTTTTTATAGTTTATGTTTAATAAAAACACTACACATATTATTCTTTGTTGTAAAAATATATAAACAAATAAACATGCAGACGCATGTTAACATTTATTTTTATATTACATGTCAATTTTAAAAATTTGCTTTATTTAAAACGCACAGATTAATGTAAATTTTTTATAAAACAACAACAAATATTTTGCTACTTGGATAAGAAAATCAATAGACTTAAAAAAAGTATTCCAATCGTATAAAAATATTTATTTACAAACCTTAAATTAGTCTTAAATATGAAAGTTTGTATTTCTCAACATGTGATTCGATCTGTTTAATACCAAATCGACAGATGAAAATAGGTGGTTTTCAAATTCAATTTTGAACCCTGACCTCCCAAGAAAAATGTAATATTCGTAGAGTTACGAGATCCGGCAGGTGGAGTCATCGGCAGCTCTGAGTCGATACTCTGACACGAGTAGAGGTGTAGGGCCTAGCCAAGAAATTAATGATACTGTACACACAATTATGAAGTTCAGAAATCCTGAGAAACAGCAGTTTTAAACAAATTTACTCTATATTACGTATACTGGGTTAGATCTTTTGACATATCGACATAATTTAACATTTCCTACAAGGCTGAGTAAGTACAATGATGGCGTCCATTTACATAGATTTTTATTTTTATATGAATATGTTATTTAAACAAAATGATTAACCAATTATCGTAATGGACTTCATTTCTTTCCTCTCGTTAAATTCTTTTCTATTTAATATTTCATTTAACGAGATTCCACAAGAGATGTTTTTAGTAGGCGAAAGCATGCGTAAATCTATTCTAAACGAAGAAAAAAGCAAGAAAACTTTAGTTCGTGCATCACTGAAGTTGATGTCTTTGTCTTTGAAACGCGTTTGTATAAATAAACTTAATATTTGTGAGAATTTGTGTTGATGTTTTATTGTATCAAGTTAACCTAAGTTAAGCTCAATATTTATTTATCTAAACCAAGAAGGTGGAGATATTTTTAATAAATACGGCAATAACCAAGACGATGTTTACAATTTAGACAAACAAAATAGAGATATGGTTTATTTTGGATGTAAGACCATAATATCTTAAAAAGAAATCTGGATATAAGAAACGGCTGAAAAGGATTTTTATTATGTGTTTACTTAAAGTGGTTTAGTTTTATTTGTCCTCTAAGAAGTCCGATTTTTATATTTTTGGTAACATTGTCACATTCTCAAAAAAAATTAAAAACAGTTCATAATTTGGTTTAAATTGAAAAAAACCTAACTATTCTAATGAAGTTCGACAAAAATATATTACACTAACTCTCTGGATTTTTCATTTTTATTAAAAATATACCCCTATAAATATTTGTTTAATATTACACTCCTGTCTTGTTTTTGGTAAATTTTCTGTAAACCTATAGAGATCCTGAAAAATTAGTTGACTCCAAGTTTTATTTTGTTTGTTGGTTTGTTTTTTAGCATTTCAGTGGTCATTTCTAAATGGTCTCTTGAGTTAAACTTATTATTCAGTTGTTTCTTTTTTTTTTTACGATAAGTTCTTATAGGCCTGCAGCGCACTCCCAAAAAGTTCTGTAGAAATAAAAACAGCGGCAAGGTCGAAATAACCTGTTCAAACCAATTGATATCGATCCTCATGCAAATATACATCTACAGTTCATTTTGACAGCAGTTTGAATCATTACTTCATGCAAAAAAACACAAAAAACCCAATTTTTCACCACGGGTGGATTTAATAAAATGTTTACTTTAACTCGTTATATTTCCACTAATTGTAGACCGATGGTTTGGAAACTTCCACAACAATAAAATACAAATATTCTTGAGAAAAATGAGCCTCTCTAGATCTCTTAATATTAAGTATTAACAAAAATGCAACGGTTGAAAAGTTATAACAATATTTAATGGATGCGTGCATCCCGCTCGAGTATGTCTGTCGGTAGAGCATACGAGACGGTATTAGTTTATGGTACTGTTAATGTTTATATTTCATTTTGTAACGGCATTTACTGCTTGATAAGTATTATTAATTTTAACGAGTGAATAAGTAATTAGTTTATTAATTTTTATCAACAATATATTTTTTTCTTGTATGTTATAATTATTTGTGAAATGTAAAGGTATTTTTTTACGTTTGATTGTTTCGTTTTTTATCTTTATTTTCTTTTAGCGTAATACATAAGGTTATGACAAATATTTCTGCAGGATTATAACAATGTCTATTGAAAGCAAGATCAATCAATTGCTTTTATTATGGTTGTGAACTAAATCACCAAGAATCTGTAGCAAAATTGAGCCAAAGAATTTGCCGAAACTTTTGCTGAAGAAAAATAGATTTCGTAGAACAAAAATTATTTACAATTCGAAATAATGATACTTGGAATAATGGGAAATTTTACAATGACTGTAGAAGTATCTACAATAGAATAAATTATTAACTCGAAAAAGCTCTGACTTCTGTGACGATAATGATCATTGCGAACTAAAACGTGTTAAAATAGATTTTGACTGGAATTTTATTATTTTTTTTTATGTGGAGAAGGCAAATAAAAATAAAAAAATCTGCAGTTACATCTAAATCAGAAGAAATACGCCAAAATTTACTCTGTAATCCAAAAGAGTTCGTGATTTACTTGAAAAACATACTGATTTATTAGACGTAGGACCAAAGTACCACGTGCAGAGTTTATAAATGAGAAATGTTGATAGATCTTGGAGCTGATTCAGCTGAAGATGAAACCATTTATTCCACGCAATATTGCATTCTAAAAATGTATGGCCCGATATTATTTGTTCGCTAAATATTATTACTATATCTACGATCTTTAAGCAAGAGAAAAGTCGCTCAGCAAAAAGTCAAGACGTAAGCTATTGTACTGTAAATCACGTGAACGGTTCAGTAATTTTACATGGTACAGTTAAAATTATAAAGAAAGAAATCAACGAAATACCAGTTACAAGTGCAGTCAACGAATACAACCCCGTTTGATAAGCACCTTTATTATTCTGAAAATTTTGACCCAAAGATTTTTAAATGTTTTTTACTGTGGATATTCGATGAAAATGCGTTTTTCAATGCATCCGAGCATTTTCCTTCAGAAAAAATGAAGAAATAAGCTCTTAATGTGGCTGAATGTATAAATGCCCTAGAAGAGGGACTTTGCATATAAGTTTGGCACTTTGGGCTGAAAACGAGTTTGTATCTCGTGACTTTGTAAGTTTATTGCATATTTACGGATTTTCCGTATCGTATAATGAATTACGAACTTTTTTAACAAACGCCGTAATAACTACAGCAATAAACATTTAGTACCTTCTGGTGTACTAGAAAGATCAAAAAATGGTTTCCTTATTCACGAAAATAACGATAATATTGATATTAATACAGAAACCATTGATAAAAAAATACCATAATATGGCCAAAGTATTATTTCAAGATCGATTAATTGACTATCAATCTGCACATGATATTATTCGCATCAAGAGGATATCTGATAAAACACCAACAATTAGAGCAGATCCTTGGCGATATCTAAACGCTGTACAACAAATTAAGGAATTAAAAAATCTTCGTCTGATAAACTTTATTAGTCAAAGACGTTACATGGATTTTATTGAGTAAGTCGAAACTTCCTAGGTAAATACCAGACATCAATTACAGGTCAAAATATTCCGATCTGAACTGGTTTCGATACGAATATTTCATAAACTACGAATATAAAAACAGTAGTGTCATATTTACCATCAATAGACGAAAACCATCGGATCATAAAACTGTGTATATTGTTTAAAACGTGGACCCAAGTCGCTAATACTTTGTGACCAAGCTTAGAATATCCACACGTTTGATCAACGATAATTATGTGTATAATTGCAAAGATGAGTTCTTCAAAACTGTTGTACGCTTGGGTGGTTTTCACCTTGTATTGCATGCACATTTATCTCGTGCATGCTACCAACTTATAGAATGGAATTTCCCCTACAACATACTGTAAAGAAAAATAATTCTAAAAACAGAGAGATATGAATTTCGTCTTTTCGTAAAGCGCATCGAATGCCAAATGAATTTCGTGTCGTCAGGTTTGTTCTATGTTCAAGGTAAGCTTTGGGGCGATACGGGATTATTAGAAATGAATGCTTGTAGATTCTGGTATATACGTTTCAAATACCGCCGAACAAATAATGGAAAAGAAGCAGTTTTATCGAGCTGTAAGAAATAGAAAACTATGAAACTATAAGAAATTCGAAACATGATTTGAGAAGGTATATTAACAAAATAATTGAAAAATCAGGGAAACATTTATGTTTTACACTTCCATGAATCTATGCTCTGACTGGGTGTGATGTTATCGTCATTCTTCGGAATAGAAAAAACAAAAGCTTTCATTGCAGCGAGGATATTAAGCGATGCAGATTTAGTAGAATTATCTAATTTAGGAAAAGACTTAACACTTGACGTTATCAATGTATCCCCACAAGATTTGATTCATCCAAAAAATATTCAAATTATCATTCAAATATTAATCATTAACCTGTCAGTGGTAAAACTAGCAGGATAGATCTTCCACCATCATATCCTGCTTTTTTGCAACATTTGAAAACATGATATAATTCACATAATACGTTATAGAACCTCTTCAATAATTGCATGTGAAAGGCAGTGTCAAGAATATGAAGTAATACCAGTATTTTTCGAAGGCCCGACTAGTTTGGAGTCGTTGCAAAAGTTTTTTTGCAGCAAGGCAGAATAATGCAGTTGTTTTGCTAAAAGATTAAATGTGGTCCATTATGTTCATCAACATGTTCTTTACAGTCCATAGAAGAATATGTAAACAACATTAATAGTAATGATTGGTTTTCTACACTTATTTTATATTACTTAGTAATTATTTAGTTACTTTATACAAAGTCAATCAATCAAAAAATTATTATTAATAAAATCATGAATTTTATTTAATATTACACGAAATTTTACATATGTTTACAATAAATAAGGTGAATTATTTTCAATAAAAACTAACTTAATTTATAAGCTAATATAAAGAGCAACATAACTACACTTTCGAGCGGCATGCACGCATCAACTAAATATTGTTGATATTGTTGAATAAATAAGTATGCTCTACAGCTTGGACAAGTACAGACATACTCGAGCAGCATGCACGCATCAATGAAATATTGTTATAACTTTTCAACCGTTGCATTTTTGAATCTGAAAATTTTGTAGAACTTTAGTTAGGCACATTTCTCTCGAGAATTTTTGTATTTTATCGTGTGAAAATTACAAAACGATCGGTTTACAATTAGTTGAAATATTAACGAGTTAAAATAAAAATTTCATTAAATCCGCCCGTGATGAAAAATTCCGTTTTTTGTTTACGTGAAGTAATGATTCAAACTGCTGTCAAAATTGCTGTCAAAATGAACTGTAGATGCACTTTTGCATAAAGTATCGATATCAATTTGTTTGAACCGGTTACCCTACCCTTGCCGCTTGAGAGGTGAAATCGGAGGTGCTGCAGGCAATGGAAAATATACGGGTTTATTAACCAATCATAAATAATAAAGTTTTAGTTTATTTCAACAAATACAGTTTAATTTTAAAATTGTATTTTAAAATACAAAAAGACAATATACAAATTCATAATTTAGATACAAATAATATAGTTCCATAGTTAATCTATAGTAAAATCATTAATACATAGGTTAAAAATGGTTAATAATTAAATCATGGTTAATTTATACTATTTAATACTTTCTACCAAATCAAATTTAATATTCTTTTATATCAAAACAACAAAATAATTTTACTACTAAAATACTCTTACTATTTTTCTTATCATTATTTTACACCCCTAACAACCAATGTAAAGTTTTACGAAATCGTATTTTACATGATTTTATATTTATCGGCATCAAATTATCAAGTTTTGAACCCATAAATAAAATTAACCCATAAGAGACTGGAATTATTAATTGATCAATTTAAATTTTTTTTTCATCTTAATATTTTCTATGAACCTCCTTGATTATTGGAAAATTATTGATTTTTTTCTAGAAGTACGCTTATATTGAAAATTTGTGTGTGACCATATGGTCACAGTAGGCTTTTAAGTGACTATTCAGGAAAAATAACAACTATTCACATTAGATTAAAATTTGTCTTTATCATTCACTTTAAGAACATTACATATTAACTATATTAAGATCAGATCATTGTAAGGTCTGCAGAGTTCAAACTAACATAATATGGAATGTCGTACCGTACACAATAGCCTACTACAGTTTGTGATAGTTCTCAAAACACTTTACGCACAAACCGACGTCACATTTCTTGCAAGCTGTTCTTCCTACTGAACTGCACAATCTACCTGCACACCGTCTGCGCTTTTCTGTTGGTGCTACATAGTGATGTAGACCATCATAGCGTAAACTATTTTTATTTTTGGCGACAAAAACCTTTCTTGCCATACTTGGGCCGGGAAGAGCTGGAAGAGTCTTGTATTTTGTCAAGTAGGATTGAACAACTTCTCTTCTAAATGCCAGTTTTGTCATTTTATTCCCTGACAATCTGTGTAGTCGCCAAGCGTTAGTGGTAGCAAGATCTATAAGCCATGTAAACAAAGGCCACCACCACTTCTTTCCTCTGATTCCAATTCTGTGGGTGCTTATATCCTCATCCATAAGATCCGTTCCTCCCATGTGGTGATTATACTGTTTAATCACAAAAGGCTGTTGAATTTGGAGGTATTTTTTTTCAGATTGAGAGAAGCGCTTCACACTAGTAATAGGCTCAATACCATATGATGTTGATGCAGCTGTTACGACACTATTGTCTTTCCAGCGAACAACAAATATGCCATCTTCTTTTTCGATTTTACGCTCAAAACTTCCTCTATGTTCACTTTTCATATCTTGTTTTGATGCAAGGGGACAGTTTTTTGGCAATCTGTTGTCTCGGACAGTTCCTGTAGAACCATAACCTCTATCTTTCAGATGTTTCATCAATGCTGGACTAGTAAACAAATAATTGTCAAAAAATAACTGATAGGGTAACTCACTGTCAGGTATTTCATCCAGCATTGTTACAAGAGGAGCAGCTGATTTCCCAAAGAGTTTTGCATATGTTTCATTCTTTGTTGTATTTTTCCCTTGAAAAATTTCAAAATTTATCAAGTACCCAGTATCAGTGTTTAGGCTCCAAATCTTGTAACCAAAACGGATTGGCTTTCCTTTTAAAATTTGTTTACATCCATGCTTGCCATAATATTTCACCATGGACTCATCAAAACACAAAAACTCAGACGGCACAAAATATTCAAGACATTTAGATTTGACTAAGTCCATAAGTGGCCTTATTTTCCACATTTTGTCATTTGGAATCGGCTCAGAGTTGTCTGAACAATGCAAAAAACGCATAATTTGGATAAATCTATCACGCCTCATTGCTTGACAGACCATTTCATTTTTCATGTCTAGTCCAGAATCCCAGTAGCACTTTTTACCAGGCAGTTCATTGTACCCTGAAAGTAACAAAATAGCTAAAAAGCATTTCATTTCTTCCTCCGTCACTTTTGGGTCTGGGCAGTTTTTGAACAAAGCGTACTTGTTTGTATTTTTGACTAACAACTCAATGACACTTTTGTTGATAAATAGCTCAAAAAGTTCAACTGGACCTAAAGAATCGAACTTCTTGTAATTGTATTTTTGAAACACAAGACATCTTTGAGCCTCCATATCACCATCAATCCAGGTACGGTGTTTTTTATCTTGTAGTGCCGCACAACTAGATTGGACAATATCAAGTCTTCTTACCATGATTTCTGCAGGAGCTGATAGTTGTCCACTGTTTAAATTATTTATTGTACCACCTTCGTCCTCTGGTCCAGAGTCTTCATCAGTAAGGACATCGTTTTCTGGAGGGGCAATAAAGATGCAAACGTCGTCCATGGCATCAAGTTCCCCATCATCAATAAAGTTTTCAATTACATCGGCAGCTTCGGCGACAGTAAAGCCTTCCTGTAGTTTCAGTTGTTGCCTAAAACAACAGATAAAATATAGTATAGGCCTATTTATATTTACTCAAAAACTTTTGAAAGGCAATATAATAATTCCTAGTAAAACATTTGTAATATTAATTTTTTTGTTCATACAAAGTCCTACTGTGACCATATGGTCACGGTTAAGTTTGAGGTAGCCTAGGACAAAACCTAAAAATGGTATAGCTCTTTATTTGAAACATAACCTATTAGAAGTTTATAATGTAGCATTAGGCATATTTCAGAAATAATTATGTCATATTTTAAAAGAATTATAATACTTACAACCAATTGTTGTCAATAAAATCTGCCATCTTGTAACGTCAGTAACTTTGAAATGTTATTGTAATTTACAACTGAAACCAAACAACAAACAACTGCACATAAGATGAAGAGCAACACTTTTTCAGTCAGCTGGCTAAGAAAAAAACTCAACCAGCTTCTTTAATCAGGAGTACCAACCCGAAACATAAAATACGGCTACTGTGACCATATGGTCACAGTAGTCTCTTACGGGTTAATTTGAAAAACAACTCATGATTTTTGTCATTCTGATGTGTAACTGTGCTCGGCTATCTTGTCTTGTAAAATATCTTAAAAAATTTACATACAAATAGATTCTTTAACGATATTTTAAATAAAGATAAAAGGGTAGTATCTCTATTATTTATTATTTTAATACAAATTATGTTGTACCTGAAAATATATGTTGTTGTAACATATGGATAGACACGAACCAACCCCTGTTGAAAACTAAATATAGCTCTCTTCTTTACAGGTTTATGTCCCCCTACTTATACAGATTATCCTCGATCCGAGTCACACAAACGGGACCAATTTTATTCTTCATGTATTTTTTTACTGTCCAATTATTATAAATTTATTGGTTACATCCTTGTCCAGGTCACTTCATCTACACAACAAATAACGTTTACTGTGATGTTTTGCCAAGTTTAAACTTTAATATTAGACAGGAATTGTTTTACTGTAAAAAATATTAAGCGTTTGTCTCTTGGATTGATTTTGTTCATTTTTAGTAGGTTTTGCAAGGTTCAATTTTTTTTTAGTCGAAAGAAAACTAAATTTATACTCTCTATTTTTGATAAATATTTCATATAATTTATTTTAGAAGGTCCAAATATAAAATATGGGTTTTGCATAAATGGAATTTCGGGGAGATTGAGAGGTTTTTTGTTTCCTTGTTTCTTTAAGCTTTTGTGTAAGGGTAAATTAAGTGCAAATGTACTTCACCATTTAAATAGTTTCACAAAAATTCAGTTCTAATAAATTTGAATGTAGAGTTAAAATAAAACGACCATTTCTCAAAAATACGGTTATTAAATAAATGAGTTTAACAATAATGTTGTCATCTTCAGTTGATGCATAAGCTATAATAATCAAACTGTTATTGGCGACATTGTCGCTGAAACGCGTTTGTAAAAACGTATTTGTGAAAAACTATGTTTAAGTTTTATTTGAATTTTAAAATCTGTCACAAATCATTCTCTGCATTTTTCTCTACGTAATATAGAGTAACTATTAACTATCTATCTTCGTGTCCAACCATACCGCGTGATTGTCGATTTTTCTTCAAAATATAACAGATATACTCTGGTAAAAAAGTTGCGTAGGGACTGACAAAGTCATAAAAATTCATAGCTCAATCGGTCATGGTGTAAAAATAAACTCTGAATTCTAGTTGAACAAACAAAGATTAATGCAAAGATTAGCAGAAAGTGTATAAAACAAACAGTATTCGTCATTTGTTATATTATTTTAAGTCATGTGTTCCACTGAAACAAAGAGTACAAACACTGACCATGGTCACATTGTTTTGTGTCATAAACCTTCACATAAAAAGAGAACAAACAAAAAACGAAATTAGCTGAATTCAGTTGGTCTATTTCTATGTAGCTTCACTGACAGGGGAGTGATTTTTTGAATTATTGGTATGGAATATATTTTCTTTGTGATTCTTCAAGCGCTACATTTGAACAGTCTTTGTTTCTTGGTTTTCAATATTATATTATATTGTATTTGTGATTTTTAAAACACATCACAATATTATAAGTTAAATGATAAAATCAATTCAGAATGCCATTGTTTGTTCTTTGATCCACTTTGATTACGTAACAACATGAGGTTGTTACAACCTTCAAGCTGACGTGAGAAACGGGATATGAAAGATTTAACCAGAAGAATGCAAAAAGCAAAGCTAAAAATCGAAAACCAGATGTTGCGAAATACGTATTTTACCTGAATTAGTTTCCCAAGTACGAGTTCACACTTTTAGGGATTGATGTGCAAAACCTGTAATTTGTAATGTAATGGTACCAGTATCAGTTACTGAAATGCTTTTTTAATATCATCTATTTCTTGCAAGGCTTTTTAAAATTTATATAATTGTTCTTAATTTGTGAGATGTCATGTTGGAAAATGATTCAAAAACATTAATTACACAAGAATAATTATAATTTGACAAACAAGATAAGAATTCACTGACTCTTATTATCTATATAGAATAATAATAATATAGAGTAACATTTTACATTAGCCTATACAATTTTAAACGAAGGATCGTTTTTTTAACATATCTTGAAAACAACTAACGGCTCTTTATATGTGTAAATAATATCTTGTTTTTTAATATTTTTTCTTGTGAATGAAAATCAGTATTAGAATATACGTTCATTAAAATAAATACATTATTTATTAAAACACACTCAAATGTTTGGTTATTCGTATACTCCATATATTATACAACTCTTATTCCTTTCAGTCCATGATTACTTATTCCTCTAAAACATTTGTTTCTTATATTCAAAGGAAGAGAAGAAAAAAAGCAGTGGCAGCGAAGCCTCTACAAACGCTTTAATATTCTCTTTGAAGCATCAGGTTGGAGGCTTGTCGAGAGCTCTTAAAGTATTTGAGGTTAGTATAAACATATGATTAATAAGAAGAAGAACAATATATTTGAATATTTATAATCAATTCTCATCCCAACGTCGGGATAATATTAACAAGTTAAAATTCATAGTAATTTAACTACACCTATTTTGGTCCAGATAAAGTTTTTCTGTTTTACTGTATGAAATAAAGGTATAACGAAAAATCGGCCACTGTGTTTACGCCCTAAGCCTATCATAATATTGTGATATTTAAATTGTTTCCTTTCGGTCTTAAAGTTTTGTAATAAGTAAAAAAAAAAATAATAAATCCATGTTTGAGAGAGAGAGGAGGATTTATTGTCTGTCCATCCGACTACCTTTTACCTCTATCTGTGTTAAATTTTCTCCAAAACTACTGAACCGATTTCAATGAAATGTGGCGCATCTATTCCCATTGTCAATACAAAAATAAGTTTAGAAAATAGGTTTGTAAAAGTCTCTCATCTCCTCAATGAATTTTTAACTTACAAATTATACCAAAATTAAACGTTCTGTTATTTTAATTCTAAACTGATCTATAGTACACCCCCTTTCATTATTTCTGAAGACAACATCTTTTCCAATCCCGTAGCTATCTTAAATTGTATGATTTGAAGGGGATTTAGAGAGGGTAAATCTTCCATATCTTCCCAAAATCTTGCTCTTTAAATAGCTACGCCCTCGCAGTCCATAGTAGGAGAAGAGGGGTTTCCTCACCCTCCTACAGGTCTTATCATTCATTAGCCAAATTTCCCGAGATGTCCTCTGACTGTACAGTGGTCTGTAAGGAAGTCCGTTATTAGTCTACATAGACTAATGCAAGCCTTGAATCTCTTACGGTCGTAATTCCTAACAATCTCCATAACTTGACTCAGTCCTCTATTGTCAGCAAGAACGACACAGCGTAACCAATTCTTTCATTGTGAACCATTTTTTCACAGATCTAATGCGAAGAATTCCCCTACAAAAAAGTTTGATGTGATTATTTTTAAACAGAACTGCTAATCTTCATCAACCAACCATTTCTCTTCTTGGTATCATTTTGAAAACAAAAAAAGTTTAAATACACACTATTTTGTTCAGGATTTCGGTGTAAATGTACTTCACATCGAATCACGACCGTCAAGCAGAAAGGAAGGTGAGCACGAGATCATGGTAGAAGTACAATGCGACAACAAACGCATGGAGGAGTTGATGGGTCACCTCAGGCGTGAAGTCGCTGCCATCAACTTGGATACCTTCGAGGAAGGAGTAGAACTTCCGCCTCCTACTCCACTCTCTTCCACGGCTAGTTTTGGTAACTAACAATATGTATGTTCTATTAAAGTCTAAAATTTAAAATTCAATATATTACCTAATAAAGTCAAAAGCATGTAAAGTTTTATAAAAATATTGTATTTTAATATTATAAATTGGAGTTTTTGATATAACTGATAACAATTTATAAAGTACAAAATCAAAAATATGAGTAAAAAAAAAGCGAAAATTTGTGCAAAATTTTCGTTAAAAAGAATTTTTTGTTTCGATTTTTGCACAATCTTTAAAAGTTTTCAGATCCTTATTAAAACTAAATGTATCGGTTAATTCAAATAAATAATTTGCATCTTTTGTAATATAAGATTAAAATGCTCTATCTTCTACCATGTTTCTTCCATTACCTACCAGCAAACTCAATTTTCTATCACTGTGTTTTATTGAATTTATGTTTGGCTAGGTCAAGCATAAAAGCAGTTTCTAAATATAGAAGAAAAAGTGAAAATGAAACGGAAAGAGAAGTGATTCATTAACATTCAATTTATATTAAAAAAAACTCCTTTCCTTTAAAGTGCATAAATTAAATTTTTTGTACTACGGGTATGTGTAATCATTGTTCCCACTGCGCCACTGCCGCGGCGTCGTCTGACATTCATAGCTAGACAACTCTGAAAGAATCTCCAGTAATAGAAGGCAGATTTTGACGCTTTAGGAACGCACATGTAGATGACGTAGATAATAAGAGTTGGATGTTTTCAGAGCTGATCCCCTATAACATACTGCTAATACGTTTGTATGTTTAAGATTTCGAGGAGATGCCATGGTTCCCAAAGAAGATAGCAGACTTAGACAGTACCCAACGTGTACTCATGTATGGAACTGAACTGGACGCAGATCATCCGGTACGTAATGTTAACACCTTATTTTAGAGAAAATTATGGTTCGTTGACAAATGAGGGGGAAATATGCCTCGACTGCTCTTGATAAATACTCTATGTAAAAATGAATAATCAAAAAGCACCGATAATGAGATAAGTGGATTAGACACTAGAATTTTAAATAATTATTATTTCATATACATTCATCTCAAATCTGTATTATGAAAACAAAATTCCGATCGGAGGTTTAAAACTAGAAATGTTTATCAAACATAAAGCACATTAATATTTTTACAGGGATTTTTATGATAAATGTTTTAAATGCCTAATTAAAATTGTACTGCTAAGTATCAACAGTGTTGAGAGGAAATACGGAATAGCTCAACTTCTAGAACACTGTAAACAGTTTGTTTTATGAAAGATGGTCCCTGAAAATCAAATAATGCTAAAATAATTACTCATGCGTCAATTTCGAACTGTTAATGTTCGCCAAATCATAAAAATATATATATATATATATATATATATTATTTTCATAATAATAATTCGGAAGAAAATTGTGAAATTAGAGGGATAGGGTACACATTAATATATTTAAAAAATAGAAAGTTTTAGTAATTTTTATCTAAATAAATTTTCTTGTTCAGCACTAAAATATAGCATTTCTGGCATTGAGCTGATGCGATAAAAAATGTTGCTAAATTTCAAATAAACTCTTACAAACAAAAACGTTAAAGTCCTGTCTGCCTACGGATCCTAATTTTTTTTTCTAAAACCTGTTGACTATAAATAAATAATGAGCTTGACTTGTGAGATGGTATACTTAATGGAATAAAGTTAGAACACAAATTCTTACAAATAGTACGTTTATTTATTCAAACGGGTTTCAACGACAAAGTCGCCATCTTCAGTGATGCGCGAGCTATAAATAAACAGGTTTGACTATAACTGCTGATTATAATATATTATAACATCCTATAAGCTTAGGAAACTGTTGACGTCTAGATAATCATTTCTAAAGTACTTTCAAAATGTTATGATATACTAGTTACAATAATCTATCATTTTTATGTTGCCAGGGATTTAAGGACCCAATTTATAGGAAAAGGCGGGAACAGTTCGCTACAATCGCCAATGCCTACAAACAGTAAGTACAATTAAAATATTGATCACCAAGCTGAAAGCGGAATTTTTAATGATCAAGTAGTGAAAAATTTCAGAGATGATTCGAAAAATTAGTTAGAATTAAAGCTGAATCAAAATTATCCATAAGAAATATATTGGACAACTGTGTGTATATAGTGTGTTAATAAAGTATCTGCCAACCCACCTAATTCAAATAGAGCTAAACCCTTTTGAGACTAGATCACCCGAAGCTTTTTTCAATTTAGTTTGTAATTTTGCCCTCTCTTTAAAACGAGGAATTTTGTGGAGTATTCAAAATTTTCAAATGGGAATCACATCTTGTGGCATGTTAAATTAAATAACATAAAAAGACAAAATTAATGGGGCTCACTATTTTTTGATAACCCTAACCAAAATAGCGGCTCATAATGTATTTGAAATGTTTTAATTATAAAATCGCTAAATATGTGAAAAACTATAAAAATTTTTTTAATGTTCACTAGACTAATATTTTCATTATTGAGCTGAATTTTACCTGTCCCCAAAAAGTGTGGTACTTTTGGGCACATTCAAAATATTAAAAAACCACACCATGCAAAATATTAAATTAAAAAGCTACTTAAGGCAAAACTAATGACACCTACAAATTTTATTTAAAATGTTATTTAAAAAAATGGATGATTTTCTCAAAAATTTGTATTGGATTTTTATAGTTAGTATGTCTGAACCTTTTATATTCACCTCTAGATGCAAATTCATCGTTGATCTGAATTAATTATTTTGATTTTGATAAAACTTTAAAAAAATATTTTTGGCATTTTATAATAATAACCATCACAAATACATTTTGTGCCGCCAATTTGGTTAGAGATATCTAAAAAATATTTCATTGGCGTCATTAATTTTGTCTTTTTATTTGACATCTCACAAGATCCAGGTTCCCATTTTGATTACCCTCAAAAATCCCCCATTTTAGGGAGTTGGTATTCTATTCCAAACTATTCTAAAAAAAACCTCAGGTGACCTAGTTGACAGTCCCAAAATTGTTTGGCTTTATTTAAGTTCACATAAAAGTTAAGGTGTTGTGAACTTTATCAACACCCTGCATATAACACTCATTGTTTATTTAATTTTCTACAAACTTTAAATCATATGATTTATTTCATAATCTACTTGAAACAAATTATCTGTTTTCTTTCTTTCAGATGTCGAAATAAAATTTACAAAAACGTCAAGATGAACTGACCAGAGATTTTAAAATTTTTAAACGACTGGCAATTTGAAACTTATGAGCATAATTCTTTAGTTCAAGAACTTAAACGAGGTTTTTAAAAATACTCTTTCGGCTCAGTGTTACAAAGTTCACAACTAAAAATGACAACTTAGTCATTGAAACGTGGTCTTTTATGAAATAAGGTATTTGTGGAAGGGAGGAACAGTTGTTTTCTTTCATTTGGTGATTGAAGATTCCACAAGTGTTGCTCATTTAGCGTGAATAAATGTTACGTAAATATATAATGTGTATTAATGAATATTTGTTTTTTTCCACAGGGTGTCAAAAAAATCCTAAGAAGGTTAAGTAACTTTTAAACTTTATATCTAGAAAGCTGTAAAACAGCATATTTTGTCATTGTAAGGTAAATTCAATCCCACCCCAAAATTTAGTTTTTGAGGGGAAACTTAAAATTTTCGAATGTAAAGCCCCTTCGAGTACCTCAATTTAAAAGTTTTATTTGATAGAAAATAACTGCGCAAACTAGAGGTTGTTTATTACTCCAATTAAAAATGGCGACCTAATAAACATTCAAATTTAGTTTTACGTTAAAATTTTAGCTCTGAAAAATAAATCTTGAGTTTAAATAAAAAATTTAGAGTAAAGCAACTTCCTGGTCAAACTTGAATGAAATAATGTTTTAGCTATTATAATTTTGTCTCATTATTTTCCTTATATTCTTTGGATATTTAACCAACTGCCATTTTCGATTGAAGTAAGATCTCTAGTTTACGCCGTTACATTTTTCGTAAGACTTTTAAAAATTGAGGCTTTATATCTAAAAATGTTCAGTTGCCCCACAAATAACCTATTTTGGAGTAGGATTGAAAGTGCCAAAATATGGTGTTTTTTACCCAAAAAATATTTCTAAAATTTGAACTTTCCACTTTTTAAAGTTTAAAAGTTACCTAACTTCTGCTGGACGTTTTGAAATCTGGTATGTACATATGCAATTACGAGCTCCGTGAACATTTATTTTTAATGTACCGTTAAAACATTAATTTCGTAAAGCTATCAATTAAGTTCTTTAACAAGATAATTTCAATCACAAGTTTCAAAATGGCTGATCCGGTTCTATAAAAATATATATCCCTGTTGACTTTAAATTTTTTAACAAATTATTTCACCATCTAAAAGTAACAAAAAAACCTTAAAATATAAACTTATAAGATTTTTTGATTAAGAGAATTTTTTTTTAACGTTAGCAATTAATTATATTATTATTATTATTATTATTATTATTTTTACTTAGGTAATTTACGGAGTAATATATTAAATATATGCAATCACTTTGTGCACATATACAAGGTGAATGGTGAACAATGTGCCAAAAAAATCGTGGTGGTACACTTAAATTTGCAAGAAAATTTACCATAGTAAGCCCCATCCTATCTCGTTTTCGAGATGTAAAATTTCCCCTTTTTTTAAAAGAAAACGTGACTTTTCACATAAAAATCTACTTTCTCACTTTATTTTTTACTTAGCAAGTAAAGTGGCCCGATTTACAAAAACTACATTAAATTTCTAAGGCAGAAACTTTTTTTTCCCTGGGAATTTGCATTATAACTGAGTCCACAGACATGATAATTCTGTATTTACATTTCAGCCCTGTCATTGCTAACTTGTCATGTCATTATTCGACCAGATTACTAACCTTGACAATGGTCAATTCTGAATGTAGACATTTTTTGTTTCTTTTTTCATCAACCTACTTTCTTTGGGGAGTATTTATTTATAAATAAATAATTGTTAAAATATTACAATAGACCACTGTGAGTATCAATTAGAGAACTGAAATCTAAAATACCTTCATATTTATTCACATCTTTTGACTTTCTGGACGCAATAGTTCTATGAACGAAAAAATAAATTAGCGATTCACTTATACAGTTGAAAAGCTTATGAAAAGTGGTACGTACATTTTTTAAAATTTGAACACCTATAGGTGTCGTCGTTTGTTTGTAAAACAAATTTCCATTTATTTTTAAAGATTTCAAAACATCACCATATTGTAAATAGTGCATATTAACAGTTTCGAAAAATGATGTAGGTTCTGTCTTATAAAAAAAATTTAATATAGTTTTTGGAAATGGGGTATCTTTACTTGCTAGGTGAAAATTAAAACGAGAAAATAGAATATAACACTAAAAAGACACGTTTTTCTTATAAAACGGGGGAGGGAGAGAGAGAGAGAGAGAGAGCGAGAGAGAGAGAGAGAGAGAGAGAGAGAGAGAGAGAGAGAGAGAGAGAATTTGTATCTTGGAAACCTAAGCTAGATAGGGTGGGACTTACAATGGTCAATTTAGTTCCAAATGAAGTGTAATATCACCCAGATATTTTGACACATAGGTAATATTCACCCTGTATATATGATTATATCTGAAAAAGAGTATACAATATGAATTCGATATTTATTAATTTTAACAATTAATACATTTCTTCAATTTTATAATGATCTTTGTGAATGTATGCTTTCCTCTAATAATTTATTTACACTTTGTTTTAGTCCATTTTATTTTGATTTCAGTGGACAAGCAATACCTAGAGTAAAATACACTGAAATTGAGATTAAGACATGGTAAGTTTAAAGTTACTTTTTATATGCATGGTTACCAAACTGTATGTAGTGAGTTACCTATTACTTTAACTGATATTTGTTTAATGGCAAAGGCAAAATAACACGACAATATTTTGGGAGCTGATTCTAGACCTAAAAATAAAAAAAATATGTAAACATAGGTCCGGAAACATCGTTTCCGTCTGTCGGTCATTTTGTTGAAAGAAAAAACATTACAACTTTGGAAATGGATAAGATATTCAGTGGCGATTTGTAATACGCGGTATTAATGAAGCCTTTTAGCAGCATACTAAAAACCAAAACTTTATTTTGTACATTTTCAAAATAGACGATTTAAAAAATGTTTAATGTCGAATATCTTATTCATTACAAAATATTTACATTGATTTATCCCCCCCCCCTCCTAAATACAAAAACTTTTACTGACAATTCAGTTTTCCATTCTGTCAGTCTTATCTTTCGTATATCCTCCAAAACATCTCCATTCTCTAATTCTCCTACCTACTATTCTCTAATATCGCGTTAGTTGTTATCTCTTTTCATTCATTGTCACCTCGTATCCCAGCCATGCTAAATTACTTCTTAACGAAAGTTCGATACCAATATTACCAATTATAGCTTCTCAATTTTTCTCATGATACTGATTCACACCAACAATTTTTAGCCCCTTCTGAATCGGAATTTATGAATTTTACCTTATAATAAGTATATTGTGTTTTATCATTTAGTTCATCATTCAATATAATACTCCAGGACCCGTTTGGGTACTTAATTATGCCCTGAAAATTTTTTTTTGATAATTTATCGTTTCTGATATTAAAAACACACGACACACGACACACGTACAAATTGTAAAAATATAGACGTTTAAGCTTACGAATTTATAATTCATAAATCTAAATTCTAATTTGAAATTTAGAGCCGTCATTATTTGATAAACTTCTTAAAATCGGCTATGCCAATTTACATAAAATATGAAAGTTAGTGTCCAAATTCTATGTAACATACAGCATGTAAAAGAAATTTACAGTTCAAATAATAAGTCAAATAAACCGGCGTTTTTGTGGTTAGAAAAACTTTTTTTTAGGTTATAATTTCCACAATAATTTCGTATTATGTGTATCGTGCTAAAGTAGGCTATGTTCAACATTTATTTGAAACAAAACTTACTTGATATTGTTAAGGTTTAAATCTTTCCAAAGACTGAAAAACTTTTCTAAAGACGTCTACAAATAATAACAGTAAAACGTCTTATTCTTGTGAAAATTATCTTCGTTCACTGTGAGGCACGTTTCCGCTGCCTTGGTAATTGGATTGATTACAGTCGTCATGAAACTTCACGGCTTACTTAATCCAATCTACAATTTGCAATGCTCACTTGATCTAGGGTAAACATATCTTGGTAATAGAGTTATCAAACACTGATGACAGGAAGGGAGGACAGTTAGAGACAAACACAGTAACGTTCTATGTCTTCTGTTCAAATAAAGTGAGGAATTGAGTAAATATGGCATATAGTGATAGTAGATCCAAAATCATGCCTACTAATTAAATTAGTTTTATAACTGGGTTATTTAAAATAACAAAAATTTCAATTGCTATATTTTTTGTTTACTAATAAAAATGTTACAGTAACTAGAATCAGTACACTAATTTAAATTACACTTATAGTACAGTGAAATTATAATTTTAAAGTGTTTTATCAATTAAGTGCATTTTTTTTTCTTTTTCGATTTTATGCATAAAGATGAGACGGTAACTAATTTTGTGTTTTTTTTTTTTTTGTGCATGGCTTCGCGAGAAAAGTGGCAAAAAACGCATTGTTGACGTTTTTCAAGTGCATCGCTTCACTATTTATTTAATATCTCCGGCACCAGGGATCGTGGAAAAAATTTTAAAAAATGGAAAATGACCATGATGAAATAGACTATCGATCCATAAGGTAGGATTACTTAAAAAATTCATCCTAACCCCAAAAAAACCATTTCTCGCACTTTTTTAATTTTTTTACTTAATTAGCGATATTTAAAGGAAAAATGGTTGAAATTTTTTCAAAATTTGGGAAAACATGTATTTTTATGTTGGTAACTCATGATATATATATATATATATATATATATATATATATATATATATTAATTATTTTTCCACTCGCAATCGGCATTTTTCGGCAAAAATTGAAGTGCCCGCCATTTTTGGTAAAAGTATGGTAAAAAAAAATTCATCATCTCAAAATGTAGGGTTTGATATGTACTTTTGTCTAAGGTAACCCAAAAGTTTGTTGTCTTATAAAAAGTGCCCATTTTTAGGGATTAAAAATTTTTATTTTCCTTCAATTTTTATTTTTTTGGTTTTATTTTATGTATATTGCATTATTAATGCTTAATTGTTTTTCAGAAAAATGCACTTTAGTCTAATAATTTGTCCCCCCTCTGTAAATAAAAAACATTTTCTGAAAAAAATGTGTTACAATAGAAGGTGTTACAATAGAAGGTGTTACAAATGAGGTGTATGTTACCACAGGGGAACTGTATTCCGTGAGTTACACAAGCTATACAAGCAATATGCTTGCAGAGAATACTTGGAGAACTGGCCTGACCTTGTCAAGTACTGTGGATATAGAGAGGACAATATACCTCAACTTCAGGATCTTAACAACTTTCTTAAGAGTAAGTTGACTGGCTAAAAAACAGAGTTTTGTTTGAATCGACATATTTTGATATTTACAAATTTAGTTTGAAAGTCTCAAAATTGATTTGTCTTAAGCAAACCTATTTATGACAGTACATTATTTTGTTATATATAAAAACTAACTAGTTGTGTATATAAATTTAATACATTCTGTTTATTTCAATAGCAAAAAAAGGTTTTGCTTTATATTATTATTGTTTATTCATATTACTATAGAATTAACTCAGATAGATTATATTTTAATATTCTACAATAGAATATTACCACTCTTTATACAACTATTGGTAACTATATAAAGCCTTGAGACAAAACATCTTTGAATTTAATCTCAACTTACATTGGTATCACTACCCATAGACCATACTAATTTTATGGTAAAGTTGATTTATGAATAATTTACATGATGGGTGGCATTTTCAAATTTAGCTATAAGAAAGCATAATAGTAATAATTGAACTAAATATAGTTTAAAAAATTATTATTTTTTTAATGAAAAGTTTATTAACTTTTGAATAAAGTTATACCATTCACACTTCACTACTTTTTTAATATCATATTTATCTTTCAGGGAAGACAGGTTTTCAGTTGAGGCCAGTCGCAGGATATTTATCACCTCGGGACTTCTTATCTGGATTAGCTTTTCGGGTTTTCCACTGTACACAGTACATCAGACATAGTTCTGATCCTTATTATACTCCAGAACCGTAAGTTTAGAAGTTTTATTAAATATATGTTAAAATTATATTAAATTGTTTAATATGAATAATAACTAAAACAAATGATTATTAGGTATGGAAATAGTAACAACATTATAATATATATGTTGTTTAAAATGAGGTATCACTCAATAGGGGTTGCTATTTAAAATTCTTGACTTACCCCAAACTACCCCATTTTGGGGGTAAGGGTTGAAAATGTTGATACTTCAAAAAACTCCTCCTTTGGTTGTCTAAACTTTCCCCAAAGCAAATCTGTCTATTTCCATTAATAAAAAAATAATAATAGGGGGGTGGGACTTTTAGAACACTTGGTATATTTTTATATATATATAAACATAATAATATTGATAATACTTTAAAATATCGTAAGTAGTTTAGAGTAATGAATATGGGCTTGTCCATTTTAACTCCAATAGACCACCAGCCTTTTAAAGAAAACCCAGCTTTATTGACCTTTGCTTTGTTTTCTGTCATTTGTTGGCTTTAAAAATATTTAAAATTTTTACTTTTCAGTCGTGTAGTAAGGAAAATATTGATTGTGCTTCATCATATCATCACAGAAGAATATGATATAACTAAAATTGTAGATAAAAACTATTTGAAATTACTAACTTCTGTTTGATGCGGATAATGCAAAATTTTGATAATACATTTAGAATGGTTCTCAGCATTTTTTTTGCTTCTACAAACAATTTAGACCATTTTTGAATGTTGAGGGACTGTACATGGCAATTTTGTCAAAAATTGGTGATTCAAAATTTGATGTAATGGAATATACAACCACATTGGGATTTTTTTTCCCATAAAAAAATCCCACAACCAAAAGGGATTTTTTTTTTTTTTTACATTAGATTTATTTGTTTCACAAAACATTTTGTACAGAAACAGGTACATTGTCAGATTTGACACATAATAATTGTTTCACTTAAAATGTTACAACTATATTATCTTTATTTTATTTTTCATTTCTTATTGATTAAATTTAAAGTGAACTTAGAAAACATTCATTTACATTATAATACACTTGATTTATTATTTATAGTTTTATTTTATTATAAAAATTCATTTCACATAAATATTTATAAGCATTTCACAATACGTTTTCAAATAATATCAAATGATGAGATGGAAATCAGTAATTGTATGTATTAAATTTATTAAAGCTGCGTTTAAAACAATTTTGGTTCAATGTGCTTCCATTTGTGTACCCAGGCTAAAACATTATATATTTATCCTGATTAAATAAATATTTTAAAATTTTTGAAAAATAGCTTAAAACTAATTCTATGGTCCAAATTTGTCATTGTCCATAAAATATTGTTTGTAAAAATTTTAATACTCATTGCATAGGTATGTTATTTGTCGAAGTATATTTTGAAGACATTCTAAATTCTAAATGATCTTTTCAACAAAGACAGTCATTAATATGAACTCGTAGTAATTTATGAGAGCTTACATATTTGGAATGCTATTATTTTCAATATCTGAAAAATTATTTGTTGTTTTAAATTTTATTATTTATGTTTTCCAACATTTAACAGAAGCTGATTTTCTTTAAACCATGATTCCATTTTGTTTAAAGACAAAATCACTACAACTGATACATTTTTAGTAAAGTTTTGTTTTGTATCATCTGCAAATAGTTTGTATTCTGAGAAATGTCATTTATATAAATTAAAAACAAGAGCGGGCCTAGTACAAAACTATGTGGTACAGAAGGTTTGAAGGATAATCTATTACAAATCTTTCACTATCTCTGTAGAACTCTGTTTTTCGTTTTATAAATATGGTTGAATTAACAACAACTACCATGAGTAATATATCTCTGCTGTTTTGCCAACAAAAGAGAATGGATAACACAGTCAAAAGCCTTGGATAGACTATAGAAAACACAAGCAATACTCCTACCCGTCACCTCTGCAACTTCATTTAAAAAATGAATAAAGACATCGCCAGTACTTACTAAACTGCTAAAAGAATAAAATAGCTTTCTATCATTTAAATATTTACAGAGTCTAGAATCAACTACTTTTTCAAAAATTTTATTAGTGGTTGGATTTTGTCAGAGTTCACAATACTGTATTATGTAATTCTAACGCTGGTATCAAATTTGACATCTGTCTGAACATACTAAGTTTCTGGTAGGCTACCACCAAACAAAAATCAACTTTAATAATTAATCAATTTTAATTAAATGAATAATATTTATGTTTCTTTAAGATATTAAATATGACTTTACATCAGATAGATCTAAGTAAATAGAAAGTTACATGCTGGTCATATAAAATATTTTGAAATTGATAGTTTTAACTATTAAATTGAACACTTTAGGGTATGTGAAAGTTACTTCATTAAGCAAATTCATTATGAAAATTGTTCAGTCTCTTACAAAATTGTTCAACAATTAATATTATTATTTCAGAGATTGTTGTCATGAGCTACTAGGACACATGCCACTGCTGGCCAATCCAAGCTTTGCTCTGTTTTCACAAGAACTGGGTTTGTCATCATTGGGTGCTTCCGATTCTGATGTTGAAAAGTTAGCCACAGTATGTATATCAACTTTAATTTATTAATTTAAAAGTCCTTAATGTTTTAAGTGACAAGTGTTGAAAATATAGGTTATTCTTCTTGAGAGTACAGCAAAAGGTAAATTAGACATAAACAAATTTGTTAAATGTACAATATAAAGTGAAAAAACCTCAGCCCACTACAATCTATCCTGGTTAATCTTTGTAAATATATCTTTTAATTAATTTGGATTTGCATAAATTTAATAGTTGTTGTGACCAGCACATTATGTCTAATTATCTCACATAAATATTACATATACATTTTTATAAAAGTCACTCAAGCAACTTTTCTTTTTATATTTGGGATAGTTAGAACAAACAATTAACAAATTTGAAATCAAGAACTTAAAAAATATGAATATTACAAGTTCATCAAACCAATAAATAAAAAAGAATGTTCTTACAAAGTTTTAGATTTTGATGTAAACTATGTACAAATAAATCTCAAATTTAAACTCAGATTTCAAAAATAAATAATAAATGTTATGAGTCTCATAAAAATCAGTCTGTTCATAAATTTTTATTAACTTTCATTTTAGTCTCCCTCCCTATGCAATTGTGACCGAAATTGAATAGTTAATTTTGTTTAATACTTATCTTAAAAATTTTGAGTTAATGTAACTATTTGTTCTTAACAACCATTTTTTACTCTCTTTCTATTTTCACTCCCAAAAATTTAAGGAATTGCAAAATTTTGAAAGGAAATTTAATTTGTAAAGTTTTATTTATTTTGAGTTAAACGGTTATATTTAGATATCGGTGTTACATCATCAATGACAATGATAAGAACTGGTTCCCCAGATTTAGTTGTATTGTTTGAGAAGGGGGGCAACTTTAACTTTAATGATGTTTAATGTACCTTAAGGGCACCAAAATCCTAAATGTGGTCCTGCTTTACAAATGTGTATCAAATTCAAACTTTCTGCTTCAAAATATAAATATTACGTTTTTCATAATATATTAGACTATCTTTAACAATTCTTAAATTTCATAATGAACTTCTAGACATTGCTATAGCGGAATGATCTAAGTTGTATGTTAGCAGCATTAAGATCCCTTCATTCTAAAAATCAAGTCTCGGTTAACCTTGTATATTTTTATTCAAGTTATGATGATTTTTCATCCTCCATGCCTGTAATACTTGCGGCTATAATGAAAACACAAAGAAAACAGTTTTATGAATTTCATTAATTTTCCTACTACTCAGCTATGTACAGTAAACATCCATTAAATTTTACTCATCATCACAAATAATACAGGAAAAGGAAAGAGGAATAAACTCACAGACAATGCACGATTTAGTTTTTAAAATATTCCTTGAATTGTCTGGGTCTTATTGAAATTTATAAAAACCCTAAGAAAGAACAAATAACATCAATATTCTCAGTATGATTTATAATAACTATTGTTTCAGTTATATTTCTTCACTGTCGAGTTTGGGCTGTGTAAACAAGATGGACAACTTAGAGTCTATGGAGCAGGTTTACTTTCATCAGTGGCAGAGTTACGACATGCGATCAGTGCAACAGAGAAGATTAAACGATTTGATCCAGAAATAACATGTCACGAAGAATGTATAATCACAGCTTATCAAAATGCTTACTATTATACTGATTCGTTTCAAGAAGCTACAGAAAAAATGAGGTCTGTGTTTTGTAGCAGTAAATTTTTAACAAATATAAGTTTTTTAAGTAGGGTTCATTTTTTAATTTAAAAAATACATTAAAATATAACAATTATTTATTATAATCCAAAACAATCTAGATATCTTCTTTATTTTCAATATAATTACTATTGATTTCTATACATTTTTGATATTGTTCCAATAGCTTACTTATTATACCAACATAAAAGTCTGCTGCCAGTTTCTTGGACCAGTCAATTTTCAGTTCAACTTCATTTTCAAAGTCTAAGAGATTTCTATAAATGCACGAATAAGTGGTAGTCACTTTTGCAGGTGGTTTGAAAATTTTCCAGTTAAATTTCTGCAACAATTGTAGTTTGATTTGCTTTATAATGAGAAAACAAGACCACACAGATCTGTTGTATGGCTCGTCTAATTTTTCCCAGGGTTTTACATTATATGTTAAGATTAATATAATTAATAATCATTCCATGTTCCAAAAAATCAACCAATAATATGTTTTTACAAAACAAAGTGCCCATGATATTTGAAGCAGGACTTATTTGCTTAAATTTCTTTTCTTTCGGACATCATAAGTGTTATTATTGTATTGACCCCAGTTTGACTCGATATTTATGTATGAAACACAAGTTTTATCTTTTGATGGAATGTCCGAATCACTTGCTATTCCCTTTACAAACACTTCGAGCTGAAGCAATATATTTCTGTTTGTGTATGTTGGTTAAGATTTTCAAAACCCATCTGTCATACAGTTTTTGTAATGAAATTTCTCTTTGACAATGTATAAATTACTGTACATAAAATGTTACTAAAATGAAAAAAAAAAAAAAAATTCTGAAATCTTAAATCACAGATTGTCAAAAATTTTAAATGCTCGTTTCACTAAACCATCTATCATTACTGTTAGGCGACTCTGCGATCTTCATCATGAACATATTTGTAAAGAAGGTTCTCTGTCACAATGTTGTAAATTACTGAACGTAAATGGTTAGAAATATGAAAAGACAATTCTAAAACAGTAAATCGCTGAATTTTCAACAATTTTTACATTCACTTGTTTCACTAATCCATCTGCTATTACTCTTGGACGACTACTACGCTCTTTGTTATGAACATTTGTTCGTCCATTTTAAATAAACACACCATTGAATAACTTTTCTGTTAGTTATAACATTTTTCCTATAAATCTCAACAAGTTGTCCATTTGCTAACTAAAACATAATAGCACTACGTAACCTCACTGTAGGTGGGATTATTTATTGTAGGACCCATTTCAAATCGTTCACACCCCACCATAATCATGTAAAATCATCGAGAAAAAGGAAAAAACAATGTAGTAAGTACCACTGGCAACTCGGAAAGTTTGGGTGATAAAGCCAAAAAGAAAGTAAAGGTCTTATTCTTTCCAATATTTCTGAAATATATGGATGGTGTTGACCACAGAAAAACCATGATAACGGAGGGACTAGAAAATGAATAAGCAAAGTATTTCGTTGAGAAATACCTGAGAAAATGTAAGACTTTAATCCAGATTCCAAAGATAGATAAAAAAGAAAAAAAGTAGTTTCTAAACAACTACAGATGTTCAGAAAATAGTATAGTGACCAAATTCTTTAAATTGTTTTGTTGTTTCATGTGTGACATTTTTGTAGTAAGCCTTAAAAAATACATTAAATAATCTAAATGCATGTTACAGGGAATTTGCAGCTACAATTCAAAGACCATTTGGAGTTAGATACAACCCTTACACACAAAGTGTTGAAATACTGAGTAACGCACAGAAAATCGCAACAATCGTTTCAGAATTGCGAGGTGATTTATGTATTGTAAGTAATGCTCTGCGTAAAATCCATGAACACGATGAAACTGTAGATGTTGAAAGCATTGCAAACATGTTACAAGGTGGGATACAACTTAACACGGAGAAAGAAGAATGAGATCATGAATAAATCCAACAGAAATGTTTACAAAAGATGTTAATATTATTATTGTTAACTTTATATTTAAAAATATTAGCTTGCTAAAGATTTGTTTTTGAATTTCTTAACTATAGGTTCAAATAATACTGTTTTGAAAATTATTATTGAGATTATAACAGGACAATAAAGTAAGTTATTACTAATTAATTACTTAGATAGTTTTAGTAGATTAATTACAAGCCTAACAGTAATTAAATGCTTAATAGCACAAATTGAAATGGGAAATATTGTAACATAAGTATTTAATATTATAGATAATTTTCTTTAAACAGAGATTTAACTAAACTATTATTGGCATTTTAAAAAGATTATTTCTAAAAAAAGATTGTTTAAAATTTAATTTGTTTACAAGTCTCATAAATAAATTTGCCAGACTGATTCTTGCATCTTGTTATATCTACTGCTTATTCGAAACATGAATAACTTTTAATTTGTATGTCAATATACAGCTGTAGCTAATAGCATCATCAACCATATCTGTGAATAAATACAATAGAGGAATAGATGTTGTATTAAATTTATTTCAATTATTTTATCCTTGGAACTGAGTTGTTGGCATTAACCATAAAAACCAAATTGATAAATTGACTCTATTTGAAAATATAAAGTTTTAAGCCTATGTTGGTAAGTTTTAAATAAATAATTTTTGTTATAGATGCAAAGTTAGGTCTTTTCTTCCACTTAACCTCAAAACAAAATATGTTTTACAAAAATGTAGGTTCCTAAACATTATAAATATGTTTAATCAAACATTTCTCATCATTTGTGTAACTTATATAAAACTAATGACATTTCAAGAATATAAACAACTATTGTTACCAAATGATAAACCTAACAATACTTTTAAAAGTGAAAAACACAAACATAGCCTAGACCCATGAGGGAAACTAAACTACACCCTAAGGAAAGAACAATTTGTAGCTTGTCTATTGTCTGTATACAGTAACTTGGCATCTGAACCCTTGGCTACCTGCAAGCAGCTGAAACCTTCCCCCCCCCCTGTCGCTCCCTTCCTCACCCAGCTGTTTCAGTGATGAGTCACCTACTAGCGTTAACACTGCACTGTTTACCTTTTTTATGGGAGACACAATTTTAAATTTATTTTCTGCATAGTTAAAATGTTTAGGAAAATATAAGCAAATTGATACCAAACACAACACTATTCCGTTTGTAAAAGCCGCCAGTAGAAAGCTCTTTACACAGCTACTATTTGCATAATCACATACTTATTATACACATGTTTATGTACTATTTACATACATTTGTGTCGTGTTTGTTATCAATTTGCTTATATTTTCCTAAACATTTTAACTATGCTGAAAAAAATTTAAAATTGTGTCTCCCATAAAAAAGTTAAACAGTGCAGTGTTAACGCTAGTAGGTGACTCGTCACTGAAACAGATGGGTGAGGAAGGGAGCGAGGGTGGACAGTCTGGATCCAGATGCCAAGTTACTGTATACAGATAATAGTCACTTGATATTTTACTCAAAGTTAGTTATACATAGTATAATACTTTTCTTGAGTATTATATTTATTTAAATTAATTATAAATTAAAAATTATTTATATCATTAAGTTCTTAAATAGCACAATAAAAGAAATATTCACTATAAAAAATAAATGTTTTTTTATATTTTTATCTCGGGGTCAGATTTGGGTTTCACAATTAAACAGAAATATATTTAAATAATAATCAGTTTTAAATAATAATTAGTTCATCTCACCATCATTTATAATGTTCCTTTTATATACTTCTTCCTGGTAATTGTTCAATATAATAATTATTTCAATATTTCACTTAAACTGTTTTTATTTTTCAATCGTATCCTATACCTTTAAAAATATCAACTTCACTTCAGATCATCTTATATCAGAATAATTTGAAAATTTCTTCCTTTTTTTTTTTAAATTGTTATTATAAATCATATGATTTACTTGTTGATTCAATCACATGGTTCCCCTGCACCTGCTTATTAAATTTTGTATTCTTCTATGTAACATTTGAATAATTTTCCATAACTTTACATTTATAATCCTATTCCATTTACAAATTTATTCTTCAATTATATAAAAATGTTACAATAGCAATGCATCATGGCAGGAAGGAGTTGTTATGAACTTCCGATATACTGTAATTATAAAAACCTTTACTTCATGAATTTATAATAAAAGTTATTTAATAATGACCATTTTTTTAAAAAAATTGGTAATGAATTAGCAGTTATTGAAAATGGTACAATTCACACAATAAAAAGAAAAAACTGCTAAGGTAAAAAAAAAAATTGTTTACACAAAAAACCCAAACCCAAAGGAGTTGGCCATAGACAAAGGAATTGTGTTTGTAAAGAAGGTGAAATTTGATCAGAAAAATCTACTAGGAAACTAACTGTATACACAGATTGTAATGTAGGCTTACTTATGTCCTGAGAAATGTTTCAGAATATAACATACAAGAAAGAATTCGGTGCATAAATTTGGTTTTATAGTTATATATTTATTTTTACACATGTGCAAGTATTCTAATTTTATTTGAAAGGTAAAATTTTTATATTTTATCAATTATAACCATATTTATACTAGATTAATATTAATATTTTCTGGAAAGATTAAGTCTAATCTGTAATAAATTTGAATAAAAATGTTCAATGTTCCAAAAAAAATGATTCCACAAACCACTTAAAAATTTTAGTTATTAAATTTAGTAATACCAGACATACTGCCTGGTAGCTCACCTGAAGAGATACAATATTTGCACTACACTCTGCCAATTAACACAACAGCTTAATAGACAAGGACATTCTGCTCTAATAGTGGACTGGATGGAAACTTAAGTGTTTTAAGAAACGTTAGCCAACTTATTGGGATGCCAAAAAGCTGATGGATTTTGATCTGGGCTAGCCATACACAAAAACAACAATATCTAACTAAATTACCAACTTACACCAACTCTTCAAGAAACTATAGTATTAGCTTTTTTTAATAGACCATTCAGTTAGTTTGTAGGAAGAATACAATTTAAAGATGTGACATAAGGCATTGAAAATAAATGTTGAATCTATGACCCCAAAGTTCTTGATTCTTTAAAAAAAAATAAGGTATTTATAACAGAATATATCCTGAATTATGTAAAATAGGCCTACAATTTGCTTTTGAAATTGATGAAGCTAAATTGTAATCAATATCTTCTTAAAATCTTGACATATTTAGTTTTGATAAGAACCAAACGTTAACCATATGTTTTTTTAGTCATATAGCTATTACCTTCCTGATTGTTTAATCATATTAATTCGGTATAATTTGTAGCATTACACTTTATTTTTCTCCCCAAAATTGTGAGGCCACTGTCAAATCTATTTAACACCCCATTTTAAAGACCTATTGTCTGGAAAATTATTTGTTAAATTTGTAAAGTTTACACACACTTCAGGCTTTCGGAGCGACTGTCACTAATATTAAAAGTCAATTGCTGAGGTGTACACTGCTTCATTTTTTAAACATTAATTGTTGACCTTTCAACCATATTTTCGTGATATTTCTCAAGAAGTCACCCTCATCATGAATACTGAAACAAAACTAATGTACTCTGCTTGCGCTATCACTTATATGACTTGTGCAATGCCAATTCACACAAGCCATCACAGAAAAATGCGATGATAAATACACTGGTATGCAAGGTAAAAACTATTTCAAAACTCAAAAACTTAATCTCTGAAATTAAACACCTGAAAAAAGTATAGTGTCTGAAAAAAGTTGGAAAGAAAAGTACACATAAAAAAACCTATAGATATGATCCAGTTTCTCTTTGTGAATAGTACTAATGACAAGATAAGCACCATACTTCAAAAATATGGACAACATACTGTTTTTAGTACAGTTGAAAGTATTGGACAGAGTTTGAAAGCAATAAAATTATATAGTGATGTGTATACTAAGTGAATCATATAGTGAATCAATAATAATTCATTCATTT
This sequence comes from Aphrophora alni, assembly GCA_963513935.1. Taxonomy (NCBI): domain Eukaryota; kingdom Metazoa; phylum Arthropoda; class Insecta; order Hemiptera; family Aphrophoridae; genus Aphrophora; species Aphrophora alni. Next base: position 34,350,800 of record OY740766.1, read on the forward strand.
CTTTAGACATGTTTTTGGGATTCACATTATTAATGTTTTGTCAGTTACTTATAAAACCAAAGGTTAAATTCAAAAGGTATTCTGAGGGGGAGATAAAACTTATTACATGTTATTTGGAACCTAAAAGTCTATAATTGTGCCTATTCTGATCAAAATCATGAGAACCTTAGAAATCACTAGAACCAAAGAACAGTGTTACTATAAAAGACTATAACACAAAGACGAAGAGGCCAATTTTTTTAGACGAATACCTTTTGGTCATCATCGCCATAATAAAAAAAGGAATAAAAAAACATAAATTAGACCCTTTATCGTCAAATACTCTAATAGCATCACGTCAGAAGATAACAAGAGTTGGTCAAGAGAGACCAGATAAGAAAGATGAAAGAGAGGGATCTAACCCAAGACTATGTGAAAAAGGTATCAAGGAATGGATTAAGAGGTAAAATACTCAAGACAAATGGAGAATATTAAAATTTTAAAAAGTAATTATACAGTGTTTATTAATATACATTGAGTTGATGTTTAAATGTCAAATCTCTCAAAACAAAGTGCATGACCTTCTTCTTCATATTCTTCTTTGGTGACAACATAGCTATAGAACTCAGGATCTTTGCTAAGAAGAGCTCCACCATGCCAAGCGTATGTAATTGGGCTGAAACAGATAAATAACAATTCAAAATGAAGACTAAATTATTTTACATCGTAAACTGTGTACATTTTTTTTTTCTACTTAACTTTCCTTGAAATGCAATACTTGTGGAAACTTCAATCATTAAATGAAAGAAAATACAATTTTATTTCACACAATGAACACTTTATTTGTGTGTATTTCATCCTTGTTGTTGTATATATACACAAACACTCTCTTGACACAGAGCTACAACTGGGCAAGAAGTTTTGGTTGCATGTAATAACTAAGAATGATGATTTAGTTATTGAAACTCATCTTGAATAAATAAAGTGTTTATTGTGAAAAATTGTGTTTTCTTCCATTTGATGATAACTAACTTTTTAAATGTTGAAATTTCTACTATACATTCACTGTGCATGAACACAATAATATTCTTTTAATAAACCATTACAATACATTGTTAGAAAAATCTGCAAATTTCCAACATAATAATACCATGCATGAACCAAATTTTATGTTCTAGTAAACTTTTATTCATGATTTTGTTACTACAGATGTTGAATAACGACTTCATTTCATTCATTTATGAATTGGTTATATTAAAATTCTACCTAATGTATTTTGCTCAAGGAAACTCTATGAAATGCTAAGTTCTATCAGTCACAATATTTGTTTGGTTAAGTATTAATACAAGGCCAAAGAAAAAAAAAAAGTCAGTGATTTCCATAGTAACTGGAATGAGCAATAAACAACCAATCTTCTTGATTTCAATGACAGACTGTTTGGAATTTTGTTATTCATCATTCTGATTATCTTGAATGCACTACACATTGCTCAGCACTAGTCACATTTGTAATGATAACTATGCAACAGAAAGCTCAATGTGTTTGTGGTTTGGTGAATTTAAATCAGTGGTTACAGTGAGATGTCACTTTCAGTGTATTAACAAGATTCATCAAAAGACAAAATCATCACTGTGAGAACAGTGTGTAGTATATATAGTTGTGTATTATGATGGCTATAAAAACTAAAACATTTAACTTTAAAACTTACATAGTTTAATTTTCTCCTTTTTTAAATTTACATTTTCCTAGTTTGCCTATATGTTTATTCAGTACTGTAGTATGAAATGATTAATAAATAAAGAATATTATTTAATTTACAAATCTATGTTTTATTGTGTATTTTTGTGAGATTAAAACCATTATGCCTGTCGTACTATAAAAACTTTGATAATACAGTAGACAGTCGTGAAACAATACCAATGTTTAATTTATTTCACTTTTATTGACTGTATAAGCATTAAAGTAGTGCTTTATTATAAAGTAGGTTAATGAACTAATTAAACTTCACCACTTAAATTTTCTGAATGTGTTCAATATCGTAACAAGACGCTATTCTGGTGGTTTACCATGCGTTATCAGCCGGCCTATATAACTGCATATCTCCCGATAGCGAACACTTCTCAATGGCGGACATTTTATGTGGTCCGAGCAGTGTCCGTTATTTGAAATTTTCACTGTAGTTGTTATTGTTCATGAGTTAAGTATTATTGGTTACATTATTATTTTTTGTAATTTTGTTCTCCGAATTAACTGTATAGTTTTATAAATTTGTTATATTCAACTTCTGCCCATTCCCAAGGACAGGGATAGGTACCGTTAGCCCCTACTACCAGATGCTTTCATCAAAAAGGTTTATTATGTGGTTAACTATGATTGGCCAATCCACCTGAACCAACGGGGGGGAGGGGGAGATTGTCAGTTTAGTTCTATAATTTCTATTTTATTTTATTAATATTAGTTTAGAACCCTACGATGACGGTAACTTGGTTACCGATATGTACATCAGGGACTATAATAACATAGGCTAATCAATTTTTGCCAAAAGCTTGTGTTGTGTTATTGTACCTAACTTGTGGTAGGGGACTTAGTGTTTACAATTGTACAAAAACATTGTAGGCATATGTATAAATCTGTTGTATATAAATCATTGTAGAGATCTGTAGACATACAAAATGTTAGTGCTAATTGAACAAACACCTAACATTTTATAGATCTTCATGCAAATAAAAATCTCAATCAAAATTTGGTCAAATCTAAAATTTTAAAATAATTATAAATAAATTAAACAAAAGAAGAATTACTTTTCTGGACTTTGAACACTGACATCAAACTCATCGGGAGCCATGGATCGTAATTCCTTCTGTAATCTCTCTTTTAAACCTGGAAACTTTGCACAGCCTCCAACAACTATTATGTTGTTATATAAGTGTGGATGTGTATCCGAAGGACAACTGTTTATGCTGTCAACCACTGCTTCTGCAATACCCATTTGTGAAATCCCAACATCTGATGGATGGAACAACATTTCTGGCACTGAGAATCTCTCATTATTCAGCTTTAATGTTTGCTGCAAAAAAAAAAAAAAAAAAATTGATAAGTTGTTCACAACAATATTGCTAGCAAAATTAGCAAAATTATAATATAGAAATTCAGTTCTCTCTCATTGAAACAGTTATACAAATATATGTTTATTATTTATATAAGTTTATCGTTTATATTAGCAAAGTCTCTAGAGAATTCAGTTTTGCTAAAATTTAGTACTCAATTTTATGAATCATTGACAAATTCGTTAATGAAGAAAACTAATTAGCCAATTCAATAAATGGTGACAATGAAGAAAACTAATTAGCAAATTCAATAAATAGTGACAAACTTGAAATTAAAAAAAAAAAAAAAAATCAGAATAACATTATACCTGAAGGTGAACCTTCTCACATGTCTAAGGACATTTTTTACTATTAAAACTAAGAGAGTTATAACAAACAAAATTTCCTAAGTACTATGCAGCTTGGTAATTTAAATATAATAAATTGTTATCTAATCAAAACATGCTTACACACACACACACACACACATGCGCACATACGGTCGTACGCACACACACACAGACACACACAAAATCAAACAAAATTTACATGACAGCTTATCAAGCTTTATGCTTGCAATAAGACTACATATTTTAAAGAAGATGATTGAATGATTAAAAAAAAAGTTAAGGCAAAAATTGGAAACTTGGTTTATTTTATTTTATTTTAATAAATACATCATGAATAACATATTTCTGATTGGAAAATTGTTTAAGATAAAATCAATTTATATTTTTGTAAATTTGATAATCAACCTTTGAACTAAAACATGCCTTAATAAGTGAAAAATTACTACTTGTTTTTAAATGGAAAATTGAGGATAGTCCAAAGGAATTTTAAAGTGGTCGCTAATCTAATAGGAAAAAGACAAAATAAGTTTTTCCTTGGGTGAGGGGGTGAGAGGCCAAATGTAGCCTTTCTCCACTATAACCCCAAACAAATCTACTATGGAATAACCTGACTAAATTTGTTGGCCTCTGTGGAAGATCTACTAAAAAAAAGTTGGAAAAATAAAAAAAAGGAAGGAAAGGTTCTTTGAATGGAAGATAGAGCAAAGATAAAAGCAGATTTTATTTGGAGTAGCTGAATAAAATAAAAAATAAAAAGTAATGTATATTATAAAGTTATGTTAGGAAACTAAAGTTGTATATAACCTGTTCGCCTTCTCCAGCCTGATCAAGTGTGCGAAGATAACCTCTACGTACAGTTGTGAAATCAGGCAAAACATAATCTCGTATTATAGTATTTTCAGGCCATTTCTTTTTAGCTTCGTCCATTTCCTTAAATAAATCTAAAGCTACGTAACACGAATCTTCTTTTACTTGGTTCACAACATATGTTTCATCCATTACATGCAATTGCCTGGCAAAAAAAAATACACAAATAATTATAATAATTTATATCAAATAATAATAATCCATAATATTTCTTCATGTCCCTTGAATATATATATATATATATATATATATATATATATATATATATATATATATAAAACCTAATATTAGGAATCAAGATAATGTGATTAATTTCTTTAATAACGGGAAGTGAATAAGAGTGGCACCTCAATGTGTTGACGAGTTTTGTGAATTTAAATGAAAATAAGTTTATTGTTGCTAATTTTAATCTACTCAGTTTATTGTGTCTACTCCCTGTCCATGTGTCTACACATCTGATTGTTTATTGCTAGACTGGTTTTCATTTATTGCATGCAAACGCTTGGTGGGAAAGACATGGAGCTGAAAATGAAATTGATGTTCTGGTTTTATACCTGTGGTGTATGGTGCCATTGTGTAGTGGCCAAAGATCAACAGGTATCAACATGGTGTGTTGTATGGTAGAGGGATCAACAGCAAAACTAGCGGCAATTCAGCTATTGAGATATTTTGCAGTTACATGGGAGATTAATAGCACTCCTCATGCAGCCTTGGACTGATGTTTTAACATCTTTCCCAGTAGATTTGTTCATGAAGATGGTGACAAAGAAAAATAAATTTTGCCTCCAATGTGATGAACTGTGAAAGTTTACACAGAATTTTCTAGAACACCTAATAATAATATCTATGGTCACGAGAGATTGTATACATTGGATATGATCTCTGACCATATGAAGGTGCAGTATTTCTTCTCAAAACCATTTACAGTGTTAATACCTGACTCCAAAGAATAGCTAGCAAGAAGGAAACTTTAAATATGAGCGTGAGTTGTTCACAAACAGCTCTAAAACAAAGGATGGAACAGGGGCTAGAATCTGAGCAGGCAGACCGGAGCAGGAATATGTCCTACCAATAGTAATGTATCCAACGGTGTTTCAATCAAAATTATAGTCTTAATGGAATGTGTCCGAGAAAACTTGAGACTTGGGTTTAAGAAAAAAGACATAGTATCCAATGAATTTAGGTCAAAGTTAGTCTGGGATTTCTTCAAAATTACATTACTTCTGGGGCTTAACAATGATACACTTTACTGTGTTCCTCAACATGCTAGGATTAATGGGAATGTGAAGGACATGCTGGCTAACAAACTGTTCACAGCGATGCATTCTGTGGCATATCAGGACTTGGGCTCAAAAAGTGCACAAGGAGGAGATGGAGGAGTTTCTCAGGTCTTAGGATAAACAAACTTTCACTTAGTGCTTCCTCTAAATAAAATGCCTCTGACATTCTCTTGTTAGATAGGGCAATACAGAGAAAGAGACAGAGTTTGTTACAAGACATTGATACCTGAGAAAACATATGTTTAGGATGAACATATTCATTGAAGGAGCCTCATTTGAAGAAATGTGAACTGTTATCGCCTGATATTCGAATGCAAATGGTTCGATCGAGAAAGGACTGCTACCCTTGGATATTTGACAAAGGGGCAGACAACCCATCTCCCCCAAAACAACCTAGCCTGAAAACATTTTAAGTTTATGGAGTTCACAGGTCATTCTGGGGATGTTTAGGGGCATCAAACCATCTACTTTCCATTTGCAAGCACAATATATTGTTGTGGTTACCATGTAAAGGGAGATCACCAAATTGAAAAAGATCTACTGTTATAGTATATAGTGTAGTGATTTTTTAGATTTTTTAACTTGTTTGTCAACCAATTTGATGTCAATTGGTATTTATAAACTATAATGCCAAAACGAAGCCGACAGTGTCCGGCGAAACAGCGCTGTAGCTATAACTACATTACGGATTGAGGACAACCTCTAAGGTAATTAATTGTATTAATTGGTATCCTATGATTTTTGATAAGCTAAAGTCATTATTTATTTATTTTTGTATTAGGAATCAAAAGTGAGTTAAGAAAAACTTCCTTTTTTGTACAGGCAATAAGCTTTTTCTATATTAGATATCTCCAGGCTTAACAAAATAAAATATAATTTTATTACTTTATTTTATTAAAACAGAAATATAAATTTCCAATTTATTGGTCTAAACAGTTCATATATAATAAAGTCAAAATTGTAAATAGAATAGCGAACGACATCCATCTTTGTTATTTGCATAGTTAGCCAATCAGAACTAAGTAAATTTAAAAACAGTTGATTTGAAAGTAAATCAAATATCGTTGACGCTAATTCAAAGCTATTTGAATAATTTAAAAAAGGGTTAAAAAAGTATGTTAAGAAGAGGATGCTTATGCTTGCTCTGATGCTTGGTAGATCATTTTTGTTTGGCTCTCAGAAGAAAGTTAAAATTTACATTTTTTTTTTGTGATGGAAAGTAGACAATATAAATCACTGAAACCCCTACCACAATTTTGGTACAATAACACACACACAAATAAAATAAAATATTTATTTGTCTTATATTATTATAGTTCCCTGATGTACATTTCGATAACCAAGTTACCATCATCGGAGAGATCTGAAATAATTGTTCACATTCACCACAGTGCTCATTGAACATCTATGGAAAGTAGAAGTAAATATAAATTATGCAGAGAGAATTAATAATTGTTGGAAGACCTAAACAAGATATTTGCTGGATACTGTATGTATTGAAAATGGACTTGAACCGAAATGTTAAGTAACGTAAATTTAAAAATTCATTAAGTAAGTAAATAATTAAGTCTCAAAATTTGCATTATACTTTGGAAGAAATACAAAAGCTTTTTTGTATCATTATAATTTTATTTTAAATTCGTAAAAGGACTTCACATACAGTTTTTTTATTTTATTTTTTTAGATAAGTTATTATTTTTAAACATGCTCCATGTAATAATCTAACCAAAAATATGCAAGTGTGTTGAAATAAAACTTGACCCATAGAAATCCCAAGGAGAAAGAGATTTCAAATAATTTGTAAATTTTATATTGTTTATGATTAAATGAATAAAGTATTGTAAATATAAACTTGGCTCTGATTATTTCATAGTAAATAGGGAGTAAGTTAAATATAAAAGATTGCTACACAAAGAGATAGATAATTATATATAAAACTAAAATCTCTTTATTTTTTTAGAGTATATAATAATTTAAATTGTGTAAAATAAATGATGAGATAAGAGAAGAAATTCAGTTTGAATTAAACTTGTACTATAAATAATACAAATATAATATTATTAAAATGATAGGGATGTGTTTTAATGAGAACTGCTTCAAACCTAGACTATATTATAAAATTAAAAATACACACCTGTAAGATATTAACTCTTTCAGATGATTTGTCAGTATTTTTCCTCCCACATCAATCCTTCTGATTCCAGATTTTTGTTTCTTATCTTTGATATATGGGGTAATATGTGTAAAACTATAACCAGTATCTACAATTATGGAGCACAAAGAGTCTAGATTGTTATGACGATAACGGTAGTTGCAAAGATCTCCCGCTGAAAATAATAATGTGCAATGGTGATTTGAAATTTGTTAGTCTGATTTTAGAATTTTTATATTGTGAAATAATATACATTATACAAGTCTTACAACTAAAATAAATGATGTTCAAATTAATTGTTTTATTTTATATTAAATATTTAAAAAATAAGTTAATGTCATAAATACATATATATGGTTAATGATCAGTTTTTTGTCACATGTATATTTATTTCACAATTTTATAATTACATTCTGTATTTACATTATGGCTTAATAATATAACATTAGAAAATAAAAAATAAAATTCTAAATTAGTCATTATTAAACTAAAATTATAACATTATCTTAAAACAATTAAATTGTGAAATAAATTAGATACACATGAAGAATGTCTATAGAGGGGTTTTACAATAATTAACTTTTATTTACATTCTATTTAAATGCCCTTTAGAAATAAACCAAAAGCTGCTCTGATAGCCAAACAATAAAAGGTGTGTACTCATAGTGGTGAGGACTCTAATTGAGATTGAAGCCTCGGTTGCTCCATATCTTTTTCGCATGGTTGCGGTCGCTTCCTATCCTTAATTAGTCTTACATCCAAAGGATGGTCAATAAGTGAACAACAAAAAGGTATGAAAAATAAAACAAAACAATTCAAATATAAGAAGTACTACCTGTATTATTTAAAAAGCAACCACATTGTCAATATAAAGTGACACAACTATTATGTATAAACAAACTTACTATTTAGAGTAGAATATTTTTGTTCACATTTATACAAAGTAACTGGTTTTGAATGACCGCAAAATTGGTCCCTTAAATCATATGGATTACTGTGTTTTGGGGTAGCTAAAGCTTTTACTTAATGATTTTAAAATTTTAGTGTGACTTCAAGACACTCCTTAATCAAGTAAGAAGCATTGACTCTGAGCAGCTTTTTAATTTGCTATTAAATATACTAATTGAAATTTCATTAAACTCCATGCGGAGTTTATTCATGAAGAAGACTCCAGCTTCAGAAGGAGCTTTTGTAACTTAATAATTGAAATTTCATTAAACTCCATGCGGAGTTTATTCATGAAAAAGACTCCAGCTTCAGAAGGAGCTTATTTACTTAAAGATAATCTGTCCATTTGTACACAGAAATCATATTTATTTCGGGCTTTACATGCATGCACATCACTATTACGAACTGTTAGGCTTTTAAAATTGTAAATTACTTCTAGAATGTACAATACATTTATAAATGCTACAGCTTTCCTAAAGGATACTGCATTGTACTTCATTGAACTAAACATGGAATTATTATTTAATAAAATAATAATTTATTGTAACTGTTTTCTATTGTAAAACTGTATTTTTTTGTTAGTGTTCGTTATAATATCCTTAATAAAATATTTAAAAGATATGGTTTCTTAAACATAAATCATTAAATTAGATAAAGATTTAATTTTGAAAATAGAAGGCTGTGTTGGATTGTTTTGTAGAAGATTACAAAAGTGTATAGCCCACGGGAAAATGTTTGCAAATTACTAAAAATTAGTTTCTTTTATCAATAATATGTTAGTTATTCTAAATCATCAAGAGTAAAAATTTCACCTATTACAAATATCTTGTAAAATCAATGTTTATCAAGCTATTTTGGATAAACAAATTCAAATGTAGACCACATACTTAAATCAAAATTGTTCATTTTTACCATATATAATGATATTATATACAATCATAATATTGTGTATTAATGTGTGTTCATGTTAACTTTTGTTAACCACTATATCTAAAACCCTTATACAAAATAATAAATTATGGTATCCTTGGTAAACTATGGGCAGAAGAGAAGAATGTAAGCATTATGCAGAAGAATTTTATGAAACAGATCATGATTAGAAATCTGTGATTTCATTTATCCTGTTAAGAATGATAATTGCAGGGAACCAAAGCCAGTGATTAAACAGCTATTTTGACCTTCAAAACAAACAAAATCATCGAATAAACTATTGTTGGGTAATGTAGAATCTACAGGTAAGAAACCTCCAAATAATCAGTTTTAAACAGTCACTTTTAAAAAAAAATTTTTTAGAAACAAACAGCTAGGTAACTAATGACAAAAACAAACTTATGTACCTCACTTGAGTGAAATCCCACTAAAAATTTCAAATTCAACTACACCTTTTAACACGTTAGCTACCGAGACCTAATACTATACTCTTACCTAGAGTGCCACGCTTACCAAATTATTTTTCCATAATTATTTTTGCATCTACCTATGTTAAATAATATAAGGTATTTACTAATTTTATATTGAGTAACCATGGTAACGGTTATTAAAGCATACAATGTACTACATCTAACACACCTCTTTTTCCCAATCCAGAGAATACCAAAATTGGCCGATAGGTTGCTACACTATCGAACTGTGAGCCACAAAACAAAACATTACGTCAGTGACTTTATCGGTCCGATCGTGCTGAAACGCTGCATGTACATTCACCTTAGTTTCGGTCCGCTTGGACCGATATGGCAGCTAACATGTTAAAAGGTTTTACATTTAATTATAAAAAATGTTAAACATTATGCAGATTTTAAATTATGAGATAATGTAACAATTATGATTAATTGAAATTAATTGATTTAAGAAGTTATTCCTTAAAAACTAATTATATAACTATATTGTATTTGTGAAATATTTGAAGAAAAATTGTGGCCTGTACAGAAAATTATATATATATGTAATAAATACTAGAAACATTAGGGGCTCATGATATGTGTTCATTTGAAGGTCTTGGAATGAGGCAGCAATAAATTTGTGAATAAATGTGAGATTCAAAACTTTTGTTATCATTTATACAAAACTTCATTTAAACTTATTTACAAAATGTTTTAACAAAATAAAGATAAATTATTGATTTAAAAATGCCAACTTTTTAGTTAACCATTCCTAAAACATAAAATACCAGGCATAGAACTTTTTCTAACAATTTGTGTGCAGTCTACAACCAATGAAACGTAAGGTGTTAGTGCAATGATTTAGTGTCTTATTAAATTAATATCATTTTCTTTTATTTACATATTTATTTAACTATCTTTTTCTTTTAATAAATAGAAATACACTTATCAATTAAATGATATAATTATAGAGAATTTAAATTATTTACTAAACCTAAAATCAATATCTCGAAAGCTACTATCAAAGCATTGTATTTACCATTTATCCTTAAAAGTGATTGACACTCATATTCTTCAAAGAATATTTCAGACATGGCTTCCTGGACTGAAGGGAAGTTGAAATAGGGTTCTGTAATAATCAGAGGTGTTTCTGTAAAATTAACAGGACAACAATCCTTACTGAATATATAGTCCCACACATTCTTCTGTACATCCCAATTTACTAAATAACCCTGGAAGAAAAATAAAAACTTTTTAGCAGTGCTAAGACAATTATTAATTCAGATCATTTCTATTCCTTCTGTAATCTGTATTACAACGATAATATGTATAGCTATTTATGAAAGATATTACAGACCTTGCCTTCTCAATTGGTATATTGTTTTTTTTTTTAAGTTATTTTATTTAGATAAGGACTCTCAGTGATATAGTACAAAAGAATTTTTTGTTGGTTTCAATTTTTTACTCATAATAAGATTTTTGTTAGGAAAGTTTCAATCTATAAAATTCTAAGAATTACTGCAGAGTGGAATTCAGGTAATACAGAACTGCATATGTTAAAATTCTAAAGCAGTAATGCCTGCGATTCAGAATTTTTTGATGGGGAAACTATATTATTTTGACAGGTTTGTCTTGGTCTATGTTTGACAGTATCAATATATAGAATAATTAATAATCATTTAACCCTCCGAGTGTCCTCCGAACTGCTAGGCGGGTCGATTTTCAACGCATGGTTTAGTCTAATGACCCGAAAACACGTATTTTGCAATTCAACATTTCGCCCGTTTAGAATCGTCCTATCGCAATAAATAAAATACCGTTGGAAAGCTAATGTTCCGTAGATGCATAATCATACACAAAAAAACCACAAAACGTTATAAATAATATTAAACAATTGCTAAAGTTTGCATATTTTTATGCGTAAAATCAAAGATTTGAACTGAGCAGTTGTAAGTAGAAATGACACCATTTTTTCTCAGATGTTCACAAATCTATTTTTCTGTCAAACAAGTCAGCCATAACACTGTTCTGTAGATCACATCTTTCTCTTTCGATCTGTGCTTTCCAAATCTTTATATCTGCCATAGATCACGAGATACATTTATTTTACCAAAGTAGTAATCAAACCGAACCAATCTCTTTTTTCATTCGGTGCAGTTTACTAAATAAGAAATATCGATTATTACTTCGATATTTTGTAACGAACTTTAGACTATTTTATAGAGGAGTTTTCGTTCTATCTGTTGGTACCACCTATTATGTCCTAGAATTTCTATTAGGTTAAAATTTCTGACTTGCAATTTAGCCATGTTTGTGTACTAAAATGACATGTGAAAGGTGTAGTGCGTATGTGACGGGATTATATTTATGTTATTCTGAAGGTTTGTTTTATTTATTTATTATAAATAATTTTGTCTAATGAAAATTTTATAAATTGATTATGTTTTTATCAAAATGTATGCAAAATGTTTATAAATTTATATAGGCCTAATTATAATTTTTTTTTTTTATTTTTTTTTTTTTTATTGGTTTATATACCTATTTCTGTGGAATTTTGCCTAGGTTACAGGGTAATTTTGTTGATTCCATACATAATAACTCCAAAATGTTTCCATCTAAAATTTTTTGCATTACACACATAAAATCTATGTATCTTTCTGAAAACATAGGTAATAAAAACTTGGGTTTTGAATGATAATTATATTTTCGGTGAATTTTTTTAAATATGCCTATCTTTTGAGCAAATTTTCACTTCTTACATAAAAATTCACCATGGCTAATAAAAATTTTATAAATTGATTTTTCTTTTTAGCAACTTTTATCCACAAATATATTACAAATCTCTAGTAATACCTGAAAAAAATTCAAAAAAAAACCTTTTGTATGGTTACATTACCATTTCTGTGAAATTCTTGCCTCCGTTACTTTCCGATTTTTTGCTATTTGATATAATAACTTCAACTTTTTTACATCTAACATTTTTTTTCACTAAACAGCTAAATTCTATGCACCTTTCTGAATATAATGATATATAGAAGTTGTGTTTTCCATAAATATTACTATTTTTGGTGAATTTTTGAAAATAAATTTAACAATTTCCCTTTTTTCGTAAACCATTTTTTTTATTTTGAAAATGTAACAAATTAATTAATTTTTTTCTAAATATATTCACAAATATTATACAAAACTTTTGTATATCTTGAAAAAACAGTGATAAAAATTTTATTTTGGATGATTCAGGTTTTTCTAAAAAATGATAACTTTTTTGACATCTAAGGCCGAGCGCTCACCAAGATGATATGATAGTGACGTGACAGTTACATGATTGTGACATGACGTCATTTTCAAGTTAGACAAAGGTTGGCATATGAGTCAGCGCTCACCGACATGATCCAACACGTTAGGCCGAGCGCTCACCAAGATGATATGATAGTGACGTGACAGTTACATGATTGTGACATGACGTCATTTTCAAGTTAGACAAAGGTTGGCATATGAGTCAGCGCTCACCGACATGATCCAACACGTTAAAGACACACAACAATCATATCACTGTCATTTAAGTGCAGGATGCTCCACTTTTTGTTGCGTGTCACTTGTGCGTTGCTTGTACGGTATTGAATACGTCAAATTTATTTACTTTCTGTCTTTTTTGTTCTTCAATACCTGCATTTTTTTTAAAAAAAATTCTTTGTTCAACAAAATGAAAGACGACCCGGAATTTAATATACATTTTGTATCTGTAGTTAAAAATTTTCCTTGTTTATATGACTATACATGCACAGACTACAGCAAGAGAAATGTAGTGGATAATGCGTGGGAAAATATTGCCAAACAAATTTCAGAATCTGGTAAGTACAACTTTACTTTTATTGATAATTAATTACAATAAGTACACGATTAATTATTAATAATTAATTAATACCTTTATATGAGTACACGATATTATCCATTGTTTTTGATACACTAAAAATTGACAAATCAGTCAAACTTCAAAAACAATCAAATAAAATTGTAAATAACAACATAATAAAACAAATAAATATTATTTTAAAATAAATTAAATCATGAATTAAAATGTCATTAATCAAAATAACTAAAATTATTAGATTTTTTTATATAACAGTATAAATTGTATTTACACAGTATATTTTTCCTGGTTTGAAAGGGCATTGTTAGGGTTGCCACGCTACGCTCCCTTCTCTGGCGTTAGTGTGTTCGAGTAGGGTTCTTCTTGCCCCACGTTGGAACGCCACTAACCACGCTACGCTCCCTTTGACTTCGACGAGTTTAAGATTCTTGTTCCCTTTTTTGGAACACTATTTTCACGAACTCTTAAACTCGCTGTACGATCACCACCGACTGGGCGAACCACCTTTCTTTTCAGAGCAGGCGCGGGCAAGGCCAAGATGCTCACTTTTACTTTTTTAAATCAAAGATTTTGCAACTCTTGGCTCTAATAAGTATGAGCTTGTCCTCATAAACTTACTAAATTTTAATTAACGCAAAATTCCCTGAATTTTATCTCAATGCTCGATTATTTAACTCTTTTAAGATTAACTCTCTCTCTCTCCAAGGTCGTGCCTTTTGGGAGAAATCGGCTCTTAAGTTCTGATGATAACTTTTAAAATTTTCAAATTATATTACCAGAGCACATATATAAAATTTATGTTAAAACAAAGTTAATAGCATACACAGAATGGATTTATATTAAAAACACAACAAAATTTAGAAATGAATTATTTGTATATTATTTCCTCTTTTGCACAGAAAAATTTTATATTCAAAACTTTTTTAAATCACACAAAACAATTTAATTGAACAATAACACAACTATTTATTTATTTATCAATATTAATTAATGTAATATTATCTATATATTAAACAAAAAATAAAAGCGCTTGACTTTCCAGACAGAACCACAAACAGTTTTTCCTGTACTGAAAAAGTCGTATTTAAATTATTAATTATTATCAACACCAAAGCAGAGGTTTAAAATGAATTTATTTTTTATAAATCCCCTAATGACGTTATATTTGAAAAGAAGTTAATATTTGCGAATTATTCCTTAAGTATAAGATACCTTCACACTTTAATAGAAGTTCTAGTTGGATTTGGAATTTGTTGTATTATTAGGATGATGGTGATGTGATGTTTTCTATCCAGAGTCTGTAAGCTGCTATGTAGTTAAATGCTGGTATCGAATTCTTCTAAGTCGCCTTGAAGATCGATTAAAGTTGAAATTATTCTAAGTCCAATTAGTAGAGTGACAGTTGAATCTTCCTCTCAGCTCACAGTCGGTTGCAGAAGAAACGTCTTATTCGCGTCGATTCCAAATCAAAAGTAACCGTCTTTCGACGATTAAATCTCGGTCTCCCTGTCAGTGGGAATTAATCCACTTTTCTGGAGCCAATTTTTCTCCCTTTTTGGGAAAAAGGTATTTTCCATATATTATGTGTTTTCAGGCCCTTTTGGTCTGAAATATTTACACTATATGTTTTATTAGTCCTATTTCTTGACTAATGAATAGTTTTCTTCCTTAATTATTAATTAAAACACCTTTTAATTAATAATTTATAGTATTTTTTCTTTAACGTTATCTTTGATCCATGTTGGCAGTATGATGTTTCCGACTTTAGACTCAGCTTGAAGATGCGCGCGCCACTTTTCATGTTTTTGCATGAAAATCTCTACTTTTGACGTTTTTTCGTTCAACTCGCTGTAACTTTCGAACGCTCAAACCGATTTTAAAGTTCCTTTCGGATTCTTCTTCCTTTCCATCTTGTGGGTCTTGTGGAACTTGATTCATCGCTCTACTACGCTTCGTTCGCGAGTTATCGCCCTTTTCCCTAAACTTGATTTTTCCTCTTTTCAAATTTTGAGATAAGTCCTTTCTCAAAATTCTTTTGACGAAATCTTGTTCCTCTTCTACTACGACGAAATACTATGTTTTTACTTTTTACATAACTCGTTTGGTTGTTGAGTTATTCGCCTTTGAAGTCCTTAAATTTGTGTCGTATGAGTTTATGTTCATAAAAACCCCCCCATTATGTATTATTACTTCTGCTTTGGTGTGTTACAATTTTACAGGCTAGATACATATAATTATCATGTTACTTTACCCTTTTAACGTTTTATTTACCCGCTTTTGGGCTTTGAAGTTTTACGTTTTGTTATTATTATATCTCCCTTATTTTATTTTCAAATTTGATTCTAAGTACTTATTATTGTGCCCTATTGTGGTCTCTACAATAGTACTTATTATTATTTTTTAAATGATCCCCCCTTCAACTCAAAAATTCCAAAAAACTCCCCAAGAATGACTTTCTAAGTCCATTCTCACCTGTTAATTATTATTAATTCATATTTTTTATTTATGATTATTATTAGTTCCCCTTTGAGTTATGACTCTACGTTTTTTGAATTTTGAATTTAAGTTTTTTCCAAATTTTAGGTTTTTGAGCCCCTATAAAAACTTGAATAACTTTTTTGTTTTAATTGCTTTTAAATTTATTTTTTGATATTCTTAATCGGTTGATTCTACTGAACATTAATTTATTTTAATAATTTAGTATTTTAATAAAATAAGAGACAAGACAGAACGACTGTACACGATCCAACATGCAGTGTTCAACCCCTGTTGCCGTGACGTCACAGTCCCCCCTCGTCTCTCATCTACATCGCTTTATCGCGGGAATTTAACTTGTTTTAAATTGGCTTGAGGCTTTTGGCTTTTTCCAAACCGCCTCAAAATCCCCCCTTTGAACTAAAATTTTCGGTTTAAAATGAAAAATTCCTATTTTTCATTTTTTTAAAAAACTAAAATTTTTGTATTAAACCCCTTTTTCGACATATCACATTTCATATTAACTATTTATTAATGGTTATCTTCATTAACTCTTTTATCATTTTACATTACTAACATATATATCAAAAATGTATTATTTTGCATTGATCTTCATATATATTTTACAACATCTTATTCAAAATCATCTCTATATTTCATCTTCATTTATCATCATCATAAAATTTGACATATTAACCTAACAATATACCTAAACATATATATTTATATTTAAAAAACATCTCCTCCATCATTTCATATATTTATGCTCAAATCACATTTTATTCATTATAGTATAATATTTATATATTCAAAACACATGTTATTTATTGTGGTATACATACAAATTTGTTTAATTGTTCTTTCTAGTCCATTACAGCCGTTTCATCTAAACGTCCTTGCTGTAACTAAACACATTATCACACACAAAACATATTACATTTATATAAGGAATAATTCGTCTTATATGATTATAATTATCTGCTTTGGTTGAATTTAAACTTATGCCTACATATATATATAAAGTACTTGGTAACTACAACGGCTACTATCCTATTTGCAGTTAAAAAGAAAAATTATTTAATCTATCGGAAATTTCCTTTTAATAAAAAACAAACAAGTACACATTTAAACATCCATTCATTCCAATCACCCCTCTGCTAATTTGCTTGACAGGTTGTCGTTCAATATTTGTTTATCAATATCCTGTCTCCACTTCCCCACTCTACCATCACCCTTGTTTACTCAGCTGCCAATAACGGAAACGTGTTCCCGCTATCTCGGCATTGCACGCTTAGGAATTTATACGAGACTTGTCCTGTTATTCACTGACCTAGGCTACATTCTTTTAATTCAGCTGACAGTCCGTTATTTCCTTTTACCTCACTCGCTTCTACCCTTTACATATTACAACTTTTAAACATTACAATTTATACAATTTATTCATGAAATTTCTTACGTTCTATTAATATCTCCTTAGTCCTTCACATTTAAATATTACTTTCCCTTCGGGCCTCCATTCTTTCATCTTACACTTCGTAGAATTTTTGAATTTAACTTTCTTCTTTCGATACCTTAAATTTCGTCCATTTTGTCTTTCCGGATCCGCCATTTGTATTATAGCTCTCCAATCACTCCCGTCTCTGGCGTCAAATCTGTCTTGTGTAAGTTCCGAATCGTTTTCAGAGTTATTTTGCAAATTTTCGTCGTATTTTATTATTTTATTATTTTCGTCGATTATTGCCTTTGGCACATTTTTATTTCCTTTATTCTCCGCTCCTTTCAGCCCTTCATCTTTATTAATTACTTGGTTACCTTTATCCCACGCTTTTAACAGCACTTCATCATTGTTAAAATTTGCATTTTTCCTCTTCGCCGATTCCTTCCTTGCACTTAACTTGCTTCCTCGCTTTTGACCACTTTCTGATTTGTCACTACTCGGTCTAGACACGTCCTTTGCTTTTGGTTTTATGTCTACCGGCGTTTTGGTAGACAACGTATAAGCCCCTGATACTCGCTTATACGAATTTGAGCCTCCTTTATTCGCAGCTGACGACTCTACCATTTTACCGGTTTCGCCGCCATTTTGATGTTCGGTCAGCGCGTCTCTATTGCTCAATCTTAATTTACTTTCTTTAAGAAAATCTACAACAATAAATTCATTTTCCTTTACCAGTTGTAGGAAACCCTTTTCCATATTAATTCGACTTCGATATTTGCACATTAAATCACAACCCATTATTATTTTGCTTTCCAGCTTTGGTACCACCATAAATACCCCTCTTATTGATTGGTTATTTATTCTAATCTCCAATAATGCCTGTAATTTAATCTTCTGTCGTTGGCTTTTTATCGCTGTCACCATTTCCGTATTTACAACTGGTAATTCCATGATTTTATCGTTCCTACTTTTAAGCACATGTTTATAAAAACCCTCTTGAACACAGGACATCTGAGCTCCGGTGTCAATGGACATATTTACTTTTATATTTTCGATTTCTATCCCTATTTCCGGACATTTTTCGTAAACTTCACTATTTAAAATTTTATTATCTCTTTCCTCCATTAAATCTTTCTTAATTTCTGTGTTTAAAATCCCCAATTTAATTTTATTTATTTTCAGATCCCCCCTTTTATGTTTGCTAAATTTGGTTTTATCGTCGATCTCAATTCCGTTTGTATTATCCTTTTTCTGCCAAAAATTTTGCCTTGAGATCTCGTATTTTAGTTTTTTGTGACCTTGGGTGGGAATTTTTGGTTTGAAGGACCAGGGTTTCGAGGTATCTGTGGTTGAGGTTTATTCTGGGTTTGACCATAGGATCGAGGGTTAGGGTTTTGGGATGGTTTTGAGTAGTCTTGATTCCTTTGCCTGAAATTTTGATCTCTTTGTGGTCCGTCCCTCCTTTCGAAACTATCTGGTCGGCGAACTTCTCTCGTCATTCCGTCTACGTTTTCAATGGTCCTCAAAAACTTGATAGCGTCCTCCAAATGCTCACTAGCCCTACCAATACACGCTAATTGAACTTTTTGGTCGAAATGCCTCATTAGTTGGTATATAAGGAACTCTTCCGGAATTTTGGGTTCCAAATATTCGGCCTTTCGCACCATTTTACAAAAATAATCAACCCTACTCATATTTCCGTTAGGATTATATCTATGGTTTTCTATCTGATTCCTAACTACTTGTTGCGTTTGATAACCCCAATAATGCTCTAAAAATAACAATTTAAACTGGCTATATTCTTCTGTATCTCGCTTGATTATTTCCCACCACTCCATGGCAGCTCCTTTCAATTTTTTCTCCACTACTTTCAATTTATCACTTTCTTCCATGACGGGATTTATTTCTTGGAATACCTCCTCAATTTGTTTCAAAAATTGCACAGGATTATCTCTTGAATTTCCCCAAAATTCTATAGTTTTTGATTCTAAATTTGCCCTATCTAAATAAATTATATTTTTAGCATTACCACCGGTTTCTTTAATTTTGGCGACTTCCCTAATTTTAACTTCTAATTTTTTAACTTTCTCCCCAATTTCTTTAGTCGACTTTCCCTGTTCCTTTAAATCGTCCGTCATTTTTTTAATTTCCCCTACGCACTCTTCCACTTTTTCTTCACAATTTTCTATTCGCCTCGTATTTTCGGCCATATTACTATCTATAGATTCCTTAATTTCCTCCATATATTTCCCTATTTCCTGTTTTCGGGCGTCTTCCCTTTGGATACGTTTCGTTTCCATTTCTTCCTCTCTCTTCATCCTCTCTTCTCTCTCCTGCTTCCATCTTGCTTCCATTTCTTCTCTCTCCTGCTTCCGTTTGTTTTCTGCTTCCTCATCTCTCTTGCTCCATTTGGCATCCAAATCTTCTTTTTCCTTCTTCCGTAATTCCTCCATCTGGATCCACTTGGTCTCCATCTCCTCCTTCTCTTGCTTCCTTTTGGCTTCCAATTCTTCATCTCTCTTGCTCCATCTTGCTTCCATTTGGATCTGCTTGGCCTCCGCTTCTTCCTTTTCCTTCTTCTGCTTGGCTTCCAGCTCTTCCTTCTCCTGGTTTCTCTCGATTCTTTCTTCTAATCTTCTTAATTTGTCCTCGTCTTCCTTCTCCTTTTCTTTTCTCTGTTGTTCTGCTTTGTCCTGTTCTCTCTCTTGCTTTCTTCTATCCTCCATTTGGTTCAGGTACCTCACCATTTTCTGCATTTCTGTCTCCTGTTCCTTTGAACCCTCCTGTTTTGCTGGATCTTTCGCTGGTCCCATTTTCACTTCACTTATTCACTTGATTTATTTAATTAGTTAAAAAATTTAAATTTCGGTTTAATTTGGACTCTACTTTTAATTATTATTATTTTTGCAATTTAGTATATTTGTCGTTGTAATTACCAGCACAACTTATTACTAACACACATGTACATATAAATTATATCAGAACTTAAGATATTCTCGTTCGTATGAAACACTGAAAAATTCAAAATTTTGAAAATTTGTTCCAAAACTTTGCTTTTTCGTGCTCCACGCTATTGGGCGCCACTTGCCACGCTACGCTCCCTTCTCTGGCGTTAGTGTGTTCGAGTAGGGTTCTTCTTGCCCCACGTTGGAACGCCACTAACCACGCTACGCTCCCTTTGACTTCGACGAGTTTAAGATTCTTGTTCCCTTTTTTGGAACACTATTTTCACGAACTCTTAAACTCGCTGTACGATCACCACCGACTGGGCGAACCACCTTTCTTTTCAGAGCAGGCGCGGGCAAGGCCAAGATGCTCACTTTTACTTTTTTAAATCAAAGATTTTGCAACTCTTGGCTCTAATAAGTATGAGCTTGTCCTCATAAACTTACTAAATTTTAATTAACGCAAAATTCCCTGAATTTTATCTCAATGCTCGATTATTTAACTCTTTTAAGATTAACTCTCTCTCTCTCCAAGGTCGTGCCTTTTGGGAGAAATCGGCTCTTAAGTTCTGATGATAACTTTTAAAATTTTCAAATTATATTACCAGAGCACATATATAAAATTTATGTTAAAACAAAGTTAATAGCATACACAGAATGGATTTATATTAAAAACACAACAAAATTTAGAAATGAATTATTTGTATATTATTTCCTCTTTTGCACAGAAAAATTTTATATTCAAAACTTTTTTAAATCACACAAAACAATTTAATTGAACAATAACACAACTATTTATTTATTTATCAATATTAATTAATGTAATATTATCTATATATTAAACAAAAAATAAAAGCGCTTGACTTTCCAGACAGAACCACAAACAGTTTTTCCTGTACTGAAAAAGTCGTATTTAAATTATTAATTAATTATTATCAACACCAAAGCAGAGGTTTAAAATGAATTTAATTTGTAATAATTCCCCTAATGACGTTATATTTGAAAAGAAGTTAATATTTGCGAATTATTCCTTAAGTATAAGATACCTTCACACTTTAATAGAAGTTCTAGTTGGATTTGGAATTTGTTGTATTATTAGGATGATGGTGATGTGATGTTTTCTATCCAGAGTCTGTAAGCTGCTATGTAGTTAAATGCTGGTATCGAATTCTTCTAAGTCGCCTTGAAGATCGATTAAAGTTGAAATTATTCTAAGTCCAATTAGTAGAGTGACAGTTGAATCTTCCTCTCAGCTCACAGTCGGTTGCAGATGAAACGTCTTATTCGCGTCGATTCCAAATCAAAAGTAACCGTCTTTCGACGATTAAATCTCGGTCTCCCTGTCAGTGGGAATTAATCCACTTTTCTGGAGCCAATTTTTCTCCCTTTTTGGGAAAAAGGTATTTTCCATATATTATGTGTTTTCAGGCCCTTTTGGTCTGAAATATTTACACTATATGTTTTATTAGTCCTATTTCTTGACTAATGAATAGTTTTCTTCCTTAATTATTAATTAAAACACCTTTTAATTAATAATTTATAGTATTTTTTCTTTAACGTTATCTTTGATCCATGTTGGCAGTATGATGTTTCCGACTTTAGACTCAGCTTGAAGATGCGCGCGCCACTTTTCATGTTTTTGCATGAAAATCTCTACAGTACTTTTGACGTTTTTTCGTTCAACTCGCTGTAACTTTCGAACGCTCGAACCGATTTTAAAGTTCCTTTCGGATTCTTCTTCCTTTCCATCTTGTGGGTCTTGTGGAACTTGATTCATCGCTCTACTACGCTTCGTTCGCGAGTTATCGCCCTTTTCCCTAAACTTGATTTTTCCTCTTTTCAAAT
This sequence comes from Aphrophora alni, assembly GCA_963513935.1. Taxonomy (NCBI): domain Eukaryota; kingdom Metazoa; phylum Arthropoda; class Insecta; order Hemiptera; family Aphrophoridae; genus Aphrophora; species Aphrophora alni. The sequence continues at coordinate 34,373,415 of OY740766.1, forward strand.
TTTGAGATAAGTCCTTTCTCAAAATTCTTTTGACGAAATCTTGTTCCTCTTCTACTACGACGAAATACTATGTTTTTACTTTTTACATAACTCGTTTGGTTGTTGAGTTATTCGCCTTTGAAGTCCTTAAATTTGTGTCGTATGAGTTTATGTTCATAAAAACCCCCCCATTATGTATTATTACTTCTGCTTTGGTGTGTTACAATTTTACAGGCTAGATACATATAATTATCATGTTACTTTACCCTTTTAACGTTTTATTTACCCGCTTTTGGGCTTTGAAGTTTTACGTTTTGTTATTATTATATCTCCCTTATTTTATTTTCAAATTTGATTCTAAGTACTTATTATTGTGCCCTATTGTGGTCTCTACAATAGTACTTATTATTATTTTTTAAATGATCCCCCCTTCAACTCAAAAATTCCAAAAAACTCCCCAAGAATGACTTTCTAAGTCCATTCTCACCTGTTAATTATTATTAATTCATATTTTTTATTTATGATTATTATTAGTTCCCCTTTGAGTTATGACTCTACGTTTTTTGAATTTTGAATTTAAGTTTTTTCCAAATTTTAGGTTTTTGAGCCCCTATAAAAACTTGAATAACTTTTTTGTTTTAATTGCTTTTAAATTTATTTTTTGATATTCTTAATCGGTTGATTCTACTGAACATTAATTTATTTTAATAATTTAGTATTTTAATAAAATAAGAGACAAGACAGAACGACTGTACACGATCCAACATGCAGTGTTCAACCCCTGTTGCCGTGACGTCACAGTCCCCCCTCGTCTCTCATCTACATCGCTTTATCGCGGGAATTTAACTTGTTTTAAATTGGCTTGAGGCTTTTGGCTTTTTCCAAACCGCCTCAGGGTGTACAATGAAATCTTTTAACGCACTTCTAAGATCAAGGGCAGAATTTTTTGGTCTTTGGCGATTATTTCTTCCTGTATTTGTTTGAACTTCACCAGTTTGGCCCCGTATTAAATTTTGAAATGCTGCATTGGAAAATATTCCGTCGTGAATTCTAATAAAATTATGTAGGACACTAACAGCCTTAATAATGTCATCAATTTTATTAACATCACAACAAATTGCAGTTTCAAGGAGTCTAAACTTAGAAGTTAGCATTCCAAAGGCACATTCAACTGATCTCCGGCCTCTAGATAATCTGTAATTAAATATTCTTTTCTCGTTTGTCAACTGTCTACGAGCATACAGCTTCATTATATTGTTAGTGAAAGGAAAAGCCTCATCTGCAGCAAAATAAAAAGGAAACGACACACTTTCTCCTGGCAAAGGGACAGGTTCTGGTAATTTTAGATTATCACTGAACAATGCTTTTCCAAATGTACTTTCTTTTAACACCCTTCCATCACTATTACGTCCATACTCACCAACATCAATACTTAAAAATAATCCATCAGCATCTGCTACAGCTAATAAAAGCACTGAAAAATATCCTTTATAATTGTAGAACGCTGAACCACTATTTGGAGGTGATTTAATTCTGATATGTTTTCCGTCTAAACTCCCAACACAATTAGGTAAATTCCACAATTCCCAATATCGATTTGCTGTTTTCAACCAACGCTCTCTTGTAGAAATTGGCATATATTCAAGTTGTAAAACTTCCCAAATCGCTACAGACGTTTCCGTCACGATTTTTCGAATTGTAGTGTGTCCTCGCAGGAAATAAAATGATAATGCCTTGAATGAACACCCCGGGAAAATGCAAAATATCTGGGGAAAAAGTAATTCAAATATCATAATTAGTTCATGTGGCATTGAGTAATTTTATTTAAGGCGTGATTGCAAATAATAATGTTTAAAAATTGTTTTAATCAATTTGGTAACTTAACAAAAGAAAATTCATTTAACTAATAGAATCTTTGCCCTCCCTTTTGTTCCAGTACAAGATTGTAAAGAGCGATGGAAGAATTTGAGAGCTTGTTATACTAGGCACTTGAAATCGTTAACTGATACACCTTCTGGTTCTGAAGCTAAGTCAAAAAGACCCTACTATCTTGCAGAACATTTAAGTTATCTGCAACCATTTACTAAATCACGTAAAGCAAAAGGAATTTATAAAATTCCCCAGTTAACAATTTCATCTCCCGAAGAAACACAAGTGGCAGAATATGGAACACCAAATGACTTTGAAGAGGAACTAAGTGAACCAATTTCACAACCTGACATATCAAAAAATAGTGTAGGTAACACGCATTCACAAGTCGAACATTTAGGAACATCTGTAATAAAAAAAAAAATCTTATATCTAAATCTAATTTGAAAACAACTGATGTGTCTCTCGCAGACGTTAACAGAACAGCACTCGATTATTTCAAATCAAAAACGTTGAGAAAGGAGAAAAAACTTGAACATCCAGATTTAGATTTTTTGAAAAGTATCCTTCCAGATATGAATGAAATGAATAACGACCAGAAACGAAGGTTCAAAATTGGCATATTAAATTTAGCTGGACAGATTTTGAGCGAAGATAGATCACTTTCATCCAGAGCATCATCTTCGTCGACATCTCTTCAAGGTATTAATTATGCAGAACCATTAGTACCCACAACACAACCTGCTGATTGTTATGACAATACTTTAAGTAATTATTTACAATTTCACAATATTAATTGATTTTTACGTTTCATTTTAATATTGTATTCAATTTCAATTACAATTTTCATAATATATCACCTATTGCGAGTGTTATTTATCCTAAAATAATAATAATAATAATAATAATAATAATAATAATATAGTCTATTCAAAAAGCAAATGATTACATAGTATCAACAAAACCTATTCATAAAATAATTGACTTTTTAATTAATTATTTATACCTACATAATTTATAAATTTGTAACTTTTGAGGTTACATAACTTTTAAACATTTTATAGTGTTTTATAAATTTTTAAACAAACTATAGTGGGCAAAACAGGATATTTCTGAATTTTAGCCGTGTTTCAGTGCCTTAATTTAATCAAAATTAGTTGCTTCCTTTTTATTGCACACAGTATGACTTTAATTCAACTGTTTCAAAAATAACACTTACCTTAACGTTATTAAAAGACGTTCTTCAGGTGTTACAGACTCCCTGAAGTTAGTATCTTTTTTTTAAAGCTTATGAGCAATTTTTTCAACCAATAAATTAAATGTTTCTTTGCGCATTCGGTAAAACGACTGAAATCTTTCAGGAAACATGTTCAGTTCTTTAAAAACTCTAAACGCACATTTTTCACAACTATTTCTTCTCCATAACGGATGCACCCAAAAACGCTTTTTTTGCCGATAACTATTGTTAATATTTATAAGGTTTACTAGCGCTAAAGTATCTTCATCACCAGAAGAAGATGAAGACGATGAAGCCATTCTTGTTTGCAGACATAAGTTACTTCGATAGGTTTTAAGTAATAAGAATGTTACACCACTGTTACTTTGCGATCATGTTGTTGTCAGATCAGTGTCTCGTGTCATTTTGGTGAGCGCTCTTACTAACATATTTACTCCAAAACTGTTTCAAAATTTTTTATATAGATAAATTTTTGTTTTATTACATTTATAAATTCTACGCATCTTTCTGAGAAAAATGATATATTATAAGTTAGGTTTTTTTATAAAAATTATATTTTTTATTAATTTTTAAACAAACCAAGTGAATTAACATGCAGCGTTTGTAGGGTTAATAATCAAAGTTTTTTAGCCTTCGAACTACTTAAATTTATTACAAACCTTGTTGTAGTCAAATGTAGTACTTGAAGCAATTGTTAAGCTACATGTTTCGCTGCCACCGGTAGCTAATCAGGTTAGCTTCAACATTTTTTAACTGTTCACATATCAGTAACATATAATATTAAAACACTGAAAATATATGTCTTTCGTGTGAAAATCACACTTTTCATGAAAATAAAATTGTATACACTCACGTGAAAGACATATTATATTTTCAGTGTTTTAAATATTATATGTTGCTGATATGTGAACAGATGAAAATTGTTTTAGCTAGCCTGATAATGCTGTTGGTAGAAGTGGTATAGGTTTTCAGGTGGGGGTGGTTTTGGCAGTGAGTTGACATGTTCTACAACAACGTAAATGTGAGATCAAGATAGTATTATTTTTAACAAAGTAATGTGATGTACACACATCTACAACACATAATATTATGGTTCAATAATATTGTCAAATCCATGGATTATCATATGACCTTTACACAATATACGAGTACATAACAAATATTTGATGTCGGGATAAAAATTGTTTTGTGTATATTTTTACTTCAAGATTTATATAGAATTGAAAAATTGAGGTACAAAGGATCTTTAAAAATAACTTCGTTATAAAAAGAAAATTATGAGTTTATTTTCAATTACTTTTAACCTTATCTATTCCAGGATAAGAGCAATATATGAGACTTAATTATTTGTTACCTAATAAGGAAATCACTTAATGTCATGCAAATTTCAGTAGTGTTTTGAATTCATTTTAAATTTTATATCTATTTTATTTTATAATTGGAAAGTATAATTACATTTCTAACAATACTGTAGCTTAATTATAAAAAAGTTATTGTATAGCCTACACATTACTATTAAATGTACGGTCCTTACTTTTTGAAATGGTAATAGAAAGAATAACCCAGAAGCATCCCTGCATTCTTCAACTTGATCTCCTACAAAAGGCGTCCGACGTTCACTCTTTGCTTTCATAATGCAGTTTGGAATTATTCTATAAACAAAACAACGTATTAGATTAACTTAGAAGCAAGCAATTAATAAACTGATTTAGACTAAATGATGTTTAAAAATAAACATGAATTTTCCTAAATATTAATAAATTATTTTTTATATAAAAGTGCTTTTGTGAAAACCGTTCAAGTTATTTATAATTTCTATATAAAGCCAATTAGTTTTGCATGAAGTTTTAAAATAGATTTTAATTACATAATGTTTGAATGCACAATTTAAAATATTTTTATGTTTTAGTGTGTAGAGAAGGGGTATCTGATATATCTGGATGAATGGTGTTGAAATACCTAGGGAAATGCAGCCATAACAGTATTGGATTTATGGTGCACAATATTGTTCTTTTCATCTTTATATACTTGCTCACTCATACTGAGGTTGAGGCTGTACTCTTAGTAATTTCTTACATTTAGGCTACATTAAATATTTGGAGGAATTCATCAAACTGAAGTGGTCTCTACCACTGATTTTCGTCTCATACACTTTTCATCACTCATACTCAAGCAAGGATGATTTTGAATAAATATTATTATGACCAATAAAATATTATTTTATAACCGATGCAAAATCAAATTAATTTAAACATTTAAATGAAAAAATATTTAAACATATCTCTGCTGGTTAGAATGCTGAAGACTGCTGGTTAGACGCCAACAACAATCCATTCTTTTGCGAAAGCGTTACTTGGTTTCCAATCGCCCCCCCCCCTCTATATCACCTGACCTCTTATGTATGCACTTTGTATGTGTGTTTTGTATGCTAAGGGAAAATTTAGATAATTTATTATTAATCAAATGTTTTTCTTAGGTTTTTCAATGATTAAATTTGGAAAAATGGGACATTAGGACTTTAAATAAACTAAATTAACTTATATTACTAAAATAAATAACTTCTTTTTTAGTATATCGAAATATTAATGGTTAGACTAATTACTCTAATTTATACAAATTGTATCGCATATCTACGTCACAACTGTTCTAATTTAATCACCAATCAGAACGCGAGTATGGGAAAAGTCCTAGTGACGTCAGCTTGAAGTTCGGACTAGATCAATTTGACCTTTGACGGCCATATTTAATTAGAGACTTGGTTTAGTTTTTAATTTTTAGCGATTGACTGGTATGTCCTTTGTATTTTCCTAATGACTTTTTCTACATAGAGGATTCTGATCTATCCATTAAAATTACTAGTTTCTCCTGATAATGTTTTCTTAGAATCTTCGCTATTCTGTGATGCCCTATACTGGATTCTCATGTTAACTATTTTAGAAGGTGATTTTAAAATTTTAATATTTCTTTTAATGGTCGAATAGTGTCTTTATAATAATTTTCCTGGATTAATGATTTAATTTTGATTGATTTTGAGGTGGGAAACATGGTCTTAAAATATCGGGAAATATTTTTAAATTGTGATTTTCTTTTCGGATTCCTAGGCCTATAACTTATTACCTAATTAGTCAGTTGACGTGTTGGCTGTATCCGTCAGTCTCGTGCCATGTTGCCTCTTGTTTGAATGGCATTCCACAAATATTTATTCTGCATGGATTTTTTATTAAATGACATTCTGAATTGCCTCAACCTTCTCAACCACAGGACAGTATTGTTGTAAGTTTTCAAAAGTTACCCGGCTGGAATATATATGCACCCCAACATTATTGATTCCATTATTGTAATATATACCATAGGAGGATACTAATAAAAAAAATGATTTTACTTTGAAAACATGAATAAAATGAAATCAACTATAACCTAACCCTCAGTTGGTTGTGTGAAAAATTTAACGTCTTTTGTCGGGCACGGTTTGGTACACCAGATTTTAGTATTCAATTGAAAAGATAGATTTTACAATTAAATGTAAAACACTTTAATGTTATTCACATTGTAATAATAGTAAAAAATGAGGACTCTAGTTTCGTTAAAATGTTCTATGTTCTAATCTTGTTGGGCGCCATTTTGTAAAGCTTTGTTTACAAATAATAAAAAAAAATAAAATTAAAAAATTTTAATTTAAAAAATGAATACTGAAATCTCTAGGGACATAAGTTCTTTTGAAAGAGTGTACTTAATGGAATACTGGATAGAAAGAATAGAAGTCCTATTATGCTGAAATGTACATGTTATTTATTTATACAAAACAAACATAATTAGAGTACATGGAAAAAATTTAGTTCCTGTAAAATATTCTATGTTAATACATCCTACTCTGTTATTTTATTATATTCAAAACTCAAAATAGAAAAATAAGTTAAGTTTTGTTGAATTTTAAAATTCAGTTGCAACTTTTTAATTATAAAAAATGAAATGAATTTAATTTTACTTCTCATAAAATTTTGTGATAATATTTAAAATAAAGATACATTTTAACTTTATTTAAAATTATAAGACATTGCGTCTTATTAATCAAAAAACATCAAGTAACAAATTCAAACTTGTATAATTGAAAAATTTATAAACTACTACAGATACATGTTTTATTTTACATAGTAAAAAGTTTATACGTGCTATACCAAGACACATTTTCTTTTTTAAAAGAACTGCAACGGATTGACGTTTACAAAATTGAAAAATTTCCAATTTTTGTAAAAATCGTAATTTTTATAAAAATTAGGAAATGTTAGTGGATGGTTGGTCGTATGCAAAGTGGTTGTACAAGTCTAGAACGATTGGGGACAACCAAAGTCCACAAGTTCAGCTACGGCGACCAGTCCTAGCCTTGCATTGATACGAGAGCGCACGAGCTCCAACAGCAGCTTCTCCATAAAATTTTTTGATGTAAATATTTTAAAAAGTTTTTTTTTCTATAAAAAAAGTTCAAACAGCGAATTCCGATATAATTACTATACAGGACCAGCCAGAAGGGATTCCTAGAGGGATCAACGCATCCAGGCTAATATCGGCATCACTCCTGGAGTGATGTATAACTCAAAAAGTCAAAATTTGTCAGTTACGCCTTTCTGGCTTATGAGGGCAGTCCACCAAGGTTCGAAACACAGCCAAATGTGAATTTTTTCCCATATAATTCGATTGCCAAGACTTTAGGAATTATTTTAAAATCTGAGCTGGAAATATTTTTCACATTTTTATACTATAAAATTTTAGTATTTTTAATATCAATCTAAAAAAGGAATTAAATTTTTTAAATTAAATAACATTTTTAATCCTAATATTTGAACTCATAATAATTCATTTAAGTTGTCATTTTTATTAATTATTACTCACTGTGGAAATAACCTTTAATTTTAATTTTTTATTCTGCCTTACAATTTAATATATTTTATGTATGTTAGGATAAGTTTTATTTCATTTCATATATGTATGTTATCGATAGTAAATTGTAGTGATTGCATTAAAAAAATAACCAGTGAACTTCACGGCTCTGAGGGGAGAGTAATTTTTAAATAACTGAGCTCGTACAAGAGTCACGTAATTATAAATACAATAACTGGAAGTATTTAAAACAAATAGGAGGTTTCCAACGATCTCGGGATAATGAGTGAGTAGACGGAAATCAATCAAGCCAGGCTAGATTGCATAAAAAGCCTAAACTTCCAGTGGCTTGGTCGATTTCTACTTTGCAAAATCGGCGTATAAACAACCAGTGAGGGAGTGGCTCGTTGCAGAACTTTTCATCTAAAATCACTTCTCTATTGTCCTCTGCATCTGCATGCTGATTCATCAAAATCACTCTGACCGTTGTATCATAAGTCCACGCTTCATGTTTTACAAAAGCACATTTATTGTTCATATTATAAATAGCACACATCAATGTTCAAATTGTTCTATTTTTAAACTGAAACATGAAATTAAACTTAGTCTTTATAATAATAGTTCTCTAAATTGCATCACCTTTTGTTAAGTGAGCAAAGTTCATTGTTCAAATTATCTCACTCTAACGTGTATACATAATTGAAACTTTATTGCATTGCTTCATTATTAAAATAGTTCACACTCTCTGTAAAACACACCTTTGATATTTTGTCCTTGTTTTACAAAGAACACGTGACACAAACGTTGACTATTCAACACAAACGTTCTACGAGTTAAAATATTCACTTTCAAACATCAAAAATACTCAAATACTGTTCACATATCGTCTCGTAACAATTTAGTTAATATCTGATACACATTACTAAAGAAAAACACTGTTATATTACTTTTCAATAGTCTAGAACCAGATATACCGATCCAAAACCGACGTAGTCTCGCCTCAAGATTTCCATCCAGACTAACTACAATGTCCCGTTGCCGCTTCAATCCCTTCTTTGTCAAACACGTGTTTTGCATTTTTCTTAATTACAATGTTTATAATAATTCGAATTATATCAATACACATAATAGATTTCTCTGATCATTCACTATTACTCACTTTATTTTCAAATTTAGTCCTTTTTAAGTTATTCAAAGAAATCAAATTCATATTACGCTGTTACTTGTTTAGAACACACCCTTCTCCCTCTAAAACCTACCAATCACTTATGAGCTCAAAGATCCTCGCGCTCTATTCAAATTCAAAAAGAGTACACTATTACAACATCTCCTAACTTACATCCATTTAAATACCTACATGTATAAAAAAAAATAAGAGTTGGATATAATTAATCAAATATAATTTACAAACAATTATAAATAATTAATACTATTAGAGCCTATTAAATAGGTTGAAATATTCATGTAAAAAAGAAAAAGAGTCACTTTTTTAAGAAATCACAATATTATAAAGTTAAAAAATGATTTTAAACAAATTACTATTGCTATTATCATTATTATTCGTGTGTGTGCACATGTAGGGTAAGTGTGTGTGTGTGTGTGTGTGTGTGTGTGTGTGTGTGTGTGTGTTTATACACCCAAAGTTGGAAATTTAGATTTTTGTGAATTACCGGTACATTAAGCGAATTATTTATATATAAAAATGTAATTGAAAAATAATGGGGACTTTGGTACATACAGTTTTTAGTGAAATTTTATATTCACACAAGATGATCGGAGAAAGCCAATAAAAACTCTGCACCATTTGTAGGAGAAGCATCTCTTTAACTTGAAGAATTTCCTCTGTGAGCTGTGATCCATTGATTTGTATATTCTACAATATTTTTCAACATATTCTCATGAAAGAATAATAGCCACAAATCTCTAAGAGTTTTAGCATCTAATGGTTTCACACCAGGTAAATGAGTGATGATATTTTGTCGCCTGATTCTTACATTTTGCCTCGATTTATGTGTGTATCATATAGTAGTATTAACTATCTTTACCTAATATGTATGGTCGTAACTGCCACACTCGTAGGTATGCAGACACTGCCACAGGAGGTGCAGCTGGGCCAGTACATAGTAAAATCAATATAGGCCTATGGTCGAGGTTCAAGAATAGCATCCACGATCTTTTCATTGAACTGAAATTCTTTGTCTGCAGAAAGTTCGCTTTCAGTATAGTGTTCACTCTCTGGAACTACATCTACATCACTTGAATGAAACCGTTATAAATAAACTAAATGGATGAAATATAAATATGACTGATGTTTATTAACACAATCAAATTATTTTTAGGGTACAACATTTCAACATTATTGGGACCTCGGTTATTGTTTCTTAATTTTCTGCAGCTAGCCATTTGAGTAGGAGCTTTCATAGTTATGATTACAATATACAAAGTTAATGTATTTTTAATAGTCATAGGGATTCTACACAGATAACAACACAATTGACAAAATCTTACACTAATTTCTTACATCTAAACAACTGATTCTTCATTTTAAATATCATTAAGGTGTCATTATACTGTTCATCTATCATTATGCGATTCACTCTGTATGTCTAGTAATAACTGTCTTATCCTTTCTTCTTTCCATTATATTTAGAAGGTTATGTATAAAAAAACTAAAATAAATTAATAGATAAAAATTCTAAAATCTAAAATAAGTTGAAATATTTGTTTTGTTTCACTATTTACACACACAGCTTGTGTTTATTACAATTGTATTTACAAATCACACAATTCACTGAAAAATAGAAATGTTATGTTTAATAGGCTAATTAATCTTATTTATAGATAATCAAATCAAATTTATAAAAACAGAAAAATTAGAAACAAATTCAAAACATACACTATCCTGTCTATATTAACAGCATTAGAAAATATATAAATTTGCTAAACAGACAAGATATAAAAATAACTTTAAAAAGATACACTTTTATACCAACAGTCACACAAGAAATATCAGAGCAGACTATCGATAAACATACACTATTTGTAAAGGATTTACTCTCACTAAACACACAAAAGGTGTTTTAGAGAGGATTCAAAAACTTAGCTAGTGGTCAGTATAGGGGTTCGATGATATAGTGTTAAGAAATGGAAACCAAAACAAAGCACTCACGGAACCAGTGACCGTGCGTAACCTACCGAGGTTTAGTTTACAACAAGAAAGGAATTATGCCTACATGATTTTTTTGTGAGGAGTGGCATATTTCGGATTTAATTGCTTAAAAACTTCTGAAATAACAAACTTCACAAAACATTTGTGTTAATAAAGCTACATCTTTCAGACTGACGTTCTTGAAGATACTTCTTTTTAACCTAACCTTAACTACACTTATTAGGCTTGTGAGCAAGAAAACCTTGTTTTTCAACAGAACAAATATAAAGTTAACAGTTAACAATAATAAGCTTTTAATCAATATCATCGGTAGACTACGGTTTTTAAACTGTCAATTGTCAATTAAGTTTAATATAGAAGATTTTATTCATAACCTAAGCCAGTATTGCATTCCACAGTAGCTTAGGTATTTACCATATTATGCAAGTAATAAATATTAATGTTTTACCTTGGAGAAGCAGCTTTAGAATATCCAACTTTTGCTGAATATGCACCATTATCTAAAATATAAACATTGTCGCCCATTATTAAAACAAATTAATAAACCCCTGACAGATTTTTTACTATCTTTCAAGTAAACCAAGAAAGTAAACAAACCAAAATTAAACAAGCCGGGACCCGGGACTAGGAAATTGAAAATTAACTCGCTTCGATTTGTAATCTGTGCTTTGTGCTATCGGCTGTGTAAATATTCTACTCTATGTATATTGCTAATGTAAACCGTGCAGCAAAGACGTTGCACCAACTTTCTCATTATCACATCTACAAAATCAAATACTAACTAAAAATATATTTCCTAACCAAATTACGAAAAATATATTAAGTGAAAAGAAAAATTAAAAAAGCCTTATTACTGAGTTTACCCTCACCATTTTTTTAGATATACAGTATATACATTAAAAAAATTCTTTTAAATATTTTTGGGAATTTGGCGAGGACCATATTTTTAGTTAGTCTTTGATTTAGATGATGTGCATGTAAGAAATTGTATACAACAATTTTCCACGGTCTATATATTTTTTTCGTATTTAATAGGATTATACATAAAGTAGAATATTTACACAGATACAGTATATACAAATTACAAAGTGTAGTTTAAATATATATTTTACTTTAAAAAATGGTCCCAATTTTTATCCTTAATCCTAAATAATTTTTGAATGAAGAAATCTTTTTTCTTGTTCTTTTTTATTTAATTTAATTTTTTCCCATATATTTAACCTAAGAGTGAAATGAAATATACTTCTGGTGCACTAAAATGTTATCAATAAAGCATTGAACGAAGTGTCAAACCAAACACCAATAGGTTGCAGCCTTCGTCTGTATTCTGCAGTCAAATAAAATGTCGATTTTTGTACTTAAATATTGACTGTTGTTTTGAATTTACTTAGATTTTTAACAAAGCTAACAACAATAGAAGTGGTAATTTATCGATGGTATAAAATTTTAAATCGAAATGGCGGATAATAAAAAGATACAAGAAGGACTGGAACTTATTAAATCTGCTGAAAAAAGGCAAGTTATTTTCATTTTTGCACCACAAACACAGGTTATGTATTTCCCTGTAAAATATTTTTAATCACTGTCACTCTTTTTCTTTATTGTTCGCTCTCTCTCATTATCTTAGTGTATATATCTCAGTACTGTATGGTAATAATTCCACAACAATAATAATAACAGTAAAGCCTTGTGAAGATCTATATATGAAGGAAGTCATTATACTAATAATTTTTATATCTTGGCACAATATTGAAATCTTGTATTTTTTAAATGATATTTGCTAATAATTGTAGTACCGGTACTAAGCACTAATAAATTTCAATCAATTAAATTACTGTAGTATAAAAAAAGGCACACATTCAAGGCCTATAACTATATTTATGTCTGATGGATTTAAGCTGTAAACTGATTGAACTCAAGACAGTAAATCTGCATCTTATTCCTGAAATATTCTTTAATTCTGATAACTTTGGCAGAAATTCATAATTGAGATTTATTATGTAGGTCTACCTAATGAGTATTTGGTGTCCGAGAGATATCAAATAAAGAACTTGTAAATAGGCCTATTCATACTATGCACACACATTATGTATTAAAATTATTATTATTGGTTTCAAATAAACAAAAAGAATTTATCTACTCAAATTATTGTTATTCATTAATATTCCAAGCTTTATAAATAAAAGGCTTTTATTTTCATTTTTTAAATTCAAAATAAAACTAATCCATTATTCTCTATGTATTACTTAAATAATACCTGTTCGAAGTCAGAACCTGGAATTTAAAACAAACATCTGTTAGTGTATGAAAAGAAATAAATGACACAGTGGTGTAATGTGACATGTATATTATCTGTAGTATTTAATTGCTGAGATAATAGTAATCTCAAGCTCTTGCTCATGGGAGTAGAAGTTTAAGATGTGACAGTTCAATTGATATTTCATAGATTGTAACTATGCAATCTACCTTATCCTAAAATTTAGTTAAGAAAATCATTGAAATTGTTTAGTAGGCAACGTACCTTATTTTGAAACAGATAATATTAGGTATCACAAGACATTTTTGAGGTACCAAAATACATTAATTTAATAGAAAATAAGAAATATAAAAGTACGAAATCCAGCTTAGGGTATGAATGCCTATATTAATATTTATGACTATGTAGTCAAGTTTGTGAATATATTATTACTTGTTTTATTAGCTCTATATAGTCACCTAGTCAGACCCAATTAAACACATGCTTTTGACAAATAACAACAACTCACACTTAGGACACGCCATGACTGACATAAACATCAACCGATGATACATTCACTAACTTGAGTAACATAGTCGTAACTATTAACTTAGGCATTCCTCGCCAGAGCTAGATTTCCTTTCATAATAAACTAACCAAACCTGTATTTCGTACTTTTGTATTTCTTATTTTCTACTAAACTAATGTATCTTGCGACACCTAATATCAACTCATTTTTTTCAAAATAAGGTAGGTAGTAAACTATTTCAAAGATTGTCTTAACTAAATTTCAGGGCAACATAGATTGCATAATTACCCTCATAGAGAACTGGAACCTTGATGTAGAAGAAAGAGGAGAAAGATATGTAAAAACATATTGAAACTTTCAATGATATGCAAGTGAACTCTTACCAAATTCCCACAGTAGCAAGATTCTCTTGGAGAGTCAATCTTCTTGTGATTCTATTTTCATGACATGTTTTATATCATCAGTTGCATAGGGGTTGATACATGCTATCATTAAATGACTGACCTACATCTGATACACGTAGCATGTCTAGTTTTTTTATGAGTTTAATTCTGTCGACCATAATATTTATTTGAATGAATGAATAAGGTTTTTTTTTGTACAAAATAAAAATATTTCTTTTTTTTAAAAAAAACATTATTATACAGAAAATATAGAAAACATACCTGCACTACAAACAAATAAATAATACCCAGAGATTATAAACCTGTCGTGGGCTATATGTGTATTTTCTATAAACTAATTAATGCTAAACTACACACTAAATCATAAAATACATATAAAAATAATTAATTTGATTTGACTAAATTAGACAAAACCGCAGCCGACTGAGCCCAGCAAAATAAACAATAACTTTACATAAGGTTACAAAATAAAAACAAAACTTCTTATCTTAATTACTTTAAAAAATATATTTAAAACAATGTGCATTACAAAATTAAATTAGATCAGAAACCAATCAAATTCCTAAACCAATTAAAAACTAAATATACACTCTAAACACTTTTTCATCTGTCAGTCGCACATACATTCTGTCTTTCTATCAAATTATACAATACAATATAAATATACATAATTACAAATTGTCCATACCAAGTTATACAATTTTAATTTTCAGAACTATTTGGAACCAACATATCACCAAATACAAACCAAGCACATCTACCCCCCCCCCTCCCACTACGTACACACCTATTCACATGCTCACACATATAACACACAAAATCAGTTTTTCTTACTCCCACGCACAAACACAATAAGTTAATACTTTAAAATAGGGTTCAATATTGTCTATTTCAATTAAATGTTCTCTTAATAACCGGGAAAATGTATTCTTATTTTTATAGCTTTGGATAATATATGGCAAACAGTTAAATAACTTTGGTGCTAGGATTGCAAAGGATTTCATAAAAACAGTCAAATTCGGTTTAGGTACATAATTATTTAATTTATTGCGTAAAATTTGAGTTCTTGGTTAGGAACTGCAATCACCACTCCTTTCAAAGGAACATCTTAACACTTTATACACATTCAAATTTCTTAATGTGAAATATGCTCCTCCCTAAATTGTAAGTCCAAATTCTAATTTAGAATTTTATAAGGGAATAGTAAATAGTCTCAAGTAACTCGCTATTGCATACATATCTAAGCATATACAAAATTCTAATATATTTTATCAATATATCTCTTATGAAATGAATATGCTGTTTCCAAGTAAACCTAGAGTCAACAATCAACCCCAAATAGTTAATTTGGTCCACCTGCTCAATGGAAACTCACTGGCAAATAGATAAATTGCAATTGAATTCATGATATTTTAACAAATCCGGAAGAACAATTTTTTGTCTTATTAAAAATGATGTATTTTGTTTTAGGGCTCATGACCATATAATTTATCGTAAACTACCATCGGAGTGCAGATACGTCATTCTGCATATTAGACCCAAGTTTCTCCAAGTTGTCAGTCCTATAAAATAATGCTGTGTCATCTGCGAAAGTGACAAGATCACCTTTGAGATGTGCATTACAAAGGCTGTTCACATATATTAAAAATAACAGTTCTAAAAGAACTGATGTCTGAGGGATTCTGTATTGTATATTATCGAGCTTACTAGTAACGTCATTGACTTTGGCTTGCTGTGTCCTATTGGTTAGAAATTAACGAAACCATGATGCATGATCCCTCCAACGCCAGCATCATGCAGCCAGGACAACAAGATCGTATGAACCACTGTATCAAAGGCTTTCATAACGTCCACAATGTTACCAGTGCAGTATTTTTTATTTTTTTTTTAATTTATGCCATTGTGGACCTTACACATAAAGTTTAGGAGAGCATCATTAGTATTTAATTTTTCTCTGAAACCGAACTGATTATTACAAAAATTGTTATTTTGATTAAGAAAGTTTACTAATCTATGTTTTACAACCTTTTCCAATATTTTTGAAAATATTGAAAGTAAGGATATGGATCCCTCTTGTCATTTTTTTTTAAGAGTAGTTTAACAATTGCTTTTTTTTTAAACATAAGGAAATCCCCCTCACCCGGCATTTATAATATTATTAGCAATTATTTTAATGATTTCTGGAGTTGTATCAAAACCAGGAACTTTTCTATTGTCTAAGGAATTTATTATTACCAGTAACTTAAATTTTGTTGTTGGGTAGAAATACAAAGACCTAGTACAGTAGGGCCTACTAGTGTTTTGCCGAAATATTTGGTTATACTGATCTGTACCAGTTGACATTCGTTCCTTTTCCAACTCGATATTAACCCGAAGATCAGAAGCTACTGCAAAAAAATAGGTATTAAAAATATCAACAACCTTTGATGGATCAGAAACATTATGGTTGTTTATATCTTTTAGTAAGACATTTTCATTCTGGTTTTTTCTCTCTCGAATTAAATACTTTACTATGGTTTTTATTTGATACTCGTTTGATTCATTCTGACCATTTTCTAGTTGGCTGGTCAAACGCAATATTTCCTTCTATGAAGTTACTAAAATCACTAGCCGCCAGTCTTATGTACTAAAATTTCCCATTGTTCTTATCTAACACATGTAAGGCCACTGTTATAATTCATCATTTAAATATGTAATGTAATCCGAATTTTTATATTATTTTCACTCAAGTCAACAAATAATGTTCTTTAATCAACAATCCTGACTTTCTACAGTTCAGAACAGGACATTTGGGCATACAACTGAGATGGCGTCATTTTTATGTTTCTAACAATTAGGCTTATACAGATTCAGTTTTCAAAACATAGTGAATCGAATGATCTGATTTGTCAATTTTACGAATTATCAATACTTATTTAATTACTATACCAATTTTTTTATGTATTTTGTTTTAATTGTTATAAAAGGTTAACATAAAAATTGAACTGAAATTTATGTATTTCTAAATCTTGTTACTTGAATAAAATGTAATAGATGGTGATACAATTTGTGTAGTATAAATTGAGTTCTCTGTTCCCAACTATAATTATTTAATTTACCCTTAATAAATAGTATAAAGTAGCTTGTTTTGAGTTGAATTAATAGACTACATTTGAGTTTTTAATTTTTGAACTTAAAAAAATGTGTTTTTAACCAGCTAAGGTAAGAGCAAATTAATTTCTCTGTTGAATTACATCTAATTATTTTTACTGGTAATTATATAGCAGAGCTGCCTCACTTCAAAATCAATTTTTAAATGTTTTATTCGTCAAATAAATGTTGGAAAAATATTTTACTATCGAAAAAAAGTGTCGGAAAGATGATTACATAATACAATAATACAATTACACAAGTAGTTTTTTCGTGAAAAAATTAACTCTGTGTTATCTTTCATACTCATGACATTCACTTCAATAAACGTACGGAAAGTTTGGCCAGGTGGTTATATATATATATATATATATATATATATATATATATATATATATAGCAACCTGGCCAAACCTTTCGTGACATATAATAATACAGCCCTACATATGCGTACACTGAAGCACATACGCAGACAATTGAACGTCAATGGAGGGAAGTGCGAGGAAATGTGCCGCGATATGGAAATTCAAAACATTTCCATGGCCATATAGCCGAATTTATGTTTAAAAGAAAGTACAATGAGTATAATACTCGTTTTCATCATTTATGGCGAATTACGAGTGAAATACATTTAAATTATATAAATTCCTCTTTTACTGAATTTGCAGCAGAATTTGACTCTGATTAAGATTTTCTTGTGTAATTATATTATGTAATCATCTTTCCGACACTTTTTTTCGATAATAAAATATTTTTCCAACATTTATTTGACGAATAAAACCCATAAAAATTGATTTTGAAGTGAGGCAGCTCTGCTATATAATTACCTTTTTACTAATTTAACAAGTTAATTTATATTACAATGAATAAATTAACTTGGCACTTACAGGTTATTTTGAAATTTTGCTTCATTTGGAATATATATTCTGAACTGATGTGGAGAATTAAAATAATATAATAGATCTATATTATAAAATATTCCTACAGTTAAATGTGTTTAAAATGAATTATATTATGTTTTGTTTAAATTTCAGCTTAAAAACTTCTCTTTTGAAATGGAGACCTGATTATGAAATAGCAGCTGAAGAATATGCAAAAGCAGGTAAATAATATTTACTTTATCCTTATAGTTGAAACATTTAAAACAAAATCTATAAGTTAACGTTAAGTGACGTCAAAAAATGGATTAACTAGTGAAGTTAGGACAATTGGTATTAGCCCAAAACTATTTATCCTTAATAATTACTTCTATCAATGAAAGTGGAAGAACCAATGTGTCCAGTATAAAAAATAAACATTAATTTTAAACGTTCTTTGTAATTAAAAGTCAATTTGTTCACCGGGAATATTGAAAATGAAAAATATGAAAAGGACAAAAAAAATGATGTTATGTAGGTTAATTAATTACACAATGAATAAGTATTTTACATCTAGGACAGGTTAAGTAAGGTTGCTTTGGTTTAGATTTCTTATTTACATACAACTATCAAATCTTCCATATTGCAATAAAAAAACTAAAATACTCACATTGACATTTAGACCGATTATTATTTGACAACTTTGGAAATGCTCGCCAAGCCTCTGTTGTAACACTTTTTCACCATATTTATTATTAAATTTCACAGTTAAAAAATAATTTCCATTTCAAAGCATAGTTTTTTTTTTTTTTTTTTTTTTTTTTAAATGACCTTAAATGAAACTGTTTTTAAGTGAACTTTAATTTTCAACGTAAGTTACTTAAATATTGGATTGTCTCTTGAACATTGTATCATGTTTCAGTTTTTACGTAACTTCATTTATTGGTGTTTTGTATTTTAATTTTTCTATTTTCAAGGATATATACTGAATTGTGTTGCGGTTAAAGTCAATATTTCTTGAATTATTTTTATGAAGTAGCCCGAGGCAATTTTGTTTTAACTTTTACTCTTTTAAATACTGGAAAAATTATTCAGAATGTGGTCTTCCTTATCTTGCATAATGGTGGAAATATATTTAAATCACTATGAAAACACACATATATTTAACAATAACAAATGTATTGATAAAATTATTTATTATTAGTTATATCTTGATGACACAATTTCCCTAAAAAGGAAACTGCAGAACTATTACAATCAGCAATAATCATCTCAAAATTATAACACCCAAATATAATCTTACAATATGTTAAATTTTTTAGATATCATCATAAAATAATGCATTGTTATAGTGGTTATATTTATAACATTTTATTGTTTCTGTTTGAAAGTTTGTGGAATGTTTTACACCAATCGTTTTTAAGTGTAGATCTTAACTGCATTGAAACGGTTTATAAATATTTGTTCACCACTTTAATAGCCTTACATTCTATACAATTATGCCTATTATTAATTTAAATTTATGAATGTTTCAGCAACTTGTTTCAAAAATGCCAAGTCGTTTGAACAGTGCAAAGAATGTCATCTAAAAGCTGCAGAATGTCATAAACAAAACAGAGCGTATCCTTTAATACATTAGTTAATATTTGGTTATATGTGATAACTATTTAATATGAATTAAAGTATATCTACAAATATAGATATTTATTCCTGAGTAATTTTACCTCTCATCCGTTGCCCATCAATATCATCATTTGAGATATCGAACTTCCCTTGTTTTACTAATTTATTCTTCTGAAACATTATAAAAATGACAAATGAAGAACACAAACACAATGTATTTGAAAAAACAATTGATGTGACCTACACATAACTTTTCAATTCCTTAAGTAAAAACTGATATTAATTAAATATGAGTTCAATTAGTCAAAATATTATTACAAGCATATACGAGTATTTGGAGACAACTTCTATTTTCACCTTTTGAGTGTTTTTGACTAAAATTTAACATGTGAACAACCTTGAAGAATTCAATTCAATTCAATCGAAATACATATTCTTGATATAATGTTTGTCCAACAAATAAACATTATTCTGAAATGGTCTAAGCTAAGCGTGTTTTTATCAAAAGTAAATGTAAAAAAAAAAATGATTGAAAACACATTTTCCGAATTTTTGTACTTTCAGGCTGCCTGCACACCAGAGTGATACAATGTTTAAGATATCATTAATATTGAGATAAACTGTTTTTATCTTAAGATAATTTTACTGCACACTAAAGTGATACAATCTGTTGGTAAGAGATATTTTTTCGAGTCAGTTCATCAGTTGTAACTGTAAGCATTTCGAGTGTAAATGGTGTAATTTATTGATATTTGAGTAAGATATGGAGAGTAATGGGTGCTTCCATAAAATTTAATGGATGTGTGACACAATTCCATAACAGTTTATTCTAATTTTATCTTCAAAGAACTATGAAGGTAAATTTAAAGATGTTTATAGTATGAGGATTTGATAGTTTCCATTTCTAATTACAACTCGTAACACCTTCCCTTTAAAAACATGATTCCTACTACAGACTGGCTATTTCAACATCGGAAAAATTTCTTGTTACTCCAAGATAAATGAATTTTATGTCAAATATCCATACAAATAATTTATGTAATAATGTTACCCCCCCCCCTTGCTTGCTAATAATATATTTTTTCTCAAGGGGTAAAATTAATTTTTGCAACAAGTATAACAAATTCTTTGCTAGGTAAGTAGTTTTGGGTTAAGTTAACAATATCAAATTAGATTGTCTTTTGGTTAATTAATGATACAAATTTCAAATGATTTATAAGTCAAAATGTTACTTTATTTCAAAATTACACTAGTTCGGGGAAGGGGAGCTCGTGCTGGCCAAGAAATCCTGTTTTATACACAAAATTTTTATACAAAAGAAAAGTTATTTAAATTATAATTTATTATGAAAATAATTTAGTCAAATTGTTCACTATGTGTTTCCTTACCAATATTTCTACGTTCAACTTCGGTCGATGGTCGATATGACCGCGAAATTCACTCTTCCTCGCACACACACACAAAAAAAACAAACACATCTTGCTCCTTCAGCGTTTCTCTCAGCAGTTTTTAAAAAAGGACGCTACGGTATCTTCAAGCTTGCCGGCTACAACTGCATTGATTTGAAACGTCCATTCTCATTGGCCGGTGAATCCGTTGTCAAGGCAACGAGTTCGTTGTGTCGTGAAATTATTTTGAGTGTTTAAACTTTTTAGCTATATTTTAATTCCAAAAATGATTTGTAACAATTTTAATTATTCAAATAAACACTTTATATCGAATTTTTACTTTACATAATCTTTTTTAATATAGGTCAAAATTTTACCACGTAATCTACACTCTGGCTTGGCTACAATTAGAATTCAAAATGTCTAACTTTCTGATAATAAATTATTTGATAATGGCCTAATTTTACAAATTTATATATTTTACAACCTACCAGTATTTCTATGGTTTCTTACATTTTTTCAACCCAATTTTTAATTTGGGAGAGGTTATATATATACAGATAAATCTGTATACTTGTTTATCAGACTTGCTTCTATTAATTTGTACCATTATACAAGGTTTCTTCACTATTGATTAAATAAATTAAGAAAATTGAATCTTCTACATTACTTAATTGCACCTATAAGCATATTGTCATCTTGAATTACCGTATGATAAATGTTGTCATCTTGCTGGTATATACCTGTTTAGCTACTGTAATATAATTTGAACATGCATGAGCAATATCACCTTGGGGCTCACTTAGTGAGAATCCAGTTGAGGTATTCTATCTGGATCTACACCTTTCCATATAGTTTTGGGATGGACCCCTTTACATTATCTTTTCTATCAGGTCCGTCCAACTTAACCAACTCTTGTTATTTTCCGACTCTGACACTATTAGAGTATTTGATGGCTAAGGTTCTTTATTTTATCTTCTTTTTTTTTTATAAAGTGATGGTGAGTGAGATGTTTTTCACCTTTAAACAAGGAATAAAAGAAATTTAGTTATACTTTTTATATATAAGGTATTAGGTTATATATTTATAAATATAAAGTATAATTTTTCTGTTTAATTACTATTAATTACCACTCTAGGCTGATGTTTCCCAGTATCTATTCTTAACATTATATTTAGGTTATTTCATTCTGCTAAGTAAGTATACATTCTATGGATAAGAAAAAATATCATTTAAGCTTTGTTTGATTAAATTAATGAGGTTCACAATGTTTTCAAATTTTTTCTCAGATCTTACAATAATTTGTACAGGAACAGATGGAGAATTATTACCTCCTGATTATTTTGTTAAGCATAATAAATAATTCTACTAAAATTTTAAGAATTTATAATATACTAAGTTAAGAATTAAATTTCAACTTCATAAAAATGTCACTAGTAAGACCATAGCAAGCAACCTGGGTTACTATATAATACAACAGTACGATTTTGATATTTTGACAATGAGTTAGTCTTTTCCCAACCATTAGGCACAGAATTCTTCAGTTCTGTAACTTACCAGATAATTTAAAATCTAATGTATATACAACTTCTTGTGCGACTCACTCACTCACACTTATAGAAATTCTAACTTACAGTACTTCCAAATGAGCTAGAAACTTGAAATTTGGTGAACGTATAACTTTTATCCTGTTACCGACAGAAAAATTCCAAAAAGTTAAAATTAAAAATTTTTAACCTTTATAAAATTCAAAATAGTAGACACAACATTTAAGTTAAAGTAGATTTTTTTGGAGGTCTTATGTGGCTAAATGATAAGGACCTATCAAAAACGGATTGTACCAGTAGCCATAAATTTGGGGAGATCTACAAGTTTGTTTCCATGACTTTTTCGTATCTCCATCTCTAATACCTTAGATAGTTAGAGCTAGATTTTTTTAATTTTATGTTAATTTTGTATATTTTCCATAAATTATTTAATCTTTTGACACACTTATACTATAGCTAGAATCATTAAATTTGGTACGCTTATGGCAGTTGGCAGAAAAAGTCAAAAAATTTAATTTGTGCAAATTATTATGTTTTGATCTACAACTTTGATCTAATGTCAACACAAGCATCCCCACCCTACTCCACCCAGTAATTTGTTTAACACTTTTATGGTGATTTTATTCTTTCCAATATTTTGACTAGAGGTTTAAAAGATGAGAGGTTAAATCAAGTGGTTCTTTTTTTAATTTTTTTATTTTTTATTTGTTAATGATCAATGCAGAAGTGTAATTCAAGAATTCCAATTTTTATCATTTCTGTGTTGCCCCTTAAAAATCGTAGGTAATGATACATAGCTATACCTATACCACCAAAGATAGATTATTAAAAACAGGATAAAAGCCTGTTTATGCTAGTTGGTTTGTAGAGATGATAATTTTGAACATCCCAATTTTTTATGGTAATAGTCTTAAGTTTAAAACCAAATGTTATCAAGTTTTTTTTAAGTTTTAAATGTTGCCTGAAAACTTTGAAAAATCAGAATGTAATATATTAGCATTTTTCTGCATGTAAAAAATTCAGGTAAATGGGGGCCATGCCCTTCTAGAAGGTAGTAAGACCACAAGGATTAAATAAATATATATGTAATTTCTTTATTTCTGTTTATGAGGCAGTCCTTATTTTCAGTTAACAAATTTGATAAAAGTTTTTAGAAAAAACCAAAGGTATTCCCTTTTAGTATTAGTTAATGATGTTGTAACTACTATTGAAATATTTTTAGTGTGCTTTAATTATGATATTGATTTGTTTAGGTGCATTGAACAAGCATTATTGGTATGCAAAGATCTGGGAGATTTGAGGGAAATAGCGCAGTTGGCTGAACGATCATGCAATCTGTATCAACAGCA
Source organism: Aphrophora alni (assembly GCA_963513935.1). Taxonomy (NCBI): domain Eukaryota; kingdom Metazoa; phylum Arthropoda; class Insecta; order Hemiptera; family Aphrophoridae; genus Aphrophora; species Aphrophora alni. Next base: position 34,397,606 of record OY740766.1, read on the forward strand.
TGGGTCTCCTGATGCTGGGGCCAGTGCTCTTAGTAAAGCTGCTAAAATATTAGAAGAAACACAACCAGAACAGGCTTTGGAATTGTTTCTTCGTGCAGCAGATGTTGCGATGGTACTGTATACTATGTGTTTTATGTTTATAGGAATCTCTAGGTCACAATAATAATTATAACAGTTTGGGGTATTACAGGAGTTAAATATATTTTTATAAATTGATTCTGATAAGTGTGACAAATCCAAATCGATATGTAGTAGTATGAAGAGTATATCCTCAGAGTTTGATTACACATTGTATTGGAGAATGGTTTTTAGAATCCAATGATCCATTAACATATCTCAAACTTTTAGTCGAAGTCTTACAAGTTAGCAAAACATTCCAACTATTTTTAAATGACCCGGTATGTGAATGAAGCTCTTGGATTTTTTTTATAGACAAATAGAATTTTTATAAATGTTACCGGTATTTTATTTGTTTTGCAAAACATATATTTACACTTTTTGAAGAGAGAAACATACAATATTTCAATAAGTCATTGGAATGCTTATTTATATGCGTTTTCCAACTGCTACAGTGCAACATTATTCCCATTTATATACATTTTCATTTTTTAAATTTATATACTATGAAAAACTTCATATTATTATAATTCCCTTTGTTTTATTATTGTCTACTGATACTATAGGTACTATCTATTAAAAACTGTATTAAGTGCCTGCAGAAATTTATTTTATCATTGAAGTGTGCAGACATCTACCAGTTTATAGTACTGTATAATATTCTAACCTTTGAAGTGTTGTTGAGACACTGTTTACATAATGATGTCAACTTAAATACAAAATCACCTTTAAACAAACATTTGCAATGAAATGATACAAATTCTGACGAAAATTATTTGTTTTTAACAAACTGTTAATAGTAACTATTCTAATTTTATGAAATACAAAATTAACTCTGATTGTTAGTTGACAATAACAGATAAGTTATTGTTTGCTTTAATTTTTGTGGAAACAATGCCTGCAGACTGCTAAATGTTGCTATTTCATCTGTTTTGTTTTGGTAGCAATGATCAACAAGAACAAAAATAAACTTTATAATTCAGATATGGTGTTTGATGAAATAAAAGGGTCCGGGATATAAACCTGATGATTTTCGAGTCATAATAACTAAAACGTGTTTTGTACAATTAAAACATTTAATATATCAAATTTAAATGCATTTTGTGGAATTTTTATAGTGGTACTTACAATTTTTTTTATTTGAATATTATGTTGTCCAAATGTTTTCCATTATTCCTCACACATTCACTTAATCTCATTCTAAAATTTGACATTGTTCGCTTAATCATCGCTAGTAGAACTGCTGCAATTTCTCGCTGAATGGGTTCCTTGAATACTGCAATTGACTGCGGTTGACTACTGAAGACTTTCTTTATGTTTGTGATACCCCTCGAGAAAAAAAAATCAAAAATTGCCAGATCAGGTGGGCACGAAGGCCAGGGAATGTCGCCAAATCAGGAAGTCAAATGTCCAGGAAAGGTTTCTTGCAGAACATCCATTGCAATTTTCGCCGTATGGGCAGTGGAACCGTACTGTTGAAACCAAATTTCATGTCCTAACTCATTCAGTTTCAGTCGCAGAAATTCATTCAAGATGTTTATGTACCGATGAGATGTTACTGTTACTCTGCAATTTGACTTCTCATAAAAACACAGTCCAAATATGCCGAATTTTGAAACTGCACATACACTGTAACATATTGACTGTGAAGTGGTTTTTGAAGAATTTTTCGTGGGTTATTGGCAGCGCAATAACGGTAATTTTGTTTATTCACAAATCCTGACAGATGGAAATGTGCCTCATCACTTGAAAGAATAATGGCATCCTGGTGGACCTTTTGAAGGATAACCTCTCATGCTGCATTACGAGATGCCCAATCATTTGCATTAAGTTGCTGTACTAACATCATCTTATACGGATGGAATTTAAGGTGGTATGAAGAACTTGTCTTACACTTCGATCAGAAATGGCTAGAGCAGCAGCATGCTTTGCTGCTGAATGTCATGGAGACCGTGTAACGACTAACCTTACATCTTAAATGTTTTCAAGCGTTTTTATAGTCTGCTGTCGTCCTGTTGGTTTCATTTTTAAAGCAGACGATGTGTTCCTAAAATTCTTCACTAACAGTATTGTATTCCTGTTGGGAACAGATGCATGTCGATTTAAATTAAAATATCTGCGAAATAAACACTGCATAACAATGGAATCATTATTTTTAAAATAGGCTTCAATCACAAAAGCTCAATTTTCAATTGACCAATTCATACTGGATATTGAAATGGCATCAATAGTCCTGTCATTCAACAACACACGTCTCCTTTCATTGACAGTGGTGCCAACATAACAATTACTACAAAATAGTCAGGTTTATTGCCGGACCCTGTATAATTAAACTTCAGTTAATTTTATTTGAAACAAATGTATTCCTTTTTCTGAGTTTTGATTTCTTATCAATAAGTTATTCAATAAGTTCTATCTAATGGCTGTTTTAATTTAGCACATGGATATTGCATCTGTTACACTCTAATATAGAAGACGCTTAAGTTCTCAAAGTGAGTATGAGCTTGGGTACTCTGAGGAAACCGAGTTGAATCTATTATGTTAGATCCCTCTCTTTCATCTTTCCTATTAAGTCTCCCTTGACCAACTCTTGTTCTTTTCTACTCTAACATTATAAGATTATTCAAGGGCGAGTCTTTATTTTATCTTTTTTTCTTTTAATAAGTCGATGATGTCCAAGAGTTTTTAAAAGGCAAACTTTTAACAACAAGAATAAAAATTAATATAGCAGTGAATAGGTTAATTAATTCATTCAGTGAAAAAGTTCATTAATTGTGTGTGAAGAGTGAAATTTTTTATAAAGGATTTTCCTCTTTCCTATTTGGAACTTTATTTTTACATAAAAGTTGTCATCAAGTATCTTGCTTCGTATCAAATACATGTTTGTAACAGGTATGCTATACTTGTACACACTTAAAGCATAAGGTACACTTTATATCACATTATCTGCCAGATGCAAGAATCTGATTGTAGCCAAATACTCTTACGCTGAAGGCCAAGACGCATTCCTTTGTTCCTTTACTCTAAGCCGACTCTGTGCACTGGTACAGACTTTTAATTTCTACCATTACACAGTTAGATTAGGTTGTATTTTAAAATTAATTAGTCTACAGATTTCATATAGATTGCTTTCTTGATTTCAACTGAGATATGACCCAGCCTAATGTACCAAAGTGTCTGTCACAACGAATGTAATAAAAATACTTCATTCAAAATTCATCATTCTAAGAAGGATAGATAGAACAAAAACTCGAACACAAGATCTCACAAAAAATATGTTTTCTTAATCAAATACGTTTCAATGACAAAGTCGCCATCCTCAGTGATATAACTGAGTTATAGTTTAGTTATTGTAGCTCATGTAGCGACTTTGTTGTTGAAATACGTTTGATTAAGTAAACATAATTTTTGTGAGATCTTGTGTTCTAGTTTTTGTTCTATCTCATATTATTATCTCACAAGTCAAGCTCAATATTTATCTAAGACGGATGTTTTTGTTTTTAGATGTGACAAGCAAAATCCTAGCATATTATGTTCTCAGTTTTTTAAAACATTTGATAATTTTTTGTTTAGACCTATCCATAAAAATCGAGGCAGATACAATATATCTACATCCTACTCAGCTGAGTAGCATGTTGTTTTCATTAATCATTTCCTAGGATGGTCTAGAAGCCAGTTAAAAATTTTGTTGTTTCACCAAAAAAAGTTAAAAGAATAAACATTGCACAAACTCTTACACTCCCATTCACAATCAAAATACTAACAAAACGAACTTTTTCATCGCCAAAAACATCAGTTCTGTAGTTGTCAGTAAAAAAGTGAAAATCAACCTTGTCTTTCTGTCTTAGTTTTTGTACAATATTTTTAAGAATATTTATAGATGATTTATTTAAGAATACATGGTTTTTTTAAGGTGATGATGACCACAATGGTTTTTCACCTTAAAATCACAATAACAACAAAATAAATAACGTTTAAACTTGCTTCACTTGTATTGTGGATATTATAAAATGAAATTAAGTTTAAATGAAGTTTATAGATATGACCAAAATATGCACACATACAAAGTCCACTCGTTGTTTTAGAGTACTGCACTAATTACAAAATCCATTTTTGTTTAACTCTGAGGACCTCAAAACTGGATATTACCATAAAAAACTTCCCACCAATTTTTTTTACTCACCCTGTCTCTATACTAATTATATGTGAGTACAAAAAAGAACCCAGAACAATGTTTACAAAATTATGTAAGGTGCAATACTTTAATTACACTCTTGTCCTGTTATTTATAATTATTCTTATATTCATAGTGTATATTTGTGTTTATGTATGTATTAGTTTGCTCATGCATAATTGATTATATTATGATATTTTGTTCATTTTGTTAAACAGAAAGTTATTTAATACTTTATGTCATTTTAGATTGAAGACAGTGCCAGGCAAGCTGCTGAGTACATAAGTAAAACAGCAAGGATTCTAGTGAAACTTCAACAGTAAGTACTAAAATATTTATATTGTGAATATAATTATGATAGTTACGATAATTTGTGTCTAGAGGTTTAACCCTTGGGACAATTCATAGTGGTTTTAAAACAAAATACTATATGAAACGTGTAAGGAATTACATTCAATTTGAATATCGACACGTACGGCACCTAGCGGTAAATATTCTAGAGTCCAATCGAGTACTACAAAATTAAGAAAATCTCAACTTTCCATCTTTAAATAAATAATAGGATTATTTCCATACATCTTACTCCCACATAATCCATATCAGATCAATTCTAAATTAATTAACCGGTCTGAGAAAAATATATAACCAACATGACATGAGCATTCAAAATAAATATCTAAGTTTAAAGATTACAGTTTGTAGGCATAGACTAAATTAAATCCGAGAGGAAGGGGACAAATGAAATTAAATTACTGGAAAACAAAAAATAATTAAAGAAACTAATGCTATCCGTGGATAAAACAGATTATCTATCATCTAAAAGGTTGTCATTGATTAATAATAATTTGAATTTGCCCCTAACCACAATCACTGGAACTTAATAAAACACAATTATCTGATTGATTGTTCTTTATTAATTATATCCACTTAATGCCCTGATGTACATTTCGATAACATAGTTATCATCATCGGAGGGTCTTGCTTATAAACTAAATCTAACCTTACATATCTATTACTAAAATAAAATTAAACCTAAAACTATGATAACCTGAGTGTAGGCTAAAATCCCTCCCACTCCACATATCAGTTGAACAATCAATCAGATAATTTTGTTTTATTAAGTTCCAGTGATTGTGGTTAGGGTCAAATTCAAATTATTATTGTGAATTTCACCACAGTGCTCAACAAGACTGTATCTTGTCATTGATTGTTTATAAAATACATAATTAATTCAGGGAAACTCAAAATCCAACACGTCATGTCATGAAAAAGCCCTGTTTGGTATTCATATGGCCCCTGCATAAACCCAATTAGGCTACACACTTGACGAGGCGGCGTGCGCATTTTTTTTATTCATGCGATATTAGAGCAGGTTTGCTCAAATGCTGTTTTGCAATTGTCAAGTGTGCGTGTTACAAAAAAAACCGCTTATATATATTTTTTACGCTTTAACCTTCAATTCACCACTCTATTTTAAAAAAAGACACTGGAGTATTTGTGTTTGTGATCTTTTACTTCCAGCTCTGCAGACCAGTCCTGGCCAGGAAGCATCCTAATATCACACCACAAGGTAAGATCAACATTCACTTAATTATTTCAGTGTCTGTTATTTAATTAATATTATAATAAAGGTCCTCCGGAATTAACAAATAAAACATTACACAGATTTATACCCCTTTTGTTCAACGCTGCCAGAGGCGTTAAGATTACATTACATGCCCTATTTTGTAAATTGTCTTTACGTCTGCATATAAAAGGATGCCCACAAAGGGAAACAAGAGTGTGATTCGACAATAAAAATTCCACTGAGATTAAGTTAAAACATCATTGCATTGTACATTTTCAAATTATGTAAATTAGTTGATAGTATTTTTAAGTTTCTTAGAAGTTATTTGATTACCTACTATTTAATTTAGATATTTGTATTCATAGAAATTCATTATGTAAACTAAAAAAAGAAAAAGGAAAAAATTATAATATTATCAACAAATTATTGCAATCCTCGTCAAATCAACTTACACTCACACATACACAGGAGTACACAATTTAGAAGGCAGGCGATTTGAATTTCCTAGTGGCCGTTTTTTGGCAGAAGAAGGAGAGATTGTTGGAAGCTTCTAAAGGGAAAGAACCCCTCCCAAGATTAAGAAGTCTTAATCTGAAATAATCATCCAATCCAAAAATTTAGTGAGAGTAAATATATCTCAAGATTGTGCGAAAGTTACCGTTTATTCAAGAATAATAATACCGTTCATTTCTGCATTAGTGGTGAGATCCATCCAAATAATAGATTGTATAATAATTCATACTTAATTATGAAAAACAATATTTCTCAAATATAAATTTTCAGCCAATGAAGCTATAATTAGGCATAGTAAATTAGGCATAGTAAACACTTTTAACTGATTTAATTGAACTGAAAACCATCTTAAACATATTCATTCTTACAAACATTCATATCTTTCCATTTTGATTTTGTTTTGCTTTGTTTTTGTTTTTTTGGGAGGGGGGACTTTGTCCAGACAAATAATTAATTAATTTCATGCTCTTGTTCTTTGTTAATAATACCCACTTGGGAAGAGCTGGCACCGACCCACCCAGAAACAAGACTTGTGATCTTTAGATAATAGTATGTTTAAAAACAATTGTTATAATTCGGTGAGCCTAAACACAATAATATTTTTATCTTAAGAACAATAAAGGAGATTCTGTTGAAACTAATAATTTTTCTGATATATTATAACCACATAGTATTGAACTTTTAAAGACATTACTAAAACTAATTTCTCAATCTAATTTTGAATTTTAATGTTTGTGATTTTTTTTCTGTTTTTTTCAATTTATTGTAATGAATTAAACAAAACAAATTTCTATCTTTGTAATTTTCTATTCCATATATTTATTGTTATAAGTAAGCACATCAAAGTGCAATAAATTTAAAAGAGAGAAAAGAGGTGTATAGATTTAAACCCAATATAAATAATTAATCATCTGTAATATTCATCCATTCATATATAAGAGTAATGTTGTACCCTTGACATAAAATTGATTTTGTCATAATCAATAAAGCAGTATTCTTAAGGCTCGAGCTAAAATACTTTTAATTGTTTGAGAGAATATTTTGATTGAAAATATTACATTTTTTTTTTAGTTTGTCTTACTTTTGAATTGATAATTCAAAATTTGTAGTTATCTATCCTAAGAGCAACATCACAAAAATTTACATTTTACTAAAAATGACTCGCATAGTTATTAACTTTTAATTTTTGTCACAATTAAGTTAGTCCATATTTTGTGATTCGGTACAAAATTATTTATCAATTTAAAATTATGTTATGTTTTAAAATATGAAAATGAAACCTGACCTCTGTTTTAAAGAATTTTCTTTCATGTACATACTTTTGTTTGTTTGTAATGAAATATGTACAGTGGTAGCTACTTTATTGGAGTACTTTAGCTTCCTCCAATGTAAAAATAACTAAATATTTGTAGTAACATTTTAAAGTAACAAAATAACTCATATTTATTGTAATTTTATAGTCTTCAATAAATGATGAGTAATTATCAATTCCTGATCACATACTCTGAGGTTAGATTTTGCACACTGTAGTAGTGTACTACTTAACAAGCTGACTAACGATATGGGAAGTAGGCAGGGTGATAGTGTGGAGAAGTCTATTTTTTAGCGGTGTATTGTCTACTTTCACGGAACACTAGGTGTGCATCCCAGTTAATTGTTTATCCGTGTTATTGTTTCACATGCTGTTGTTTTTCATTGACTATGCTTACAATTGAAATATTCTTTATTTCTAAATATCAATTTAAGTTATTATATAATTCATTTAATTACTTTTAACTTTAATCCAAATTGTTCTTCCTTTTAAAACTAACCTAAAATGCTACTAACTAGCCAGAAAGACTGGGCCTATATTTGGGAATCAACTGACTTCTACTTAATACCTTGTTACCTTCTGAATGGCAATAGATATTCTGACAATTTCTTAAATAATATTTACAAATAAAGTGTTCTTTAAAAATATGGCACTGAAAAAATTCCACTGTACTCGTGTTGGTGACTCAGGCCCTAAATCTTATAACTATACAACTATTATATTTTTTGAGGAAGCCAGGATTCAAAATTACATTTTTGACAATAACTTTCCTACTTGTCATCATAGAGATGTAGAGTTGGAACCATTACCATGCAGAATTTAAATATACATATTTTTATCTGCATATGTTTTTTTTTTTATCTGTGAAGTATTTGATAAGTTGAATAACACACAAGACATAAACAAAAAACTGTTTAAAATGGTCACCATTTTGACATTTTCATTTGATTTTTCTGAATTTCAATTGAGCATACTATAGTCCCCTATATCAAATTTCATGTTGCTATCTTAATTTGTGTAGCCACTATCTTGCTTATCTACAGACAGCATGTTGAAAATCACTTTTTCAGGTTCCTGAGGCCATGTAAAAAATCAGGTTGAAATTCTTGATGATTAACAAACTTACCATTATATTTTGTATACTGGCTTTTATTGAAGTCTAGAACTTTCTATTTTGTGGAAGAGTTTATGTACTATGGTTTTATTTACGGGGCTAATTAATTATTGAAGGGATTCATTCAACTGCAGGAGTCAAATGAAGATAATAAATATTGTAATTGTTATATTTGTACTGTAAGCATTGGAATATAAATTGTTTAGTTACTTGTATATGTGTTTTTAAAATTAAATTTTATTATTTGATTGATTAAATGTTTACTGTGTATAAGTATTATTGATTATGAAAAATGAGCTAAAAATCAGATTGTGTGTGGTCTATACAATAACACACACACACACACACACACACACACATATATATATATATATATATATATATATATATATATAAACAATAAGATCCAAAATTCAAACTAGCTCTACGTTTGGAGCATCAAAAATTGAAACAATACACTCTACTATATTTATTATTCTCCAATATTAAAAATTTAAATTGAGAAATGAAACATAACAACTGAACAATCCATTTAACCATTTAAGATTTTTAATAACCTTTCATGATAACGTCAAAACATTATTACAATATACTTTAAGATGATTAATTATAATTAATAAAACTGTTCATTTATTTATCAGAAAGAAAAAATCAAATTATATTGGTATGAATTAATGTCTTATTATAGTCTTTTCTTTAAGTAACAAAAAAAATTTCACTCTTATCTCGGGTGGGGTTAGGTGCTGACTTTTTTCCAATCTTATAAAAAAAATATATGGACGTTAATTATAAAATAAAAGATTAAATTAAGTTCAATATTTACACATATATGAATGAATAACTATGACCAAAAAATTTATGAATGAAATGATATAGTTCTATATTTGTCCACCAATTATATATACATTATACATTGGTGTAAGTCTACTATAATGAATATTTCCTCAGAATCTAGGCTATTGGCTTGATCTCACCATATTAGAAAGTTTCCCTCATATTCAACTGTTTCTTGTTTCCCTCTTCACAATCGTAAATCGAACATCCTTATACTAGACAACTACCGCACTATTTCACTTGAACAATTCCTCTAAACTTGGATAAAACATATACATTTACTCGGAACGAAAGCTGGATTCACCAAATCTTTTCTAATAATTAATATTTTTGCCAAAATCGAATAAACCGCCATCTAAATCACTCCCCACTTTCACAATGATCTCTATGTATGAATAAGTTGATGATAATGATAATTTTTATTTATTTATTTTTGTACGAATTTATGATTTAATTTTGAATAGTAAGTTTCTTTATTACAAATATTAAATTGTATATACATTAAACAAATAACTTCTATTATATTTATTTCAATTGTATCAATTGAATATATAATAGATATTTATGAATTTTTCTAACATCACTCCTTTATTCTCCGTAGGCTCATTTATAAAATACAATTATTAATCAACGTCGTCCTCGCGTATTTTAGTTGTCCATTTGACTTGAATTTACATCGTATTAACATACAATATCTCCTACTCGATCCAGATATATGATGTTGAAGACTTATTATGGATAGGTATTGATTTATCACGTAATTAAACAATCATTTTTTGTCGTTGGTTGTTTTAAACTATTTATGTAAATTACTTGCGGTAAATTCACTGACTTGGGTAGTTCGCTAGTGTTTACATTTGAGTCTACGATGTCCGCCGCTTGGAGCGTTCGGGTGCTTGTACTATCAAACGAATGGTTCAGATTTATTAATTTAAAAGACAATTGCGAAACTTTACATGTGTAGTTTTATTTTTAAGTTTTCATTAATTTTGTATTTCTAATTATGAAATTATTGTTATTCTCTTTATTGCATTTCAATCATATATTTTAAGAAACAAGGTTGGGTGTACAAATGTTATATATGTTTTAGATATGATAAAGCAGCTTCTGCAATAAAGAGAGAGATAGGCCTACACCAACAATCAGAAAACTTGCCTGCTATTGGGAGGCTTGCTGTTGTATTAGTCTTAGTTCAGCTTGCTAGAGGAGATACTGTTGCAGCTGAGAAAGCATTCAAAGAGTGGGGAAATTGTTGTGAAGTACCAGAGGTATAAATAATCTTAAAATTTTGGAATTATGTGTTCTTGTACTATCAGTATATCTATATATATTATATACCATATTTATAATATATATAATATACCCTAGAACTGGCACATTCATGTTAAGTATTTCCTTTTTTAAAAGAGTTCAAAAAAAATAGTAATATTATGCAAACCCAAATTATAAGATATCATTTTTCTCTGAAAGATGCATAGAATTTATCGGTGTAATGAAAAAAAAAATGTTATATGTAACGGTTTTGGAGTAAGTATGTTAGGAATCAAGAAATGAAGTTAACATTTTACAGAAAAGCCTATATTAAACCAAAACAAATTTTTTAGCACATTTTTTCAAAATATAAAAAAGTTTTGTAATGTAATTCTGAATAAATTTTGATAAAAAAAATCAATTTATAAAATTTTCATATAAATTTTTTTTACAAAATTACCTAAAAATTTAGGCCCAATTTTAAGAAAATGACCAAAAATAGTAATATTATGGAAAACACGACTTCTTATTATTATTTTTATCAGAAAGGTGCATAGAAATTACCTGTATAGCGACAAAAATTTTATATGTACAAAATTAGGAGTTAGTATTTCAGGAATCAAAAATTCTTACAAAAACTGAAGTCAAAATTCCACATCGAAAGACTATATTTACCATAAATTTTGTTTTAATTTTTTCAAGATATATAAAGTATTTGTACTATATTTGTGCATAAATGTTGGTAAAAACAAAATAAATAAATTAAAAACACAAATAAATAAGTAAATAAATTAGATTCTTTATACTTACCAACAAAAAGTTTTGTACCCTAGGCTAGGCTAGGCCTGTAACAAATACACTGAAAATATTAAAATTCACTCAAAAAGTTTTTTCTTTACTCATTTGCGGCGAAATACACAAACTTTACCAATTAATTAAATATTATTTATAACTTTTATGGTATTTTTTTTTATTTATTTATTTTTTTACATGATTATGTATCTTGTAAGAGAAGTGAGTTGAAATTATAGTTTTATGAACTAACCCTATGTTCGGGCGTCATTTATAAGAGAAGCTTACCTAAATACTTTGTTTTTCAATTAAATTAAGTGACTTTGGTTTGTAAGTCTGCGTTCTTACAAACTTAACATTATATTTATTATTATTTCACCTGAAGGGCAAGGTATCAATCTTAATCGTACTTAGCAGTTACTCCTACAACATGGCACATGGTTAACACAATAAACTAGCCAGACATATTTAGAAAAACAAGAAATCTCCCTTTTATTCTATTCAAAAACAACAACTTTATCATGTTTCTCCACAGGAGAATTACTAAAAACTAAAATTCATTATTATGAAATATAAGAATCAAACATGTATAGAGTTAAAAAATTAGAGTTCTTCATCACTCCTTTTAATTTAGTTTATCTAATTAATGATTACTAAGTTTTAAAGTGTTCCACTTTACTCATGAATTACCAGTCTATATATTTAAGTTTATTTCAACATCACAAACACTAGAAATCCTCCATGTTCGTGTTGAAAGTGAATCTGTCCAGTCGTCTCATAACGCGACTGCTAGATGCTGAATCCTGACAAAGACTAACCAAGGCACACTTCTTGTTGCTTGGCAAAGCTAACGCTGAGGCTTCTGGGAAATCTCTCTTTTTCCGTTTCATGGGGTTCGGCTTTCGAATTGCTTTCACCTTACGCTGCATTAACTTAGAAGGTTATCATCTGTTTTATTTGAAGGTTACAAGTCCATGTGACTTCACGCACACAATTTGAATTTTATAGTTTATTAGTAATCACTAGATTATTATCGTTCATTAGAAGATTGTTCAAATACACTTTATAATTACTTATTTCTATTATACAATGCTTATTATTTCTATTATTAGTATATCTTTATTATTAATTGAACGTTTAATTATTTTTATTAATTACTGGTTGGAGAGTGTCCCATGCTTACAATCTATGGAGCATTAGCTTTCCAAAAGTATTATATTTATTGTGGTAGGATGTTTCTAAGTGGGAGAAATGTGAATTGCAAAAATCGTGTTTTTTGTGTTGATATCCAACATAGCGTGTAGTGCTCGACACAAAATTGTCGAAATAAGGTTTGAGGGTTAAATGTTATGTATATGCTTTTGCCATAAAAATAGTGTAATGTATAAAAATAGTGTAATATTTGCGAGGCTAGTGGTAGTTAATATTTCCGGGAATAAAAACAATTCTTTATTTATGTTTCTACACAAATATCTCTCTTTTTTTTTCAAAACTTTCAAGTCAGATTTACTTTATGCAAGATCCTTAGATTTCGGAAATGTTTCGGGGGGGGGGAGCCTATGAACTTTTTGGGATCGATGCTTGATAACCGAGAGCCACACTTGGAATTCTATCCCGATTTATACTTTCATAGTTAATGGTGTCTTAAGTTTTATCTCAGAAGTGCTTTCATAATAATTTACTCAGTGTTCAGTTACTTTTCTGTAGCATTATAGTTTGTAATAGATTCATTCAATCCATACTTTTAGGAAAACAGAAGAATCCTCATCATTGTCTATTACGTGGTCCATAATAATACTACTTTTAATTCTTGTCCACCATAACCACTTTAAAAAAATAATTACTAAATTTTTGGAAATTAATTATTGATATGTTTGTGTTGGATCCTGTAGGTGCAGACACTAGAGATGTTATTAACAGCATATGATGAAGAAGACCCAGCTGCAGCTAGAACAGCACTAAATAATCCCTTCATAAAAAACATGGATGTAGAGTATTCTCGGCTAGCTCGAGACTTGCCTCTTCCTAAAGGTTGTGATGTTGCTCTCCCAAAACCTGCTGTACGCCCTCATGCCGCTCCTTCCTATGTTTCTCCAAATGCTACTAGTACCAATACTACCACCGCTGAAGTTGATACTAGTTCTGTAAGTAAATTTACTTGGTTTGTAGACTTTGATATATTTATAACATAGTAATATCTGTAACATAATATGATGTACCAAATCCCATCTTAAGATTTACCATACAAAAACAATCAGAGCCTACCATTAGTAAGGCATACCTAACCTATTGTAAACAAATGTTCAGATGAATTTAACCAAATAATTATAAAAATTGTTACCAAAACTTTAGAAAATGTAAATTACCAAAAAATAGAAACCAACAAATGTAGTAAACACCATATTTAAAAGATATTTATAACTATAGTAACCTGTTAGCAATGAATGTGCAAAGTAGGCCTAAACCTACAAATAGGTTAAATGAAAATTGTATACCAAGATTAATAGAAACAAATCACTTTTATTAAGAACCATTCAAATGGAATACGTGTACAAATATACATTTAGTTAACAAAATAAAAGAAGTAGAGTTCAGAATATCACCAAAGCACTTGTAAACAATCACTATGTATTGGAAACACACTAAATCCAAATCTAGGTCACGCACGACATTATTTACAAAACACTGATTTCAAAACAAATTGTCTCAGAATTATAATCACTAATAGATATGTAACACAATATTATCTGTCACAGTTAGTATTATATAGACTTGTGAAAACACAATAGAATAAGAGTTCTAGTTCTAAACTTTTAAATAGAAATATGATAAACTGTAAATTAGTTGTAGACGTGAACAGCTGTTCGATTATATTTAGAAAGCCATATTGCCAATTCGCGGAATAATACATAAACAACCTATTACTTTCCAATATCAATTTTCAGATATTTGTAAGTTAAAGTAAATTTTAATTGAACCATGATCTCAAAATTGAAACAAAACAATAAGATACTGAAATGCATTTAACTGTGTACATAAACTTGAGTAAAAATCATAAATGCTGAGGTAAAGCGTAAGAAAAACATCCTACAACCAATGAACGTACGAGTCCAAAAGGTTTACAAAAACAAAGCGACCACGTGACACCAATCGACGAATCACAAGAGGACGATGGCGTCAAACAAAATTGAATATGCAAGTCCCGGGAGGTATAAAGAAGCCGCGAAACGTAAGCGTGGGTTTTTAGAAAAAGAGACGTGTCCGGACAGCCAAAGGATGAAGATGTGCATTTAGCGTGTGTGAATTTTTTTTATAATTTCGTTTGATAAAATAAAGTGAAAGTGGCTTAAAAAATGTGCAAATGGTAATATAAACTTAATTAAATAAGAAAACAATTCACAAAATATAAAAGAATCCAATTTTAAAACAATTACAAGAGGCAGCAAAGACTAGCCTAAATTCAAATTTGTTTTGGGATCACCATTTTTAATTTAGTTCTCTTTTTCATATTTAACTTCTTTTAATCAAAATAGAGATGCGTTTAGTGGTTAATTTAAATCAGCCAGCACGAGTTCCCCAACCCGAGATAAAATGTAGACTAATATGTAAAATTTTATTTTTGAATTCTAGAATTGTATATGAATTTGTGTTTAACTATTGTAACTATTGTGATATGTAATACTGAATTTCTCATGCTCCAAGAATGAGTTAAGTCGAGGCATAATAATTAAAAGACTATATAAATATATATGACCATTCAAGTGTTAATTTATCATCTATGAATAAAACTAAATCATGATTAATGTTAAAATGTGTTGAGCAATTTATTGACTGTTGTAAAGAAAGTTAATTAATAATCTGAAAATTAAAATAGACTGATAAGTACGATTTTCTTAATTCTCTACCAAACATAATATATATTTTTGTTAAATAAGTATAAATTTTACTATGCAACTCATATAAAAAGAATTTTATAGTTATATTTATAGAAAAGATGCTAGTATCTAGCATCGATTTATGTGAGTCAAACAGTATCTTCTGTGTAAATGCATGGAGCTACCTTCCAAAACACAGTTTTACCAAGAACTCGCTGGAGTTTACCATTTGGGTCCAGGCTCGGTCTTAGTTCCTCTCTAGCAAGAATACAAGAGTATATGTTGGAGTGTCTCCTCTTGACCCTTGCAAACCAGAAATATGACTCAGTATGTACAAAAAAATGACAAGACATGCTTATTTCCATAAAAAACTTGTTAATTTCTTAGTTTTTCCCATGTATTTCAAGAATAACTGAAATGAAAACTTTTCAAGTTTTTCTTTAATTTTAATGTTGTCTACAAAAATTTAGTTGAAAATTCCCTTAACCACATACATAGGAAAAGAATAACTAAACACCAAACACAAATGGATAATTATTTGTTTATTCCCTTAATATATGTATTTAAAAAATTTGTCAATTTTGTTAGTTTTGTAATATCACACAGATGTATTTGCAGGTAGTAAACTACCTGGGGTTCATTGCTTTGTTTATGTTCACACCACTCTAGAGATCAGACACACTGGCCTCCTTCTCATAGGCTAGCTGATTGGTGGAGTAGGAATTTTGTTCATTTTAACCTTAGTTACTTAGGTTTTATTTAGTTTTAGTTTAGGAGTTATAACAATTCAAAATATATATTTTAAAGGAAATTATTTAAATTTTCATTTTATTCAAAAATTATTTTCATTATTTAATATATATAAATTATACACCTAAATTAATACATTAATATTGATATACATACAAACACTACACATAGTTATACAAAAATACAAAATTTAATAGGCAGGTGGAAAAAGGACCATATGAGTGAGGAACAACAGTGAACCATGTGATTGGGGCAAACAGTTTGAAAAGGAAAAAGAAATTTTCATTAGGATTTGTGTGTTAAATATATGAAGTTGAGTTGAATATATAGTGTGTTAAAAGAAGATAAATAAAATAAAAATAACTAATCACAGTGAAATATTAATATAATTATTGAAACATCAAGAAAGAAATGATTATATTGAACTGGTCAATTACCTAAAAGTGTGTTAAAAGAAGAGAACATTTAAATAGTGGTGAGATTGGGTAATTATGGTTAAAATATATTTTTTTGTTAATTGATTAATGAAGAAGGTTTGAACTATTAATCAGAACTTTTTTTTTATATATATATATTTAATATATATATACATTTTCTTTTGTTTTTGCATTAATACACTTATATTTTATTGACTGATTTTTTTTTTTGTATTATATTGAATTTATTATTAATAATTTTTTTTTTTTTTTTGAGAAAGCCGGCACCAACCTAACCCCCCGAGATATACAATAATAATATTTTTTTTGAAAATTTAAAGAATATACTTATTTAAATAATTTTTTTGTTTGAAATTTGCTAAAATAAAATAAGACTAAAAAAAAAGATTTACTATATTTGGCGACCAACGTGACGGCTTTTCCCAAATTAACCTAAATAACTCCTTATTTTATATAAATATAATAATAATAAATAGATATTATAAATCAAATTATGTTTAATCCTAATGTATCAAATAAAATGGAAAAAGAATTAAATCATGAATTGAGGACAAATATTACCATGACCCAGAGAGCTCGGGAATCACAAGGTTTACCTGATATATTTTCGTCCCGTCGAATAGAAGACGTGATCGCGAGTGACAATATCAGAGACTTGGAGGGCGTTCCGCTGGAAGGGTCGCGGATCCCTGAATGTGATCACCAAACTAGTGAAATAGAAGAAGAGGAAATCGTGGAAAGATCGAGCGACGAAAACGTAAGTCAAGAAGTACAAGCACCAATGACAATGATTGAACAGATACGCCAAATGCTAAAAGAAAATAATGATCAACTAAATAAACGTTTTGACGAACAAGACAAAAAATTAAATAAACGTTTTGACGAACAAGACAAAAATATAAGTCAACTAAATGAGCGTTTTAACAGGCAGGATGAAAAGATCGAAAGCATCAAGGAAGATGTCCGAGCACAAATAGAGAAGAGCGAAGAAAGACTATGGCAGCGTCTTCAACAACGACAACAAACCGTGCAAGAACAGTTCATCATCGAGATGGAAGAACGACACAGTTTATTAGAAAAAGAATTAGCGGCGAATAATGAACGAAATAAAGAGGAAGTGCAACAAAGTATGGAACAGAAAACGAAGGAGATACAGGATAAGTGTCAATACGAAAACACAATAGTACGAACTGAGGTAGAACAACTTAAGGAATTAGATAAAGAACAAGAGAAACGGTTGAACCAGCTCACAGCCCAAGTGACCAATAACACTGAACGAGTCGAGACTATAGAAAAAGAAAATAGGAGCACCAAGACCACTGCTACTGCTCCACAAATCTATGTCACGTGTGGAGGCTCAAATATAAATGACAACCAAGCACCCAAGTTCCACGGCCGAGAGCACAATCCTACAGAACATTTAAGGAGAATACAGAAGTTCTACGAACGAAGGACTGTGATTCAAAGTAACGGTGATCCAACCAACTTACTCATTGATACTGTGGAATTATGTTTGGATAGCCACGCTGCTCGATGGTTTACTCTCATCAAACAGGACTTACGAAGTTGGGCAGATTTCCAGGAAGCATTTGAAAAGAAATACTGGAGCAGAGAGGTCCAAAGAGCTATAAAACAACGCCTGGATGTAGACAAGTACCAGAGAAATGGGAAACTAAGCCGTTCCGAATATTTTACAGAACGTGTCATTACCCTAAGAGCCATCCAACCACCTTTAACGGAGGATGAGATTATTACGTGCTTGGCAGAACATTTTGAGGAGTTAATACAAGACGCTAGAAGGGTCCAGAAAATCGAAACAATCATAGAGTTCGAGCTGCTTCTCCAAAGAGAAGACCTCAAGGATGCACACATTCGAACTAGACGTGAACAACACCAAACCTCATCAATACAGCCGAGACCGAGATTCACACCTCGAGAACAACGACTACATCAAAACAACTCGTTTCAATTTAAACCAGCACCCTACCTCCAACATCATGCACCATCTCACCGACTTCCACCCACACAACAGTACACCTATCGACCACAGCCTTATCATCAACAACAGTACACACAACGACCACCACTAAACTCTCAACCCTCGCCGAATAGAGGAAATACATCATTCACCCGACCAGACCGTCAAAATACTCAACCAAGACTAACTGGACCTCGCAACCAAGCATATCCGACCAACGAACAGGTAAATGTCTGCCATGCAATTGCCGAAAATTTACGTCCTGCCAACCCATCTGAGTCCAGTACATCTCAAGCACCGTCTCAGCAGGAAAACTCCTGAGCACAGGTAATGCCACTGGCCAGACGAGTTTCATCCACCATTCATCAACATCAACGATACTCAATGGTATTGATCCTGTGCTGCGACTCGACCCCGGACCTAATAGGCCAAATACATTAATTAACAATATTTTATATGTACCTAGACATCATCTTATAATTAGTAATATGTTTTGCAATCGAGATTTCTTAATTAATGAAGATGAAAACATAACGACGAAACCCATAACCAAAACAATAAAGTGTCCTGAAATTAAAGTATCGATAGGAGAGATGCATATTATAGCCCTTATTGACACAGGCTCCAATGTAACATGCTTAGCTGAAACATGGTTCCAGGAAAATAAAAGACAACTTGGAAATTTTGAAAAATTACCGACCACCAACGTCCAAATCACGACTGCAGTAGGTACGAAGACACGAAAAGTCTCACACATAATCATGTTCCAAATTAAAATAGGAGGAGAAGAAATATGGATACAGGCCTTAATAGTACCAAATTTGATTCGAGAATTAATAATAGGTATGGATTTAATAAACCAATTGAAAATGAATATGGACTTCGAAACGACGACGCTATATATACATGCGAATAATAAAATAATTAATTTAAAGTTCAAAGAAATGAATAAGGAGGGAGTTTTATGTTATATAATAAAAGAAGATATGAATAATGATGATAATAATAATACTATTAATAATAATAATAATAATAAATTAAACAAAATAAATATAGATAACGAATCAAACAATAAGGCAAATAAAAAATGGAACCAGATGAATCAACAAGAACAACTAAGTGAGAATCAAATACACCAAGTAATAGAGGAAAATGAAAATTTGGAACCACCACAGAAAAAAAAGCTAATTGAATTATTAAAAAATTACAAAGAAATATTTTCAGACATTCCGGGTTTATGTAACAAATATATACATCACATTGACGTGAGAGAGGACAAGAC
The DNA here is from genome assembly GCA_963513935.1 of Aphrophora alni. Classification (NCBI taxonomy): domain Eukaryota; kingdom Metazoa; phylum Arthropoda; class Insecta; order Hemiptera; family Aphrophoridae; genus Aphrophora; species Aphrophora alni. Next base: position 34,417,602 of record OY740766.1, read on the forward strand.
TTTTCGTGGACAAACCTACCCTGTCCCGTTAGTTCATCAGGAAGCCGTAGCACGAGAAATAAGTCGGATGATACAAATTAACGTTATTGAGCCATCATACAGCAGTTTCATCAACCCAATCATCCCTGTGATAAAAAAAAATGGAGAAATACGCTTATGCTTAGATGCTCGAAGGGCAAATGAGATCACTATACCAGATTTCGAACAGAACCGAAGTATAAATGAATTGTTAGCAAAAGGTAAGAACTGTAAATGGATCAGCACTGTCGATCTGACCGCCTCATATTGGCAAGTGCCACTGTCACCAGAATCAAGAAAATATACAGCTTTCCAGTTTAGAGGAAAGACTTATCAATATAAAGTAACCCCGTTTGGTATATCAACCTCTCAAGCTGCATTGGTTCGAGCACTTGAACACGTTTTTGAAGACAGTGTGGAAGATTTTACTTTAGTTTATATTGATGACATCTGTATTATTTCGCAAGATTTCGAAACCCATCTAAAACATCTTTCACATATATTTAAAAAATTGCAAGATGCTAATATGACAATCAAATTTGATAAATCTTTATTCTGCAGAACATCAGTACCATTCCTTGGATATACCCTAACTGCCACTGGATTACAGATGGATGACAATAAATTACGACCGATTCTTGATTACCCTACCCCAAAGACACGTAAACAACTTAAAAGTTTCCTTGGTTGTATCAATTTTTACAATAAATTTCTAAATAAATTTTCAGAACACATACAACCCCTTCTCAGATTAACTTCCAAAAAAGTCAAATTCCAATGGACCTCCGAAGACGACATTACTTTCAAACAAATCAAACAACTTTTTCTTCAAACACAAACACTACACCATCCAGATACACAAAAGCCATTTTTTCTACAGACAGACGCCTCCGATTTCGCTATTGGAGGACACCTTTATCAGATTAATGAACAAGGAGAGAAGCGAGCAATTGTATTTTTATCACGATCACTACAACCAGCAGAACGTAGGTTCACGACCACGGAAAAGGAATTATTAGCCATTGTTTACTGCTTACAAAAAACAAGATATATCATATACGGTACTGATATAACAATCATAACTGATAATCATGCATTAACATTTCTAAAAACTTGTAAACTATTAAGCTCAAGATTAACTCGATGGATTTTGGCATTACAGGATTTCAACTTCAAAATTTTACATTGCAAAGGAAATGAAAACTGCACTGCAGATGCGTTAAGCCGAATGACAACTTCTCAAGACAACAACCCAATAACAAACCTACCTGAATTAATGATAGCTTATATTGAAAGAATACAAGACCACGAACTACAAAAAGAATTTAAAAATATGGCCGAAAATCAGAATCAAGATAAAAATTTAAAACATATAATTCAAATATTAAAAAATAATATATCTTTTCCATCAAATTCAAAATTAATAAACACTTATAAACTCCATGAAAATATCCTCTATAAACATTTGAACCAACAATGGTTAATTATGGTACCCGACCACTTAATCGATCGACTCATATGGGAGTGTCATCTCTATTATCTACATTGTGGAGCAAAAAAATGTTTAAACATACTAAAAGAAAGTTTCATATTCAAAAACATGGGACGCCGTATCAGAATTACCCTTGCCACCTGCGACTCATGCCAGAAATGCAAATGCAATCCACATCCCTCTCAAGGGATAGCAAGAGGAATAACATGCACTGGAAAAAATCATCATGTTGCCGTCGATATTATAGGACCACTTCCTACTAGCATAAACCGAACAAAATATATATTCATTGTTCTCGATATATTTACAAAATTCGTAAAATTATACCCGATTCGATCTGCCAACACAAAAACAATATTAAATAAACTTTTCATGTTACATTTTCCGATTTATGGAACACCAAAAAGAGTACAGAGCGACAATGGGACACAATTTAGAAGTCGAACTTGGATTCGAGCCCTTGAGGAACAATCTATTGAACCTGTATTTAACCCATATTACCATCTCCAAACAAATATGGCTGAAAGACCAATACGAGAAGTGAAGAGGTGTTTAAGAACATACTGTTCAAGAAACCATAGAAATTGGGCCCGATACATATCGGACATAAATGCGATGTTAAATGAAGTTCATAATGAAACAACAGGATTCACGCCAAATGAACTTCAATTGGGACAAAAGGATATCCGATTTTGGGAACCATACATTCAAAATTATGCCAATGACGAATTACCCATTGAAATGAAACTTTATTTAACTAAACAAAGAATCAAAAATAAACAAAATAAATGTGCGTCAAAATTAAACCAAAAATCAAAACCTACAACTTTCAAATTAAATGATTTAGTTCTAATTAAAAATTTTCCTATATCTAACACAGTAGAAGGAAAGACTTGTAAATTATTTGAAATTTATAGCGGCCCATATAAGATAAATAAAATAATAGGAATATCAACTTATTATATTAGTGATATTAATAATCAAAATATTAAAGGACCATACCATGTAACGGCTATAAAAAAATATAAATACAACACATACGACATGTTTGGATATGGAAAAGATATTATCACAGCTGAGTGATAAATAGATTAATGATACCATTAGAAATAAATCAGCCGATAAAAAATGTTAAACAAGTAATAAGCTAATTTTTATTAAATAAATTATATTTTTCATTGTTAATTTTGTTTGTTCCCATAAAAATATTTAAATAAACATTTTTAGGGAAAGTAACCCAGGAGATAATTATAACAATTCAAAATATATATTTTAAAGGAAATTATTTAAATTTTCATTTTATTCAAAAATTATTTTCATTATTTAATATATATAAATTATACACCTAAATTAATACATTAATATTGATATACATACAAACACTACACATAGTTATACAAAAATACAAAATTTAATAGGCAGGTGGAAAAAGGACCATATGAGTGAGGAACAACAGTGAACCATGTGATTGGGGCAAACAGTTTGAAAAGGAAAAAGAAATTTTCATTAGGATTTGTGTGTTAAATATATGAAGTTGAGTTGAATATATAGTGTGTTAAAAGAAGATAAATAAAATAAAAATAACTAATCACAGTGAAATATTAATATAATTATTGAAACATCAAGAAAGAAATGATTATATTGAACTGGTCAATTACCTAAAAGTGTGTTAAAAGAAGAGAACATTTAAATAGTGGTGAGATTGGGTAATTATGGTTAAAATATATTTTTTTGTTAATTGATTAATGAAGAAGGTTTGAACTATTAATCAGAACTTTTTTTTTATATATATATATTTAATATATATATACATTTTCTTTTGTTTTTGCATTAATACACTTATATTTTATTGACTGATTTTTTTTTTGTATTATATTGAATTTATTATTAATAATTTTTTTTTTTTTTTTGAGAAAGCCGGCACCAACCTAACCCCCCGAGATATACAATAATAATATTTTTTTTGAAAATTTAAAGAATATACTTATTTAAATAATTTTTTTGTTTGAAATTTGCTAAAATAAAATAAGACTAAATATAGATTTACTATAGAGTATCAATTCTCTGATGATGATAACTTTGTTATTGAAATGTACATCAGGAAATTAAGGGAATAAACAAATAATTATCCATTTAATTTTGGTGTTTAGTTATTTGCGGTTTTTCATAAGTTTGTGGTTAAGGGAATTTTCAACAAAATTATTGTGAAATTCACCACATTGCTCACAGAAGACTTATCTTGTCTACAAACTTTTGAAAAGCGGGAACATAATCTGCAAGTATTTTGCTTTGAAAATGCTGAGCTAAAAATGACATAAGGTATTTAAATGTCTTATTTATCTTTGTATATATTTCAACAGGAGAGAGTTCTCTCTCCACCATGGTTTTCAATCATTCTGGCTGCAGTAAAACAGTCTCCCTTCACCGTTGTTTTCAATAAGCTTGGAACTGGCTAGGCTGACTAAGTGAGCAAACCAAAGTTTGCAATACCCAAGGAAATCTGACTGAATAGCAAATAATTTCATAATTTCTCCAGTTAATTGTAAAATAACAATGGCCTTAACAATAAATCTGATTTTTCATTCACCTGAAGGATAGATGGTTAAATTTGAATGTGTAAATTATTTAATGTTAATGTGGATCGGTCAGAAAAAGGTTGATTATAAGAGAAGGGATGATGTAATGCCAAAATGGATAATGATCTCTCTCTCTGAACTACATAACTAATTCCACGCCCAAACCAAGCCATCTATTAACAACGAACATTAATTTATCAAAAAAACAAATGAATCCAACCAAAAAATTTAATGCTTATAGTTATTAGCTTATTAATAATTTGGAGACAGGAAATTGAGACTTCGGACCAATTCTCCTCTACAAAAAACTTTTGATGTGGTCGAGTCATTTGGCATTAACCTAAATTAATTTGCCTCACCCCCAAGCTAACCCGTCCTCCACCTTGAAAAATTAAATTAAAACATATTACCATATTCATACAACACAAACACAATAACTTATCCATTCCAAAAGAAAACACCAAAAGGCTGGGAGTCTTATTTCTGAAAGACATCCAACTATCAAGGAAAACAAAACTAGACTTTGAGCTTGGTGTGGAAAAAAAGTTAACCAACTATAGTCACATAACTACACGTATTACAAAAGTGACAAACAAACTGGATTCAAAGTCATCACACATCTATGACATTTTACATAATATATAATAAGTAAACCAGCTATTTAATTCTACAATTTGTTAAAAAACAATCTGTTATAGGTCTACATTACATAGCTAAAAAACAATCTGTTATAGGTCTACATTACACAGTAGGGGTGATTTCTAATGACCACTCGAAGCTATACCTAAAAGTGGTCAGTATAGTTGCTTCCAGCTAATTCTGTATATGTGCTGTCAGTGTTTGTTTTGTTTTTGTTTTTTTATGAGGCATTTGTGAAAAATTATACATAATATATTTTATCTTCTTTACAGGATAGAAGGACAGAAGAACAAGGGAGTGTGGACGCAACAAAAGGAGGAAGTGATGATGAGTACGAGGGTGGCTTGTGTTAAACCGAGTAGCCTTTGTTATGTTTTAAATTGTTACTAAAAGCAAAATGTTTTCCTTCCCTTTTGCAGCTGTCTTAATTATTTATAAGGAGGTAAAATTTACTTTTATCACTATATAAAATAAAAATGGATCAATATCAACTAAACCAACAGTAAAGTTCCTGCATTTAATGCTATTTCTACCACATCCACTCCTTCATAATCTGTTAAACTTATGAAAAATATTTATTATGACTGTTGTTTGTCCAACTCATTAAATTCATCTTGTAGAAAGATTATTTAAAGATTAAAACTTATACTCTGGTCACGTTTTTTTTGCTATATATATATATATATATATATATATATATATATATATATATATGTTTATTATGGGTAAATATACAAAAGGTGAATTTTCCATCATAACTTTTAGGTTAGAGTTTAATAGAGCAGAGGTTCTCAAAGTCCAGGCCACCACGGACCCCCAACTGAAAACTTGCCAACTTTGCGGACCCACCCCAATTTATATGATACATTTCAATTTTATTTCCTAATATGTACTTACCAAGAATTCTATATATTTATTCAGTTTTCTATATATGTTTTAGAACTACTGTCTATTTCATTACTTAACACTATTATTTTGGGCTGTGTTAGTCAAAATTAATTTAAAAATCAATACCTAGGAATAAATGTTATCAAATTCCAAATGTTCTTACAAATGTTATTAAAGGTTTACTAGTAAGAACGAACTTATTGGTGTTTGTGAACAAAACATTGTTAGCCTCGTTTAAGTGCTGATATCATTCTTCATATGAGTTGTGCAACAAAGACGTATTAGGATTTTAAATGACAAAACGGAAATGCTCAAACGTGTTTAATTACACAAAAAGTAAGAAAGTAAAACATAGGCTAGTAACTTATGAACATAGTTATCTATAATATTTTTAAATAATATTTATCAAGTCTCCTTTCACAAATCATTGTGTCATCGTCTCTTGAGTTTTCACAGATAAATCAATGGAACGAATGAAGTTGTTTCTTCGATTTGATAATATCCAAGGTGTTGGGGAGAATTCTTGAAATCTTCAACCTCAATGCTGGTTCAATATTCTTAAGTCGATTTCTTTTAACACTTTTTATGTTACAAAGTGTAGAAAATGTTTGCTCACACAAATAAGTTGTACAAAAAGGGACAAGATGTTTGAGTGCTTCGTTAGCTAAATCTTTGAATTCAGACTGGACAAGAAACCAAAAATGACATAAATCATTTTCTTCTTTGTAGATAACTTCCCAAGTCCCACTGCAAGATAACTCTACTAATTCATCTTGCTTACCTTCAGAGAGGCTTGAAAGACTAGCAATATCTCTTTTTTTAAATGGGTATCTCATCCAGTCATTATTGGTATCTGGTTCAGGGAAGTACTTTCTCAATGCATTTGACAAATCTATCATGTGTTCAACAATTATGTCTTGGACTTCAGAGGGAAGACTTTCTCACTGCCAACTAACTAATTGTAGTTATATATCTATGCTATTTATCTACTCCAGCTACATGTTGTGGTTGAATTTAACTTATTTTCTACTTTTTAGCAGGCTAGCACAGCGGACCCCCTGATACAAGCTCGCGGACCCCCAGGGGTCCGCGGACCCCACTTTGAGAAACTCTGTAATAGAGCACATAGCCTATTAGTTTAGATTTTGATGGATAGGAGACACAGGCTTACTTGGAAAGTGGTCCTTGGTATTACCTAATAGTACAAATATGTAATAATTAAGTTATTGAAGACAATTTTTCATTCAACAATTTCAGAAAGGGTGACAAAAAATACATTTTAAAGTAAATTTGTATGATTTCAGAGAAAATTAAATAATAAATGTAATACAGTTCTCCAATGCATTTCTTAAGAAAACAATGCATGTTTGTTTTTGCTAATAACAACAGAAAGTTACTATGGATGTAGACAGATATTGTAACTTATAATCTCTAATCAGAAAGTAGAATCTTTATAAAATGTACCAAATTGTTAGAAAGACAATGCCAGGAATTTAGTAATAAATTATAGCCAAGCTGATAAACCTGAATTAAAATGATAAATTGTCAGTAGTTATTTTGTCCATTGTGATGTCCCTCATTTTGTGTGTAATACATAGGCCTAATAGTTTTATGATGTTAAACCAATTCAAAATCATTAAAGTATGTATTTATATTTAATTTGATCTCTCCTAATTTAATTTCCCCAACCATTTGAAATAATAGTACAAGTCATATGAAATACTAAACATAAAATTAGCCATGGTATTCAATTTAGCTTTTATACACTTTATTAAAGGCAAATTTTTGTGGTTAGCCATACTTTTTTAATTGTATTAAAGCAATACACCTGTTTCTAAAGTTCATAGAACTTTATTAGTAGGCAGCTTGTCACTTATTATATATATTTTAAATCACTTATATATTATATAAATCATACACAAATTACATAAATCAAAAGTGATTGAAAACAACTACTTAAACAATAACAATTTACAAATAAATACACCATTAAAATACATACTAAGAATCTATACATTACATATAAATAATAACAACACACAGCAATCACTTTTGAAGAAACTCAAGAATATGTAGTAGGATATGCCCAATAATAGTCATTTTAAATTTGTTTAAATGCACATATGTTTGTTATTTTAAATTTATTATCAATTTGTTGAAATATGTCACACTCTGATATAAATAACTCTTTTCCATCATCAACAAACCAATGATTATCTTGGAGAAAGTCAAGAATGTCGTAGCAGGATTTGTCCAAAATGCTTAGTATTTGATGGAAAATTCACCTAAAAAACAGTATACTTAACAGATTATACACCTGTTAATGCACTCTCAGATCACATACTGTTTATAAATTAGCAGATATCGTCATTTATGGTCTTTTACACTGCTCTAACAAATCAAAATAAATTTAAAGTATTTTATCTCAAATTAAAGTTAACATACTTAAATTTTGAAATAAGAAAGAGAAAGTTAGGCTGTATAAAAACCAGGAGCCAAAAACCCCCATTAAATAATTCTCCTATTTAGAAACAATAGTTATTACACATTAAAAGTACTTACAATTAGTAAAAAAATTACATATTTATTTAACAGCTTTGATTTAAATCACCTTCTTATGCACACTCACAATTTTGTTCAGATAAGGAAACAAATTGTAAGAGTACATTATACTCTTCTAAATAATAACCATTTTTTGTAATTTATATAACTTAACACATTCAATGCCACAAACATTGATTGGCAGTATATAATTATCAGTCAATCTTCATGGACATCGATCGACATTTTAGTGTATTTAACAATGAAAACATTAAACTTATAAAATTGGTGTTAAACATATACTTGTTGTTAAAATAATCTTTGATTCTTTGGTGTCGAGTTCATATACATGAATATTTTAATATATTTTCAAGATATGTTTCTGGTTTTAAGACGGTTAAGGTCAGCTGATATTTGTGTCTTAAATGAGTTCAGTAGGCAGAGCAATAAAGTTGTTATATTTAACCTTTGTATAGAAAGTGAAAGTAGTTGAATTATTAACAATCCAAAAGTAGTTATTATTTTATGCTCACTGGACTAATAAAAATGTGGGTGTGGCTAACACATGGAAAAACACATTGCTTTCATCCAGGCTCGAACCTCCATGTGTAACCTGTAACAATTCACTAGTACAAACTGCAGTAAGGTAAGCGCACACTCTGCCAATTAAGCTATGCCACTCCCCAGTAGTTATTAAAAATAAGTATAATTTTGACAATGATTTTGATATTTAAAAAAAAAAAAATCTATTCGTTAGTTAATGATTTATAAAGATTTAAAGTAACTTATGCTTAAATTTATCCATCTCTAGAAAAAGATGGTTTGTGTTCTAAGTCGGTGGCATTGAATATGGTAAGAGAAAAATGTATGTATACTACCTATATTATTTAGAGCTATGGAGTCTGATAAAAATTAAGCTTGAATTGAATAGAAAACTATGTTACGAATCTTGTTGAATGATTTTTACTCTACAATAACTTTAACCGAAAAAATCAAATTTAATATTATTAATCTTACATTTTATTCCATTTCAGTAAATAAAAATTAATATAGTCCAGCTGTATATTGTAGTGTTGTTGAAAGTGTACTGTAATGTTATTTAAGTTGAACTTTTGTATAAATAAATCATAGTATAACACATGGCTTACTGTAGAAAAACACTTACTGTTTATTGTTTATAAAACTGTATATGTCTGTAAGTTGATTGTTACCTTGTTTTATTAATACACATTCCTTAATGTAAGTAACAACATGTTATTTATTTCTATTTCCTTTCTTTTTTAAATCTAAGCTGCCATCAAAAGTTAGTGGTTTGTTTATAAATTTGTTCATTATCAAGATAAGGCCTATGACTTGATACATTATTGACAGCAGCCACCCATGATGCAGAATGACATTGACGAACTATGTCCACCCCCTGCTATGAGTACACTATGATATTGGTTTAGACTGAAGTTTTCAAGCATGGAATATAATTGAATATTTCTTCTTATAAGAAATAGAAGGTGTCGTATAGACATTTGAAGTTTTTGATGGTATTTCTTTATATCAGAGTAATTTTTGTGTGCAATGTTAGCCAACTGTATTATTAAGAAGGGGGTCTAATTTGGCAGAAATTCTTCATGTAGTGTCCTTTGTGTACAAGCTTGAGAACATAAACTTGAAAAATAAAAAAATTAAATTAATCTCAAGTTAAATAGAGTAGTATAGTATATAAGTCTTCTTGAAGTCGGTCAAAATAGAGTCTTTTAGAATAGATTTGGTAGAAATTACCACAATTTGAGCTTAAACCTACAAAAAGAAATTAAATATTTATTATATGTGAACAATTTTCTTTACTTTTACTCTGAATGCACTCTGTGTGCAAGTCTTACATGGCACGATGTATTGAGTAAATCTTAACTTATTTAAATGAAAATAATAACTTTACAAACACAAGGGTTGATTTCATGAAACAGGGTAGCCTAATCAGGCAAAAAATTTTAATTGACGACATTGATTATGAAGAAATTAGTTTTTTTTCTTAGACCCTTAAATGTTGTCATTAATATTTTACATGCTTTAGAATGAGGCAAACCAATGGTTCCAGAGAAATGAATGCTGCTCAATGAGCAATCACATAATGCCAGACTTTTCTTTTTATTAGGTTAGGTGACCCATAATGAATATCTTCGAAAAGCTGAACACTAAGTTACTTTCTAAACTTTATAATATAGGCTTTTTGTAGGAGATGTGAAAAAGTAAAAAACACTGAGCAAAAAATGCACAAATGTTTTCACTCACCTGTCCCGAAAACCAAAAATAATCACCATAATGTAAGTTCGGCAGTTGTCAATCAAAAAATAAACCATGATACCCTCTGTGAATAAGTATTTAAATAAGTTTGTTTTGTTTTTGTCATAAACACGTCATCAGCATAAATCATACTTGATTGGTGGAAAAGGTCCTTTATTTTGTCACATGTTCTTAAATCGTATGTTTTTACTTGAGATTTAGCACTCGGATTTGGGTCATAAATCTTCTCATTTCACTAAAAGTTGAATGAATAAAGAGTCGATTTTGAGAAATTACAACGGCTTTCATAGCTGATTTGTTGGTATTTTACCTATAACTCACAAACCAGCATATTTAGAGAGATGGTGACCAATTAAATTATTTTTGTTAGATTTTGCTTGAGCAAAATTTGATGAAAATTATTTGAAAAAATTTTAATTTCAGTTTTTTCTTATGGCAGCTATAGCCAAATTTTTAGCTATCAATTACGCCTTCAATATTTGGACGAGGGTATGCAGTTTGGTAACTATCCCTGTTTCAAGAGAAGGGATGGTAATTTTCAATAACCTGTAGAATGATTTAAATGGTCTATTAAAATTAAACGAAGTCCTAAAATTTAAAAGAAAGAAAAAGATATCAAAATTAGTTTAACTCATTGGTTACTTAAGAGTTGTGATGAAATGCTACAAATCTACAGATGTGTTGATATCTGTGCTTCCAGGAGACAATATTTAGGTTAAAATGATCAAACTTGAATAACTGTTAAATGTATGATACATCATTAAAGATATTTGTGAAAAAAGTACTTCAAACCAGGTCCACAATTTGCAAGATGGTAAATAAAAACATATATGAGAGAATTAAATTGTATGTACAAACCTCAAATATTTTTCAATTTAAAATATCTTTCTATTACCTCATATGATTTAAAATTTTGTGATTAATTAGAAGATACTAAACTATTGATTTTTGGTACATGTGCCCCCTTAAGGGAAGTATCATGGTAATGGTTGAAAAACCACTAAAGTGAATCCACAGTTTAAAGTGAGGAAAACAAGGATTCCCCGAACCACGAAAACAAGAAACATAACTAAGACTATAATAAAATTATTCTAGTTATGTTTATTAGCCTACATAGTGTTATTGATATGTATGTTTTGATAACCATTCTCAGTAAGTTACAGCTAAACTGCTCCTTGGACATAATTTGACTACATTTTAAAGTTGTATTAAAAAGAAACAATGGTGGATGTTAATTTTTTATTCCTGCCGCCAGTCCAAGATGGTAATAAGAAATCTAAGTAATCTAACATGTATGCACATTCCTTCAATATTTTTTTCCAATTTAAGATAACACAATTCTGTTTGTTTATTTAATGAGAGATACAATATTAGAGGTTTGAGTATACCATCAAATAATTTGTGGTCTCACAAATAAAAGTTTAAATTTTGTTAAAGTATGGTATCTTTATGTATAATGTCACTATTAGTTTCAAATAGAAGCTAAAGTCTAACCATTAGAGTTTTCAAGTTTTTGTGTGTGCTTACTACAGGGTGTTTCAAAAAGGATGCAACCCCAATTTTGATGGCTTGAATTTATTACTTTAAAACTAATATATCATTATAATTATACAATATTCAAATTACCTTTAATCTTTTACAATAAATGTTCAAAATGACTTCCTCTGTTTGCAATGCTGGTTTTGACACATTTCATAACATTTGTAGCCAATTTTTGTAGTGTTTGGTTTGAAATTTTACTTTCAATGTCATCCTTCAATTCGTCAACTGTATGAGAATTGTTTTGAAAGACCTTACTTTTTATATACCCCCAAGGTAAAGAGTTTGCAGGAATAAGATCTGGGGATCTTGGATGCCACAATCCTTTTGATATCACACGATGCTCGTAAAATTCCCGTAACATATTCAGCGTTTCATTAGAAGTATGATATGTTGTGTTATCCTGCTAGAACCAGCAATATCATTTTTGTAAATCTATCATGGCTATAAAATTGTTCAATTAAGTTGCGATAAACTACACCATCTAGAGATTTGTCAAAAATAAAGGCTCTATATAACACGACACCATGGGGAATCGCATAGCAAACACCAAATTTTACGTGCATCTAGTGGTCCTTTGTGAAATGAATGAGTATTTTCAACGCTCCATATTCGGCAGTTTTGGTTGTTAATGTAACCATCTAAGTGAAACCATGCCTTGTCACTAAAAAACACACTATCCAACATTTCAATACCCTTCCATAACAAGAGAACGTATCCAACAACAATACACTACTGTAGTTTTTTACCGTGGTCAACTTCTTTCAGTTCATGAATAATACTGATGCGGTAAGCACACAGTCTTAATTTCTTAGTAGCCCTAAAACTGGTAGATAGTGAAAGTTCAGCCTGTGAACATAACAGGCGAGTGATTCAATCATCAAGAACTTCCACTGTTATCAGTAATGGTCGACCTGTGCTTTTCCCATCATATACACTGCCAGTCTCAGGAAAGTTATTAATCAGATGCGATATTGTTGACTTATTAGGTACTGAATAATTGGGAAATTTTAACTGGAACTCGTCTTTTACTCTTTTGTAAGATTTATATGTGCAATAAGTCTCAATAATAAACACATGCTCATCCTTGGAAAAAATAAGTTGAAATTATACACACACTTACAAAGACAAATGCATACTGGAATAGCACTAGTGCTACAATAACACATGATGAGTCAACAATGAAAACAGTTTCGCCAACTGATATTTGGTAAAAAAAAAATTACTTATACCTTCTTAAGACAATTTTGACTGGAAATAAGAACTTTGTGAGATATTGATGAATGAATTAATAATAAATATTCAACACATATATATTATTTTTAAAATGAAGCTTTATTTTTACTAAATGTTCCAATTTCCCAACAAAATTTTCTGATTAAGTAATTTATTCAACAAGTAATGGAGTTTAGATACTAAAACTTTTATAATGTTTCCTCATACCATTGATTTAAAATACTAAATAGATGACTAGATGAGCCAACTCCCATGATGTGGTTTGAAGCTACCATCTAACCCCATCTCTGTTAATAAGGACAGCATGCTATTATAACTCTCCCACAATCACATTCTCATCGGAACCTACAAAACAACAACTGTGTGACCCACATATTGAAGTCTTATATTATCATATCCTATGACTCTTCTTCCTTAGATATAAATATAAATAATGCTAATACAAATATAAATATACAAATAAGCTAAAATTGATGTAAAATTTGATATTTTTATACTTGTTAAATATTTTTCTTGCTTTTTTAAGACGAATAACCTTTCTTTATTATCCCTTTTTACAAAAAAAAGAGGCATAGAAGATAAAATAGACACCTAGCCGTCCAATACTCTAATAACATCGGTGTAGAAACGGAAAAGAGTTTGTCAAGAGACTCTAGGGATGGGCGTTATATCACGTATTAGGATGAATAACACTATTACCAAGTAGAAAGAGTGATCACGGTAATACGTTACTGGAAACACCCTATTACTATAGTAACGCTAACGATCACTGGATCGCCACTAACTGGACTGAAATCAACTACGTCACAAACAAAATAAAGTGATCAAGACGTGACTAACTGCTGGTCACTGGCAATATGGTAATAGGTGATTGATAGAGTGATCACCGTATGTAGGGTTATAACGTCTGAGAATAATTTTTCACTTCCACTCACTGTCATCAAAACTAATACCAACGTGATTCTTCGTTCTAGGCCTATGCTGCTACAATATTTGTTCAAGTTAAGCAACACAGGAAATGATCCTACTTCAGGGACTACTTCTTATATCGTTTTTAAACTGTGTGAGAATAAGTTGTGTTACGATTACTAACCTTATTTTATACCGTAAACCGTAGTTTCAGTATACACATGTGTAGTGTATTATCTTATAATAGTGTTTTGTTTATAGTATGTTTTGTAATTATTAGTAAGTATTAATTACAGTAATAGTCAGTCGTGGGACCAACCTTTTAAACATCTAACATAACTTTAACGTAACAGTCAACTAATGAAATAATCGCACGACGATATAGCTAGCTGTCTGCATCCCGGTAATAGGTGATTGAAATAATAGGTGACTATCACCTATTACCAATGTGTCCAATAACGTTATAACGCGTTATCACAAAGTAGCGCTATTTTCCATCACTAAGAGACTCTTGACAGAAAAGATGAAAGATCGGGCGGGATATAACCTAAGAGTACATGAAACACGTATAAATCCAGTTAGACTATTCAAGTTAAGGGTTATATTTGTTAAAAGTAGGTCAGCGTTTTTATGAAGAGGATCACAATTTACAATAGCTAGAAAATCTATGTTAGATATTCTGTAATAATTATGGTTTGGGGTTTCTTCTAAGTAAAAGTTAACAGATTTTTTAATTCCACTACGTTATAAAGTAGGCGTTGTTTTATAATCTCCGCTAAACAAAGCCTCCATTTCTATTTTACAATACAGTATAGTATTAATTACACAGATTTTGGTAAACGACGAATACGTCTCTACAATATTATAGTACATAATTATATTATTTAGAGCACAGCGCACACAGCTGATTATTTAATGTTGTTGGTTGAGCTGTTCTGTTGGCAGAATTGTTAAAGGACCGATAAGGATTAAGGAATAAGAATAGGCAAATATCAAGCAGAGAATAAACCAACGTTGATTTTATTATAATAAAACGACATTTATGTTATTGTTTGGAAAATGCTTCAAAGTGTTTATAATGAATTGTGTATATTAAAGTTATAAAACGTAAAATAATTATCTAACTTATCTTGTGTAAATGCTGTGAATAAAATAATATGGAACAAGCAGACAATCGTCGAAACTGCACACCTACAAACAATTTGACAGGTAGGACTAAAAGTCAATGTTAATAAATCAATTAGTTATCAATAAAATTTGCCTCTCACTTATTATACTCGTAGGATAGTATGACAAGATGTATATTTTGAAACTTATTTTATGTATTCTTTTATTGAGGGGAATGTTCTGGATATTACTCTTGTATGATTTTATTTTCTGACTCATAACTCAAGACCTACTTATTATTTATTTGTAAAATAATAAACTAATGTGGTTCTTAATACTATCCTGATGTTCATTAAATTCAAAAAATAATGAAGTTCTCAATATATATATATATATATATATATATGTGTGTGAGGCATTCCTATATTTAAATATACTATATTTTTCTTTAGGGCTGTCTTTATGGTTAGGCCTACTACCAGTGCTTTAGAGCACTAAAATATTTATTTAAAACTATAATAATATTTAATAATAAAAATAAGCATTTAGAATAGACCCAATTTGCATACAAAATTAATGTCAATAGAACTTTAAAATGAAATAAACTAGGCTAAGTTCAGCATTTCATATTGCTTGATATAGAGAAAGGAATTGCCCAGTGTGATACTTTAGGCATTTTACAAACATTGGTTAGCTTTGTGCTTGTTTCTGAAAAAGATTTAAACTAGAGAAGGTTTGTTAATGATTGGTCATGTATTACACATACAACTACAATTCTTCTACTAATGAAGAAAGAATTCTAATACTAATGAAGAAAATGAGTGTTAATAGAGGCTTAGTCTATAGGCTAGTCGGAAAATTGATTGTGCATATACCTTACTCTCAAACAACTCTGGCAGAAATATTGTTCTCATCATCATTTCTATTGATTGAACTTATTAAAATATGTGTATAAATGTAATATATATATATATATATATATATATATATATATATATATATATATATATATATATATATATATATATATATATATATATATATATATATATATATAGGGTAGGTGGCCCAGTAGTTGACCAGTTAAGGAAATGTTTTAAATAAACCATTTATAGTTAACTCTTCATAACAGAAAAACATTAACAGTATATACTCAAAATAAAGCTCATTTAATGCTTAATCCATTTTAATAATAAAAAAATATTACTAAAAGACTATAGTCTAATTATTACAAATGCACCAAATTTTGTCACAGTTTACCAGTAGTTGACCAGTGACAACCAAAGAATGACCAATCTTCAACCAGTAGTTGACCACAACATTTTTAACTGTTTATATTTATGAAATAACAAAATGATTTAAGTATTTATCATGGATATGGAGTATATTTAAACTCAAGAGACATTCATTGGTCAAGAGGTATTCATTTTATTTATTTGAAACAATACAAACTACATTGTAGTACAATATTAATCGAATTACAATAAAGAATAGTGGTTACAGGCTAACAGGCTCTAAAAATTTATACAGTACTTAATCCTATTTTCAGTTGTAAAAAGTTCTGGTGTTATTAGTTTTTGTTTACTATTCATAATAACACTAACATCCTTTTCATCTGTTTTTCCTACGCTTAATGTGATTTTCACGAAGACTCGTTGTCGTTTGGCCACAATATGTGATCAAGGAATGATGGACTTATTTCTAAAGTATTTTTTATTTGCCTATTTGGAGTAATAGGCATATTAATTACCTGTATTTAGAATACTTTTGTTTTGACTCTTTCCATCAATTTCTTCATCATTGGGCTGTTTCAGAAACAACTTCATTTGTTACCTCATTATGTGAGGTGGAAGGTTCAGGACTTCGAGTTTTTTCGTCTACTTTTTTTGTAAGAATTACAATTTGCTTCTACAAGATTCTTTGCATTATCAATTGGAAATAATAGCTGCCATCCACAATTTTTCCACCAAAGATATCCTCTGTTACCTATCAGCTAAAAACATACTACTGAACATGTGTAACCAATCAGGAAGCTCCTATCAGTATTTATTTTCTTGTTTTTTAATGTAATGTATGATAATGGTCAACTACTGGTACATGGTCAACTATTGGGTGACTTACCCTAGCCTAGACATAAATCAAAGCGTATCTGATTCACACTGTCTAAAAAAACTACAACCTTTAAAAAATTTCATGGATAAAGATGAAAGTTGTTCTAAATACTTATAAATAATTTTTGCCATAGGCCCTAGTTAATTTATGAACACATTAATTAGGTACCATCATGGTAATTATTCGCTAAGTCGATGTTGTGATTAATTTAAAAAAATTGTCTAATTCGTTTACTATACCTTATTTTGAAATAATAATATAATATTTTAATGCAGAATAGGCCTACACTTTTTCACTGAAAAATTACAAACTGAAAAGTACAAAATGCATGTATACATAGGTTATGTACACATAGCAATGGGAATTTGTAACTTCAAAAATGACTACTTAACATCAAGTTATTCGCATATCATATGATGCATGAGCATTACATGTCTTATGAGACGTTAATATTAAAATATTTTTCTATACAATGTTGTTTCTGTTATTTAGGCATACTGGGTTAAAATGAATTTTAAATAGCATGTGGTTATTACACTACTTGTAGTAAGAATCATCACAAATAGGTTAGGATAGGTCGCTATTACGTAATATAAAATAGTCTGATTGATAATCGATATAGACTTTATAATGAAATGTTTAATATATCCCGTCACCTATAATTACTTAATTTGTATATATTTATTTGATATGAAATAAACATCCCTTACCATCATAATGTTATTCATTTTTCATGGCAAACTTTATTATTCTGAACAGTGAACTTTTTTATTACGCATACGTGATTATTTTCATTGATAATCAATACAAGTCTATACACTGTTTATTGTGTAATGACTAGTACATGTTATTTCTGATCACAGATAATAAACATTACCGTTTCTTGACTATGCTCAGATGTAGTAGACCTACGTATTAGGTTTGGTAGTTTTCATTGGAAAAATATTATATTATTATTTCAAAGTAAGGTATTTAGTAAACGAACTACATAAATTGTTTAAAGTAATCACAACATCGACTTACCAAAAAATTTCCATCATAAACTACACCCACCTTATATAAATGCACAATTAATGTTTCTCGTCAATCCTATTCTTGTACAGTTGTCGTACAACTGTCAAAAATAAAGGCCTACTGAATATAACTGCCATCAAATGTTGTAATACCCATTATGACAGAATAGGCTAACAAAAAATCACAATTTTTCATGAAGTCTTTAAACATTTCACTTCTTCAAAAACTGATTACAAAGGGTCATTCAGTTGGTTGGATATATCTTAAAGATGCCTCATTGACCTTTGACCTATTGTGTTTTAGTTATTGATGATGAGTTTTATCAGTATATTTTTATTTTTGTGTAATATGTTTTTTGACATCTGTAGGACAACGAGACTTAAAGCTCTGCGGGAATGAAAACCGTTTCCAGTTTGAGATCAACCAGGTAAGACAAGTGTGGCAGAAGTGTGAACTACGTACTAGAATCATTATTCAGCTAGCTGGTTTACAAAATAGTTCAATTTCACATTTAGGGCAGGAAATTGCAAGCTTACTCCAAATTGTGACTATATTTCTCCCCTTTCCATTTTATTTTACATCCGTACATGACTGGTCACATATATTCTCTGCCTGGGACATAGAGAATTCTGATTGCTTGGTCTGTTTTTTGGGCTGTGCACATAGGCAGTGGGATAGGCACAGTATCCAACAGGTCATTAAAGACTACAGATGTGTTTTCAGTATTGTATTAGTTTTTGGCTATTGCCCCCAAAAAATAGGCTAAGGTCATTTTGGATGTGTCTAGTGACTCTGATGTAATTTATAATTTGTGAATTCGTGAATTAGGTTAAAGGAGTTGTTAATTATGAGATTCTGCCCTAATCACAGCCTACTCAGTCTCATAATCGGTTTGACCAGCACCATGTCCCTAAATTAGTAATTAAATTGTTAGTAGTGTTAGTGTTAATTCTGTGAACCTCATTAGAAGCTGGCTTGTGTAGATTTAATTTAGTTTAAGTAGAGATAATGGCTGTGCTGCAAAGAGATTTGGCAAAAACTTGATCCCTCCCCCCTCTGGATATTCTTTGGAAGTTTGTCCAGTCTCTATATTGCACCCTTCACTAATTAACCTATTAATCAACCAATACCACAAACCAACCATCATCATTAGGTGCAAAAAATGCTAGCGATAATGGGTTGTTTTTACCAAATTGTTTTTAATTACTTTTTCATTACTCAATAGCAAATTACTAATCAACATTTGCCTCTTGTTGATTTCATACATAGTAGTAGAAATATTTTGTACTGGTAATGTGTATTACCAATATACTTTTCATATCAGCTGTTTTCAAATGAATATCAATAGGCCCTGACCTTGTTCAATTTGATAAAGAGTGTTATCCAGTATTTTTTTTTTAAACTGGGCTGTGATAGCCTCCTTCAGAGGCCTCACTGGCGTCGACCTAAAGGTCTTTTGCCGCCCCAAGTTCCTTCCTACACCCACTCAGTAATACCTGTCATCCTTATAAAGGAACAGGTACTACCTATAGGGTTGTCTAGGATGGTTACCATCTCTTTCCCCGGAGGGCCTAGAGAGTATAGCCTGGCTCGTCCTAACGCCTCACACTCTAAGAGAATGTGTTCTGCGGACTCTTCAGCCAAACCACATTTCCTGCAAGTATTATCTGCAGCAATCCCTATCCTGTGTAGGTGTTTTCTGAGGTGACAGTGGCTCGTTAAGAGCCCAACCACCCACCTCATGTTATCCCTTCTAAGAGAGATGAGTTGTTCAGTATGTTTCTTGCTTGGTCTAAGTAACCTCTTTGCAAGTCTACTTATAGTTGAATTCGTCCAGGCCCTATTCATCCCATCCCGTATCCATGTATCAACCGCTGCTCTGGCATGTCCATAGGAGATCCCGAACACCGGTTCCGGGCCCACGAAAGCGGATTCTGAACCTGACCTGGCTAATTCATCTGCTCTCTCACTTCCATCAATACCTGAGTGGCCAGGAACCCAGCCCACAGCGACCGTGTTCACCTGACTATGCTTTATCAATGATGAGATGTAGTCCCATACGTGCTTCAACTTTACTCTAGTCGTGTTTAGTGCCTTAATAGCAGCTTGACTGTCTGTGAAGATCAGAATGTTCTTACCTGTGTATTCCATTCTTAGATTCTCCTTGATATATTCAGAGATTGCACCTACTTCTGCTTGGAAAACAGTAGCATGCTTACCTAGGCGCAGTACGATGGAACTCTCTGGGTTGATCCCATTTATACCACCGCCCGTACCCATCTCCGTTTTTGAGCCATCTGTAAACCAGATTATGTCCTGCTCGTTATATAATCTCTTTCCAGACTCCCATTCTTCCCTAGAGAAGATTTTTGTCTTGAAAGGCTTATCTAACGAAACATTAGGTATCATGTGATCTGAGGCCATGTCTAACAATTCCCTGTTGACCACTTGATTTATCCTGCAGTGACCGATTGCAGGCCATCTCTTTCTCCAGCAACCCTTTTGCTGTAGTCTGTATGCACTCATCCTGGCCTGTCCCTGAATATAAACCCCTAGGGGAGGGAGATCCAGTAGAGCATTCAAGGTAACTGTTGGTGTAGACCCCATGACCCCCGTGTTGGCCAAACAGGCCACCCTTTGGACACCATCCATTCTACTTCCAACACCACCTTGTACCGTCTTTGTCTACCAAACCACCGCTGCGTAGGTGATTAGTGGTCTAATGATCATGGTGTGGTCTCATGATCATGGACCACATCACCACCTTAGGTTGTGCAGACCCCATTGTTTACCAACAGCCCTCTTACATGCAAACATAAGACACTTGGCTCTGGTTACTACCCGTTCTACTTGCGGGTTCCATGTGAGCCTTTTATCCAGCACGATACCTAGGTACTTCACCTGGTTCTCTATCGCTACCTCCTGCCCAAAAAGCTTAGGGAGCGACCTCACTCCCAGATTCCTTTTTCTTGTGAAGGGAATGAGAAGTTTTTCCGGGATTCACAGCTAGCTGTTCCTCCTGGCACCACCTTTCCACCTGGATAAAGGCAGCCCGCATGAGATCACAAACGACGCTCATGTCTCTACCTCTTACCAAGATGGCCACATCATCAGCATATCCCTGTGAGTAGAATCCTTGTTCATTTAGACGCCTAAGGATCTTATCCACCACCAGGTTCCATAACAGGGGAGATAGGACTCCTCCCTGTGCACATCCACGCCTAGCCCTGACCGTGATGATTTCATCATACAGAGTAGCTTGGATTAACCTGCTGTTCAGCATGGCAGACACCCATCCTACAACAGTCTTGTTCACCTCACAATCCTCCAAAGCTCTAATCATCGATTGTATTGAAGTGTTACTGAAGGCACCCTCTATGTCCAGGAAAGCCCCCAGGGCTATTTCCTTTGCTTCCAGACTTTCCTCTATTCTGCTCACTAAGTGATGCAGAGCAGCCTCTGTGGACGTGCCTGGTCTATAAGCAAATTGATTTTCGTGCAGGCCTGAACTCCTTAGCACGCTTTCTCTGATATTTACATCCAGTATTCTTTCCATTGCCTTTAGCAAGAAAGAGTTTAGGCAAATTGGTCTGTATGCCTTGGCCTTTGCATATCCCGCTCTTCCAGGCTTTGGAGCGAAGACAACCCTCGCCACAGCCCAATTCCTTGGAACATGGCTCAGCGCCAAGCTCGCTCGAAACACACCTGTGAGTACCGGCCTGAGCACCTCCAAACCCTCTATGAGTAGTAGGGGAGTGATCCCGTCCGGACCCGGGGCTTTGTGTAGCTCAAACGATCTTATGGCCCAGCCCACCTTATCCTCATTTATGAGTCTCCTCGAGCAGTTCCAGTCCGCTCTACGCGGACTTGCCCTAGTGTGCAGGGAGGGATCACTTCCTCCCTCTATCTCGCAATCCGGGAAGTGACATCCCAGGAGTACTTCCAGAGTCTCCCTTCCGGACTGCGTATATGAGCCATCTGGTTTTTCCAGAGAGCCCACCATATTGGTATGTTCAGCCCTCAGGATCTTCTGGAGTCTAGCCGTTTCAGAGCACTCTTCCACTCTTTCACAGTACTTTCTCCAGGAATCCCACTTGGCTTTCTGAATTGCTGAGTTATACTCAGTAAGTTTTTTGTGATAGGGTTCCCAGCAACCTTGATGTTTAGAAGCCTTGAACAGAGTTCTAACCTCCCTCTTCATTTTTGCTAGGTCCTTGTTCCACCACCTTACCGTGTCGTGTTTTTTCCTTTGTGTGAGGGGGCAGTTGGCCTGAAAAGCACCCTGCACCGCAGCCTGCAGCTGCACCGATACTTCTTCCAACTCCTCTATCCCCCTCACTTCAGGCACTATATCCTGAACAGCCTGCCCCAAGTCTTCCCTGTACTTTTCCCAGTTCGTCCTTTTGGGGTTTCTGAACCAGATGACACTCTTCTGCTTCCACCTCATCTCGAATTGAATGTGCTGGTGATCTGCCAATGATGGCTCCACCGAGACCCTCCAACCCTTGATGAGTTGGGCAGTACGTTCAGTACAGACTGTGATGTCAATGACCTCCCTCCTCACTCTGTTGATGAAGGTCGTTTTGTTACCTACATTAACTATATCTAAATTAGAACTAGACAAATAGTCAAATAGAGACTTACCTCTTACATTGCGGTTGGTGCTGCCCCATGCAAGGTGATGCGCATTGGAATCCACTCCAAGGACTAGGTGTTCATCTTTCCTCTTCGCTTCTCCCACAATGCGTGTAAACTCGTAAGTTGGAGATGGATTGGCCAAGTCGAACGGGAAGTATGCAGAGCCTATGGTAATTTCTCCACACACCTCCTGGTCCTCCAATCTCACCTTAGCTGCCACCAGATCCCTGGAACAGAACTCATTTAGCAAAAAGACACTTAAATTCTTATTCACTAACATGCATGTTCTGGGAGCGTCCGATGACGTATCGTACATCAGCCTGCCCCCAGAGTCTCCCAGCCCCAGAACCTTACCTTTCACCGCCCATGGCTCCTGGATCAGAGCCACATCGATGACTTCGGCCTTGAATCTGCTGGCTAGGTTAAGGCTGGCCGCCTTTTTATGCTGAAGATTGGCCTGGACCACCTTCAGCACCTTCATTGGCTGCACCATCCCTAGTTCTTTTACCAATGATCTGGAAATGGATCTGCCCAAGCCCGAGCCTAACCCTGAGGTTTCTCCTCTTGAGCATCTCCAAATCCTTCTCATTGAGACCAAGAACCACTGTTCTCCCCTGAGGGCCCGTGGTTCTAGCATTGATGATCCTCCAATCTTTTGTCAAGATCGAGAGATCATGTTGCTGGATCCTGGACAGTACGTCCTCCACCTTCATCTTGTCGAATGGGGGCGGAAACCTGG
Source organism: Aphrophora alni (assembly GCA_963513935.1). NCBI lineage: Eukaryota > Metazoa > Arthropoda > Insecta > Hemiptera > Aphrophoridae > Aphrophora > Aphrophora alni. Next base: position 34,441,345 of record OY740766.1, read on the forward strand.
TGATAACCTTGGTAGTGTTAATCACCTTTTTCGCGTCCACCACCTCCAAGATGTTCCCTTTCCAGGGATTGCATATGGCTACAGCCTGCTCTAGCCACCCCTTGGTTTCTAGATTGCAGCACTGCAGTATCATAGCTCCGCTTTCCAGCCTAGGCGACTCATTGAAGCCTGGTAGACATCCATCTGAGAGGGGCTTCATCTGCGCAATGAGAGCAGACGAGAGCTCCAGGATGTCCTCCTCAGTGAGTGACCTTTCCGGAATGTCTTTAGGCACCACCGCATCCCCGAAAGAAGTTAGCCTATCTGCATATGAGATTTCCAACCCCCTCCTGGGTCTCTTTGGTGCCTGGTTGACTCCAGAGCTTGAAGGACTGCTGACATCGGACCTTTGCCTTTTTGGCGTTCCTACATCAGCAGCCGCTCCCCTGCTCATCGAAGTAGCTTTCGGGTGTTCCACCCAAGTGCCCGCAGCCATCTTCTCCTCCTTTCGACGCCTCTTCTTCTCTCGATAGAAGGCGGCGCCTTTCTTAGCTGGATTATCAACGTGCATCCAGTTAATCCTGGATGCCGTTTGACTCAGATCTGCATCTGATGTACTTGCCTCAGAGGGTGGTACAGTGGATCGACTTTCTGCCGTAGCATACCTGTCGCCACTGTCCCTTGAGGAAGTGGTAGCCCTCTCAACTGGAGCTTCAACCATCTCTTGTTCTGCCTTGTTTCTGGCCTGACCCATTGGGACTTCCAGTGGCATTTCTTCATCGTCAAGGCGCAGACTGAGGACATTCTCAACTGGAGATTCCCTCTCTGCACCTGACCGCCTGTTCACTTCTGGTCTATTTGAATTATCCATGAAGTTGTATATTGGGTTTTTGTCCCATCTAGGGTTCTGAGCAACGTTCTCACCATCCGGTGAGGCATTCGCCAGACAAAGTCCTCCCGCGACTCAGGCTCTCCGTAGCCCAGACACTGCCCCTCGGCTGTCTATCCAGAGGACCTTCCCAGAACCGACCATGGAAACTGGGTTGTTCCTCCTTCAATAAGCCTACTCACAGCAACTGCACTTGCCCCACTACGCATTCGCATAGTGAGAACCCCTGATCTGGGCTTGCCAGACCCGATCGCGGCTCACCCAAGCCTCCAGAGCGCAAAGTGATGTGTTGGATCCAACCCTCCACAAAGAGCCTTCACCTCAATCACCAGCCACCCCTTCATCAAGGGTCACCGTATCGCCCAAGCAGGGTATACCTGGGCGCCCCACTTTCCCAGCAGGGGGGAGGATCCCCCTATCCAGGCCTATGTATGTCCTGCTCTGGTCGCACTTCCCTATCATCTCTGTGTAGGTACTTGCCTGGGACAGAGAGAGATTTAATTACCTCTACCCAGGCTGTGCGGCGTCGGTACATTAGCCTGCACCCTCCTAGTCAAGACTAGAAGAGTGCAGTTTCCAGGTGACACTGCGTGGAAGAGTACCGTCCGACTTCGACACCCCTTAATTTACTTTAATCATATTAATTCATAAATTATAATTTTGTCTCAGCATTTTTAATAAATTAATTATTAATAATAATTTGAATTTGCCCCTAACCACAATCACTGGAACTTAATAAAACACAATTATCTGATTGATTGTTCTTTATTAATTATATCCACTTAATGCCCTGATGTACATTTCGATAACATGGTTATCATCATTGGAGGGTCTTGCTTATAAACTAAATCTAACCTTACATATCTATTACTAAAATAAAATTAAACCTAAAACTATGATAACCTGAGTGTAGGCTAAAATCCCTCCCACTCCACATATCAGTTGACCAGTAAGGGCTTGGGCTGGCCCTTTGTCAAGTTATTGTTATATGTCTTTGACCTATGGAGTGGGGTGAAAGATAACTGTACCTCTAACAAAGCTGATGAGAACAGGTGGCCTACTCCTTACAAAAGTCATTATAACTTAACAATACAAAATAATGTGACTACTTAATTTATTACATCTGTATTTTCCCTAGATTACTAAGAAAGTTAATATCCATGTGTATATACATATATACACATACACACACATATATATACACATATATACATACATACACATATCAACATACACATATACACATGCATACACATACACATACAAACACATACACATACACATACACCTAAGAGAGATCCCGAACACCGGTTCCGGGCCCACGAAAGCGGATTCTGAACCTGACCTTACAAGTTTTGTCTCAGCATTTTTAATAAATTAATTATTAATAATAATTTGAATTTGCCCCTAACCACAATCACTGGAACTTAATAAAACACAATTATCTGATTGATTGTTCTTTATTAATTATATCCACTTAATGCCCTAATGTACATTTCGATAACATGGTTATCATCATCGGAGGGTCTTGCTTATAAACACCTGACATCCCACATACACATACACACATATACATATATACATATCTTACAACTAATTGAATACATAATATGTTACATTGATATACTTAATATATATTTTACAAATAATAAAATACATATTTAAATTCTACTTCACTTGTTACATAAATAAATAGAACTAACTTGATATCTGTGTTGATCTTATAACTAAAATACATAGTTGATTTTACATGATTTGAAATCTGTATTTCCTTAAGAATATCGTGAAAGTTAATATTTTGGTTTCAACAAAGAGAAAAGACAAGAATTAGGGATAGGTCCTTTATCTGCATTCAATAACCTATCATCATTGTCTTTTGCTATGAAAATGCTTTCTTAACTATGCAATAACTTGTTAGAGATTACATTCTTTACTAATTTTACGTTATTCGAATCTAAATCATGATTTGTTTCTAGTATATGTTCAGCTACACTAGACTTTTCTGGCCTGTCGTATTTGATGTGAGATAAATGTTCTTTAAATCTAGTCAATATTTTTCTCTTTGTTTGTCCAATATATTTCTTATCACATGTATTACAATTTATTTCATAAATTCCTGACCTCTCCAACAACGGAATTGTATCTTTTGGGTTACCTAATAAATTTTTTAGAGAGTTTTGGTTTTTGTAGGCTATTTTAATATTAAAATGACTGAAAATAGAACCCAGACCGTTGGTGAGGAATGAATCATGAGGTAAACTTATATATCTAACTTTAATTTCTTCCGGTTGGAGTGTTGTGGAATTTTTTCTAAGATTTTTTAATCAAGATATCCCTACTTTACTTTATTTATTTTGAGACTATATTTATGGACTTTTCATTTTAATAATTTTTCAAATTGTATAACACACAATTAAAATACAATGTAAAATAATTCAGTGACATTAAGTGGTTATAATGATACCATAATTCAAGTTATAAATAAACCATCATCTCAGGGTACCATAAATCACAAGACCCTGACGGCCATATAACAGCACAAATCACATCAATAACTTATGCAACAGGTTAGGATAGTTAGCCTAAATTAAACAATAACAACATAACCTAAGTCAAATGAAAAATATACGATTTGGATAATTAAGCATAGAATACAACGATCTACATTCATAAGTATTAATAGCAGATATTTATATACAACCTATTATTAATAAACCACCCATATTCATTCAATTGCTAAACAAATCATTCCTAAAGCAGACGTAAGATAGGCCTATCTCTAAATTGTAAACATTCGAAATTTAGACGTTGACACACAAATTAACCACACCACTACACAACCATAACATCACATATCTTTATTTAAAATCATTTCATAAGATCCCAAACTTTATTTACAAACAAATCACTACTTATAAGGAACAGTAAGTTTGCAATGTTAAACACGAAAACGGCCTACGGCCATTCTCCAAAATATACAGTATGTAACCATATTTCGAAGTACTAAATAGAACGATCAGACTGTAAATTACTCTAAGATACCACTACTTATAAATTATTTGTATGCAAAAACATCTGTTAGTTTTAATTGCAAACATTGTAAAATATTGAGGAAGAAGAAATAAGTTACTGATGTAGTCATTTAGTCAACCTTGTATTAAGATAGATCAGCTGATATGTATGTACGCGGTCTAAATCACCCTTAAATTAGTTAAATAATGTGATTAATAAACAAATTGATACAAAACAACAAATACGAATACAAGAAATGATTATTACAACCCCAAATTGCCAATGGCCAAGAAAAGAAGAAAAAAAAGGTACTATATGGTGCCGCGGAAGAACCCCAACAGTTTCAACAAACGATCTCACTTAAAATAGAAAAATATCGCTCCGCAACACAATGAGGCGCCATGTTTTAAAAGAAATCATATACAATAGTAACATTGTGGAGACCAGAGTACAGAAGCCAAATTAACATCCAAAGTTTTCTTTTATAATATTTGTGTCTAAATTAGTGATTAGAGTCAGTGTGAACTGTACAGAGCATGGTATGCTCTGTTAATTAACTATTCTAAACATTTACCAAATTCAAAGGCCTGTATCTACTTCAAAATTATCAATTCAACATTTCTTGTGAACTTTAATTAAATTTTTTTTTTAGAATTTTAATCATTTCAATTTATTTATGCGTTATAGTTGTATAACACAACCATGCCAGCCGAGTGCCTACCCCGAGATCTAGCCTAATTAATATTGTATTCTTTGAGTCAATGTGTTCTATTAAATTGAGCTAAGCCTAGAGGCCTATAATATTACAAACTTTATTACAAATTTCATGAACTCTAAAAGAGAGTCAAATCTTAACAAATTATGAATTAATATTGTATGTTAAAGTCTAATAAAATTAATGTTATTATGTTAATATAACATCATATCCTATTATTTATTAATGTTTGAACCTAGAAAGTAAGAAACTGAATTTAGTCTTTATTTATTTATTTTTTAATAACCATCCATATTCCAAATTAACCAATTAGCTTGAATTGAGTAGAGCCAAGAGGTAATTCTGTTTCATTTAGAAAGTTATTCCAAATTTAAGAAGTTTTTAAAAAAAAAATAACTTGAAAGAATATATTATTTTATAATATATTATATTACATTATAGTCAAGAAATATTTATTTTTATTTATTCATTATAAATGGCGCACAACGTGATTGGCATGATTGTGTTATGAAACAATATGTACATATCAGCTTGGTAACAATTAGGATATTACATTAAAAACTTATCAAACAGTAGCCTAGATATTTAAGTTAGTCCTAGATAAATTTGATAATTATAAATCATTTACTAGTACATAAACATCACATTCTAGTTTTAAAATCCATGTTTATATGTGTTAGAATAATTAGTAAGTAAAGTAATAGGCTAACCATAAAAGTAGTACATACATGATATCAAGATGAGTTCGCCAGACGAGACATCCAAAGCAAACTATGACCTTAGGCAGACAATACAACAAACCGACAAAGCCAAGGAAGGGCAGTTACCAATTTTAAGACGAACTGCTTCCAATATAACAATAACCGACCCTATACCTCAGGATATCGAGACCAACTCAAACACTAACGACACTGAAACCGGGATAGCTATGGACATACATACCACATCATCCCCTAACCTGTTAGAGCAGATGACATTCCTTATTGCAAACTTACAAATAAATTTAGAAGAAAAATTAAAATTAAACCAAATAGAAACCAGTCAAAATTTAGAAGAAAAATTAAAATTAAATCAAATAGAAATTAAACAAAATTTAGAAGAAAAATTAAAGGAAAACAGTCAAAATTTAGAAGAAAAATTAAAGGAAAACAGTCAAAATTTAGAAGAAAAATTAAAGGAAAACAGTCAAAATTTAGAAGAAAAATTTAGGCAGAGCGAGGCTAATATAAAAGCCAACTTTATAGGAATACAAATGGAAGTAGGGCAGCTTAAAGAATGTATTGCTACACAAATAAGCCAGGTAGAAAATAAATTTTCGGAAAATTTCACGGAATTAGAACAAAAATTACAGGCTAACAATTCTAAGATTATCGAGTTAGAAAATAAAGTTGACCTTACAATCACTACCAAAATTCTAAATGAGTCCCTACAAAAACTTGAGACTACAATCGACGAAAAATTGGAAATAAATAACCATAATGTTATGAGGGAGGTACAACATATAATTTCGGAATTACCCAAAACAAACGACGTTAGCAACGTCCTACCCCCTATAAATGTTACATGCGGAGCCAACGGACACGAAAACAACAACTTAGTCATGCCTACACTACCAAAATTCAACGGGAGGCAACCAAACCCTAATGAATACCTATATCAACTAAGCAGGTACTACGAACGGCTCACGAATCGGACCATAGGAAACCCTATCGACAGACAGGATTGCTTGTCCGATATCATCGAGAACAGCTTAGAAGGCAGTGCGAGCAGATGGTGGCAGCTGGTTAAGCCCGACATTACAAACTTCCAAAAGTTTTGCGAAGAGTTTTTGTCCAAATTCTGGAGCAGGGATGTCCAAAAGGGGATTCGACAAAAACTAGAGTTCGAACGGTATCGACCAGGAGGGAAACTAACCCGCAGTGAATATTTCATCGACCGTGTTCTAATAATGAAGTCGATGATTCCACAGCCTCCAGAGGAGGACATAATCACCACATTGGTGGAACACTTCGACAAAATTATCCAGGACGCACAGAGGGTGCAAAACATAACCAGCATCAAGGAATTCTCAGAACTTCTGCAACGTGAAGACACGGAGGAGGCCAATGCGGCGATAAGACACAGGAACACTACACTACAAAGGTCAACACACAACACGACACTACCCCGACCGTCAACATCATTCCAACACCCCAACAGAGGAACACCACAGAGAAACCCACCGTATTACAACAACGCACAAGACTATAGGAACCACCCTTACAGACATCAGGACGGTTTCCAACACAACTCAAGATACACACCTTACCACGGAAGCCCCCAATCAATTACAAATCAGAACGGTAACAGATTTACGACAAGACGAACATTCGACCGTCAACCTGGACCTATCGCCACAGACTTCAGGTACCAAAACCAAACCCAGAACAGACCAACATACCCACCACAAAACACAAGACAGCATAACGAAGCAAGAGGAATGACTTAGCCTACCCTACTAAAGAACAGACGAGAGTGTGCCAAATGATTGCCACAACGACGAGACCGCCGAGTTCAGATAGAACCGGAGAAGAAGCAAGGAGTGATACGAACCAGAGTGCGTTAAACACCAACGCACTGGTTTAGATTCTACGATCAAGATAACTAATGGCTGTACAGGTAAGGCTGAAGAAAATGGACATATCAGCACTTCACCAACTACACCAGTGCAAGGAGCAACGGAACAAATCGGAATTAGGCCATTATTAGAAAGGGAGCAACAACCATTGGAAAGAAATCCTATAATTATAAGTAACCTCTACTGCGACAGGGAGTTTTTATTACGAGAAGATGACAACGAATTGAATGAGCCCCTAATGAATTTTAAATGCCCGGAAATAAATATTAAACTTAACGGTTTGAATACAAATTCACTTCTGGATACAGGCAGCAGCATAACTTGCTTGTCCGAAACGTGGTTTCTCAACAACAAGAGCAAATTAGGTCATGTGGAACAGTTACCCGTCAGTAACACATTTATAACAACCGCCTTAAACAGCAAATCAAAACGAATTTCACAAATAATAATGGTAAAAGCAGAGATTAAGGGACTAGAGTTTGATTTACAATGTGTTATAGTACCGTATCTTATCAAAGATTGCATTTTAGGAATAGACACGATTAGGCAAATGAAGATGGAATTAAACTTCGAAAATAATGTTATTAGTATAAAGAACGCAAAAGGCGATGTACTAGAACTTAAGTTAGAATGTGAAGATATTAAAGGAATAAAGTGCAGAATGGTATGCTACGACGATAACAACAATGATAATATTAAAAATAAAATTTTAAAGACAAACAATGAGTACAACGACGATAAAATAAGTGAAATATACAAGACTTTTGAGGCAAACGACGAATTAAAGAACATCCAACGAACACAAATGACCGACTTAATCATAAAATATTCTGAAATTTTCTCCGAGAAACCAGGAAGATGTAATGTATACGAACACCGAATAAACGTGGAACAGCCAGAGAACTACCGAGCTCAAAGTTACCCTTTCCCAATCAACCTACAGGACGCAGTAGAGAGAGAAATTAACTCTTTATTAAAGCCATACCGCCAGAACATACCTGTACAGACCAACGACTACTGCATACAAAATGGAACACCCCCAAGTGAATTGACTACCATGGAAAACAATGAGTGTGAATAAAAACAGTGAAATACCCAACAAACTACCCCAGTGTTCCCCATTATAAACTACAATCTTATGAACTACATAAGTCCCCAACCCCTACAAATCACCAACAAGTGTTATCAACAACAAATATGAGCAAACAGAAACCATAACGAGGGTTTGAAAAACAATACTACCCCAGAATAGAACTAGAATTGTATTAACCATGTTAGATTTAAGGATTGTTATTAGTTATAAGTTATTTCATTGTTATTAGTTATGTTATTTGATTGTTACCAGTTATAGTTAGATTAAAGATGTTATTTGTGCTTCACAAAATGATTTTGGATTCAGTACCCTCATCAAAATCAGTTTGAAGGGCATTATAACAGCACAAATCACATCAATAACTTATGCAACAGGTTAGGATAGTTAGCCTAAATTAAACAATAACAACATAACCTAAGTCAAATGAAAAATATACGATTTGGATAATTAAGCATAGAATACAACGATCTACATTCATAAGTATTAATAGCAGATATTTATATACAACCTATTATTAATAAACCACCCATATTCATTCAATTGCTAAACAAATCATTCCTAAAGCAGACGTAAGATAGGCCTATCTCTAAATTGTAAACATTCGAAATTTAGACGTTGACACACAAATTAACCACACCACTACACAACCATAACATCACATATCTTTATTTAAAATCATTTCATAAGATCCCAAACTTTATTTACAAACAAATCACTACTTATAAGGAACAGTAAGTTTGCAATGTTAAACACGAAAACGGCCTACGGCCATTCTCCAAAATATACAGTATGTAACCATATTTCGAAGTACTAAATAGAACGATCAGACTGTAAATTACTCTAAGATACCACTACTTATAAATTATTTGTATGCAAAAACATCTGTTAGTTTTAATTGCAAACATTGTAAAATATTGAGGAAGAAGAAATAAGTTACTGATGTAGTCATTTAGTCAACCTTGTATTAAGATAGATCAGCTGATATGTATGTACGCGGTCTAAATCACCCTTAAATTAGTTAAATAATGTGATTAATAAACAAATTGATACAAAACAACAAATACGAATACAAGAAATGATTATTACAACCCCAAATTGCCAATGGCCAAGAAAAGAAGAAAAAAAAGGTACTATATGGTGCCGCGGAAGAACCCCAACAGTTTCAACAAACGATCTCACTTAAAATAGAAAAATATCGCTCCGCAACACAATGAGGCGCCATGTTTTAAAAGAAATCATATACAATAGTAACATTGTGGAGACCAGAGTACAGAAGCCAAATTAACATCCAAAGTTTTCTTTTATAATATTTGTGTCTAAATTAGTGATTAGAGTCAGTGTGAACTGTACAGAGCATGGTATGCTCTGTTAATTAACTATTCTAAACATTTACCAAATTCAAAGGCCTGTATCTACTTCAAAATTATCAATTCAACATTTCTTGTGAACTTTAATTAAATTTTTTTTTTAGAATTTTAATCATTTCAATTTATTTATGCGTTATAGTTGTATAACACAACCATGCCAGCCGAGTGCCTACCCCGAGATCTAGCCTAATTAATATTGTATTCTTTGAGTCAATGTGTTCTATTAAATTGAGCTAAGCCTAGAGGCCTATAATATTACAAACTTTATTACAAATTTCATGAACTCTAAAAGAGAGTCAAATCTTAACAAATTATGAATTAATATTGTATGTTAAAGTCTAATAAAATTAATGTTATTATGTTAATATAACATCATATCCTATTATTTATTAATGTTTGAACCTAGAAAGTAAGAAACTGAATTTAGTCTTTATTTATTTATTTTTTAATAACCATCCATATTCCAAATTAACCAATTAGCTTGAATTGAGTAGAGCCAAGAGGTAATTCTGTTTCATTTAGAAAGTTATTCCAAATTTAAGAAGTTTTTAAAAAAAAAATAACTTGAAAGAATATATTATTTTATAATATATTATATTACATTATAGTCAAGAAATATTTATTTTTATTTATTCATTATAGCCACCAAAACAGTTATGATCAACTAACCTTCATTATATAGCCCATTTTCATTCATGGACCCTAACATACACATTTCCCATCGTCACCAACCCATTGAGCATAAAGTAAGGACGTGAAAACAAAAATATAACAAAAAAAAATCATATAACATACAATTAAAATACAATGGCAGTAAATTAAAGTTAATAATAAAAATATTAGTAAATTGTATTTGCAATTGGCTCTAAACAACACATATCGATTCATCAGCTGTGACTAAGAAAATCTTGGAAACACTTTTTTTTTCATCTTGTAAATTTTTTTGTTATAAAAAGTCTTGCACATTTTATGAATGAGAAGTCTTCCCAGAATAGCTTCTTATCACATATTACTAATTTAGTATTACCATAGTCTATTTAGTGTCGTTATTATCTTTTACCTTGCTTTATTGGGTTACATGTACTGTATTGTCAAATTATGTTTATAATTTGACTTTTATAAATTCTCATAGTATGGTTATTCCAGATTAATACCTAGTTATTCCTAGTTTACTGTCAATAACTAAACTAGGATCAGAACTCAGTATCATTCCTATACAATGCTTGATTCATTTTTTTAGTGGAGTTCATATTGATAATTAGAACGAATTACTAAATTGTTCTGAGAAAAATATTGTCTTGATATATTACAATCTATAAATTACTATTTGTAAATTACGTGTGGAATCTGCTTGAATAATGAGTGTTGTGTTATCTGCAAACTGTATTTACCTTATCAACATTTGTTTGATATGATAAATCATCAACTTATATAACAGAAACAATTTAACTCACAAATAAATACATGTAGGAAATTATAATTAGACTGCAGCAGAAAATTTCCTTGCAATTTCCACACCATGTGACCTCTTCCAGTCACAAAGGATTCTAAATTAAAGGACACTAAGTATACTCCTATATATACAACCTTTTTTATTACAATCTTTCATTATATAGCCAAGAAGATTTATCAAGATACATTTGTAGTTGATCTTATCTTTAGGAAGTTGTCAGTAATTCAATTAATTATTTAACTAGTTTACGTGAGCTTTTTTTGATGAGCCAGGATCCAAATATCTTATTTTTTTAAATATTTGAAGAGTTGTTTAATCACTTTAGTTACTTCCCACCAAGCACTGAACGGAGACGTTGCATTAATGATAGGCCTACTTAAAACCAAAAGTACTTAGTAGAACCCCATGTTAAACAAAAACAAACATAATATATTATAGTAAATTCTACATTTCATTGTCATACCGACCATGGTTTTGTTAGTTATGGCATTTACATGCTAGATGAATATAGACTGTTGACAACTGAACTATTAATTGAATTAAATTGGGTTACTTGTTGTCTAAAGTGTTACAATGAAACTGACGAATTCCAAATTGCAATTCTCTAAGTCAACTGGTGTAATCATAATTTCTACTTTATATAGATGATAAGAAGCAAGAATCCCTCAGGAATTCAGTTTAGTGAGTAAGAGTTTGGCAACACCAAGGACCCTAGCTGGCTATATCTACATCTTTTTCATATCGTATCAGGTCTCTCTTTTCCAACTTTTGTTCCGACTCTGACGCTTTTAGAATATTCGAGGGCCAGGAGTCTTTATTTTATGTTTCTACCTTTTTTTTTTGTAAGGTGATAATGAGAGATGTTCTTTGCCTTTAAACAACAGAGGGAGGGGAGAAGAACACGAATGAAAATATACAAAGTTTTGCTCTATAGTTATATGCAAATTTTAAAATATTATCTTTGCCACTATTATGACAAAGTTTTATTATGCCTTAAATTGTTTTCTCACAAATTCTTTACCTTATAAGCTAGCTACCGTATGTCAATGTCGTTCAGTATTAATCAAATTACAATTATATAATCATTAATTTTATATTTTACTAAGATTTTTTGCTCAATATAATAACAGTCTAAAGAAACATCATTCAAATTATAATTAATTTAACTACAGATTATGGATGATTTACAAATAATAACTTGTGAATGACATATTTTATCAGTAATCTCTAGTATGTTACTCTCACACATTTATAATTTTTGATATGACAGGCATAATCATGTTTTCTTAATTAGAATTGCCTAAAACATTTGTATTTTCTTACAAAATATTGCCAAATTTGACTTCTAGTATGCTCCTTGAAAAGTCATTGTTGTGTTGTTGAATTTAGGTTAAAAAATACTCGGATATCTTAATATGCCTAATGTTTTATATCTTTCTTGACAGGAACGCACACAGAACAAGAGGACCCATATCCTAGTCTTTCTGATTATCATGACTACGAACCTAATTTGGAATTTGATGATACAGAGCTACAACACACAACAGTTGATCCAGGTAGAACCTTCATTTATTATTAGACAGACATCACATATAAAAGGTACACTCTATTAGCGTATTATTTAAAATGCAATACACTCACAACTATCCTGACTGGGTTGTGGTGTAAATAATATTAATTTGGAAATTTAGTCTACAAATCGGTTAACTTATACTTTTCAATCGTATGCGCTTTATGAGATATAGGTGTGCTTATACACATATTTTTGCGTAGTTTTATATCTTGAAGTAATTGCACCTTGCCTTTGGAATTGCTTTAATGGGAAATAGATTAACAACGCTGCATGACGAGCTCTTGCAACTTTTTTTGTGTCTGTACAAGATAGTTACAGCTTGATTACACTACTCTGTTAACAGACGTTGTCTAACATGAGCTGTTGTAGTAGCTGTTCAGTTTTTTTTTACTTATGTTCAGTTGTAATATTTATAACTGTATGTTAAAAATGAAAAAAGTGATAAATGCAAGAAGTATGTTGCCCGATATAGGGTAAATATAATCTTTGTTATATTTTGTGTAAATAAATATTTTTATCATTTTATTTAACTTTCCTTTCATAATTAGGTCAATTCCAATTCTTTGTTCAAAGTCTATAATCACAAGTTTAAATATTCTATAAAGTGTTACTGATGTTTAGTTATCGCAAATTTAAGTATTGATTGCACAGGAAGTGATTTCATTTTAGGCCGGACAATATCAAGCCTACCTTAGTTGATATGACTTTGTTTTCATTTTTTATTAGGTTTGAATTTGCAAGTAAAATTATAGACAGGTATATCATCTATTTTGAGATATTTTTGTTGTTTTCATAACTATTCATCTGTCATTTAAATTATAAAACTTACAAACGTTAATTATAAACCAAAAAAAAAAACCAGCAGAACTTGAGTTATAGTTTAATGCCAGGAAGATTTGTGCGAATGAGACGACTGAGGTTGATGAGTTAGTTATTAAATATGTTGTCTTGTATTGAATTATACAAATAAAGTATTGTGTTTTCTTTCATTTTCAAGTTTCCACAATAGTGGGTTATGACAGAGGATTTGATTATGTAATTTATGTTTGTTTTTAGACTTTATATTTTAAAAGATAGGTTATCAATAAGGACAACTCTCTTTTATTTGTATCTCTTGTATTCACATTTTGTATTTATTGAACATGATTATAAATAATTATTGTAAGACAAACCACAACCCCCCCCCCCCAAATGGATTGGTCAAGTTTTGAAAATTCTGAATAAGTATTACATGTCAAAAAAGCTATAACATTATAGATCTTAAAATTGGATATTTATGTTGTGGTATGATGGTGTCAGGTTTTCACAACAGCATTAGATTTTTGTAACTCCCATATCAAACCTTTATCTTGCTCTAAAGAATTGATAGTTCAGTTGCTTTAGATAAGTGATTTTCTAAAGAAACAAAGAAAATGTAATGATCATAATGGTCTTAACCCCTTAAGTGTTTTATTTTTTTTGCCTAAATCAACCCAAAAATGCCTATTTTTTTTATTTGATTATTTTAATGTTTGTTAACTTGGAAGTTAAAAAATAGGCATTAAAAGAAAATATAAGCAACATCAAAAGTATAAATGTCATGTTTAATATAATTTAAAAATTTTCTGCAAATACATTAATAACACATTTACCTAACAATTAAAAAAAAGTAAAATGTAATAAAACCATTGTTAAAAATAAAAGTACACACAATAAAGATTGTTTACAGTTTCTTACTAATGTTTAGTAATTTTTTTGGGTGTGATATATTTTAAAACATGGGGCAGCACACAGCCCAACATCACATTCGCTGCACTGGTATCGCAACTCCTTGCGGACATATCGCGACTCCTTGTAAATATAATGTTCACGGCGGATCCAAAGAGAACAAAAATAAAGCGGTAGTTTTATAAGTTATGCTCTAGAGAGCATGCCAACACTATCTAGCGGCAATACTAGCAACTACAACGTAATATTACGACAGAGAACGAAATAGAATAGGGCAAGTTAAGAGCGTCGGCTTTAGCCGACAGCGGCACTTTTTATCGATATTTGTAGCGTCGGCTTAAACCGACATAAACACTTAAGGGGTTAATGAGACACACAGTAGTAATACGACATACTTCTATGTACAGGCTTTCTTAGTGACAGATAGGGTATTTCAGAGTCTAGTTATCATATTAGCTAGTATGAACTTCAGATTTGTAATATAAACGTCCATTTGCCACCATCTCTTTTTTTCTTTCTGTTGTACGGTATGTCAAGAGTCATAACTCAACCTGAAAAGGTAGATTTAATTTTTATCCTTATAGAATAACAAATAAGAAGAGTCAGAATTATTTCAAAGTTCAACAAACCATAAAACTAAATACAAGGTAATTCATAATATTTAACTTATTTGATCGGGGATACAGAATTGGTACACCTTCAAATTTATTAAGAATATGTAAAGAATCAGATCAGTTGTCATAGTATAACAGAGTAACAGTTTGTAATAAAATTAATCAACTTTTTCATAAAATAGTCTTTTGGTTTAATGTAACCACAATAGATTATATGGCAGACATCCCACCTGAAATGTGATTTACAAATTCAGTTCAGCGTATTCAGCGTCTGTTCTCCAGTTATGGTAATGATTGGCAGCTCAGTAAGTTTAGCAGATATAGAGTAGAACATAAAATAATTTATCTTCAATAAATGTAAAAATTCTCCATATTGAATAGTGTCAAATATGGAGCATTAGATGGTTTGTATTAGCCTGCTTGACCAATCGACTGACCTAGAGTACTGTTGTTTAAGAAAAATGTATTAATATGAGATAGTGTGTGTGGTACATCATCCTTGTCATCTTTGTATAACTGAAATAAGAAAACTTTTAGAGCAGTTTGTAAGTACATGATACCGATGATGATCTTAATAAAAAGAACAGACTATATTCTTTAACTTTGATAAGAGCACAGATCACTTTCGGTTTCAGGCTGTTGCAATCATGTTCCAGTAATTCACAAGGTTGTGGATGTTTAATTTACGACTGCATGAAATGTTGTAATTGAAGATATTGTGTTTGTTTTGTATTCTGATTTTTGGAGCCTCATGTTGGAGCTCAAATTTTGCAGTGTTAATAATTATAAAAGTTTGTAACTGTTTTAAAACACAAGTTCTCTCATCTCGGGCTATTGGTTCTCTGGCTAATTAAAAAATATAGAACATACAAGGAGTTTTGTATTTATAATATCACACACACACCCATACAAAATCAATCTAAAATACCAGTCTTTTCTTTAAAAAAATTCTTTTTACAAAAACAAAATTCTTCTTATTTAATTTCTTCTGCTGCCCAAATTTTGCTTACTAACATTTTTAACTTTAACAGTTTTTATTCTACGATATATACAACTATTAGATTCAACTGTATAAATGTTGGTTGGAGGATAGAGCTGAATTGGTATGGTATGACAAAATTAACTTCAACTGCTTAGTGCTTGCAGGTGACGCATCAGTGGTTGTTTGTTAGCGCCAGCAACCCACTCGATGCGCGCACACCCAGCTACACGTACGCCTCTCAGTCGTATGTTAGTTTAGTTGAGCAACTAAAGCGAATCAATTAACATCAATGTTTATTCATCAACGAATCAACTTATGTTTCTGCTGTAACCTACTATTTAACTGTTTGTTTTTTACTAAATCTAAAACTGTAACGACTAAATAATACGAAAATAGTGTGGTGTAAATAACTTTGGTTTTAGCTGATAAAAGCTGTCAACTAACTGTATAAATATTTAGGTTAGGTTTGTGCTTGTGCAAAAGGAAAGTAACTGTATAAATAACTCGTGTTAGTTAGTAACTGCAATAGTATAAATATTTTCACACTGAACAGAGATGCTTGGTCTTCTGTTCTGTCTGGCAGGTTAACGTTAGCAGTTTTTTTCAACAGTTAATCACGCTCAACGTTAACTAGTGTTGACGTTGACTGTTGTTAACGTTAATGCCCAGCACTAGAAAACATAAATTCTCCTTCATGCAGTGAAGTATCTACTACCCGCCTATATATCCCCACTACATACCCCTCATTTCTCCATCTGCACGAGACTTGCTCGAAGTTAACTTTGTTATACTATACATGATAGTGCTCATCAGTTTATTTAATATGTTTAATGTTTAATTAGTACCTCGGAACAACAAAGCCTGTTTTACTTTATTCTATGTCTTGTAAACAATTTCTGGAATAAATTATTTTTATCAAATTTTCTTTATTTTTGCATAATTTAATATTGGTTTTAATTACAGAATTGTTAGAAGAAAAAGTTGAAGTTTTGGGAGCTGGTCTAGATTATTTAGAATCACCGGTGTCAGATGGTACTATTGAGGAGAATTTTGAAGCAGAACTCATAAACGCACCAACAGGAGCCTACAACAGCCTTTTTTATCCAATTCTAGATGATGATGATGAAGAAGAAGAAGAAAAATTTAGTGATGTTTCTAAATATGGAATTGTAGAAGTAATGGGTGACGATACTGCAGGGAGACGTGTTATCATTGTGTCTGCTTGTAAACTGCCTAATAAAGAAGAACTTAATCATGACCGTTTACTTAGGTGGGACTATTTTTGATTTTAATCATATGTACTAATTTTTGGCCCTGAGCTCACTGTATTAAAAAGTTTATATATTTGCATGTCTGTTGGCTACAAAATTATGTTAAGTTTTATTCTAAATTTGGTAATTGATTTTATTTATCACACTGCCCCATCTGATATTAACTATTTCTTTGACCTACGAGTATATAGGCTTTTATGTTATTAGATAATTTTCTACCTTAAACATCCTTTTCAAACTTTCTTAAACAGTGTAACACAGTTTATTGTTATATAAATTCCGCATTTTGAAATGAAATAATAAATATTGACATATAACAACATTTAAATACATTTTCAATCTTAGTATATATTGTTTTAACAATTGGTAACATTTTTTAAATTTATTAATATTATATAATTCAAATGTAAGCCCATTAAAATAATTATTGGGTAAACATAAATTATATTGACTTACGGTCTTTGCATAATTGAAACTTTATAGAAAAGCCAGTAACTGCTGTTCTTAGCTGCACAAGTGTGCGACATATAATTGTGATATTATATCTGATGCTCGCACTAAGAATTAAAGTAAAGTAAAATAATAATGTCTTTAACAAGTTTGGCACATATAATATTTTAATGTATAAAAGCACTTAATACATATATAGTTTACAGAATATGTACCAGTTTTATATATTTAAGAGAAATATTTTTATTTGCTTAAGGGAAACAGAATGTTTTGTTGATAATGTTTAAGAATACTATAAATATTTGTCTTAAAAGCAAATTTTGCAATAAAATAGAAATTTATTTTTAAGTACTGAAGTTTAATACATTTCCAAATAACAAAATTGACATTTCTTTGAAACTATCCAGATTTTTTCTCTATTTAAGAAAATATTTTCTGAAACATATAAAAAGCAAAATAAAAACATCAAGTAAGTAATTCCCCAATGCCTTGAGAATTTTGAGAGCGATCTTTATGATGGCAAACTTTAAAAAATGTTTTTTAAATAGTTTTCTCCACTTTTTCCCTTCTCTATTAATATTCAATTTAATCTAACTATATAATGACTGTGTATTACTTCTTTTTTTAAAGTAGGATTGCAATTAATGAATTACTTATGTAAAAATTTAAACAAATTATTTTTGGCTAAAGTTTGACAAACAGCCAGGGAAAACCGCATTTTATCAAAATTATTATATTATTAATACAGTTAAAAAATGTAGGGTTGATATATGGTATCAGGTTGGAAAAATATAAGGATTTTATGGCGAATCTCAGTTTCATTAAAATCTGTATGAAATTTAAAACTATGAAATCTCTTGATTTAGTTTTTGATCAAGTTTCTTATTTTCTGAGCCTATATAATTAACTAAAAGAAAAAATTTGTAACAATGGAGTGGGAGAGAATGGTCTTGTACAACCACCAGGTACTATCTCCAGGCTTAACTGATTTCCTCATCTTGAATTAGTCCAAAAATATTGTTTATTCTGGAGAAATATTGTTCATAATCTCTGTTTGAGCATAATAAAGAATATTCAGTTAATAAGTCCTGAAATTTCTGTAAAGAAAATGGAGGCACTCCAGCTTTGTATCCAACATAAAGGAAAATATTTTTTAACAACATTACTGATAAGCCTATTGTTAATAGCAATATAGATAGCCTAATGTACATATAAATTCCAAATAATCACAATCAAGATGAGTTATGTTGTAGTTTTTAAACAAAATATTAATTCTAATAGTTAATGTTAGCATTAATTTTCTTTTTTCTGACATCAAATTTCAATAGTTTACCAATTAAGACTAGCCAGCATAATCTTAAATTACTGGGGGCATTCTAGCAAATATTTTTTAATTTTAGTTAATCACCTAATCAAAACATTTACTGTAATATTTCAATCAACTCAATTTGCATTTTGGTGTTAAATTGGGCACACTTTTCATTATGGGAAAAAGGAGGAAGAGTAAGTAAATCTTACCTAATAATTAAGTTATGGAAATAATTTTTCGAAAGAAAAAAGTTTTGCGTGGTATCATTTCCAACTTTAATTAGATGTCATCTTTAATTGAGAAGATAAATTCCAAATCTGCTGAAAAATAATTATAATTAATCAATCTTTATATTGAAGTTATTTTGAAGAAGTAACCAACCATCTTTCTATTTGAAAACTTTGAATACCTCCTCGTTCAATACTCTAAAACATAACTAGTCGTTCCAATCAAAACTAACTTTTTTTATTTAAAAAAATTAATATTTTAAAAGTTGCATACATTATTTTGCTTTTAAAGAAATTTTTTAATTTGTAGTTACCAACTTTCATCAGTCGCTTATATTGTAATGGGGCACAGATCAAAATTAAATTTGAGCCTTTAAATTTGTCTTTAATGTACATTACAATGGGGTCTCTTGGTATTTTAACCCTTCGCACGCTGAATAAAATTTGCCTTATTTCATCTCAACGCTGAAATAACTTTAAAAATCTTTTGTTTTTTTTTCAAAGTTAATTTTTGTTTTCGTTTTGTATGTGAAAGGTTGATTTTTTAAAAATGTCATCATTGGTTATCGGCTGCATTTAACATTTTTTTATGACATACAACAAAATAGTAAAAAATTGCAAAAAAAAAAATTAGTTTTATTAATTTTTGTAAATTGGAACAGTTATATTGTGAAATAATATATAAAAAATACAAGGTAATGTTAAAAAAACAAAAACAAAAAACAATCCTTCAAAACAATGCTCAAATGCAAACACGGAGGTCGTCGCCTATCGGACTAATGAGACTGCGAGTATAGACGTTATCCGCTCTGTAGAAGCTATAGAATGCGTGCGCCGCCGGGCAATTCCAGACAAAATAGCGTCCCCCTCCACTGCCTCGAGGCGTAGAACTTTCAACAAAACGTTTTTCTATTCCTGAATAGACAGCGGACATGCCTCTGCATTCTACCGGAACTTTGCTGAACTAATTAACTAACCATAGGCTAAAATATATTATTGCGACTTTAATCGTAATCCGCGTTTGGGTCAAAGTCTACCATTGCGGCTATACTCGTTTGCCGCGTGGGAAGGGTTAAAATTTTGAATTACTTCCCTTTCTTTCTCATCTCAAAAGTAAGCCGATATCCTCCAATCATAATATGGTCAAAAACTCTCTATGCGAGCATAGAAAACGGACAAACTGTCTTCTCATTTTATTAAAAATATGTAAGCCTAGTTATATATTTTATTATTATTTTTATTATATTGAATATACACATTTGTATAAAAATGGATAATAGATCTTCAAATCTTATTCTGGGAGTAAGATTGGTGTCCAAAACTTTCAAATTCATCATTTCAACTTTTAACATAATAACCAATTTTTTACAAATTTATTAACAGCTCAATCATTGGAATAACCGTAAAGTCCATTTGAGATTAACTTTTTTCCTTGTTACTTAAAGATAAAAAACCTTTCGGGCAATATCACGTTATAAAAAATGTAGAAAAGAACGTAAAAATATAGACCCATAGCCCACGAATACTCCAATAGCATCAGTTCAGAAGAGAACAAGAGTTGGTCAAAAGAAACCTGATTAGAAAGGTAAAAGAGAGATATCTATCCCAAGATTACACGGAAAAAAGTGTAGATCTAGCTAGGTCTCAGCATTACCATGCCCATACTTACTATAGGTTAACCCCTGAGAGTGAACACAATCTACAAAAGATTATTATCATAAGGGTATATTATTTAACTTGACAAACATAAATAACTTGAAAATATACATTTTATAGGGGGGGGGGGTGGAGAGTTCGAACAAAAGTTGTAGGATTTCAAGGGGAAAATATGGTAATAAAATCATTCCATGGTTAACTTTGATTTTATATATCAAATTTCTCTAGCAATATCCCGGCAAGAACTTCTAATGCTTTCTTTCTTTAGTTTTCAGTATAGTTTGGAAAATGATTTTAATCCTTTTCTAAAACAAAAAGTCAAGTCTGATAATCATGCTGGTTAGTTTACTCCATTGATCATAATAATCCCAGTTCAATATAACACTTACATTCACTACATAACGTTCTAACCAATACAATATATTTATATATATATTTATATCAATCTAATTATGCGTACAGTTGTCTGATAAGAGCACGAGTGAAAAATTATATTGTCTTATATATAACAATCTCAGGGTAGGTTAACGTGCCGACCTTATCCAGTCTCCTGATCATATTTATTGAAATTCTCGACCAATATTAGATTAAATTTTGATTATAAAAAAATAAAAATTTCAAAAATTTTGTTTTGGAATTTAGGAAGTTCGAAATATTTTGGGTAGATCTCACCAATTTGTTGAATTATAGTCCTGGTATTCTTATCACTTATATGTTCTCTCGTCAAGCACAAAAAAACTACTTTTCTTCACTTTTCACTTCAAAACGCGTCTATCGTCTTCGATGTTCAAACTGGACTGTCCAAAGGACGCTTTCTTCTTGTTTTGGCTTCTTTTCAAAAATTTATAAGATGGCGTATGGGGGTTCACTTATCTCAATACACTGTATGAAACGAATTAGTTGTCATAATTTTGATAGGTTTTTTATTTAATCCGAAAGATATGTAAAGATTTTTATATTATAATAATTTTTAGTTTTATTTAGTACGATCTCGTAATATAATTATTTTTCTATATTCCTTATAACTAAAATAATTTATTTCTAAAATTTTTACGTTAAATACTTGAAATACGTTTGAAAATCGACATCTTTTACCCTAGCCAATGAAATCGTGTTATCTTCTGTGATGTCATTCGCTCTGCCTCGGTTGTTTGACGTAAGGTAGACGTAGCCTTCCGTCTTTCCGGTCTGCTATATTGGCGATATTACATTTAGTTGTTTTTGTAAATATTATTCGTTTTTATAATTTTGTAAAATTATGGATTGTTACACCAATAACAATCATCCTGGAAACATATGTTTATTCCTTCTTGTTCTGATAAATCTTTAAGAAGTCACATGCACAGAAATCCTCCTGGAAATGAATTACAACTCATGCTAGGAAGGCAGTGTACGTGTGACGACAAAGGATGATGACAGTCATCGAAACATCATCTTGTATTGCATTGTTCAAATGAAGTGTTTATTGTCAAAAATTAAGTTTTCTTTAATTATGATGTTTTCAGTTTGCACAAGTTTTGCTCATTGTAGTGAATTAGTGACTTTCTTTGTCAAGTTGTTAAACTACGGTATTAGTATAATTGTACTTTGCACTAGACTTAAGTCATTGTTGGCTATTATTATAATCTTACACAAGTTGCCATAGTGTGACTAAGACCTAACTTATATCACATAATTATGTAGATAACTGTACTAATGAGGTGTTCTGATTTCAGGTATATGTTATACACATTAGATAAATTTGTAGAACAAGATTACAGTTTGGTGTACTTCCATTATGGCCTATCTAGCAAAAACAAACCTTCGTTAAAATGGCTTTGGCAGGCTTACTGGGCATTTGATCGTAAATATAAAAAAAACCTCAAAGCTTTGTATCTGGTTCATCCAACCAACTTCATCCGAGTAGTTTGGCATTTATTTAAAGGGATCATCAGGTCAGTTTTTTTAAGGCTTAATATCAGCTGTTTATATATTTAGGTAATTTAATAAACTATGCAAACTAATCCTTATTTGGGTGTACTGAATCTCTTATTTATATATTGCTATTCTCTGGTGAATAGCAATCAGGTGAATCATGTCTCTACTCGCAATAATCTCTTTGGAGTTTTAAGTTGTATATGCGTGCACAAATTTTTCATGGTAGAAAAGCCTACCTAGACATGTAATTGACAGAATATCAAGTTTGTTTGAACATATGACTTGGCTAAAACTGATAAACTTTTAGGATGTTTTCTACTGGTGAAAATAATTGTTCTACTGTGAACATATGCCCTAAAATTGTTAGTTGTCTATCTAGCTGCCATTTTGTGTTTTTAACAAAAAATTCATATCTTTTGAACCAAAAATGATACAAAGTTGAAATTTTTCATGTTACTTTGTGCTATAAAGACTCAATTTGAGAAAAAAAATGTTAACAGATTTTCTATACTCATTTCAAAATGGCGGCCATTTAAAATGTTTAACATTAAATACCTCAAAAACGGTTATTTTTATAAACAATATACAGGAGATAAAAAGTTTCCTCCTTTAACGACATATAAAATGGTTTTCTTTATTTTTTAAATGTAAATCTAGGTACATCATATTGAAAGTGAAACATATTGTATTAGACCAATTTAATCTGATCAATTTCCTCGTTTTGGAGCATTGATACATTTTGACCTCAACCTGGCCATTGAGGTTGCTACTTTCCTAACGTACCTGCACACTGTAGATTTTACTTACATTTTCCATTATACATTATTTGAAAGCTCCTACTTGCAAATCTATCTAAACAAGTTCATTTGGAGTTGAAAGATAGTTAAACTATCTGCGGTGTATTTAGGCTATCCTCAATTTTCCAAACTAAATTCACAACCGCTTCTTTCATTACATTATAGCTTACAACAAATTTTAGGTCACTCAGGATGTTCAGTTGTGTCTTAGATCTATCCTCTCTGGCTCTAAATTTACAATTAATTCGATATAAAGTTGTTCTGTATCAGATGTGTCCATTATGATTATATAGGGCATATTTAACTTAATAACAACATATAGGCTAAATACAAAAGTTCCAAAGAAGAAAACATAAACATTGACTCACAACAACTTGCAAATACTATTTTATATAAACCCCCTCCCCCCCAAACTATTTAGAACCCTATACTTGATCAGAGGGTAGACATTAAACATAAATGTTCATCATAGTTAAATATTTAAACGTGTTATTCATTAGCTTTTGAATATGAAGAGGGTTTTTGCGTATAACCCTGGTTATCTCCAATCATTGTTGATGAAACAAAACCATTCATTGTAGTTAAATTGTTCTATCCACACTTGGTGAAACCAGCTGTAAAAGTATCAAATATTTGTTCAACTTCTTAATGAGGAAATATCAAATGTTCTTAAACTGGCAAACAACATAAAGTTTAAATTTCTAAGTATTTTTAAGTATTTGTTACGGGGCTTGAATTAGTATTGAATATATTATTATCTCTCCTTATTAACTTGTTGACATTATTTCAGGTTTTTTAATAAATTTATTAAAACAACAGTTCCTTGGTTCATTATAGTTACTACTGCAATGAGCAAGAGTTCTGGTTGAAAATCCATGAATTCGTATCAGTTTTATTTTGTGTTATTTTTCTGTTCAAATTTATCAGATTACTAATGTGCATTTAAATTGGTTTACCTTCCACGTAAGTTCTATTAAGCCCACATGTTTAGTTAATAAAATAAAATAATAAAATCGAGCTCAGATACATGCTTTTTTATATTGTAATCACATGTTTTATTTAATTTTATCAGTCACATTACAGAAGTGAAAATGGTTAAGTAAGATTCTACTTAAAACCGCTATTAAGCAATTATCTTGTTTAGTGTCAGGAAATGAACACTACTAATATTGTTTCAGCTAATTCATCTAATAGAGAACCATCATTGCTATTTAATCATACATATTCTTCATTTAAGGACATCAGGTGTCACGATTACATTAGGATATGCCAGATATCGTAGTAGAACTATATCACACACTTCCTTGTGGAATCCTTACTAATGTTGATATTCCGCGGCGACAGATTGAACCACGTCCTTGACCAAAATCACTACCTACTTAAAAATTCCATTAAAATAGAGAAAACACGCGGATTTGAATAATAAAGCGTATTATGAGTTTAAAAAATGTAAAATAGTTGATTTTTTATATAACTAGCTGGTACTGTGCATTCATTTGCGCGAATATATAAACATAACCTCAAAATAAGGTAATAAATTTGTAACAGCTGATCATCTAAAAACATCTTATGAATCATTGTAAAATTGTTATAGTTGCTATGGACATTTAACATTGTGCTTATGGAGAGAAGTGAAATTAAATATACGTTCTACAGCAGAAGACACGAATAAATAGTTTTTACATAATCTATGGACATAGGATATGTGTTAATGATGTAATCACATAAAAATAATAATAGGTTTCTGTTTGTTTGAGGCGTTTGTGTACGTACGCGGTAGTACGTATTCATATATATACGAAAGAAATAATCCCCAAACCACAAATAAAACACAATCAACGTTATCAAGTTTAATAAACCCTTATATACATTTCTATATCATAGCTACCATACTCAGAGAGATATAAACCAATACTTAGTTTATCAGGGCATTATGTATAATGTACATAAGGGTTTAACTTGCTAATGTTAATTGTGTTAGTGTTTTATTTGTGGTTTGGGGATTACTTATTTCAGTTCTTTATTAACCACAAGGCTTATTGGATATATGTGTTTTGTGTATTTTTATTGATTCTACTTCTTATAAATTTAAAACATTTGTCCATACGCGAATAAATATTTCTTTGTAGATTAAATGTCATACATAACCTCATTATAAAAGTTAAAATTATCCAAAGACAATACCACTTCCTTAACCTTTTTGTAAACTTTCTTTTGTTCGTACAGTTTTTATACAGTAAAGTGTGATAGAACATCATGACACTGCACGTATTTATAATATGTACACCTTATAAAGTTTGATCTAAAAGCAAAGAAATTCATAAATAATCAATACTGCATCCTATATGGGTTACAAAGTATTGACATTTTTCCAGTGTTTTTGTAAAATAAATTCAACACATTCATTCAACGTATAAGGGTATAGGTGGAGTTTATTTTACATATTCCTTAATACCACATATTTATTTCCTAATTCCCATCAGTATTTTGTTCAACTTCTATGGGTTCTATATCATCTGGATCTACAATATACATATATAGTTTGTATAAGTTTGGAAATATAGTTTGTTGAAGCTGTTTCAACTTTACCTTTTCTCTTTCTGCTTGCAGTTTCTGTAGTTGAAATTACTGAAGAAGTGCAACTCTTTGTAACTCTGGAACTGCCAAGTTTTTAGTTTCTTTCCACTCATACTTAACAATTATTTGTTTGGTTTTCCTCATTTTCAGTACAAACATGAGTCATATTAGTAAATACTAGGCTTAGTAAATACTAAGCGGTAAGAATATTCTTTGGATATACGGACGGCCTTAGTAAATACTATCTAGTTTTACACAATTCTTATTCACCTCGTTTTTAGAAAGTGCTAAAACTACTTAGTTAATACTAAGTAGTAAATTCTACTTTTATTCACCTCACTCATAGTACAAACATAGCTTCAAGCTTTACTTAAAATTAAATTGAGTGATGAAATAGAAAATGAACAACACTGCTGAAACAATATTAGTAGTATTTAGTTCCTGGCACTAAACAAGTGCATTACTCAATGGCGGTTAATTAGAACCTAACTTAATCATATCACTTCTGTAGAATCAGTTAACAATGGTTTGAACTTTAGAAAATAGTTCAGCATATTCGGGGATTAATCTCATATTACGATATAACATCCATCATCTCTCATCTGAATACCAAATCATTCACTTATTTAAAGTATTCCAATATATATAATATATTCCTTGGAGATAGATAAGGTGAAAACATTAGCGAAATCTAAGATTAAATTATATTCTAAACACTGATTCTGATTTCTTTTAGAATTATTTCAAGGGTATTCAACTCTGAATCGATATTAGTAGGGTGGTAGGATATAACAATTTTAGAATAATATTAAAATACTATATGGGAAAGCTAGAACAGATAGCCTATTCGGGGAGGTTGGTTACAAGATGTTGGTTTAGATTAGATAAAATAGAAACATGCGAATTAATGAATAGCACTGTTATAATTCAAAAGAAAAATGTTGGATTCAATCTAATCTAATCTTTAATACTAACTGTAATATTCTTAATTGCTAAATCAGACTACAAATACTTTCTCATAGGACGGCAAGATTTTTAACTATATTGATAGATTTTAGATTTGTAAGCATATTTTAGGCATGGTATAAAAACTAATTAAATGCAGTAATTTGAGTGAATTGGAGCTGAGTTACAAAAAACTCGGATTATATGGAAATAAGAACAAAACATGTAATGTATAAATACATTTTGAATGAGTAAATTATCCAGTGTTTTTTGTTTTAACATTGAGCCTCGTTTTTAGCACCAATGACATGCCATCTTCTAAGCAGCATGGTGTCAATTGGCATAGCTTCCGCTTGTTGCTCAATACTGGATCTAGCGCTTCCAAACCTTCAATGTGAGTCATTACTGGTACAGTCTTTCCAGATTGATTTTCAGTAACAGCTGTACCAGTCAACCGGACACTAGTTTACATATTTTTAGTGAAAAGGATAGCTCGACTGCAATTCTAAGAAATAGGATACTAAGAAAAAAGAGTCTTGTCAACTAATCAGTGCTGACGGTACATGATAAAGCTTGCACTGTGAGCCGTGATGAGTCAATATCTCTCTCGCTAATTTTTATTTTTGTTTAGAAAGGGACGTTCATTGGTTTGAATTACCGGATCTCTACTGTAAATGGGAAAAACGAAATTCATTAAATTGAATAGTAATGAAATAATTATGTAAAATCTTAGGGTGCTAGGTTGTATAAAATGATTTATTTAGTTTGTTTAGTTAACATAAATAGTAAAAAAAATTAAACGATAGAAGTGCTAGTATCACTGTATAATAAAATTACGTTTTAGCTGGATTTTGACCTAAAAATAGGGACTGTTGTAGTGATATAGTGATTTTTGTATAGAATCCTTTGGAGAAAGTTTGACTAGAGTAGCCTAGTTAGAGAGTTTGGTTACAAGAGCTAAGCCTAGATTAGAAAATATAGTAACACTGAAGTTAACAAATACACTGATATAAATCGAAAGAAAAATATTGATTTCTTAAATCATAATTAATCACTAATAATTATGTTGAACTTTGATAAACTTCAAAACGGAGCCATTAACATTAATTCATGAACTTAAGAAACAACTGTAGATCTTACAAAAACTTTTTTTTATAGCTATTTAGTTATAACTTAAAGTAATGTAAAATATGTAACCGTCCAAGATTATAAAAAACAGCTTGCACTAATTATTGAAACTGATTAACTTATAAACATTTTGTAACAGAAAGTTATTTGATTTAATTAACTGTTAAGTTATATTATGCAATTATAATGATTTTAATATTACATTACATTTTTACTTAGTCCATGGCTCAAGGTCTAAGGATAAGGATTTAAAATGGTGATCATGGAAACAATCATTTTAATTGGTATTTATTAAATGGTTATGTTTACATTAGGGTTTGTAATGTTTTTACATTGCAAATACAAATTTGGGATCAGCTTTTGAATAATGTCAAACTCAAAATCAAGGTCGAATTATAAATATAGATGAATTTGAAAATCTTGTTTCCCAGGTGAAGCAATAGAACAGAGTGTCACTAGCCTAATATAGTTTGGTCTAAGTGGAATCAAGGACTCCATTTTACATTACAAAAGAATGGAATCATCATATAGAAAACCTCTTTGCCGAGTCCTGAGTGACTGAAAGGCTAACTTATTATTTTAAGTAGTGTGTTTAAAAGGTCTCAGCTTTTAAAAACGGTTTATGCTAGGTAAGAACTATATAAGCGACAAAACAATTATTATTATCTGTTTATTTTTATATTAGAATTCCTTTCTATTTGCCTTTTAAAAAAAATCTACTTAAATTTGTTTGTTTATTAAAAAACCGAGTTCTTGAATATTTTGCCAGGACATAATGTCTATATTTAATTCTCTAATACTTTATAACGAATAAATCTCTCCAATAACATAGCAATTACTCATTTTTTGTTTATTCTTCCTATTGTACAACCATCAAAAGATTATGGTTTTTTTTTATATACACAGTAATGTCCTGGTAATTCGAGCTAATTGGGGCTGAGGTCACTTAGATTGTAAGAAACTCAGATTATATAGAAATAAGAACAAAACATAGGGTAGTGTGTAAATAAACATTTAATGAGGTTTAATAAAGTTATATTTAAAAAGGTTTAACAGTGCATATTTGTCTAGGTATTACATTACTAATATATATATATATATATATATATATATTTATTTAAAATTTTGTTTACGTTTCCAGTGTATTTTGTTTTAATAGAGCCTCAGAGTTGCTTTTACTTGTTGCTCGACATAACACAATGCTGCATCTAGCGTTATTAAATCTGCAATATGAGTCATCATTAATACAGTTTTTCCAGATATATCTTCGGTACCAGTTAACCTGACACTAACTTAGATATTTTTAGCGACAAAAGGATGGCTCGATTCTAAAATATATTAATAGGATACTAAGAAAGAGTCTAGTGAACCAAACAGTAACGACCACCGTACATGTAAACTTACACTGTGGCGCATCAAGTTATCTATATCGCTAATGTTTTATTGTTATTTTTTTTGTGGGGAGGGTTCATTGGCTAGAATTAAATGGAACCTTGATCTACCAAGGCTAATGGATATTTTTTTGGCCATTACTCTTTTATGGATGGTAATTAAATTTTCATATGCCTACTTTCACAACCTCCAGATAGGTTTTTTTACAAGTTGAGCTGTTGATAAATTATATGTAATCTTTTACCCTATCTGAATATGGAGATTGTTTTAATTGAATATATGCATTTCATTTATTTCAGCCTTGAGCAAACTTCAATTTGTATGGCCATAGTCAATTAAACTTTGATCATGACTAACTTTAATTAATTCCACAACAGAGGTTAAACAAAATACAATCACTACAATAAAATGACAAATATAAACATTTGATTAAAATACAGTAAGGAAAATATAGATGGTATATAAATAATTGTATTACTAAATATAGCGTTAAAAACATGGTATAAATAGCAAAAGTGCCTATATTAAAAACTAGAGTGCACTGTGTGAGTGAAATCAAATTTGTGAATACCATACAGGCGTTGGTATACCATTACATGCAAAATATTTTTGAATAAGTAGTGACTACTGCAAAGAGGTACAGGGAGAACAATTTGAACATTAAATATGAGGTAAGATCATATAATGTCATAAAAGGGGATGTACCATTCCAATCTAGTTTCATAAATTAAATAAATCTTTTGGCTGCCATTTTGTTTTGGGTGGTCAGAATTTAATTTTCTTTGTGTAATTTTTTTTTGTCTTACAGAGACTTTTAAAATGAAGTATCACAATCCTATACGTGCCATTTGAAATTTTGTAGCAACTCCACACAGTTAGAAAAACTTAGACATATAGTTTTTTAAGTTGCCCCTCTCATCTGAAGAGATTTCCTCAAACAGAATTGAAATATTTTTTAAATAAGGGGTGGTAGTTTCTTTTCAGTCATCCGGTATATGATGGTTAAAAAAAAAAAAAAAAAAAAAAAAACTAGGAACTTAATATTACTATTTCTGCAAAATTTGACTCTTTTTAAACTAATCATGACCCTAAATGAAATATATTTCAAAATATGCTTTAAATGTAAGAATCAATTAAATATTTGCTTTCAGAATATTTGCTTTGTTAAACAATGGTTTTTTGTAACCATTATATTTGTAAATAGTTTCCGTTAACCAATTATTTGATCATTTAGTAGCTTTTCTTTAGTAAGTGTAATCTTTATGTTTCTCAATTTAAAGAGTTACCCCATATGATCACTTCAATATGGAATATTATAGAATAAGTCTCAACCATCTATATAATAGTTATGTATGGTAAGCTTGGAGGTGAAAAACATCTCCATCACCATCGTCTGCTAAGAAAATAACATGAAATAAAAACCTGTAGCCCTTGAATACTCTAATGGCATCATGGTCAGAAGAGAGCAAGTCTTGATTGGAAAGCTGGAAGAGGGGGTTTAAACCCAAGACTATATGAAAGAAGGCTAGAGGATCCTCAGGATTACCATGCCCATACTCACTATAGTAAATCCCCTGAGAATATGTATGTATATGTGGTTACTGGTTACAGCAAGGACTAAATAATGGGAGTGTAGGATTTAAAAGGTTCAAATGTTTGACAAAAATTACACAATCAAAAATTCACTCAGCTCAAATAAAATATTATATTTTATTTGTTCATTGTCATATACTACAATTTTATCTTGTTGAAAGTAAATAATGTGCCTAGAAATTGAAATCACAATTCTGTAAAAATTTAGTATTAAATTATTTTCTTTTTTGTTTCAAGTGCAAAGTTTGGAAGGAAGATTATGTATGTGAACTACCTTCATGAGTTACGGCAACACTTAAACTTGGATCAAATAAGTATACCTCAGCCAGTTATAGAGTGAGTGGATCTTTGTTATTAGGTATTAGTGAAAATATGTCTATCTGAAGCTACTCTAACCACTATAATACAAAAATGTTTTCTGTATTAGTGTGTTCTATAATGTAGCTGTCATTACTTGTCTCATGTGCTCTTTCTACCTAACACTTCAAATAGAGAACAGTACTTTACTTTTACCTTTCATCAAACCTTCCTGTTTTGTTTAAATATTTCAACAAATTAAAGAAAGTCATCTCTTACAACTTCTCCACCACATTAGTGTATGTAACTCTATTTTAAATCACTGCTTTTTACTTTCTTGCATATAGATAGTATCGAGAATATTATCTGATGGGTCAACAAATCGAAGTCGAGTTTTTTTTTGCAAATATGTTCGTTTTGAGGTCCCGTAGTTAAAAAAGTGCTTCTCAGAATAATATCTATCTTATGTACTGTGCTCTACTGCCCAAACATGGGAACCGATTTTGATCAAATTTGGTAAATATTTTGGCCATACCTCAGATTTTTGTTTGTTTTTTTATAACTAAAAATGTGGGGGTTGATGTCATAAAAAAACAGAAATATGATTTTCTTAAAATCAATTGTAATAATTTTCTTAAAATCAATAATAATGATTTTCTTAAAATCAATTATAATAATTTTCCGAAAATTAATTATAATGATTTTCTTAAAATCAATTATAATAATTTTCCGAAAATTAATTATAATGATTTTCTTAAAATCAATTATAATAATTTTCCGAAAATTAATTATAATGATTTTCTTAAAATCAGTTAAAATGATTTTCTTATAACTGATTTCTATAAATGCTGATTAGTTATTGGTAAAAAACAAAAAAAAATTGGCTTATTACTCTAATTAAAGATATAATTTTTCAAAATCGGTTTTACCAATTTTGTTCAAATTTTAATAAAACATGACCTAAGATTGTGTACATACAATTGCAAGCAAACAAATATTACAGTTCGGGGAAAAAAACTGAACTCTGACTGTTCATTAAAAACTTAATTTTATTAAAATATGATTTTCACTGATGCACAAGAGAAGTAAGTTTAGGCCCTATTTAAATATATAAATATTTTTCTCAAATACAACGTCCATGGTTCATTTACATTTTTTGGTGACAAAGAGTTTTGGTTGGTTTTTATTTAATTTTCGGGACACGGGTGAGTGAAAGTTTGTGCAATATGTATATTTACACAGTTTATTAAAATAGTATATCAACCATTGTTTACACCTAAGATGTTTAACTTTTGGACAAAGTGCATTTTAGATTATCACCCAATTCCTACAAAATTATACTAACAGAATATATATACTGTATATATTTTTAATAAAAGAAATTTGATTTTGAACAATATATTTTTAAAAAGTTTTCCCCATTCACTTGTAAGGAGTTAAACGAATGGACCATCAATAAGTAGTTGCTTATTATACACAGGGTGTAACGAAAAAGGTGAACTAGCCATTCATTTTCGGATACATCAAAACCAATAAAAAATGTCAAATAACATATAGTCGAATTCCTCTTCAATTTCTGTCTATCTGCCATTTTGTTTAAAACTCAAAACTGGTAATACGTTTCACTTTAGCAATTATGTGATAAGAAATCACTTTTTTTGCAATTCAACATTTACCCTAATACAAATCATCCTACGGCAATAATTTGTATACTGTTTTAAAGCTAATTTTCATACATTATTCATACAACCAAAAATTCATAAAATATTAACAATTATATTTAAGAAATTGGGAAAGTTTGTATATTACACACAATCAAGTTGCGTGGCAAACTGAACTTCAAATTATGGCATCCATTTGTCTAATTTTCACAAGCGGGTATAACTGTCTAACAAGTTTAGAGTGATATTATTTTATAGTATTTTTCTTCTTCTTTCTAACTGTGCTATCCAAATTATTCTAACTGTTATAAAATTAAATCTATAAAATCAAAACCAAACCAAGAATTTTGTACGCTTTATTCATCTAAAATATTCCTTTTTATTCAATAAACGTTTAGCCTAGTAAAACACATACTATCGTAATAAACCATACACTGTTGAAATCGTTATCTTTCAAGCTTCCATATTTATTCAACAGAATGTGCCAAAAGCGAAACTAGAAATTACAAAAATTTGATAAAGTTGCTCTATTTCCCTTCAGGGAGCAGCAAATTACTGCATGACAAAATATGACCAATAAGAACTCGTGTTTTATATATTTTTTTTTCAAGTGTTGATACTCTGCCAAATACCATAAGTTCACGATATCTTATAGATTTTTTCTTCTTCTTTCGAACTACGTATTAAAAATTTTTCTAACTGTAATAGTTTTTGAGATATATACATTCTTCGAAGTCGTGACCAAAATTAACCAGAGCTGTTTGTAATTTCCTGTCTTTAGCGAATGGTGAATGACTCAGATATAGTTCAAATTTTGTAAGACAGATGTCATACCATTGGAAAGATGATATTCAAATCTTTCAGTTGGTACAAGCCAATATGTCATAAGCCAAATAGTCTAGGGGGAGGGGTTCCTTCAACATCCGTTTTCCAAGCCATGCTTTATTGTGTCGAGCGTTTCTAACCTAGTTTGTAGTGAGTCAATATTATATGTTTACTTGTCGAGTTTTAGTATTGTAATACGATTTATTTATTATAATTTGTTCATACAAGTTATAATAAGTGTTTCAGTAGTTCTACAGTTTTGTTTTTCTTTGAATGAATGTAATATTTACAGAGTTTTCCATGTAGGCCTTTATGCCTATCCCACAATGTTTTACAAAGTGTGTCTAGGGAAATATTGTGTTGTGATTCATTTATTATAATTTATTTATACAAGTTATAGTAAGTGTCTTACTGTTTCTAAAGTTAATTTTTTGAGTGAATTTTAATTCAAATATTCTAAAATAAGTTTTTATCTATTTTATTACTTGTTTTGGTGAATTTCAGAAAATAGACCTAACCTAGGTTTTTAGCGATATTCGACTTTTTACATAAAATTTTTGCTAATGTAAATTAGATTTTTTTTTTACCAATGATAGAACAAGGATTAGTTCTGACATACCAAATAAGGTAAAAATAACTAATTATTCAAAACATTATTAGTAATTCATTACAACAACAAAACGGAGCAAGTTTTTTACACCACAAGGTTAGAGGTTGGAATAACACGATTTAACAACACAGAGTAATCAGTCTTAGATGAACATATTAGTGATTTTGTCCTGTGTTAAATAGTTGTTTCATGATAAATACCTAGTTACAAAAATATCTGTATTGGCACTTTCTAGTAAAGCACGGACAAAACCCAATATATGTCAAAACGTTTAAATTAAGCATTATATTACTTTTGCTAGGTAACCAACTACTCGGATCAGCTCCGGGTTGCGAGTACTAGGCAAAATAAGTAACACTGGGTCAGCCCCGGGTTTCGAGTGGAAAAGATTAAAGTAAAATGTAATGCTTGTTGTTTGGTTTATTTTAAAACAATGATCATAACAGTGACTTTTTTTTTTAAAGCTTAGCTAATATAAATTATTATTTTTCAATGTAACAGCTTATAAAATATTATTAAATAAATGTAACTTTACTTTCAGACATGATGAAAGACTTGTAGCAAAAAATAGTCGCTTAAAGAGAACACAGCAAACACAATTAGCTAGTAATACAACATTTCATACACCTCTGATCACACAACAGTTTGGTGTGTCATTGCAGTTTATAAAGGACCATCATGGAGGACAAGTCATACCACCTCTAGTTAGGCAATGTGTTGAATACCTGAGTACTCCTGATGGTAATTATAGCTTTATACATCTCATTTTACTAATAGTATTTCTTGATGTAACTTATTTTCATTCAGTTCAGTATTTAATACAGTTTAAATTTAGTACAATAAATTTGTATATAGTATATAGTGAAGGTTAATTAGGTTTTTATTTTAGAATCGATCATAACTAAGTGGATTTTTCTGAAAATTGAGTACAGGTTGTTAACATTATGTACTCTTAACAATTTGAAAACAAAAAATGTTTTCAAATTGAGAAGTTGAGGTATAACTAAAGGGACGCCTTGCTCTCGACACTAGGTTGGTTAAGAGAGTTCCGCTATGAAAGAGAGGGATCTAATCTAAGACTAGATAAAGAAAGGTGTATATCCAGTTAGGATAACTTGGGATCACCACATCTATACTCACTATAAGTGAACCTCCTGAGATTTTTACCACATTAAAATAGGTATTTTTTTTAATTTAGAAATTATAAGGGTTGAAAGAGGGTGATTTTGTCTTATATTGACAAAGCTAATATTTTGAAAGTTGGGTAATTTTACCACCTTGATCAACTCCTACTGAAGCTAATTTTCTCACATATTTTTCGTAATTTATACTGAAAACAAGTATATTTTAAATAATATATTGTTTTAAATAAATAAAAAATTTCCTTTCTTTTTATTAATTTAAGACCAAAAGTGGAGAAGTACGATTACTTTTTGGAGAAGAATAGGTACTTTTTGCGTAAAAATCTAAATTATTAATTTATTTGTTTAAATTTTATTCTGATAATAATAATTACTTGTCCCTTTTCATTGTTTTTGAGACGAAAAATTAAGTGGTAGTTATTTTGCTCATTGTAATAATTTATAACCTAAAAAAATTGCTAATATTCTGGGAAAACTAATTTTTCATGAATTTGTTATACCAATTATCTTTAAACAAAAGAAATATTGTACATTATTCATATATATTAAAGTCCATTACATTATCTTTGAGTGGGATCACTCACCCTCATTTATAACTAGATTAAATGTTTAAAATTGGAAACAAATTAATACATATAACTGTAATAAAATATATTTTCATGAATTAAACAAAAAATATGTATATTCTTGAAGTTCACTTATAACATAAATGTGATTTTTGAACCCTCAATTAAATTAATATATTACACAATTAAATATATATATATATATTTTTTTGTAAATTTTTGTAATTTGTAAAGTGTTTAGTTTCTTGCAAATGTTATTTAAATAATACTTTTAGAGAATGTGTAATTAATAATAATACTTTATTATCATTAGGTACAACAGACATTGTCAACATTAAACACACACCGATTTGTAAATATCTCCACATTAAACTATAAATAAACGATCTTGAGATGTAAATATCTCATCTTTAAACTCTAAATAAACGATCCTGAGATGTAAATATCTCCACATTAAACTATAAATAAACTATCCAGAGATGTAAATATCTCATCTTTAAACTCTAAATAAATGATCCTGAGATGTAAATATCTCATCTTTAAACTCTAAATAAACGATCCTGAGATGTAAATATCTCCACATTAAACTATAAATAAACAATCCTGAGATGTAAATATCTCCACATTAAACTATAAATAAACTATTCTGAGATGTAAATATCTCGTCTTTAAACTCTAAATAAACGATCCTGAGATGTAAATATCTCCACATTAAACTATAAATAAACTATCCTGAGATGTAAATATCTCATCTTTAAACTCTAAATAAACGATCCTGAGATGTAAATATCTCCACATTAAACTATAAATAAACGATCCTGAGACATCAACATGCACACATTTTTTAACACAGATTAAAATTTGATATCACCATTCTTAAATCTATAAAATTCTTGTAATGAATAAAAGGGGTCTCAACAAGCCAAGCATATTTTTTTTTTTTTATTTTCACTTGGGGTAGAATCAAAAGTGATTAATCTTGTTGTGAGCTTTTAACCCCACTGACAAATGACAATTCGATTATTTCTGTAGTCTATAGTATGAAATACCTTTGTTGAAACTAAAAAATGATCTTTAATTTGATTTTTTTTAAAAATATTTATTACTATAATATTTGTTTAACAAAATCACTGCTGTTGAAAGAAAGTTGGGGAAAAAAACTAATTTTGTGCATTTAAAAAATAGCTGATTTTCAAACCCAATACATCTCTTTCAGCCCAGATATCGGAAATAAATTATAGCAGGTGTTTTGTACAACATTTTTCTTTAACTGGACTTAACTTGACCAATTTTTTTTAGAGACATAAATAAATAAAAAACTGAATTGTAGAGAATTTAATTAGTAACAACTTTTATATATAAATAATTTTTTCTTGTATAATTCTTAGTTTTTTAGCGAATCGTGTACAAACCACATGGTAATAATATCATTGTTCTAAACGGGTGAAATTCACAAAATTACCAAAATATAATATCTTGGTGAATTAATGTTTTTATTAAAATAAGATGCTCCCAAATTACCTAGTATTTAACTATTTTAAATACTTCATTTTAACTTTTCTTTGAGATTTATAGGTTTTAAGTCAATTGTAAGATAACCGAACTCTCCCATCTTTCATTTTAAGGTTATAAAGTTTTAAGTAAATAATATTAAAAACCTATATATATATATATATATATATATATCCTATTTAGTTACCACAGTTCTGAGATAACATGCTATTGAAATTATGAAACCTCTGATAATTTGTATAATGATTAAATAATTTTACAATCTATCATAGTTTTAATGGCATTTGATGAGCATTTTAACCTAGCTGATGAAACACTTTCATTTCTAAAATTTTCATGTTCAAACATATTGTTAACATCTGGAATTTGGAACTTCCATTATTTATAGAAAATATAAAATATGTATGAAAAGTCCTTCACCTAATAAACGGCCATTTCATTTCATTTATTTATTTGGTTATGGTGGTTGACAATACAATTTCATACAACAAGTCTAAGCCTTCACATCAATACATAAAACACAGTACAATACACATTAATGATTCTTTTATACAAATAAGAGTATCAGACATTTAATAAACAATAAAGTAGAGAAATATTAATCAAAATAAAAAACATTTAAACAAATAACAAATTTTGCATGCCTTATTAGAATAATTTATCTTAATTAAAATAAAAGTCATTCCATGTACTAAAAATTATAAAGGCTCAAAGTTAAAGTATATAAAATAAATTGCTTTATCAGCAAAAGAGGTCCAGAGCATAAATGAAGCTTATAAAACTTGCTATGGTCAAGTTACTCCCCCACAGAGTAAAAAAAGAATCGGACATTAAAAATTGTCTAAGGCTATTTTTAAAAGTTTGAAATTTTAAATATTTTTTTAACGTTCGAGAAGCTTATTGTACAGGTCACACCCGCTTGATATGGTAGTTTCCTATATTTACTTACCCTGTGCTGGCCCAATCTCAAAAAACTCCTGAATCAGGTACTATAATTTATGCTTATCTCTATTCAGAACAACTTGACACTTAAATTTTTGTAAATAAAATTATTTCAAAAATATACATGCATGGAAGTGTCAATATATCCAATTTCCGAAATATATTCCTACAATGTTCAGAGTTATTTATTTCCAACGACAAGTTGTATTGACTTTTTCCACTGTATATAAAATGCCTTTCCACTTGCTGAACTGAGAATCACCCCATAAAATGATGCCATAGTTCATGTGTGGATGAAAAAGTATGCTGTTAAAAGTGTGTGTAGGTTACAATTAACTCCTAAGATTTCTTAAAATGAAAATCACTGAACAAATTTTTTTACATATGTAATCCACATGACATCTCCAAGTTAGTCTATTATCAATGGACTAAACGTTGAAATTTTACAGAATCCACCGCCTCTACTACGTTGTCTTCCAACAATTTAGTGGGTACTGGTTCTGCATATAGTTTGCTTTATCAAAATTAATTTTGAAATCATTAATTAAACTGTATTGCGATTCTTATAGAGCTCCTCTCCAAAAATGAATTTTCTAACCTATAGGAAAAGTGTACTAGAAAATGAAGTCACATAAATCGTACATACATGAGTGCTGGTTCATACATCAGTGCCTTTTCTTTTTCTGAATTGAAAGCCTTTTTTCTTACTAAAATTATATATATATATATATATATATATATATTTATTTAATAGTCTCCTCTTAGATGGATACATTTTGTTTAACAGTTTTCAAGCAATTAGACCAAGCAAGAAACATGCGGAACAACTCATCTCTCTCAGAAGGGATAACTTGAGGTGGGTGGTTGGTCTCTTAACGAGCCACTGTCACCTCAGAAAACACCTACACAGGATAGGAATTGCTGCAGATAATACATGCAGGAAATGTGGTCTGGCTGAAGAGTCTGCAGAACACATTCTTTTAGAGTGTGAGGCGCTAGGACGAGCCAGGCTGTACTCTCTAGGCCCTCCGGGGAAAGAGATGGAAACCATCCTAGACAACCCTATCGGTAGTATCTGTTCCTTCATAAGGATGACGGGTATTACTGAATGGGTGTAGGAAGGAAATTGGGGCGGCAAAAGACCTTTAGGTCGACGCCGGTGAGGCCTCTGATGGAGGTTATCACAGCCCAGTTTATATAAAAAAAAAAAAAAAAAAAA
Source organism: Aphrophora alni (assembly GCA_963513935.1). Taxonomy (NCBI): domain Eukaryota; kingdom Metazoa; phylum Arthropoda; class Insecta; order Hemiptera; family Aphrophoridae; genus Aphrophora; species Aphrophora alni. The sequence goes on from OY740766.1 coordinate 34,481,382, forward strand.
AAAAAAAAAAAAAAAACAGTTTTCAAACTTCTTTAAACCTTCTAAAAATTCTGATATTATCATTATCTTTTATCAAAATAACTGACTTAATATACTCACTGCCTTCGTAGTCATGAATGAACTAAAGGTGTTTTGCCCTTTTCTTCATCTAGTATAGCCTCTCTTTTAGCTCTTAAAATAGTATCCAAAAAATATTAAATCCTTGATCAGATTATAAATGAAAACATCAACAGACAGTCTGCAGAACTATTGCTTGTTTACTCCATTGCAAATTAAGTTTCAAGTAGCAAAAGAAAAAGAATTTCTCTACAAATATAAATTCGTTGATATTGAAGGGTGGTATATAGTGGTGATATTTATTCTTGGCATAAAATAGTTTAATTCCTTATTTGTTCTGTTTTATAAATATTGCTAACATTGTTTGCAAAGTTATCATCATACTATTAAAGTGTAACATAACAATAAAATTTTTAAATAAAAGTTGTAATATCCTTATTAACATTGCTTAAAAAAATAAATCCACCCTTTGCAGCCCATTAAATCATCTCTATATGATGATTTAGACTTCCTCTATATGTATAGTAATCCGGTCCTATGTAATATTCACCTTAGCCAATCATAATCTACTTGCTAATTCAGATTATATTCATATTACGTGTGACGTAACACAAAACGTCTGTAAAGAGACTCGTTTATTAAAAATTAAAACCCAGTTTTTTTAAACTAGTAGTTTCTCTTTTACAGATATTGATAACTTTTTATTTGTCATAGCTCTAGAAACAGAAGGACTGTTTCGGAGATCTGCTAACGTAGCATTGGTCAAGGAGCTACAAGCCAAAGTAAACCAAGGCTTACCTATAGAGTTTAATGGAGATGTACATATAGCTGCCGTACTTCTGAAAACATTTCTCCGTGAATTAGAGGAACCGTTGATGACATTTGATCTCTACGATGAAATTACACAATTTCAGAGTAAGTCTAATTTTTATTTCTTATATTTTTGTTTTTGTCTGTAACTTGTATCTGATAGTCTAAATAAACAAATCACTATTAAGGTTCGACACAATTGTGTTAACAGAGTTTTGAATCTGGGATGTTTGAACTCAAACCAAATCCATGAAGATGATGCTGTTTTATTATCATTCAGAATAAATAAATAAAAGAAACAAATTTAATAGTCAACAAATATTATAAAACATTTATATAGAAAAAAGTTACATTATAGTTGCTACATATAGTTATATTCATGATATACCTAATAACTTTATTGATATTCTTGGTGCCATTGTTCAATTACTTGTTTTTGTATGTTTTTACTCCTAAATATCGGTAAAACATTTTCTTCTTTTCTTTGTTACAATATCCATTTTGGAACTATTGTTTCATTTTCCATTTCTATAATAATTTAACTTTATTATAAATTATAGTGGACATAATACATTTAACAGACATATACAATCAAAACATTTATGGGGTTTCAATTAGTGGTGGGCATTAACGCTAACAATGGTAAACGTCGATACCAGTTAACGTTGAGCGTAATTAAACTGTTGAAAAATACTGCTAATGTTAACCTGCCTGACAGAACAGAAGACCAAGCATCTTTGTTCAGTGTGCACGTGTAAAATAGTAAAATAGTAGGCTACAGCAGAAACATACGTTGATTCGTTGATGAATAAACTTGACGTTAATTGATTCGCTTTAGTTGCTCAACTAAACTAACAGACGACTGATAGGCGTACGTGTAGCTGGGTGCGCGTTGGGGCTTCGAGTGGGCCGTTGGCGCTAACAAACAACCACTGATACGTCACCTGCAAGCACTAAGCAGTTAATGCACTTCTTCGTCGACTGCGTTGAGCGTTGACGATGGTCAACATTGATGGTTAGCTGTTACCCGTTAACAGGCACAGCACTAGTTTCAATTGAATTGAGAACTATAATTATTTAAGTACTTCAAAAATATAATAGACATTTTGAATTTGCCACCTTATTATTTATATAAATCAATTCATTTCAAATGATTTGATCCAAACATTTGTTACAAGATAAAGGATGAAACATAAAAAGCAAGAAGAGGAAGAAAAGAGACAATAAGCATATTCGATGCTAAATCAATTCAAACCAGAGGAGTATGACACTAGAGAGAAATTTGGTTAAAAAAGAGGAAAGATTAAATGAAGATTTACAGAACTATACATTTGATTAGTGAAACATATGCAAGGAGCAATAAAGCTTTAAAAAACAGAAAGTAGTTGAAAACCAAACGAACCCTATTAGATTATTTTTCAAGGAAAAAAACTAGAAAAAGATCATTTGCTCAGTATTAAAAAAAAAATTAATGAACTGTAAATTAAAGTAAAGTTAGGGAAATTGTGTGTAGTATATTTAGAATCAAATTTGTTTAAATATATAAATTCATAATTAACAATTATAGTCATAAGAAGTAATAATACTTAACTTAACAAATTCATCAATATATAGGGTTATCATAAAAGAATGGTGGGATTTTGAACATGATTTAATTGAAAACAGAATTACTTACAGCTGATGTTGTTTATTTTTCTAAATCGTGTCTGAAACAGTTTTTTATATAACTAATAATTTTTGATATGTGCACCATTAGTCACTCGGCAAATGTCCAATCGATAATCAAGTTCTGCCCAAACGTTAGTTAACATGTCATTGCTTCATTAATCTTGTTTCTTAAGTGATTAAGACACGAATTTCTTCTCGATAAACAATGTTTTTGATGTACCCCCACAAGAAGAATTCGCAAGGTGTCAGGTCTAGACTTCTTGGAGGCCAGCGTGTATAGGTCCTTGTCGGCCTATCTATTGATGTCCAAATTTTTCATTTAAAGTGTCTGTGACAAATGCACTAAAGTGTGGGGGTGCGCCATCTTGTTGGAAATGAAGTTGTTGAATGTTTTTGAGTTCACTCAGCTGAGGAAATCAATAATTGATTAACATATCGATATACATGTATTCCTTCAGTTACTTTTTCGTGAATTATAACATTGCTTAGAATATTCTTCATGTTACCTTTGTTACTTCAATTTATATAATTTGAATTATTTCTCAACTACTTAAGTGTGTATTTGGGGGGGGGGGGGAAGTAGATATAAATAAATCCATCCAGACTGGATTTAGGTCCTTATAAATAAATAAAGTGCTATATAAAATTTATCTCCCATAAGTTTGATTTACATTAATTTGTAGTAGTAATAACTATCCTATTTTATTTTATTTTATTCATATATTATAAGAAACAGTAATTTTTTTCTAGTTTAGAAAAGTTATGTTTCTGCTTTTCTTCATTATTATTATCTAGTTATTTATTTTGTATTGTTTAGGAAAGTTATTTGTTTTTACATTTCTGTGCAAGTACCTGGATCCAGTTAATCCGACGTTTTTGGTTGGGGGGTTTAAAAAATATATATGTATTTGCTTTTCGTATTCAACTCAATTTATTATTTCTTTAATTTCATGAAAACCTTTCTAATTACTGCAAAGACCTTTTTTTAAGGAAGGAAGTAGTAGGCTTCATTAATTAAATCATTAACAATGATGGTAAACATCGGTAAAACAGTGTAAAAAAGTCCATTTTTTTGGACCAGATCTGTTTTACTCATTTAAATAAAAAATTACCCTTTACCATGATCATTAAATTTGTATTTTTATGAATTATTCTTCTCGTCACAAAATATCTACTATATATTTTCATTTTTCAACATTGCAGGTTTATTGAAGGATGAGCGCCCTCGACAAGTGAAGATATTAATTTTAGAAAAACTGCCTGAAGACAACTATCAAGTTCTAAAGTATATAGTTCAATTTCTATCCAAGGTATTGTTAAAATCCTTTTTAGTATAACTATAATAGTTTTATTTCGATTGACGTTTATTTTTGTTATAGTGAAGGTAATTATATTTCTGCCATGATTTTTTGTAATAATCTTAAACAGATGAGAAAGATTGTGTTCTATATTGTAAAAAACTTTATGAAAATTCGATTCGTAACATTCTTCTCAGAGGTAAAGTCAGTGAACCCATTACAGTTAGGAATTTAATTATAGGTAGTGCTTTTGGTCTCCATTGCTGTTTACAACATCAGTAATGAGAAAAGATAAAATTTTTTGTCAAATTCATTTAGTATTAGAAAAGGAAAAAGGCTACTAGGCTATAATGGATATGGCATTTTTCTTTTTTATATTCTAATTTCACACTTGATAATGAGAGTTGATTTATACTTTAGAATTGTCGTGAATTAGTTTTCATATATACAAATGATAGCAAATGTCCAATTAAACCATGTTAAAATATGAACAATCCATCATTATCAAATAACTTTAAAACCAGAAAAGTAATATTTACATTGAAATTTCTTGGTTGAAAATTAATTTCTTTTAAAACAGGGTTTAAAAATGAATATAAAACTTCTGAATTGTGATAAGTATATAGTAGCCTTTGTTTATGTGAATTTCTTACTTCTTATTTTCAATATTTACAGTGAAAATTAAATTCCGCTAAATAATAGTATTTCTCCTTTTCAGTATAGTGTATATACTAAATAAATTTGGCATATCTTTTAAAATTTAATCATGATCGATTTTATAAATTTGTCCCATGTTTAATATTGTAGAAGATTCAGTGCTCCATAAAGTCAATAAATGTGATAGTGTTTTAATAGAATGATTTAGAACCTGAATTATGCATCACATCTGCCTACTGTCACATTCTCTCCATGAAATAATACATCACGGCTCAGCAAAGAAGCCAGGAAAGTTGGTATGAATCAACATAGAAAATGTAAGGCCTCTATATTTCAATAACCAACTGATAGACCTAATGCTGAATAGAATCTTAAATTCAAAAGCCTATTCAGTCAACAATAAATTGCATATATTCAGTATAAGCATGAAGTCCATAATTTTATACAGAAGCAAAACTTTGAAAACAATTAAAAACATCTCCAAAACCTTGCAATTATTTGTAATTAAACATTTACAAAGAATTCTACAGATTTTCTGGCCAATCCAGATTAGAAACTAGGCTAAGTTAGGTTAAAGCGAAACAATAGCCAATCCATATTGAAATAAATGGAGATGGTTTGGACATACCCAAAGAAGACCTAATGATATACCAAGAATAGACTCTGGAATAGAATCCACAATCCAACTATATGTAGACATAACATTTTAGAAGATGGAAGACACATTGGATAAATCCTGGGAGAAATGAAAAATAGGATCAGATAGAGTTTGTTAAGGACTTATGTTCCAGAATGGATAAATGGGAATTATTGAATTAAACAGGAGATCTGCATGCAGGTTAAAGGTTTTGAACTGTTTCTAATTTATAACTCATTTCACTCGTTTACAGATTTTAGATTTAAAATATTTTAAGTGAAACAAATTTTCTTAATTTTTAGGTTTGTCGAGTTGGATATCATTATGAATTAATTCAGCTTAATATAATTATAAAACGACACCAAAATAGTGAATTTAGAAAAAAATTGGTGTTATTTTAATTTTGTTGAAATTTTTTGACTATTTGTCGTTTTGAATACTCTGAAGCTCATTTAGTGATATGGTGAAACAATTGTATAGCTGAATTTAGTTCATATCAGGTAAATTTTTTATTTTATTATTATTATTATTATTTTTTATAGAAAGTGGTTTTATAAACTAAGTTTATGCATTCATAAATATGTAAATACAAAAACGTATGTTTGAACATCCACTTAAAGTGGTCTATGCCATCCAGCCTGTTATACACTATATTTTTGTTATTGATATCTTAAAATATGAGATGAGGTATTTTCCTCGATCAAATTACGATGATGAGTCCTGCGCTTTGTGAAGGGAAGATATTAGTAATGAAGAAAATATTGTGATTGTGAAGTTTTAAGATTTTAGAAAATACAAACTTTGAAATTTTATAAAATTTAATAAAATGATCATCATAGTCTTCGTCTCTCAGAGAAATAAAATTTATATGTTCCCTCTGTCTGTAGACCTGTAGATCTGTTTGACAGATCAACTTTCAGCTATCTGTATTGAACTAATTGTTTTTAATTTGTTCTAGGTAATGGACAGATGTGATTTGAATAAAATGACATCTTCAAACTTGGCCGTCGTATTTGGACCCAATTTAATTTGGTCACAATCTGGTCAACTCTCGTTGTCCGCAATCGCACCTATAAATATGTTTACAGATTTTGTTCTCGTGCATCAAGATCAGATATTTATTATTTAAACATCACCCAGAAGGTAACAGTAAAGTTGTATAAAATGCTCAAGGAACATTATTACTTTGTAATACAGAAAGTTCTTTTACAATTTAAAAAGAAAGTATTTATTAAAATTTTTATTTTACTATATTAATCTTTAATGAAATAAATTATGTTAAGACAACAGTATTATAATAATACTTACATTATAACTATAGATTTGTTTAAAACATTATCAAAACTAAATCAAAGTATTTTTATGACTGTTGAAAACATTACCATAGGAATATATTTGCTTTACGTTAAGAGATTACTATTAAAGAGACGTAGGTACCTCTTTCTATTTTCTTAATATCTAGGGTGTACAGTTAGGTTTAAATGGCCAAATTATCTTTTTAAAAGACAGCGCACATAAAACTTGTACTAGTTGATAGAACTGTGTTTCTTCTGCTTAAGTTACCATCAATTTTAAACAAAAGTATTTTGTTGTTCATGTTTTTTTAATATATATGAAAAGCAAATTTTAAATAGAGTTTAAAGTAGCAAACACATTATGAGATGTAATGTGGATCTTTCCTACAATGGAGAAGGGGAGATTAAATGAGCATATTTGAATTACAATCAGCGTCTTATTCACTCCGACCTATTCAATGCATTAAATAAAATAAAATTGTATTTTAGTTTTACATAAAATTATTTCCTGTGCTTTCATTCCATGAGATCAGTGATTAATATTCGAGAAAAAACAAAGTTTGAATTGAACCAGATATCACTATAATTATTAAAATACATTGAAAATTAAAAATTATCTAGCCATTTAACAGTGAAGGCAGATTTAGAAAACGGAAAGTTAAGATGTAAATAAATTGAGTCTTATTTTTCCTGTGAAAAAATATAAACCAGAAAATATGCAGAAATATACTAGGATAACTAGGATATTTACAGTATATTGCCAAGAAATTGGGTAGAATGTTTGACTGTGAAATAAAATATCTGAACTCCGCTTACTATAGTTTTGTTTTTTGGTAATGTGAAAACTTATATAGAATTACTTAATTGAAACTACTGTGTATATAACATATAATGCTTCTGACTAAACATCATTCTTACAAATGTATTTAATAGTATTTATATTTGTTAGTTTAATTTCTATGGCATGTAGTTGTTTTCTGAAAGAGGAATGACAAGTTTTTTGCATTAACTGTGGGAAAACAAATTGTTTTAGACTTTCTATGAAAGTCAAACCGATATTACTTCAAAACATTTAATTTTAAGAATATACAAGTGTGTCTCTTTTCAATATATACAAAATATACATCTGTCTCATTGCTTTACCAGTCTTTCAATTCCTGTAGAAAAGTGTTATCTTGTTATTTAATCGAGTTTTATACTTATTTTTAGATTTCACTATTCTTTAAAACTCTGTTCTTCTTGAAACATTTCTCATGGGACCAAATAAAGAAAAATTTCAGGATTGTAAGGCAGGTGGAAGAAAATCTCTTTTACTAACTAGACTTGCATTATCTTCAATGGTTGACTATACAGTGAAATGTATGCGTCAGAACTGCAGTCTTGAATTTGATTTTAGTCTTTTTATAGAACTGAACTGATTACAACATTTTGCTGGTATTAAAAAAAAAAAACACTCACATTTGGTTCATTAAAGGTTTAAAAACTGGCATCAGTTTATTGGTAGATAGATGAAACTAACGTTTTGAAGGAGGTTGTAGATACTCTGTTCTTTGCTTCTTATTATTCTGTATAAAATATCTTGGAACCCATGTTAATCAGGTTTTATTGTATTTAACACTTTCTAGTTATGGGCTACAGTTTGTGGTTTATAGCAGGCAAAGTGTTCACTTTACAATAAGTGAAAATTAATAGTTTCCACTTGTACACTTGTCTTTCATTGTAAACTGATCAACCTATTCAATCATTTCCCAAAATTCGGCTTAGACAAAAATCCCACATATATTATAATATCTCAGTTTGTATTTGGTGTAGGAAAGTGATAGGCACATAAATGGAAAATGCTTTATTTAGGTGCTACCTACAGGTTGTGCAAATACTCAGGTTACATATACAGAATATTCTGAAAAAATATATAACATTTTTTCCTCTTTATCTCACCTTCCTACAGCAATTAGATGTTGAGATATTCCAATATATGTTTACCCAACCCTTGAATAATGAGGTAAAGGTTATGTTATCTATTATTACAACTGAAAAATTGTTATTAAACAATGACATATTCACTGATTTACATTATTTGTTATATTATAATAATTTTAGGGATATGGAAGATCTCATTCTTTTTTTTTATTGGATGTATTCTTCTCTATTTGGCCATAAATTTCCCAATACATTTTTAAAACAATGTGTTTTTTTATTTGCATAGTTCCATTGTAATTATGTATATCTTATAAGAAAAAGTTTATTCATACATTTGTCAATTTGTTCGACCATTTGGAGTGGTACAGTGTCTAAACTTGTACCAGAATGTCTAGAATGTTGTAAACAGAAGAGTTTAAAGTTTTTCAAATAACTTAACATAAATCAGTTGGGGGGGGGGGGGAATCCTATATATAAAATGACCATTGGGAATTGTGGTTGGTCATTATGATAGCTATATTCCGGAATAAACTGAATACATCCTATTTTCCCTGTAAGTTTGGAAATTCCTGAACCAAGTTTTTCTTGATTCATGAATTCCAAACTATTATGTGAAAATTCAAATTGATTTTTATTAAAAAGAGCAGATTATGAAATGGATAATTTAATATATAGATTCATATCTTTAAACTTGGTATTGACCATGACCAGTGTTTCTAAAATGATTAATAAAAGAACGGAAATGAAATATACAATTTTAATATATACTATATAGTGTCAAATTAACTATAATTATATTCCATGAAAGATTACTTAAATAACCTAAACCTGTACTCTTGGTTTTTCAAGATCTTGATATTTTCAGATGAAAAATTTCTTGTTCTCATCTCAATTCATAAAATCATTCTCGCACACCCCTAAACTAGTTTAGATCAAGTTTGAAATAACTATTAACTGATTTATTTGTTTTCACCAGCTATGGTCATTACTAGTACAGAACAACACTAAGAAGCAAGAGGTTATAGTAAAAACATTTTAATTTTATTTATATTGTCACTAAGCAATTCTTTTGTGTATAATATTTTAGATTATTTCTTTTGAAATAAATCATAGTCTTGGATGTTGTATAGTTTTTCGAAGCATAATTGTACATTTTCAAAATGATTTTCACAAATCCACTTAGTTTTTCCTTTTCCTTATTAAAGAATTCTGTAAAACTAGAGGTAGCTAAAAAAGCTTATTTTTATAAAGTTGTTCTTTTACTCAGTTCTCTTCTGGTTCTTATTTTCAAGGAGGATAGTTTGTAGTTTTATCAAAATCTGTTGAGCAACAACCCAAACATTTAAAAATTATGTCAGTGTGATAGATGGGTGTCAATTGTAAATCTTTGTTATTTGTACCGTAACTTTTGTAAACTGTTAACTACCCATGTTTGGATTGTAGGTTCATAATAAAGAGAAGACCGGAGAGTTCTTTGGTAGAAGTAATTAAATATACTTTCCAATACATTTGACCAAAACTCAATTTTTTGTTTTTTGATTCAGACCAATTTTTATTGCTCTTTTCAAAGAAGGTGATAAAATAAAAATCTTTGCTTTAAAGAAATTAAAAATAGAAAACCAGAAGTGAATTTACAATTTTGTTTGAAGTGTTTGAATAAAAAGATCTTCCAATGCAGTTATAACGTCTTCCTTTTCCACCGATCATAATACTCCTACTACAACACACGTTTTAGACCAGTTTTTTACTGTAATGAGTATAATTTTAGAAACACATTATATTTGATACGAGCCTGGAAAAAACAGTTTGGACAACAAAATTGTGTATAATAGAGCCACTTTAGCTATGCGAGTAATGCAACTTTAAACTTCCCTCTGGTGGAGGGGGGGGGTTTAACTGCACAAATTGTACTATTTCTTAAAATAAAAGACTATATATACATCACTATAAGACATAAGCACTGATTTTTATTATGTGAGACTATTTATTTTGTGTGATTTTTTATTATTTTGAACTACATTCAGAAGGAAAGGATTGATGATGTTCAGTGATAACATAGATGTACTCTGAGGTTGGAGTACATTGTTCCTTGATCTGTCTCCCACTTGTACAGCTAAAGCGACTCTATTACAATTAGAAATAGGGTTTTTAGTGTAGAATGTCATATTTGGGCTTTCCATGAAGAAGTCTACATACACAAGAAATTTAAGGTACTTATAACAACTGTATAGCTATATTAATCTTCAGTATATTTATGAAAATGTATATTTTATGGAGATTTAATTAGAAGCTGTGGAAGTTATAATAATTTCATTTATCACGAACACATAAACTGTGTGTGTTTTTAAGTTATTTTATAGTTAAATTTGATATCATTTTAGCTCTATTTCTCATTATTTAAGCACATAATAATTGTAGTAAATATTTCTGGTTTTAACTATATTAATATTCTTTCTCTTTTTTACCTGGTTGTTTATGTTTACACGTGTGATATTTTATTCATTAGATTTAAGTGCTGTATACATTTTGTAATTTTAAATAAATGTTACAAAAATTATTAGGTTTGTGTTCCCTCAAAAATTTAATGAAAAGTATGGATGTTATTAGTATGAAGAAATATGAAGTTCTGTTATAAATTAAATTTTTATTTAAGCGAATCCATTAAAAAAAATTTCTTATGCAAGAGCCAACATTACTGTAGTTGTGAATGCGAGAAAGGGACATAGGAATAACAACTGGACATAATTATGTTGTACTTAGTTATAGAATTTTAATATATTACATAATTATAATTTTAATGATTTTAAAATTGTTTAATGCTTTCTATAATTTTACTCTTATGAAGCGAAAGAATGGCATTATATAAAACAAAATTTTGAAAACATTAGCTAATTTCTCAAAATAAATAATCTCTATCATAGAACCCATACATGGCCTAAAAATAAAATACTGGATATATTTTCAACAAGTTTTCACCTGATAGAAAAATGGCATTTACACAACTAAATCAAAAATTATTTCACCATTTGTTTTATTTCACAAAATCTTTTCTTCTGTACATATTTAAGATTATCGTAATTTTATTTCAAACGTTAGAATACATTTTCATTTTTGACTAGTTTTGGAATTTAGTATTATGAAAAATAACATCAATTTAACTGGTATTTCTAAAATTAATTATTTCTTATATATGAACCAGCTGACTGTGTTGTATATGAATTATAAAATTACTAAGTGGGGAAAGTAGTTTTTAGAGAAATTCCAATCTGCTTATTTGACATTTAGGTTGAAGTTTTTGTATTGACAATTATTTTTATAAAATTTTATGTTTTTTGAGGTAAATTTATTACAGCAATAGGGCACACCAATGCCTCAACCTTTAGTTTTTATTTATTTCTTTTTTTTTTACTTGCATGTACACTATTAATTACTTATGGTATAAATTTGAGTTCCTTATACTATATCTAAGCAATATAACCTCTATAGCACAAATTCATATTTTTCTAATTGGATAATTCTGTATACAATTCTAAGAATACTTTTATGTAACATTCTTTTATAATTCAAAACACTTTGTATATGTAGTGGTGGATTCATCCAACTCTTTTATGCGTAATTTTGTCTTTGGTGACTCCAAAAAATGAGAATAAATGGATAAAATATGATATAGTACCAAGACTTATAATTTGGTACTTTCACTTTTTAATACAAAAATAGTATAGTTGGTCTACGAGCACATGACTTGTAATATAAGACAAAAGTGTAATTCAAAAAGTACTGATGCAATACATGAAGTATGTAAATATATGATTTTTTTGTTAATAGTATATTATAGTAAAGGGAAATTAGTCCAAACAATTGATGAGAAGTGATGTAACTGGGAAGTTGAATTTGTTGTTGTTTTTTTCATTTTTTAAAACCGAAAAATAAATTTACCATAAAACCGAAAAATTTAGCAAAATTGGACTGGAGCTTCGCTAGAAAAGTGCACAAAAGTACATTTTTGATGCATTTTGAGTGCATCACTACACTATTTTTTAAATATCTCCAGCTCTATGGGTTGTAGAAAAATAAATAATAAAAATGAAAATACTCGGAAATGAAGGGACTATTGAAATGTTATGGTATAGTAGCATTAAGAGTACTTCTTAACCTCAAAAAATTTGAATTTCTTGCAAAAACATTTTCATTTTTTACGGCCACAGTTGGCTATTTCATTACGGCCACAGAAAGCTTTATAATTTAATGAGCATAGTAAACTTTTTTAATAAATTGTCATTTTTTTTACCTACCTTCTAATGAACATACCCAAGAATTTGTCAAGGTAAAGTGCCTTTTTTTTAATGAAGAAAATTGTCATTTTACTTGGCCGGATCTAAACAACGACGTCACCCATTTATGAAATTTCAACATTTAGTTGTAAATTTTTTTTTTGTAAATTTGTTTATTTGATTGAGAATGGCATTTAAATAATTTTATTATGGAAATTGGGTTAGAATGATAGTATATACGAAAAGCCAAATTTATTCTTATTTAAAAAAGGGCACTTTACCTTGATAAACAAATTCTTGCATTTGTTCAAGAGAGATTATGTTAAAAAACTGACAATTAAAACTAAAAGTGTACTCTAGAACCACTTCTCATTAAATTACGATGCTTTCAATTTTTTTTCTAAAATGGCCAATCGTTGCCATAAAAATGAAAATTTGTATTGCAAATTTGATCACTGATTTCTAGTGTAAAGATACATATTTTGTCCAATTTTCGTGAAGATCTGATGATTTTTCCCCCATTTGTTGCATTATTAGTGAAAAATCCTTGTATCCAGAACATTGAATTTTTTGAATTTATGAAGCACTCTTAATGTTAGTTATACCCTACCATTTCTATAGTCCCTTTATTTCCGAGTATTTTTTTTCCTTTCCATTTTTCATTTTTCTACGACCCATAGAGCTGGTGATATTTAAAAAATAGTATAGCAATACACTCAAAATGGATCAAACATGTACTTTTCTAGCAAAGCTGTCTGCTAATTTTTTCGGTTTCCCACTCAGTTGCATCACTTTTATATACAGCAACCGATGATGGAAACATAATATTAAATATTTTCCAGTAGAAATGAAAAAAATAAAGGAAGTTAATGTCAAATATTTGTTTGTGTGAATATCATGGGAAAGGAAAGTTTTATTTATGTAAATAAAAAGTTTCATTTTTAGTCCCCCTCCCCTCCCTATTTCCTATGGGAGAAAAATAAGATAAAAAGGTCCACAACTAAACCATTCAAGGATGAAATTAATGAAGTTGGTATGAAAACCTCCTCATTTATTTGGACACAAACATCCAGACTTTTTTTCCCCCCCAAAATGTTATATATACAAGCTTTCAAAAGCAGAAACATAAGATTTTGTTATGAAAATACACCATCTAAAAACTAATGTCAAATCTAATATTGTTGTATGTATAGAACATAAAGTATCACCAAAATATCAATACAAATGTTGAAATGTTTTGCTGAATGATATTTAAAGGATTCAGAAACCTTGGGAAACCTTGTATTTACAAACCAATGTTAAATTAGAACTCAACACTTCAGATTATATAAATATTGTAACTTTCAAGTCAGATAAATAATACAAATTTTTATAAATTTTGGTGCTAATCCATTTCATACGCACTTTTAACACTATATTGTCCAACGAACACAAACTCTATGTACATTCTTAAAATTCATGTGTTCTGAAATGGATCATATACCAAATCCACTCTCTATCTGTCTTTTAACATGAGAACAATATCTATATGTTTCTATAGTCCTGATTATGTCTTATCTCCTTTACCACTCTTTCATTATTACTTTCCTTTCCATTTCCTCTCTTTGGTTTTTTGAAATCCTTCTCCTTTTACAATTCCCGATATTTCAGACACTGCATTTTTTTATATATACAGATAAAAACAGATTTCAACGAGTATTGTATATTCCATTATTTAAAGTGCTAAAAATAAACTGCATTATTAAACAACAATGCAAATTATATTGGTGGTGAAAAAGTTCCGTATCAAACTTAATATTTGTTTATTATTATCTAATAGTAGATATCCAATAGCGTTCCTGAAGAACTTTGTATGATTCCTTTTCTTGGATATCCTCATCTAATTTATAACATACTAAATAAGATCAATTTGTTCATGATTGAATCCTCATAATTTTGTAAAAGTGTTTAGTCAGTAAAAATGTTAGACACTGTAAATTTAGATTTGTAAGAAATTGTGATTTATTGGAATTTATAAGAATATTTCACTCGCTAATCATAATCGCTCGTTGAATATTAGTATTATTTATCCAACTTAAATTTCACATATTCTATTAATCATGTTCTATCTTTTGTGAAGGCCAAGTTCATAGGTTAAGATCAACAAACGAAATGAGTACTACTTAAAACAGACTGAAATGAAATAATCAAAATTAAATTTGTTTCTTCTTATTAAATATACAAAAGTGGTGTCGAGGTTAGAAATTATGAGAGTGAGTATCTAGTAAGGCCAAAGCCGTCGGTATCAATGTTATTTATCAAAAGTAAAGATAAAGTATTTGTTTAATTTCACCTGAAAAAATGTTGTAGTAATAATGAATTACTCTCTTGACTTGATAATATCATACATAATACACTGTACTTATGTGTTTTATAATCAAATACAAAGATATTTATTTAAAATGTAAATGAATGGTATAAAGATTTGTACTAATGTTGCTTACACAAATTTGATATAGTAAAATATAAATAATTATTTGACAAAGACATTGCTACACTAGAGTGCAAGTATTACAACCATTGATACACAAAGATTAGTTTCTCTGTGTATCTTTTCGAAAAACATAAAATGCGTGCTAAAAGAGTGCCTAAACAACAAAATTATTATATTATTTTGTGTATTATATATTTGTCATTATTGATTTTTTAATATAAAATATACTTTTAAAACAAATTTTCTATGAATAAATGATGAAATGTCTTCATAAGACAAACATATACTTCCAAAAAGTATTATCTCAAACATATGTATTACAAAAACACAGTTTGCATTCCATGTGTTGATTATTTGTGTTAACAAAAATTTTAATACTCAGGTTTGTAAGCACAGTTTTGCCTATAATGTTTTCAGAACAAGTCACTTCTGCCGGTCAGAGGTGTATATTATGACTGTAGTTTTAGTTTTACATCAAGCGCAAACTAGTTAGAATGTGTTTTAAGTGTTTATTTATTGTAAAAATTATTGGTATTTGATTACAAGGGTGTTTTTCTCTTGAACCGGTGGTGATAAAAATGATGTTGTGATTTATTTTTAACTTTTTTTTTTTTATTGATACAAGATTTAAGTAAAATGAATTAATTGCCAAAGATACCATAGGACATTGTCTAGTTACCCATTTAGTTCTGCCTGGTTGGAGGTCAGTCGGATCATATCAGTGTACAAACCATTCCTTTAAAATGAAAAGTAAATATTGTGATCATTGCATTAATATTTAGGTTAGATTTATAAAGTGTAAATAATGTTTACTAAATACAAAAAAGTAATATAATATTTGTAATGCACAAAATGTAACTGTTATTACAAAAATAAAATGATAGTATAATTGTTTTATTCTTTCTTTAAGGGCTATGAAAAGTAAATGTCTGTCTCCTTAGTCTTCTAAAATTTATATACTTGGGAATCTTCACGTATTACGTAATAAACATATGTATGTTTATTTTTTTAACCCCTCCTCTCCTTGCAAGAAAATATTTTTAAAAACTCTGATTCCTCTCTATTACTTATTTAAGATCGTTGTACTATTTTTGTCGTTTATTCTGAAAAAATACAATGGTTTTTATGTGGGGGGGGGGGGAGTGTTGAAAAACCCAAATAGGCTCCTCTCTACTCCAACCCATTAACTCTTTAAGGAATACTACCGTTCCATGCCAATTGAATATGTATTGTTGAAATGAGTAAGCATTATGACACAATAAAAAGTCAAAAGGAGTAAGACAATAAAATTTCAAAATCAAATCACTGTGTTTATTAATCATAAAAATAATATAATTAAGAAAAAACAAAACGAACAAATTAAAATTTTTTCTTCTTATGATAATCTTCAAAACAGTGATATATACAGAGTCCCATGTTACATTCACAACACTCAAATGTAATTACTATCATTCTGTTTTTTGGTCTTGTATGTTTACATAGACAAAACAGTTTCCTAAAAGGTCTTCTTTAATAGCCATTTATGTCACTCATAAATCCTTCAATCACTTAGTGCAGTCTATTTTTAGTTTGACATTTTTATTTAATTTGTAATTATTTGGTAATTTCAATTACTATTTTAAATTTATTGTGTTATAGTTTTATAATGGGAAAAACAAGGCTTCCTTAACCACAATTGTTTTGTAGTTTTTGAAATCCTTGTTTACATTATTGTAAATATCTCCAAGTGCTCCTTGGACACTTGATTGTATAGTTTTATGTTCTGTGTATTTGTATTTGAAGAGCTACAAGCTACATCTTCTTCTGCTGCTTACTCGATACTGAAATAAGCATGCAAGATTAGACTGCATGCAACTGCGTCCTGGTGGCGACAGCTTGGCTCATTTCGCTGTGGTGCACCCTTTGGTCTGAAACAGAGCAAAGAGGTGAAATTTGGGTATGTAGTAGGTTATGTATGGCTTTATGAGCCCACAAGAGAGATCAAGGTCGGTCGTGTGAATAAGGACAGCGGCCATCTGTGTTTGTGAAATGTTGTGTCATATCTACCTAGTGAAGAGATTAGTGTTGATGTAGGGTGTGCATGAGCCCCCTTGTATAGATTAGCTGATAATAGTTGAATGTGTTGTTTGATGAACGGCACATTTAAGTCTTTATGTAAGGTCCTAACACTGGCGCACATTGGTGCTTTGGTGATTATTCTCAAAACCTTGTTTTGGAATATCTGTAGCCTGCGCATGTGTGTGTCCCCCAGACAGGTGCTGCATAAGTGATGACGCTTCTAAGTACAGATAAATAGATTGTGGTGGCTGTTCTCAATTCAAGAGAACTTGTTTTATTGAGCAATGGATATAGTTGTGACAGTGTCATGTTTGCCCTTTTAATTGTGTCGGATATGTGGGCAGACCAAGTCAGTTTCCTATCTAGGATGACCCCGAGGTACTTGACAGTGTATGTCTTCTTGAATAAGCGTAAGGACGTATTAATGATGTACAAGTTTCTTTTGGAGAGCTAAAGCGCCTGTCACTTGGACACATATACCTTTACTCTCCAGGCTCTATATTGTTTAGTGAAGTTAGTAACCTACTGTAGATCATACATGGTTACCATGACTGTGCGAATATCGCGGTGTCGTCAGCATATATAGCCACATTGGTGTTATCAAGTGTTGGAATGTCATTGATGTAGATATTGAACAATACGGGCCCGATGAGCAAACCTTGAAGCATGTCAGCTTGTATTGTCCTCTGTGTGGATGTTGTTAGGTCTACATCAACCCTGAACTTGCGGTCTGCTAGGTAAGACCTAATGAGGTGTATCAGCCCGTCTGGGAAGTTGTATTGCCTAAGTTTATTTATGAGAGCACTGTGTCAAACCCTATCAAAGGCCTTTTCAATGTCCAGGAAAACTGACCCAGTCGATTGATTACCATTGAAACCCCTGGACGCGTATTCAATAACTCACAGCAGTTGAAGTGTTTGGTTCTGAAACCGAATTGCTCCAGCCTCAAGATGATGTGTGTGTATATGTTTGTTGATACGTTTGAGCAGGATCTTCTCAAAGACCTTGCTCATTGTATTCAGCAAACTAATGGGTCTGTAGGATTCGGGCTATGCTTGTCCTTCCCCAGCTTGGGAAAAACTAATATTTTAGCTTCTTTGCAAGCAGCAGGGAAATGTTGAGTGCAGAGAATTGCATTACATATGTTGGTAAAGAACCTTTGCGTTTTCTCCGATAAGTTTTTGAGTGTTATATTTCCAATAGTGTCTGGCCCAGGAGCTTTCCTGGCCTGTGTGTGTGAAATCGCCCACTTAATTTCCGTGAAGGTTGCTTTGTGTATAATGTTGTATTGGTGAGGAGAGTAGGCAAATTGTAAAGTGTTGTTTTCAACCGTGTCAGTGAAAACTGGGTCAGAGGGCTGAGTATTTCATTGAAACGCTTGTTCCAGGGTGTCTGCAAATAGATTTACCTTATCATCCGGGTCCCCCACCTGTCCATGAGGGCCTGTTAGTGGGGGATAGCATATAGGTACACGTGTAAAAAGTGTTTTACAAGTGGCCATACGGGTCTCTCACTGACATCTAGACTGACCAATTCAGCTCGAAATTCAGTTAGTTCTATTTTAATTCGTCTCTTGAGACGGTTTAGTTGTGTACGTGGTATACATCTATTTACTCCCTTCTAAGCCTATTGCGGCGCTTGATGAGCGCAAGTATGTCGTGGTATGAACGTGTGGTGCCGAGGCTGGCATTTAATTGGGACTGCGACTTTCGTCGTTAGTTTATAAACAGCTTTGTCAATGTCCTGAGGAGACAGAACTTCATCAGAGTTAGGTAATGAGCCATCCACTTGCTGATGGAACATCTCCCAATCAGCAAGTCTGTAGTTCAGCACCTCTCTGGGCTCCTTCCTAATAGGATTGTCAGCCACCGCCATTATGACAGGATAGTGATCTGAATTCAGATCCCTATCAACGTGCAGCTGTGGTGATAACGTCAAACCCTTAGCAACAGCCAAATCAAGGATGTCCTCTGTGTTGTGAGTGCTAAGGTGTGTTGGTTCAGTGGGAATCAGTAGTATAGCATTGTTTGATTCGATGTAGTGTTAAAGGATTCCCCCACTTGAATTTGTATATCTGGAGCCCCAGCGTGTGTGTTTTGAAGTCCCCGGTGATGACAACTTTGTTAGAAGTTAACAGGAGTGTATCTATATCACGGGTGTCTATATTACCCAGGGGATTGTACGCTGAAATGAGTGTAGTGTGGCTGCCATTGAGCTTAAGCTTGATAGCAGTAGCTTCAATGAGTGTTAGTGTGGGCAACAAAATTTCATCATGTTTAATATGCTTATGTATTATTACAACCGTACCACCTCTAGCCCTGTTTGTTCTGTCAGTGCGGTATATTTTACAATTTGCAAGAGTAAATTTATTGTATGGCTTTGTTGTTATTTCTTTGAATATAGCAAAGAAATTCTAATTCTTTTGTTTTTAATGCCTTGAGCATTCCAAAAAAGTACAGGTAAAGATAATAAAATACAATTTTTTTTATTTTGTAATATCCACTTTTTATTAGTCTAGCCGACCAATGGTTTCGCCTGCTAAGGCATTGACCTTCTCCTTTAGAGAGACCTGAGCCTTCTTCTTCGGGGCTATGAGGATTTCGGGGTGGCAGAGGGCCTGGTGTGTGGTGTTGGCTTGGTGGAGTCAACC
Source organism: Aphrophora alni (assembly GCA_963513935.1). Lineage (NCBI taxonomy): Eukaryota > Metazoa > Arthropoda > Insecta > Hemiptera > Aphrophoridae > Aphrophora > Aphrophora alni. The sequence goes on from OY740766.1 coordinate 34,501,176, forward strand.
TTCGTCTTTTCCTTCCTGGCATTGATGTCTCGTGCTGCCTGTTTATGGGCCTCACATACACGATAGCTTGCGGTGTGCGACTTCCCACAAAGGGGAACTTGAAGTTCCCCTTGAGGCTTCACATTCTTTTGAGCCATGTTCCTGCCCACATATTACACACCTGGGCTTGACCTTACAAACAGCTTGTCATATGGCCAAACCTATGGCACCTAAAATACTGGGTAGGTGTATTGGGAGACTTATAGGCCTCTGCGCGTACCTTCATACAGAGTACCTCCTTCAGTTCTAGGACAGAGCTGGCAACCTTATCGGAAGGCAGCTCTACCAGAAACATTGGGAGGGGCTTCCTGTTGTAGTGCCCGCGCATTTGAGATACCTTAAGTACCTCAAAACCCTGATGCCACGAAGGACAACCTTGTATGTCCGTTCATTCGACGGACGATATATATGGTGAGGGACATTGTGTTCATCCATGAACCTCTGTAGGTTGATGTAATCATTGTAGGTCGAGGTTTGGAGTCGCACTCAGTCCTTCACCTTTACCGCCATATAGAAATATGGATTGTACTTGGCTTTAAATTGACGGTTGATTTCCGCCAGCCTGGTGTTGTCTGGGTAGATTGTAATAGAAGGAATCTTGACTGATGCCCCAGTAAGTCCTGTGGGAGCGTCCTGATTAGGCGCTATGGCATTTGCAAAGAGATGTGGAGCCTTTAAGTTTTCAGAATCCGTTGCATGCTTAGTCGCCTTACTGGACCTGTCCGAGACAGAAATTGACTCCTTCTTCCTCTTCCTTCGAACGACCTTAAAAAGCCATTCGTTGGTAGTGGCAGATGGATCAGTAGTGTCAATTTCGAAGTGGTCAGTGTCAGTTTCACTACCCGACATCGAGTGCTGTTATTAGGGCCGTTAAATTCCTCCCTTCTCCAGATTGTTCATTATACTTTGCTAAATTAAATGCTAATATCTAATAATTAAGAAAAAATTAGAAAAACAAACATAAACTACACAATATTTAAATTGAGTCACTAACATAATAAATAGTTTTTTGTATAAAAATTAATAATCAATTAATCGATATATTTTACATTATTATTATTTATTTTTTTTACTTACTCTGGAGAAGAATATCAAAGCATATTTATGAAAAGAAGAAAGTTTTCTAACAAAAGGGAAAGTGTCCTGCCACTCTTCACTGAACAAAGGAGAGAGAGTAATAAAGGGGGAAGAGAACAATCAGTCCCCCTAGCCATAGGCATGGCATGCCAACATAAGCTAAAGGTCAAATCACTAAGTACAATAACAACACATCTGCACTGGCCAAACTCTAAGGACCTTCTTCTCTAGAAACATTTGTAGGTTAGAGTTTAACCTAGTTCAATACTATGAAATGTAGAATGCAGCACTACCTTGACTAATTTCTTCACCTTAGTTGATCAACTACTATTTTAAAAAGTATAAAATAGGTCATTTTTAGCAAATAATTTCTCTGATTCTATAAAAGATATTTACAATTTAAAAATCCCAATGGAAATTGGACATTCGTCTTTATGAAGAAAAATATTCAAATTATTACTTACTTAGCTATAAATGTTTAAAAAAAAGGATTGTAAGTGACAAAACGGGTTATGTTAAAAATTGACATGTTTCTTCTAAACAAATAGCAATACCAAAAAGATTTTTTGAGACAATAATCTGCTTTAGATTCTGCGTCTATTGATGTATATTTCATTAAAATAAAAATATAATAATTTATAAACCTTGGTATTTTTACTACATTACAGTAAGTACTGCTGCCTGATGACCGAATTCAGACGATTTTGCAAAAGAAGAAAGTAGGTCATTTTTAGCATTTAATTTCTCGGAATCTACAGAAGATATTTACAATTTGACAGAAACCAATGAAAATTTGGACTTTCGACTTTATGAAGAAAAATATATTCAAATTATTACTTGCTGAGCTATAATTTTTTTAAAAAAAGAAAGATTTTGACAAACCGAGTTATGTTAAAAATTGAAATTTTCCAACATATTTAAACTAATATTTCTTCTTAAAAGAAAAGTGATACCGAAAAGATTTTTTGAGACAATGATCTGCTTTGGATTCTGCGTCTATTGATGTATATTTCATTAAAATAAAAAATATATTAAATTTTATAAACCTTGGTATTTTTTCATGTTTACTACATTACATTAAGTACAGTTGCCTGGGGACAGAATTATCAATTAAATTCAATTTTTAACTGAAATTAAATAGTTCATGTCAACGAAGTGGTGAATTCTATATTTACACTGCTGTACTAGTCTAAACTCTAACCTATTAATGCGTTTTACATCCACATCTGAAGACTTATTATTCCAAAACTAAGTTTTAAGAATAGTGACTTAAGCACCAAACTTAGAATAATACACAAAGACTGAATGTGCCTTTTATCAAACAACACATCCAACATTTAGCAGTAAACCTTTACAAGGGGGCTCACTCACACCCCACATCTACACTAATTTCTTCACTTGGCAGATACAAAACAACATCTGATGAACACAGATGACAGCTCTTATTACTCTGACTTTTTCCTAATTGTTATGCCTATCAGATTTGTTTCAGAAGTGGTAGGGGCAATGTAGATGTATGACAAAAGACCTTCAGTATTCAGAAGAAGATATTGCTTGCACCTCCTTGTTGCAGGTGCAGCTTGTCTTTTTTGCATGCTTATTTCAGTTTCAACTATACAGCGAAAGAAGATTATGCATGTAGGGCAATCACACATTAAAATAACTAACAAGGTATTTGCAAGGTAATCCCCTCCTTCACCTACACAACACTCCACTGGACTCTGTCCCAGTTAGGGATTTGCTTTTCTTAGCACAGTACATAAAGTTTTGCTCTTTTTCACTATATCTTCTCAACACCTCCATGAAAAGAGTTTACCAGCTTGGTACATGGAAAACCACTCCTGAATCCTTGTCTTACGTGGTATGGGTACTAACAGGAAGGAAGGTAGTTTTTAGTGAGTAAGAATCTCACACTATTGGGAAGATCGGATGTCTCCCTTTGTCTTTAAAAGATTTTTCACCTCTCCTACGATATTAAAAAAAAAATACAAATGTTTTGGAAAATGAAAATAACTCAGAATTGAATTAATATTTTCAATTTCTGTAGTAACAGTTCGATTCAGAATTAAATTCTGCATCTTTCGATATAAATATAAAATTAGAAAAAAATCGGTTTTTTGCTCTCTGGTTACCAATCATCACACAGACCTACAAAGATTAAACAACATATTGAAGGAAGTCTTCAAAATTCTACAAGGTTCCAACCATATCAAGAATCTTTTGACAGAACCTCCCAAGTCTTTTTAAAACAGCCCATAAATCTGAAATGCATGTTAGTTCACTCCAAACTTCTGGATCTCAACACACCTAAACAACCTAACCTTCCCCACAGTTCTTTTCCAATGCAAAAACATCCAAAATATATCTTCCCTCCAACAACTTCAATAGTTCCTCCAAAATAAAAAAGAATTTAAAACTAAAGGTCATCATCACACATGTACCACAAAAAATGTTATCTACCAACTATCAACAACAAAAATTATAAAATCACTCCCTCCAGAATGCAACCCCTCAGAACTAAGATGGGAACTATCTCATCAATGGGTCATACAATCTGGAGAACCCCCTACCTTAATCTTAAATAAATCATCCTCTATCCTTTACCCTCTCAAAACAGGCTTATGTAAAATTAATATATTATTAATTAAAAAATGGAATAATAATAATAAACCATTCAACTGTGGTTCAACATTTTACACAGATCCATACTTTACAATAAAAAAATAACAATTTACTCTTCTTTTTATAATCTCAACTGATTGAGAAAGTGAAGTGTTTACGAAATATTTCAGAACTTTAGTGTCTTATTGTGTTTTCCTATTTGTGTACTACTAGATAATACTAAGGACCACTTTCCAAGCTAAGCCTGTGTCTCCTATCCGTACAAAATCTAAACATAATAGGCTATGTGCCCTATTAGAATCTAAAAATACAACATGACGTTTTTGAGAGTTTAAATCAACTTCCATTATGAAGTGATAAACCTAGCATCAAAAGGACGTTATTTTGAAACTGTTTTGTAAACAATACAAAAATATTGTAGATCATTGTTATAATACTTATTTTGTCTTTGTTGTTTTACTAAATTGTTATTATATACCAATTGTAAATTGATTGTACTATTGACATACATAAATTAAAATAAACATGAAAAAAAGTTTAAAATGTCTAGTAGCCCAGAGCCATACTGGAAAATAAAACTAGTAACCTAAGATTATGATGTGTTAGACAATAAAGAAATTATAGATTTTGAAATTTAAAACTATCTTGAGGCACTCCTGGTGTGGTACAGCTGGTATAGGTAATTAACAAAATATATGACACCTGTTAATACTGTATTAATTTAATGTAGCATGTACAAGTATAATTGGTCATATGTAGTCTATATAAATGCCAACATAAATAAATTCTTAATAATAATCAAATAAAACAAATTGCACATTTTATAGAGATTTTCAATAACAATACAATTTTATATCTGTATAATACAGTAGTGTATTTCTAAAATACATTTAACCCAGATCTGTAATAGTTCTCTCACAAAATATGAAGGAATGCAGTGTAGTTTAATAATATCAAATAAAACATAATATAATTTACATTAATATTCCAAGTTTGTGTCAATTATTTAACATTTCCCAAGCTTCATCTTCCATTCTGTTGCCATTTTGATTTGATGAATTTATGTTGCGCTTCTTTGTTGTGATTGATTCATTCTTCCAACTATCCCAATCTTGACGGCCAGATTGTCCACTATTGTTTCCTGGGCTTTTGGAAATATAACATAAAATAAATAATCATTCACTAGATTCTACAAATAATTCTAAACTATAATTTCAGCTAACAATGGGTTAATTAAGTAATTTACAGACCACACCATGGAGACAAAATGTGAAAGGCACTCATGTACTTATTTAAGATTATATAATTTCAATTTTATAAAATAGAATAACTGTTTTTATTGTATTATTAAATTAATACTAGAAACAGCCCAATAACAGGACAGTAAATATTAAGTCATCGCTTTGTTTTGCTCATTTCGCCTGAAGATTTCTGTTAATTCACTTCCACTTGCTACACTTGTGTCCTTGATTAAACACTAATACTTTCTAAATTGAAAATTGGATTTGTTTAAAGTGAACAACTACAACATACTACCGATCTAATAGACAGTTTATATAATAACAAAATAGTAATATCAAGCAAAATTAATCGAACAATGTATAAAGCGTAAATTTTAAATTTAATAACTATTTTCAAATCTTTGCACTAAACTAGATATATAAATAATTGTAAACTTTTTGTATGAGTCATTAGTAGTAAAATGTAATTTAGAATTGAAAGACTGTAAAAAAAGAAAGTATTTGAGTTGCCTGTAAATAAGCCTAAACTAACACTCCAACCTGATTAACAGTTTATTAGTCCATTCAACTTGCTAACGAACACTGGATTCAAACCAATTGAAAATTGATTGTACTATTGACATACATAAATTAAAATAAACATGAAAAAAAGTTTAAAACATTTGTGGATGAGCCGATAAGCAATCAACCTTTATCTTTGGAAAAATACATTTAGCTCTATCCTACATTCTTTATATTATTTTATCAGCAGTGTTGATCCTTTCTTATTTAAATGCAAGCCATTCCACTTCCGTAATTTATTTGACTTTGTAATCAGGAAAGATACCTGCATATTTTGTAACCATGCTCGCTGAGCTTACTTTAAAAAGTTTTGCTTTTAATAATGACCAGAATTTTGTACTATATTTAACAAATCTAACCTCAATTTAAATAAAGAAGTAAAATATGAAGGACTAGTAATAAATAAACAGAATGGAAAATGGTAGTGATAGAAAGAAGGAGTCATTTTGACCTTTTCGACTTTGATAAATACCAATTTGAGAGAATCTGTTGTACTACAGAAAATACAATAACTCTAATGTAAATAACGATGCAGACAAAGCAGAAGACATAATGAGTAGCTGGTTATAAAGTAAATCTTAGAAAGTTAATGAGAATGAAAACAAAGCTTCAATTGTGTAAAAACCTCAATAGACCTATAGTTGGATACAAGAGTGATATTTCTACCCATCTAAAACAAAGAAATAATAGGTTTGAAAGGCAAATTTTGAGAAGAACAATTTCTCCATTTCAGAGAAGGAATTGAAATATGATGCAAAAGAAAAATCAAGAGTTGTATGAGAAGGTTTAAAGTGACATTGTTCGGCAGTCAAGCTAGAGGCCAGTCTAGAACAAAATGGAAGTTGAAGAGAACATGACATATTGAAGACCTAGTCTGTACCGATGCAATCAAAAAACCAACTAGGCCTGTTATAGTACATTAGAAGAATCACAATTTAAAAATTGATGAATTCTACTAGATTTAAAACTTATAAACTCAGATCAGCTATTCAACATTAATATATTGTTTCAGTTGGTTGGTAAAGTATATAGGGCTACTAATTTTTAAGATATAAACCTCTATAAGACTTTAATATTTTACCATCTAACTTCATACAGTTTTTAACTCAACTTTTATTTATACCCCTCATATATATAAAGTTTTTGAGATATTTGACATTAAAAGTTTAAACGGCCACCATTTTTAAAATATTCAAAAGAACGTTCTGGTTTTTAGTACAGCGATAAACGGTTACACAACAAATAGGTATATACAAAGTTGAAGTTCAATATCTTTTTTTATTTAAAAAATATTTTAAAAAGGGACATAACTCAAAAACAAAGCATTTCCAAACCTATGTTTAATTGAATTTTTTTTTTTTGCTAGTGTAATTAGCCCAAAAAGTGCTCGGAACATTATGCAAATCACCCTGTATATAAAATATAAATATAGCTATTAAAAGCAACTCATAAAAAGACACAAAACCATGATACGAGCACAGATCTTGGACTTCAGAGTTAATTTTATTGTTCATTTATTTCTTGTTGTTTCAAGGTGAAAAACTTCTCCGTCAACATCATTTTATAAAAAATAAATTAAATAAGGACTTGAATATTCTAAGTGTTAGGTTCAGAATGGAAGAAAAAATGGTCTTGAAAAACCTGATAGGAAAGATGAAAGGGAGGAATCTATCTAAAGGTAATCCTAAAGAGATTAGATGAAAAAAGGTGTAGACCCAGCTCGGGACCCTTGGTACAACCATACTTCCTATATATAGGTGATCCCCTGAAGGTATTTAATTGTTCAATTATATTAACAAAATTAGTAGTTGCATTTTTTTTTTTTGGTCAGGTTCTTATTATTATTATTTTTTTTTTTGTTCAGGTTGTTAACAAACATTTCTTTTATCTTAAATAAACCCATTTTTAAAAAAAGGCAGATTTTCAAATATTTTGTATAACTTTTTTATAACTAACAACTACTTCAATGCTTGCAGGAAGTTAAAATAATGTCATTATGGAGTTTTAAAAAATAACAAATTATAATTTTAATTGGGTAGAAAACAAAATCTAAATTAAACATTATACTGGAACATGCAAACAATAAAACCAATAGATACAATTTTATAAAAAAATCTATCAGCTTATCTCAAATGTAAAACACTGACCTTTGTGTGAAATTTCCATCTAAAAGAAGCGAAGATTTTTCAGTAGTATATGAATCTGGGGTCGAGGACTGTTGTTGTTGTTGTTGTTGTTGAGGTGCAGGCACATTGCTTCCTGATAGATCTTGCCAACCTTTACGGCCCAAATCACTTACCTGGAAAATTATATATGAAATATGCTACTTTTTTTTTGTTCTTCAACACAAAATAAGCTTCCACACAAGTAATTTTATAAATTAAATTAATCGAAATTGAGTTCACCGTAGTTTACATGTTGTTTCAATGTTAATTTTTATCTATCATAGTTATGAACAGACAACTTTTATGTTTTTCTGTTGAAAACAACTTGTTTGTTTCTTTTTATATCATATTTTGAAAACAACTTTTAAAATTTCTAGGTCATTAAATGTGAAAATCACTAGTTTAAAAAAATCTAAAACAATGCAAGATAAGGCTAGTTTATAGTTTTGGAATTTTATGTTTTATTTTAATGTAATACTGAGCTCCCAAAAGCAATATATCTTATGATGGAATATAGTCTCCAAAATTTGTAATATCAAAAAGAATAACATTACAAGACGGATGTTATACATTGTACAAATTGTAACTTGGATACAATTTCAATGTAAGCAAAATATATGTTACTAGCTAATAAAAGATTTCAAAATGAATATATTCAGTGTAATTAAATATAATATTAAAAAAAACTGTACTTTATTACGCTAGTAGAAAACGGATCGTTTGAAGATTTATAGATAACATTTTATATAGAGAGATCTGAAAGACTGTAATCAATACAAACAGAATAAGTGAAAACAAATTAAACTGAAATGTACATTTTCAGTAAAATACACGAAAAAAAAAGTAATTCGTTATTCTAAATTAATAAAAATAACTAAGAAGCATAAAAACACGATTATGGGAGAACATTTAACAACTAAAACTTATTTTCACAAATAAATATTCTCTACTTTCAAAAACCCAAACAGATGATGATAACCTAATCATCCAAATTCCATCAACTTTTCAAACATTTTACCAATTATCACATGATAAAATAAACATGGACATTTTGAGGGTAGCTTCCATAAAACTAAATAAAAATGAAACCCATTACTCACCAATGGAAGATAAAGGATAGGCTGGGATGATAAAGGATGAAACATCAGGTATTAATAGAAGATGAAGATTTGTTTGTATGAGGGGTTTGGCCACTCCAACTGAAATGTAGCTGCCTTTGATCATCACCAATATTTTGGATTATCTGATATAACAAGTTAACAATTAGCTTAAGTTTTTTTAAATTATATAAACAAAAAGATAAACAAAAAACTAATGGAATAAATCAAGCAAGTTATAAACCAGTTTAAACCAAGAGCAGGTTGAAGAGTGGAAAGACACCATTCCTAATTTTTTTCTAAATAATAAATCTGAACATTAAATTGAAATTTCAGTTTTATAGAAGAACTGAAAGTTTATTCCACATCAGTGAAATTAAATTTTGAACACATTCTCTCTAAGAAAATAAGATTGGCAAAGATTATTTTTTGACATTTCACCCTTGTTTTTTAAACATTGGGATAGTTGAAAACAACTAAAAATTTAAATTAGATGAACTCTAAAATTTCAATTTTCTTATTGACAAATATATGGATTCCAAACTGAGTGTAGTGAATCAGTAATGCTATGGTTGGGATCGAAACAACATTATTGTTGCGACAAAATTTGAAACAGATATCAAATGAAAAAGCAATTGTCAATTTTTTTCCAAGATGTTGAGTAGATCATGGGAGTGGCAGGTGGAAACAACAATAGTGAACATTTACATGAGAACAGACAACTCAGAGGTTCACACTGAGTTTTTATTGTAGATCTTAGTGCAATTTTAATAACTGCTTTGAATATCTTGCAAGTGCTTCCAGTGCCCAAAATTGGTGACATCGTCATCACAGGAATATCTCAATGTCACTTACTCTCGAAGATGGATTGAAATGGCAAAACCATGATTACCACGATCTCACAAAGTACTTTTGACTGGGATTATAACAGTTTACTTATTAACAACATCGAAAAATTGTTGCATGCTACTACAAGCTATACTTCAGTTATCCTTGGTCGTATAAGGTAGGTACATGAATACAGCCTTTTTGTGTGCAGGCCCACTAGATGAGCTTAATTGAAATTCATTAAACCTACAGATAGAAACTTTGAGGATTTATCATTTGATGCCTAGTTCAAGTTTTACCATTTGGTCCCATAATATTACCAATTGTAAACCTCACCATGTATTTTATGAAACCACTGTACGTTTTTTATGATGATAAAAAACTTGATTTCCCATCTCCAATTTTTGAAAACACATACATAATTTTTTTAATCTGTTATTACACGTTTTTATCTAATTTAGAAGAACGTGAAAATAGGATTTTAGTAGTAAAAGGACTTGGATATTTTTATCTTCTTGTTATTTAGGCAAAAACATCTCGGTCATCATTATCTTACACAAAAGGAAGAAAAGAGTTTAAAATAAAGACCCTTAGGTTTCGAATACTCTAATATCACCAGGTTTGGAAAGAACAAAAGTTGGCCAAGGGAAATATGATAGGAAAGATAAATTAGAGGGATTAAACTCAAGACTTCATGAAAAAAGTGTAGATTCAGCTAATTTTGCTAGGGATTGCCAAGCTCCTACTCACTTAATTGAGCCTCTGAGTGAACTTGGATGTTAATGATCGTAAATCATTGTCATTGGGTAGAATGGAATGGTGTAAAAGATAATTTCACATGCCATTACCATATATGGAGTGCACCCAATAATAATAACAAAGGGGAACTGAGTTGTCAAGATGATTTTTTAATATATATATATTCTATTTTACGTGTTTATCCTATGAACTTTGTTTAAATAATGCACAAACACAAATGATACAAATAGAATGTACTAATAATCCTCGAATTGTATTTTTTTACTAGACTTGCTAATGTAATTTTTATCTGTATTTAAAACTACGTGTTAGTACAGTTTTATATCTTGGCCAAGAATAATGGTAAAAAATATTTTAGACGTGAAAATAAAATAAAAAAGTAAGTGGAAGTTTAAAACAATTAATATAATATAGTCATCTTGAATCTAGTGGACGGCTATTTCACTTTTTTTCACATCTTTTCTTCTTTTAATACTTATGATAAATTCAAAATTTTAGTGTTTTATTTCTTAAAATTTGATTTTCTATTCTTTTCTTCAATCTCAATCAATTGATTTTATCCAAAATAGTAAATACCATTTACTATTTACATAGGGCCGAAAAACTACTTTACTTTTCATAATACCTACTTATTTTAAAATGAATTACACCATTATTTTATTTCGACACAGTCAATTTGTAAACAACAATGATGGGGTATGCTAGTGTAATATTACAAATTGTAGTTTTAAACAAAATAATCTACACACAACATATAGCACACATACATATAAGCAACAAAAATAAAATCTTAATTGACAATGTAGAAACTATGGTACTAAATCTTATTATTAATTTCAAAAGATAAGATCATCAATATGAGAAATAACATATCTATATAACTTACCTTGGAAGCTATGTTTGTTACTTGCGAGCTAACATCATCTAACAATTTACCTTCCTTAACCTAAGAACATAAAGTGTGCAAATAAGAAAAGGCAAGATATTTTATCAAATCAAATCAAGTGAAAACAAAATAATATTAAAGAAGGGGAAAAAAAATACTCAAAAGATTGTTACCTATCATTATCGTTTTAATAAGCCTAATGTGAATTAAAATTTTACTTAAAGAAAAGATCTGTTTTTTTAGTATTTTTAGAAGGGTGTTAAGTTATAAGAGAGTTAATAATGAGTATTTATAATTTTTTTTAAATAATAAATAAATTTACATTAAGAATAATTAAAACCAAAAACATTTACAAAATGCAACAGATAAAATCACCTTTTACAATCAATCTCATCAAAACTAATTCCTATTTATTTAGAACCACATATAACATTTAACAAACAACATTACAAATTTTGATTTTAAATACTCGATGTGCAGTTGGCCCAATGCAACTGATAGTAATATTTTCAAATAAATTAAAAAAATTAAGCTTGTTAAAAAATACCAAATATTATTGGACAGTTTATTATAATACCATTTAATTACTCATGTTCATACATAAAAATAGAATATACACACACATTATATAAAAATAGAAAATCGGGATAATTTTTTAAAACTTAATGATTATAATATAATATAATATTATTATTATATATATTATTATTTACACAAATATTATTTGTGTTTTGTGGATCTGTACAAATTTCTATTTTGGTTCAATCAAGGTCATAATTAATTAATTCGTGTAATTATTAATTTAGTTCAGCTTTCACTATCCAACCCCGAAATAGCTTAATTAAAAAAAAAAAAAAAAAAAAATGCTAAAATGGTCCGCAGAAGTCCAATGGCTAATAAAATTTGATAGTTGACAATAGGTAAGTAACCATTTTTATCTTTAAAACATCAACAGTGTTTGTTTTTCGATTTAAATTAAATGGGAATGTAAAAAGAAGCAAGCTTGAGATTTTAAAAATGTTATAACTTTCTTAGATCCCTTAGATTGGTGTTTGTAAACACAGTTTATTGATTGTATTCTAAACACATATTTTTTGTTTTGAATTTCATTAAATCCAACACAAATTTTTTCCTCTCCATAATTATATACTAGTTTAAAAAAAAGGAAAAATTTTCAGAACAATTTCTGTTTACAATACCTTAAATGTTAACTAATCCAATTTTATATGTTTATGTTTTAATCCAAATTTATAGCAAATTTGAGCAAAGGGGGAAGACATTTTTGAAAGTTAATATTATTTCTTAATAATGTGTACATCTGTGTATGCAAAAATAATAATAGTCATATTGATATAAACCTACAATTAATTGACGAAGTTAAAAGTCAATTGGTTTAAAAGAAAATATTTTATGCCACCAGGTTAATTATCGTTGATTTTGCTTTTTATAAGCATTCCTAATCATAAGATATTATGTAAAGTTTATATAAATATTCAAATGTCCACTGTCTTAACAGTTTTCCTGGACTTTAATTATTAATTCGATACACATAAAACTATATTCAGCTACTATTATTTTAATGTCAACATCATTCTGTTTTCTAAAAACAATTTTCATGTTTTAAATTTAAATGAATCTGATAGTCAGAAATAACAATTATAAATTTGCATTATATAAATGACATAAAAGGATTAGTTTTAACATGGAATACTTTTAAAATGATAATTATTATTTCATTCTATATATGTTGATTTAAAAGATTATAAATAATAATTTTTTTTTTAATGCAAAATAAACAAAATGCATGCTGCTAACACAACATACCTTATCCCCAACAGTAACACCAATTTCAGCTACCTTTTGTGATGCAATGCCTCCTACTTTGATAGCACCTTCAGTTGCTTTGCTCGCAATTTTAACAGCTGATGAAGAGAACACTGACCACCCCTAATAAAATACAACAAAACTAATTAAGTATTAACTACAATTATTGACTTCATTTAAAAAAGAAAAAGAAATGTGTCAACAAAATAAATATAAAGGGTTTCTTGCCAAGTTTCTCAAAATTAGGTCTAACAAATTTAATTAAATTTTCCTCACATATATTACAAACATAATAATACCACAAATAAATATTCCTACAATATTTCTGAGAAAGAAGCAAAAGTTTAATATAGTTATGTTAATATGATGGCTAACAAGTTACAACATATAAAAATCTGATGGCTAAAATTTAACTATAGTGACATTAGAAACAAAAATGAGCAGCAAATAAGATTATAATTTCCTCAAAAGGAAAATTTCCTCAAATTGAAACTCAAAAGTCCTAAATAATATTATTACAGGTATAATAAATGAATAAAAATAAATATTTCTTTACTATAATGTAATATAATATATTATAAAATAATATATTCTTTCAAGTTATTTTTTTTTTTTTTGAAAAACTTCTTAAATTTGGAATAACTTTCTAAATGAAATAGAATTACCTCTTGGCTCTACTCAATTCAAGCTAATTGGTTAATTTGGAATATGGATGGTTATTAAAAAAATAAATAAATAAAGACTAAATTCAGTTTCTTACTTTCTAGGTTCAAACATTAATAAATAATAGGATATGATGTTATATTAACATAATAACATTAATTTTATTAGACTTTAACATACAATATTAATTCATAATTTGTTAAGATTTGACTCTCTTTTAGAGTTCATGAAATTTGTAATAAAGTTTGTAATATTATAGGCCTCTAGGCTTAGCTCAATTTAACAGAACACATTGACTCAAAGAATACAATATTAATTAGGCTAGATCTCGGGGTAGGCACTCGGCTGGCATGGTTGTGTTATACAACTATAACGCATAAATAAATTAAAATGATTAAAATTCTAAAAAAAAATTAATTAAAGTTCACAAGAAATGTTGAATTGATAATTTTGAAGTAGATACAGGCCTTTGAATTTGGTAAATGTTTAGAATAGTAACAGAGCATACCATGCTCTGTACAGTTCACACTGACTCTAATCACTAATTTAGACACAAATATTATAAAAGAAAACTTTGGATGTTAATTTGGCTTCTGTACTCTGGTCTCCACAATGTTACTCGTGTCTCTGATTTCTTTTTAAAACATGGCGCCTCGTTGTGTTGCGGAGCGATATTTTTCTATTTTAAGTGAGATCGTTTGTTGAAACTGTTGGGGTTCTTCCGCGGCACCATATAGTACCGTTTTTTTTCCTTCTTTTCTTGGCCATTGGCAATTTGGGGTTGTAATAATCATTTCTTGTATTCGTATTTGTTGTTTTGTATCAATTTGTTTATTAATTACACATTATTTAACTAATTTAAGGGTGATTTAGACCGCGTACATACATATCAGCTGATCTATCTTAATACAAGGTTGACTAAATGACTACATCAGTAACTTATTTCTTCTTCCTCAATATTTTACAATGTTTGCAATTAAAACTAACAGATGTTTTTGCATACAAATAATTTATAAGTAGTGGTATCTTAGAGTAATTTACAGTCTGATCGTTCTATTTAGTACTTCGAAATATGGTTACATATATTTTGGAAAATGGCCGTAGGCCGTTTTCGTGTTTAACATTGCAAACTCACTGTTCCTTATAAGTAGTGATTTGCTTTTAAATAAAGTTTGGGATCTTATGAAATGATTTTAAATAAAGATATGTGATGTTATGGTTGTGTAGTGGTGTGGTTAATTTGTGTCAGCGTCTAAATTTCAAATGTTTACAATTTGAGATAGGCCCATCTTACGTCTGCTTTAGGAATGATTTGTTTTGCAATTGAATGAATATGGGTGGTTTATTAATAATAGGTTGTATATAAATATCTGCTATTAATACTTATGAATGTAGATCGTTGTATTCTATGCTTAATTATCCAAATCGTATATTTTTCATTTGACTTAGGTTATGTTGTTATTGTTTAATTTAGGCTAACTATCCTAACCTGTTGCATAAGTTATTGATGTGATTTGTGCTGTTGTAATGCCCTTCAAACTGATTTTGATGAGGGTACTGAATCCAAAATCATTTTGTGAAGCACAAATAACATCTTTAATCTAACTATAACTGGTAACAATCAAATAACATAACTAATAACAATGAAATAACTTATAACTAATAACAATCCTTAAATCTAACATGGTTAATACAATTCTAGTTCTATTCTGGGGTAGTATTGTTTTTCAAACCCTCGTTGTGGTTTCTGTTTGCTCATATTTGTTGTTGATAACACTTGTTGGTGATTTGTAGGGGTTGGGGACTTATGTAGTTCATAAGATTGTAGTTTATAATGGGGAACACTGGGGTAGTTTGTTGGGTATTTCACTGTTTTTATTCACACTCATTGTTTTCCATGGTAGTCAATTCACTTGGGGGTGTTTCATTTTGTATGCAGTAGTCGTTGGTCTGTACAGGTATGTTCTGGCAGTATGGCTTTAATAAAGATGTATGATAGGGCCCATAAGTTTTTTGCTGATCGTCAATTAAGGTATACGTGGATTTTCCAATTAGTTTTAAGATTCTTAACGGTCCAACATATATTGTGAATAGTTTGGCTGTTTCGCCGTATCCTTGGCTGGATTGAGGGAATGATTTTATCAGCACTAGGTCGTTTTCTTCGAAGGTGGTAATTTTGTGGGTGGTATTGAATTTGGATGCTCTTTTGTCCTGAATTGATTGAATTTTGCTCCTGGTAATTTCTAATTTCTGTAATATAGGGATCTGATTTTTGAAAGGGTTTTGTATGACTTCTGTCCAAAATCTATTGTTGGTTAAATTCAGTTGCAATTCGTTAGGGGTAAAACCTGTCGTTTCATGTTGTACTTCGTTTAGAAATTGGTTGATTGTAGGTATGTAGTCTGCCCAACTTCTGTGGTTGTTGGCACAGTACGTTCGTAGGCAGCGTTTTATTTCTCTGATTGGGCGTTCAGCCATATTAGACATTGGGTGATGGACTGGGTTTAAGATGTGTTTGATGTTATTTTTCTCGAGCGTATTGGTCCATAGCTTGCTTTTAAATTGGGTTCCATGATCGGATAGTATCTTGTTTGGTTTCCCAAAAATGGGTATGTATTCTTCGAACATTTTTCTTACCACTGCTTGTGAAGTAGCCCTTTTTAGGTTGTATAGTTGGACGAATTTTGTAAAGGTATCTAAGACTATAAACATATACTGAACTCCTCCCTTACTTTTGGGCATCGGTCCAATCAAATCTATTGCGAGTAAATCTCCCTTTCCGTTGCATTTTATACCGCTGGTCTCTCCATACAAGGGGTGGTTATCATGTTTGCACCTCTGGCAAGTGTCACAGGTAGCCAACAATTTCCTGATACGCCTGGACATGTCTTTGAATATGAAGTCTTCTTGCAGTATCTTCAGACATTTCCCTGCACCGCAATGCAAATAATATTTGTGGCATTCCCAAATTAAGTTGTCAATCAATCTTCTGGGTACTATGATCAACCATGAATTGTTGTGTTTTTGGTATAAAATTTCGTTGTGAATTTTGAGACGTCGTTCTGTCGGTTCTAGGTCTGCGTTGGAATTTATGGTTTTCAAGTAAATTTGTTTTAGGCCTAAATCGTTTTGTTGTAATTTTGAAAGGTTTTTAAGGTTATCCAAAAGTTCTAAATTGTACTGTCGGTTTAACTTCGCTACTATTAACTCTGAATGTGGTTCTACTCGGCTGTCTACATGTTCGTCATTTCTTATTCTGCTAAGAAGGTCGGCTAGAGCGTTGTCCGCTCCTTTGCAGTGGACGATTTCAAAGTGGTAGTCCTGTAGTGCGAGTATCCATCGTGTTAACCGTGCATTCAGCAGCCTGCATGTTTTAAGGAAAGTTAACGCCTTATGGTCGGTTATGACTGTTACCTTTGCATTTACTATGTAATGTCTCACCTTCTGTATGCAATAAACTACAGCTAGGAGTTCTTTCTCTGTACTTGTGTACCTGAGTTCGCATTTTTTAAGGGTTTTTGAAATGAACAGGATGGCCTTTTTGTTGTTTTCTTCATCAATTTGGAATAAATGTCCTCCTATTGCAAAGTCGGAGCTGTCGGTTTGGAGATAATATGGTTGGTTTGGCTTAGGGTGGTTTAAGACATTGGTTTTCAGAAATAGCTGTTTGATTTCTTGAAAGGTTTGCTCTTCTTTTTGGGTCCAGGTGAATTTTGCCTTTTTGGAAGTTAGCTTCATCAATGGTTGGACTGTATGTGCGTACCTGTCGACGAATTTATTGTAGTAGTTAATACCGCCTAGAAAACGTTTTAACTCTTTTCTAGTCGTTGGGGAAGGAAAGTCTTGGAAACATCGTATCTTTTCTACGTCGGGTTCTAGGCCAGTCGTTGTTAGATAGTATCCTAGGAATGGAACTCTGTCCCTGCAGAAGATAGATTTGGATAATTTTATGGTCATATTGGCCGCTTGGAGTTTCTCGAAGACCCTTTCTAAATGCTGGAGGTGTGCTTCAAAGCTTGGGGATACGATGCATATGTCGTCAATGTAGACCAATGAGAAGTTCTCAATGCTGTTTTGAAAGACTTGGTCCAACGCTCTTACCAGTGCTGCTTGGGATGTTGATAGTCCAAACGGGGTGACAACATATTGGTACGTCTTCCCTCTGAATTGGGACGCGGTATAGGGTCTTGAATACGGTTCTAGCTGGACCTGCCAATATGATGACGTTAAGTCTAAAGTTGTAAGCCATTTTGAATCAGTAGCCTTGGCCAGGAGTTCATTAACACTCCTATTGCACTCGTAGTCGGGAGTTATCAAAGAATTTATCCTTCGCATATCCAGGCATATTCTTAAATCGCCAGTTTTTTTTTTTGACAATTATTATGGGGTTCACGAAAGTACTATTTGAAGGTTCAATGATGTCGTCTTCTAACATACTGTTAATTTCTCTCTCTACTGCGTCCTGTAAGTTGATTGGGATAGGGTAACTTTGAGCTCGGTAGTTCTCTGGCTGTTCCACGTTTATTCGGTGTTCGTATACATTACATCTTCCTGGTTTCTCAGAGAAAATTTCAGAATATTTTATGATTAAGTCGGTCATTTGTGTTCGTTGGATGTTCTTTAATTTGTCATTTGCCTCAAAAGTCTTGTATATTTCACTTATTTTATCGTCGTTGTACTCATTGTTTGTCTTTAAAATTTTATTTTTAATATTATCATTGTTGTTATCGTCGTAGCATACCATTCTGCACTTTATTCCTTTAATATCTTCACATTCTAACTTAAGTTCTAGTACATCGCCTTTTGCGTTCTTTATACTAATAACATTATTTTCGAAGTTTAATTCCATCTTCATTTGCCTAATCGTGTCTATTCCTAAAATGCAATCTTTGATAAGATACGGTACTATAACACATTGTAAATCAAACTCTAGTCCCTTAATCTCTGCTTTTACCATTATTATTTGTGAAATTCGTTTTGATTTGCTGTTTAAGGCGGTTGTTATAAATGTGTTACTGACGGGTAACTGTTCCACATGACCTAATTTGCTCTTGTTGTTGAGAAACCACGTTTCGGACAAGCAAGTTATGTTGCTGCCTGTATCCAGAAGTGAATTTGTATTCAAACCGTTAAGTTTAATATTTATTTCCGGGCATTTAAAATTCATTAGGGGCTCATTCAATTCGTTGTCATCTTCTCGTAATAAAAACTCCCTGTCGCAGTAGAGGTTACTTATAATTATAGGGTTTCTTTCCAATGGTTGTTGCTCCCTTTCTAATAATGGCCTAATTCCGATTTGTTCCGTTGCTCCTTGCACTGGTGTAGTTGGTGAAGTGCTGATATGTCCATTTTCTTCAGCCTTACCTGTACAGCCATTAGTTATCTTGATCGTAGAATCTAAACCAGTGCGTTGGTGTTTAACGCACTCTGGTTCGTATCACTCCTTGCTTCTTCTCCGGTTCTATCTGAACTCAGCGGTCTCGTCGTTGTGGCAATCATTTGGCACACTCTCGTCTGTTCTTTAGTAGGGTAAGTCATTCCTCTTGCTTCGTTATGCTGTCTTGTGTTTTGTGGTGTGGGTATGTTGGTCTGTTCTGGGTTTGGTTTTGGTACCTGAAGTCTGTGGCGATAGGTCCAGGTTGACGGTCGAATGTTCGTCTTGTCGTAAATCTGTTACCGTTCTGATTTGTATTTGATTGGGGGCTTCCGTGGTAGGGTGTGTATCTTGAGTTGTGTTGGAAACCGTCCTGATGTCTGTAAGGGTGGTTCCTATAGTCTTGTGCGTTGTTGTAATACGGTGGGTTTCTCTGTGGTGTTCCTCTGTTGGGGTGTTGGAATGATGTTGACGGTCGGGGTAGTGTCGTGTTGTGTGTTGACCTTTGTAGTGTAGTGTTCCTGTGTCTTATCTCCGCATTGGCCTCCTCCGTGTCTTCACGTTGCAGAAGTTCTGAGAATTCCTTGATGCTGGTTATGTTTTGCACCCTCTGTGCGTCCTGGATAATTTTGTCGAAGTGTTCCACCAATGTGGTGATTATGTCCTTCTCTGGAGGCTGTGGAATCATCGACTTCATTATTAGAACACGGTCGATGAAATATTCACTGCGGGTTAGTTTCCCTCCTGGTCGATACCGTTCGAACTCTAGTTTTTGTCGAATCCCCTTTTGGACATCCCTGCTCCAGAATTTGGACAAAAACTCTTCGCAAAACTTTTGGAAGTTTGTAATGTCGGGCTTAACCAGCTGCCACCATCTGCTCGCACTGCCTTCTAAGCTGTTCTCGATGATATCGAACAAGCAATCCTGTCTGTCGATAGGGTTTCCTATGGTCCGATTCGTGAGCCGTTCGTAGTACCTGCTTAGTTGATATAGGTATTCATTAGGGTTTGGTTGCCTCCCGTTGAATTTTAGTAGTGTAGGCATGACTAAGTTGTTGTTTTCGTGTCCGTTGGCTCCGCATGTAACATTTATAGGGGGTAGGACGTTGCTAACGTCGTTTGTTTTGGGTAATTCCGAAATTATATGTTGTACCTCCCTCATAACATTATGGTTATTTATTTCCAATTTTTCGTCGATTGTAGTCTCGTGTTTTTGTAGGGACTCATTTAGAATTTTGGTAGTGATTGTAAGGTCAACTTTATTTTCTAACTCGATAATCTTAGAATTGTTAGCCTGTAATTTTTGTTCTAATTCCGTGAAATTTTCCGAAAATTTATTTTCTACCTGGCTTATTTGTGTAGCAATACATTCTTTAAGCTGCCCTACTTCCATTTGTATTCCTATAAAGTTGGCTTTTATATTGGCCTCGCTCTGCCTAAATTTTTCTTCTAAATTTTGACGGTTTTCCTTTAATTTTTCTTCTAAATTTTGTTTAATTTCTATTTGATTTAATTTTAATTTTTCTTCTAAATTTTGACTGGTTTCTATTTGGTTTAATTTTAATTTTTCTTCTAAATTTTGACTGGTTTCTATTTGGTTTAATTTTAATTTTTCTTCTAAATTTATTTGTAAGTTTGCAATAAGGAATGTTATCTGCTCTAACAGGTTAGGGGATGATGTGGTAGGTATGTCCATAGCTATCCCGGTTTCAGTGTCGTTAGTGTTTGAGTTGGTCTCGATATCCTGAGGTATAGGGTTGGTTATTGTTATATTGGAAGCAGTTCGTCTTAAAATTGGTAACTGCCCTTCCTTGGCTTTGTCGGTTTGTTGTATTGTCTGCCTAAGGTCATAGTTTGCTTTGGATGTCTCGTCTGGCGAACTCATCTTGATATCATGTATGTACTACTTTTATGGTTAGCCTATTACTTTACTTACTAATTATTCTAACACATATAAACATGGATTTTAAAACTAGAATGTGATGTTTATGTACTAGTAAATGATTTATAATTATCAAATTTATCTAGGACTAACTTAAATATCTAGGCTACTGTTTGATAAGTTTTTAATGTAATATCCTAATTGTTACCAAGCTGATATGTACATATTGTTTCATAACACAATCATGCCAATCACGTTGTGCGCCATTTTATAATAAATGAATAAAAATAAATATTTCTTTACTATAATGTAATATAATATATTATAAAATAATATATTCTTTCAAGTTTTTTTTTTTTTTTTGAAAAACTTCTTAAATTTGGAATAACTTTCTAAATGAAATAGAATTACCTCTTGGCTCTACTCAATTCAAGCTAATTGGTTAATTTGGAATATGGATGGTTATTAAAAAAATAAATAAATAAAGACTAAATTCAGTTTCTTACTTTCTAGGTTCAAACATTAATAAATAATAGGATATGATGTTATATTAACATAATAACATTAATTTTATTAGACTTTAAAATACAATATTAATTCATAATTTGTTAAGATTTGACTCTCTTTTAGAGTTCATGAAATTTGTAATAAAGTTTGTAATATTATAGGCCTCTAGGCTTAGCTCAATTTAACAGAACACATTGACTCAAAGAATACAATATTAATTAGGCTAGATCTCGGGGTAGGCACTCGGCTGGCATGGTTGTGTTATACAACTATAACGCATAAATAAATTAAAATGATTAAAATTCTAAAAAAAAATTAATTAAAGTTCACAAGAAATGTTGAATTGATAATTTTGAAGTAGATACAGGCCTTTGAATTTGGTAAATGTTTAGAATAGTTAATTAACAGAGCATACCATGCTCTGTACAGTTCACACTGACTCTAATCACTAATTTAGACACAAATATTATAAAAGAAAACTTTGGATGTTAATTTGGCTTCTGTACTCTGGTCTCCACAATGTTACTCGTGTCTCTGATTTCTTTTTAAAACATGGCGCCTCGTTGTGTTGCGGAGCGATATTTTTCTATTTTAAGTGAGATCGTTTGTTGAAACTGTTGGGGTTCTTCCGCGGCACCATATAGTACCGTTTTTTTTCCTTCTTTTCTTGGCCATTGGCAATTTGGGGTTGTAATAATCATTTCTTGTATTCGTATTTGTTGTTTTGTATCAATTTGTTTATTAATTACACATTATTTAACTAATTTAAGGGTGATTTAGACCGCGTACATACATATCAGCTGATCTATCTTAATACAAGGTTGACTAAATGACTACATCAGTAACTTATTTCTTCTTCCTCAATATTTTACAATGTTTGCAATTAAAACTAACAGATGTTTTTGCATACAAATAATTTATAAGTAGTGGTATCTTAGAGTAATTTACAGTCTGATCGTTCTATTTAGTACTTCGAAATATGGTATAATACTTTTCTTTAGTATTATATTTATTTAAATTAATTATAAATAAAAAAATTATTTATATCATTAAATTTTTTAACAGAACAATAAAAGAAATATTAAATAAAAAATAAATGTTTTTTTTATATTCTTATCTCGGGGTTAGATTTGGGTTTCACAATTACATAAAAATTTATTTAAATAATAATCAGTTTATCTCACCATCATTTACAATGTTCTTTTTATATCTTCTTCTTGGTAATTGTTCAATATAATAATTATTCAATATTTCAATAGTTCACTTTTATTAGAGTGTTTTATTTTTCAATTGCATCATGTACCTTTTTATATATTAACTTCACTTCAGATCCTCTTACACACACTAGAAAAATTTGAAAAATTTCTTCCTCTTTTAAATTGTTATTCTAAATCATATGATTTACTTGTTGTTTTTATCACATGGTTCCCTTGCACCTGCTTACTAAATTTTGTATTCTTCTATTATATAAAAATGTTACAATGGTTACATATATTTTGGAAAATGGCCGTAGGCCGTTTTCGTGTTTAACATTGCAAACTCACTGTTCCTTATAAGTAGTGATTTGCTTTTAAATAAAGTTTGGGATCTTATGAAATGATTTTAAATAAAGATATGTGATGTTATGGTTGTGTAGTGGTGTGGTTAATTTGTGTCAGCGTCTAAATTTCGAATGTTTACAATTTGAGATAGGCCCATCTTACGTCTGCTTTAGGAATGATTTGTTTTGCAATTGAATGAATATGGGTGGTTTATTAATAATAGGTTGTATATAAATATCTGCTATTAATACTTATGAATGTAGATCGTTGTATTCTATGCTTAATTATCCAAATCGTATATTTTTCATTTGACTTAGGTTATGTTGTTATTGTTTAATTTAGGCTAACTATCCTAACCTGTTGCATAAGTTATTGATGTGATTTGTGCTGTTATACAGGTTTCATTCAGTAGATAAAATTTATTAAATATTTCCAGTATGTTTTGGATTTTAGAAGAGTCTGGAGCCAAATACATAGTAGGTATCTCAAATTTTACTCAGGGCTCCAAAAGGCGTACAAGGTAGGAGTTTCATCGAAAAAAGAATGAATACAACTTCGTAACTTTTGGATCTAGCCTTCCAAATATTTTGGAGTAACTAAATATTTTTACTCCAATCTTATGTGTTGACCATAATCTTATCATTCAATTGGTCATCTAATCCACATAAAAAATTTAAATTTATAGTCATTTGGATCACCCATTCTTTATTTAATCCATTACAAAAATACCTCAGGCGCTAGAAAATTGTTTAAATTTGTATTTATGGACTTATTATGTCGAGAAATATTGAAGACATGATATCAATTTTTTTTCACTGCACAATACTTATTAACTACAAAGCTTAGGTTAGAGTTTAACACATTCAGTGCGGTATAATATAGATGATGTAAGGTTGACCCAGGACCTGAAAATTTGTATTCACTAAAAACATAGGTTATGCATGTAGAAACAATGTTTGAGTGTTAAAAAAAATATTCGGATGGTCCTTACCCGTAATTAGTGCCGATAAATTTTTGGAGTTCATGAACTCTACCCGCAGTTTTGGCCTGCCGCGACACAACACACACCACAATCCCACGCGACTGAACCGCAGTATACACTCGAACTATGCTCTGTTGAATGTTAGTCTGTTCATTTAGATAAATATAAGAAAAATAAAATATACACTATTTACAAGTTAACATGTTATTCATGAAAACATGTTCCCATACATAACCAACTAAGGGAACAGAATGAAACATCAACAGACCAATGAGTCACCAAAACAAAAACAAATCTTCTTCAGAAACATCTAAAATAAACAATTATTTCCTTCTAGAACTCCAAAAATTTATCGGCACTAATTACAGGTAAGGACCATCCGAATATTTTTTTTAACACTCAAACATTGTTTCTACATGTATAACTTATGTTTTTAGTGAAAAAAAATGTTCAGGTCCTGGGTCAACCTTACATTATATATAGGCCTACCGCACTGAATGTGTTAAACTATTTCTTTTACTAATAATTCAGATTATCATACATAACACTAGGTAGTTATCTATACTAAATAGCAAATAGTATTATTTCTTGCAATTAATTACATATTTACATATTAAGGTAAGGAGCACAATAAATCATACTTAATATGAAGGCCAATCTTCCAGTAACATAGCATATCAGTATTCTCAATAGTCCCATAAGTCTTGCTTAGAAAGGGCACAAAGCAGCCCTTTGTCGATATGCAGTATTGATATCTTGAGTTTGTTTATAGAATGTCTAGACTCATGGCACTTAGTTTTGTGCAACTCTGCAGTTCTGTCTTATCTTTGTTTATTTAACCATCAGTCTTAGTGCTTATCAGTCACCATAAAACCCAAGTTGTTTCTGCAGACTGGATCCCTATTACATGATTACATGATCCCCAAAACTTCAAAACCATGTGGTTTTAATTTAGCCCACAAATTGGATATTCCTTAGCAATTAATATGTTCTGATTTCCTTTCCTTCTCCCTGCTTATGAATCTAATCTGTACTTATTTTATAACATACTAATACTACCTTCAAATTATACTATTTCCTATAACAATTTTTGAATATTTAGCAATCTAAATTAATATTCATTTTACATCTTCTTACATGCTATTTTTTAAGTATTTACAAAATTTTATTTTTGAACAAAATATTCAATTATTATTTATTATTATAAAATTATTCTTTAATATAAATTATTATAGGTACCCTCACTTTTATTTTACTAAACTTGTTTATTTATTCCTATTGCCTCCATTATTCTTTACTTTATTTTCAAAATTCTTTTATAATATATTTAAAAAAAATCCGTTCTCCCACTTACTTTACTGAGTTTTACAGTTTATTGCTAGGTCAATTTATTTATTTCATCAAACTCCACCAAAACTTTTACAATTATAACTATTTCAAATGCAAGATAAACCCACCTCCTTTCGAGGGAAAAAAAATCTATCTCTGGCTTCAAACTAAACAATCAAAACATTAAACTACACAGTATCTCATCTTTTTGATCATCAAAGACTTATTATTACCCCCATCTGATCCTTAACACAGTATATTTATTTACTCAATTTTATTATGTTTCACGATTAAGTAAATTGAAGATTTCATTCTCACAATAATATTAAAAAATAGCACTGTAAGCATATCATGAACATCTTTCATGCAAATACTTGGTTATCTTGACTTGAATTTGGAGAAATTTATGTTATCTATTCAAATTGAAATTAGAGTAATCAAATATATAATTGACTCAAATTTTATTATATAAATTAATAAAATTGATGTTAACCAATGTAAAAATGATGTTTACTTTCTAAGGCAATTTACAACACTTTAAATTTCATTATTTAATTTCCTTTAAATGATAAAAGAGATTAAATATACTGTTTCAATGAATTCATCTAATGAAAGTTAATTGTGAATGATTATTTATTAATTACAGAACATCACAAATATTTGTGATTTCTAAAGGCAAGAAAACCTCTCATCCATCATCACCTTATAAAAACCGAAGAAAAGTCATGCTTCCTAAACAAACCACACCTTGAGTAAATATTTGTTTGGTTATGTTAAAACAGTTAAACAAACAAATTATTTGCATTTTATACATAGAGAGAACTAGAATAATTCATACTTATGATTTAAATTTGAGTTCCCTATTAACACGTTCACTGCTGATGTGAAAAACGATCTTTCCGCAGGTGCTGATTTGTAAAAATTAAAAACTCATATTTAGTACATAACTACTATAATATAATTAAACAAAGCTAGAATATATAATTTTTAAACATACTTCACGGAAACATACTGCACTTGTGCGTCATTAGCATATATAGCATCCAGTTTTCTGTTATATGCGGATGACGCACATACGCATTCGTGTAATTTAGAGAGAAATAACTTCATCGAGAGGTAATTTTTTACCTGGGCTGTACACACATAACATTTAATTATTAAAATAATCAATAATTGGCCTTATTTTAAGTAATCTGTTAGTATTATTAGGATCATTTTTGGAAAAATGTAAGCAACGTAAGATTGGTAAAAATCTGTCACGAGACATGTATTTTCCAGAACAGGTTTTGAACAGCTTATCATTACACCAATAATCTTGTAACCTAGGTATTTTTACATTTCCTGTGTGGAGAAGAAGTCCGATAAAAGTGTTCAATTCAGTAATAGTTAGTAGTTAATAATATTATTGGAAATTAAAAACGAAACAGACAGGAAGGTGTATATGTAGCATACACTGGATTTTAGATACGCACAAAGTGAAAGAACACCATTGGTTAACTGATAAGATCAGGATTTAGCTGGAACCAGTTTACCGATAACAACGCACAAGTGCGTAATACGCATATAGCTTTGGAAACAAGTGACGCACATGCGCATCATCCGTAGTGAACATTTTGGAACAGAACGACAATTTGATTAAAATAAATTAAAAAATTATATAAATTTAATCACTTTGAAAAATCTGTATGTTTATACAAAGATTATTATAAATTAAAAAAAAATTATTATACTAAATTACCCTGGAACCGGCGCATGTTAAACTTTCTTCGTTTGTTTAAAAATTAATAAAATATTATATTATTTTTATACAAAACCTAACTTATAAGACATCATTTTTCTCAGAAAGATTCATAGAATTCATCTATGTAATAAAATTTTTTTCTGAAACGGTTTTGGAGTAAGTATGTTACATGTCAAAAAATGATGTTATCATTTTTCAGAAAAACCTGTATCTCCAAAATCAATAGCTTACTACCTTTTTCTAAGATATATAATAGTTATGTGTAATATTTAAGGGGGGAAAAAAAATTTGTTACATTTTCAAAAATTCGTTTACAAAAAATGGGACATTGGTCATTGTATTTTCAACAATTTACCAAAAATAGAAATATATATTTTATACAAAAGTTCTATATATCATTATGTTCAGAAAGGTCCATAGAATGTAGGTGTGTAGTGAAAAAAAAATGTTAGATGTATCACATTTGGATTTTTTTGGTCAAATACCAAAAAATCAAAGAGTAAAAAGAGAATAATTTCACAGAAATCGGTATGTACACCATACTAATATATTTTTTGGATTTTTTTCAACGATTACTAGAGATTTGTAATATATTTGTGAATATATTTAGGGAGAAAAAATAATTTGTTACATTTTCAAAATAAAAATACCGATTTCCCCTAAAAAGGTAACTTTCACAAGTGAGGTTAGGTTAAACACCTCAACAATTTAGGCGTAATTAGTAACTTTCTAAAGCTAGGCCTAAGACAAAATCACTAGATGTCACTAAAACAATAAACTTTATAAAGAATAACACACATATACACTTGTATAATCAAATAAAACACTCAATATAAGAAAATTTGCTTATAGCCTAAATTTACAAAATACCTCTAGGTTATCCCAAACCATTCACAAACTAGAAATTCACTCAAAAACATAAACTTTAGGAATAAAAACACATATTATATTGTAACTTGTATATACAATTTGTATACACAAACCTTCAAAATAACAAATATCTAACCCCAAAACAATATGCACCACGCCTAATATTACAGTATTTACGTCACAATTGCTATGTTTCGAGATCAAAACAAAACCTTCTAAGTAAGTATTTGCCTATATCAAGTGGTGCCAACTTGTAGAATGAAATTTCCTCTACAACATACTATAAAGAACGAATACAAAATATCAAATGTATTGTATGGTATGTCATTTCGTAAACTGCAAAATTCCAAATGAATTTCGTCGCGTCAAGTTTGTACTATCGTCAAGTAGAAATATCTCTGGATCTGTGAGACGCAGAAAAATTTGTAATCTACGGTTAGAAAGAGAAACATGTGATCTATAGAACAGTGTTTTGGTTGACTTAATTGACAGAAAAATGGATTTGTAATCATATGGGGGAAAATGGCGTCGCGTTTACTAAAAACCGAAGAGTTGAAATATACGATTTTACGCATAAAAAATATGCGAATTTCACCAATTTTTGGAATATTATTAATAACGTTTTATGGGTTTTTTTTGCATGATTATGCATCTACGGAACATTAGCTTTTCAACGGTATTTTATTTATTGCGATAGGACCATTCTAAGTGTGCGTAATGTTGAATTGCAAAATACGTGTTTTATAGTTGGTGAAATCACCCATCAACCGGTAGGCGACCTACTTGTAGATCGCGTACCATCTGTAGGGTTAAGGGATAATCTAGTGATTTTTGAAAATTGAGATATGTTGTAAACACATGTTTATAGTTCTAACAGCTCCAAAGCGTAGGTGCTCTAAATTATAAATAAATTGTAGGTTCTTGTGGATTTTTTACAAAAAATTTTCAGGACTTTTTTATTATTCATTATTAATTTTATAACTGTCCATGATGTTATGGCTGCGTAAGGAAACATTGTATTATATAGAACAGCTGTTATTCAGTTTTATTGATAACTGATTAACAATGCTGTTTCATTTAATCATATGGTCTATTTCATTAAAAATAAATAAATAAATAAACATGACAATCGTGCAAAGGAAGTTCAGTATGTTTTGTGGCTTGAAATAAATTCTGTAACTCCAGTGCAACCTCCAAATTCTGTACCATGAAGAACCTCCAAAAGAAAATAATATTTGTAGATAAGACATACAGTTAGATACTGGTAGCACATTACACAAAAACCATTCAGATCATCAGTTAGCAACGAAAATGTTAAAGATATACGAAAAAGTTTTTTACTATGTCCAAAAAAATCAGTTAAAAAAAAAAAAAAAATGCTCGAGAACTAGGCATTAAAAACCAATAATTCACAGCTCAAGTTTACAGGCTACTAACTTAAGTTTTTGTGCTTTGCGGCATGGAAATAGCCTAAAAGTTACGAAATGTAAAAGATAGATATACTTGATAAAACTGAAGCTAATGAGAATTTTCTGAACTCAGTTGTTTAATTTTGAGGCCACTCGCCATCTATACTTCAGGACAAATACCGTACATTGTCACAATATTCTATTTTGAGTATCAATGTTTTGTGCGCTCTTTGCTTGGGTTTGCATATTGCTAAAAACATTATAAGTGAAACTCTTTGACATGTTGAAGTTAGATGCTCTTCTCCAAATCAAGGATGAA
This sequence comes from Aphrophora alni, assembly GCA_963513935.1. Lineage (NCBI taxonomy): Eukaryota > Metazoa > Arthropoda > Insecta > Hemiptera > Aphrophoridae > Aphrophora > Aphrophora alni. Next base: position 34,530,892 of record OY740766.1, read on the forward strand.
AAATGGCTCATTATGCCAATGTTGTTTGTGATTCCTTTGAAGAGAAATTTCTTCAATCTTGAATTGAAAGTGGTAGGTGTAAGGCTTGGCCATCACACTCATCCAAGCTTACAATCGATGTATTTTTATTTATGAAGGTATATTAAATAAAATGTCTATAATGAAAGGATTTGGAACATCGAATATTCAAGACGAATTCAAGAAGTAATGACATCAATGACTTCAGGATGTTCGCCGTCTAATATGAAAAGAGCTAAAATACACTTTGGATATTTATAGAGCTACACACGAAGCCCACACAGAACTAAAATAAACAACATTTTGATATATTCTTTCATTTTATTAATTTTTCATGTTTTTTAGATGTATAATTTTGTAATTATATTTATTCAAAAACCCACCATGACTTTATGGACACACTGTATACTAAATTTCAAGTCTCTAGATCAAATAGTTTCAAAACTGTAGCAGAAACCCGATTGAAAGTATAAGAGCTTCCTTACAATCTATGAAAAGCCCTGAAAAGTAAAAATGAGAGAGTTGTTACATTAAACCACTAACTTGTGTAATGTGGATGGTGGAATAATGTTATCTACTTTTGGTTGTCTATAGACAAAATTAAATCATTTGAACTTACACTTGCGAGAGAAGAAACTGCCGTATCAAAAAATTCTTGTGAAGAACTTTTAGGTGGAGGCTCCATAGTATATCCAAAACCAGAGTATTTCCCTCCTTGATTAGGTGGTACATCACTGTAAAAACAATACTTATTTATTTCTATATTAAAGAGAGTGATATTGGCTTCAGGTGGTAGTTCGTAATCTTCCAACTAAATTTGTATTTTATTATTTATCCTTTATTAAATTTGTTTTATATATGGGATTTGCCACAGCAAAATCTTAACATCCTATGTTCTTGTTTTTTTAAAAAGATTCTAGACTACATTTCAAATTTTATAAATTGGTAAAATTTAATATTAAACTTATCAAAGTTTAAATTGATGTAAACAAAATATAGATTTTAAATTTTAAAATGTTGTCTTATACCCTCTGTGGTATCGGTATTTTAATTGAGGAAATTGATTTGTATACCAAAAGGAGGATAATGGTATCACACGTCTTGTTTCTTCCTTTTTTAACACAGTTACACAAGGTGTACTTTTCTAACAATGTATGAATATAATAAAAATAAAAATACTAAGACATTTTATTGCTAAAACAATTTATCGCTTAGCTCCAGTTCATATTAGGAAACAATGACAACTATGATTTCAATGACCATAGACATCAAAATGTGTTAAATATACCATCACTGTAAAAACACTGCACAAATTTTCCCATTCTGCCCCAAAACCAAATAAAAACTAATAGTCATTTAAATTGAATATATTAAAAAATATTGGAGTCTGTCTAGACATATCATTTATACAGCCTGAACCACTGGATTGTTTTTACTAATCTCTTCCTCAGGTTGTACACCATGGTACAGAATTGAATTTATTCACTAAAACAAAAATTTTTTTTAACCATCAAGAATCTTAAAAGTTGATACATACATATTTTTTCTTGCTTGCCTATTTTGGTAAAATCTTATTACTTTCATGAATACTGAGACCATGAAAAAATATTTGAAAGTAATTTTCTTTAATTTTTTGTTCCTACTGAAAAATTGATCTATTAATCTATTTCATAAATAGACAATTTTACTTTTTTTTTTTTTAATCCTCAGATTCGCCAATTATTTTTTTAACACTATAATACAATTTTTTTAAAATTTTGTTGATAGATGTTTGCTTCTAAAGGAAATTGCATTAAAATATCTGTATAGCGACAAACTGAGTATAGTGGATTTAAAAAAATATATGAATGGAAGGGAAGGAATAGGTATAAAATATTTCCGAGACGTCTGTTGTTATTATAGACGGGACATAGTGCAAGAATTGAATTTAAAATTGTTAGTTATGTTTAAAAGAAAACAAAAGGGAATAATAGGAATGAAAATGATAAAATTATATGTTTCAATGGATACTTTCATTCATGAAATCATAATGACTTTAAATTAATTAAATAAATACATATTGTGTTGTTCGTTTTTTTAACTCACGTAAAGACTTTGTAACAATGTTACTTGTTAATATAACTGATCAAACATATCAAAGGACCGTTGTATTTAAATATGATTTTACTAAATATAAAGTACATTATTTTTGTCTAAATAAAGCATAGATATTATTTATAAGACATTCATTGGAGCTCCCACTGGTACAACCCATTGGATTTATTAAGTAAGAGTTTACCATACCATTAAGAGATTTATTTGTGTTTAGTTGAGATTGTCAGATTTAATATAAATCACAAAAAAAACATTTAAAATAAATTGTTCTGTGAATAAAAATGGCAAGTGAAAACAGTAGTGTAGAAGTATAAACAATCGAAATAATAAACACTCTAACTGTTATAACAGCTTTTATACTAGAAAGGTTTATAAAATAGAAGAAATATATACACTAGTATATGTATTTCTTGTTACACATACAAGTTAAATAGCACTCCAACTGTTAAATAATCCAAGGATTTTCGTATCCTTAACTGAGCCTTCAAAGTTACTTGTAGGTCCAAAATTAATTCAAGCGATTCACTTCCACAGAGTAATGTTTAAAATTTGTATGTAATTGAATCATGTATAAAATGAGTGTTTATACTTACTCAGGTCGGGTCAAATTTTCATTTTGTTTCCGCATAAAGAAGGCTTCCTTTTCATCTCTAAACTCTTGTGCGTCCATATTCTGGTAACTACTAGAATCACTATAGGTGTTACAAGTATTGCTATTTTCAAATTGTGGACTAACAGGGGATTGCTGATGCCTGTAATTAAAAATGTCATTATAATTTATTTTTAAATTATTGTGTTTAAAGAAACGCTATACTAAATCTATATCTCTTACTCATTCTATCTACTGAGATAGGAAATAGAGTAATATAATTAATCAACCTGTCCAACTTTGAGATAACACATGGCAGACACACAAAACATCATTCCCGAAATGATCTAAATGAATTTCTATGAAAATGAATCTTGGAAAATGCAAAATAGACATTTTTACAATCTCAAATTTTCCTAACTTTTTATAAACTGGAAAGTAAAATAATCACAATAACATTTGATGACGAGAAAATAGGTCTTGTGCGGTTGTGCCTAACACATGACTTTTCAAAATTTGAAACAAAATGTTAGGTTGTTGTGGAATTTGGGAATACACACAGTCCAAATACAAAATGTTATCAAATTTAAACACAGCAATTTAAAAACATAATTATTAATTTCATCTATTCAGTAATTTTTTTTTTTTTTTTTCAAAACTGTGGCGTCATTTCGGATTTTTTGTGAAACCATATACTTACAAACTAATGTCGAATTTAACTCATAATTTCAAAATAAATATTATGAGCTTCATTGAAATTGGAGTAGATTGTGAACAACCCCTACTTTTACTCCTCATTCCTTCAGAAATGCTTTACCAAAATCATATCACTTCACAAGTTACACCACATAAACTCTAAAGTTGTGTAATCATGTGGACCATCCATTCTTGAGATAATGTGTCAGGATCATTTTTAATCCTTGTATCCTTCATTCTATTTTCACTCCCAACTTTAATCTGAAAAATCTAATTAAAAATGGAATGTTGTCCAAAATCAAATCATTCCATTAGACATCCAACTAATTTTTTTTTAACCAATCAGATAAACTATTCTCGAGATAATAAGAGACAAAAATGAACTTGGAGATAAATGGACTTACAGAAGTCATTATGTTACTCAATGTTTAAAATATCGCACCATCATACTACTTCCTTATTAATTATACTAGAAGGAAAATAATATAATGGTGAGAAAGGAATAATCATGAAATAAAATGGAACTTATCACTAATATACAGTTAAAAGTACTTTTCAAAATTAAATACAGGATAAAATGAAGAATAATTACAAATCCTTGGTAATAGAAGGTTATGCAGCTAAAAGATTTTTATTTTTTTTTTTTAATTTAAATATAATAAAATCAAGAATAATTCCAAATTCTTGGTAATAGAAGGTTATCATCTAGTAAAAGAATTTTTTTGAATTTAAATATAGGATAAAATCAAAAATAATTCCAAATCCTTAGTAATAGAAAGGTTATGCAGCTAACTGAATTTAAAAAAATTTAAATACAAGATAAAAAGAAGAAGAATTTCAAATCCTTGGTAATTGTAGCTTGTGTTATATATTTCTAATAATTTGAATTTTTGTTAACTGAAATCAATCAATATAGTCCTTATCAAATCTTGTTTAGATAAAAAAACAAGATTAATTAAACATGGTTAAATTATATCACGTAATTGGCAGTGATGCAACTAATTATTTTAGCTTACAAACACATCGTACTTTAAGAATAAGCTAACCTAAGGGAGTAATTAGGTGCCTAACACTTTCTTAAAAAACAGTGGTATTCACTTACAATCGTGTATTACCACTAGACGTTCTTGAAAATTTTTGAGCTGGAGAAGAGTCAGCTCGCCACTCTTGGCCTTGTGCTAAAGTAGATATCTAAAATGAAACAAAATAATTTTAATTTAGTAATTTATTTGTAACTTTTTTTTTTACTATTTAAAAACCAATTTGATCGCAAACAGAGAAACTTTTTTAATTTTTAAATAACTTTATTTAGATTCTAAACAATAACAATTTATTCTACAATTCAGCTCAATATATATAATGTATGTATGTATACAACACAACCCTTCTGATACACTTGAACATTTTATGATATGTATGATCAAAATATCATTATCCATCTATAACTATGTTTTTGACTAAACAAATTTATATTTAAATTTCAAAACCTTGTAGATCCATTATTGTTATTAATATATTACATCTTATAACTGGAACATTAAAATCTATGTATTTTATTAATAGAAAACAAATGTTCTATAACCTATAATTTAGAGGCCTTTTGGAATATTGTATTTTATGAAATTTATACAAACTGGTATTTTACTATATTTAGGCTGGGAAAAAAAACTCGAACACAAGATCTCACAAAAATTATGTTTACTTAATCAAACACGTTTCAACGACAAAGTCACCATCCTCAGTGATACATGAGCTACAATAACTAAACTATAACAAGGGACTTTGTCATTGAAATGCATTTGATTAAGTAAACATAATTTTTGTGAGATCTTGTGTTTGATTTTTTTTCCATCTAATATTAGTCAAGCTCAATATTTATTTATATATTTAGGCTATTTGTCACATAACAAAAAAAATTATTATATATTTAAAAAACAAATCATGTTAACTAGCAAGTGGTTTTATATTGGCTTTATGATAAATATATATTTGTACATATTATTACTTTCAAATAAATAATAACGGAAAGATATCCTAGTTGATTTATAAAGTAGAAGACATTTAACTCAACACATCATAATTATTAAGTATAAAATAAAACATTTAAATGTATAATACAACCTTGTCACGATAAAGAGCAGCAGCTTTTGTATTATACTTTTTTTGTATAGGCATTGTATCGTCCCAGTCATCTTGGGAGTTGAAAAAATCACGAGCTCTTCTATTCCCACCAACCTATACAAGAAAACACAGATATAGCCATAGTCTGTCTACTTTTAAACAAATATTAAATATAAGAAAAGTTTTAATTATCTTAAAATTACTTTCTAATTTAGTGTTATAAATAAGTATCAACATATTAATAGTTTTGTAACCCATTTAAGTTTTGCAAATTCAATTGGTTTTATTGAAATATAAACCAAAGTTCAAAGAAATATAAGTCTGAGTCACAATTAATTATTAACAACAGAAATAAATAAATAAACAGTGCATAAACTTACTCGCTCATCTAAAAACCAAATAAAAACCAACCAAAAATGTCAGTCAAAAATTGAAAATTGACAATAGGACGCAATCTTTGAAAAAATATTTATGTATTTAAATAGTGTTTAAATTATTTAAGCAGGCTACGCTTTTGCCATAAATCATATATTTATGATCTTTAAGGTATTGGTAAATCTTCGATCTACTCATCACAGGTAGAGATGCATCTTCATTAATCATCTCATATACAGCAGATAAATGTGGAGGCCAATTTTCTCTGAACATAATATGAACTTCTTATGCAGATTTTAATGAAGCAATCATATTTTTTTTATTCTTATCCGCTTCCCAATTGCTTTTGGCCATTTTTCCTGGAATTGAAATTTTGCCTTCATCACCTTCCTTCCTGATACACTCCACTGTTCCGAGACTGTGTGACTGGTTCCAGTTAGCACAGCCATAAGCTCACAAATATCTTTCATTGGTGTCTTCTCTGATTCTGCAAAAAGGTTTGCAAAACACTGTCAATATTACTCGTCTTTCTTCACTACTCAATACAGCACCACTTTTATGAATATTAATACATTTTAAAGCGAGCTTACTTCTCTTCGGTGTCTTGCCAGTCAACATGGCTGTGCTAATGATAGAATTAACATAAGTTTCTCCTCTTTAAGAAGCATTTGGAGCTGCAATTTATAAAATATTATTATTTTCCTTAAAAATTTGCTACTTATCACTATGAGTCATATCCTTTTCCATTTTTTCCATTAACCTAAGTCGGAAATAAACAAAAAATTACAGTAACTCAATGAATCACAGGGGTTGAGAGGAGAGGAAACGATATTCTTCCATAACACTGCAGTAATTCCATCTTTTATATTGTAACTTAAGATGAAGGAATAAAATAATAAATAAACACTTTCATTTAATAACATTATAAGTGAACTTTAAAATATAAATATTGCTTAATCCATAATGTGTAGACTATTTTCCTTTTAAGAAAAATAATCCATTTCACAATTCAACATTGGCAGATTTACATGCAACAAATGTGGTTTTAGTTGAGAAGTTATTAATAAATTAGTCATCAATAGTTTAATTAATAAATTGAACTTCATAACATTTAAAGTTTGATTGGGATGCTCTATGAAGTGAATTTCACACTTCTATTGTTATAGGAAAGGCCTATGTTAAAGTACCTTCCCGATGCAAGTACTTGGATTGACAAAGTCTATAGTCTACTATTACGAAATCAATAACAAAATTCAAATAGTTACAGAACTGTAACATATTTTATAAATCTTTTGAGTCTCAAAACACACACATACATACACCACACACACACACACTCATAGCACAAACGCACACATAAAAGTTGGAACAAAAATCAATAAATGGACTATAATCACTATCAAATTATTTCTGTATCATCTTTTTATACGCAACATACCTTCATCTTTTCCAGCTCAATATCTTTCCACTTATCCATACTAATGGATCTCACAAAAGAAAGATGCACACCCAAACCACGATGTTTCCCTGAACATTCTAAACATATCCATATACCATATGTAACAGATGCCCATTGAGGATTGTATGTTCCACACTCAAAACATTTCTGTACAAAGCAGATACAAACATATTATAAACAGGAAAAATCACAATGTCAAATTTAATATCTATATTGCAAGTAGTTAAGAATATATTCAAATCCATTTTTAAAATTTTCCCTTTTTTTTAAAATGATTTTGACATACCACAATTTTGAAATCTCTACTCCTCTGAAATTTTTTAACATGATTTTTAAAAAATGAAAACCCAATAAATATAACATTAAAATATTAATCCTACCATAAAAAACAATGATGTAGACTACAAAATGAAAATGCATCACATTTTTCAATAAAATAGATAATTTTTGTACAAACAATGATTTATGCATAAGATACAAGACAGAATTTGGAGATTAGCTTACGTCTGTATATATTCTTGCTAAACAGAGTGTAGATAAAACAGGTAAACAAACTTCTGGAATGAATTCTAAACACTGAAATAGAGAAATGGTTCACTGAATATATTGATTTTTTCTAGTTTGTGTAGTAAGAACAAACACATTTGGCTTCATACCCAATGTTAAAGTTTTCCTTTTTTTTCAACTATATCACAATTTATTAGGATTTGAAAAATAGCATTATTAAAAAGAAATACAGTAGATTTTCAAGGCCTATTCAAAATATTAACCGAATTTGGCCTAAAAATTTAAGCTCACTTTAATTAAGCCAAGGGGAAAGTTTTATCAGCTTCTTTAACAGTTTTATTTTAGTTGGTTTGATCAAAATCTTTTAGTCTACACAGTTATTGTGAAGTCTTGTATCCAACTGAATATCAAATTTATTTAACTTTAACAGCATTTACATTTTAGGACAACTTGTCTGAAAATAGATTAACAAATCAATTCAATTTATATATATGTATATCAAACTACACACAAAAACCTTTAATTACAAGTGATTTTCAGACTAAAAATTAGCTTATTTTTTTATTAATAAAATGTCTAAATGAATATTTTTGTAGCCGAATGTGTCAGTTTTGAGTGAAAAAACCAAATGCATTTTTTTTTCCCTCCATTTAATAGTGCCAAATTCAACGCTAAGGGGGTTAAAGTATTATTCTTAGTCTTTTGGTAAACTATAAAGAATTATGTTCGAATATCGATCAAGTCAATAAGATTAAATATGTAGGAATTCTTTTAGACTCAAAGGTTATGTGGTAGGCCCTACCTAAAGTTAAAAATTCTTAATGTACATTATATCTAAAATATCTTCTTAGATCTTTGCACTTCAGTTTGGTTCAATCAAGACTTCAATATGGTATATATCTTGTTGGGGGTTACTACTCCACATTAATACCACTTATTATTATACCAAAGTTCATAGTCAGAAACATATCTTTTAAAAGCAGCAGAAGTCATCATTCTTTTAAACTGTTTACATGACTGATCATTCTCCCTTTATGGCATATTGACTTGTGTCAGGTACAGGTCAGGTACAAGGTCAGGTACAGAGATATGATTACAACACCAAGATGAAGGGCTCACCGATTCAGGAGGTCATGCAGAGGTAATAGTTTATTGACATAATTGCATGTACTAACATAACCAAAGCAGGAAACCTTTCTTTTCAAAGCAGGATTCCCTTGTTTTAAATTATTTTCTTAGATAGGCTAAATAATGTATTCGGTGAATTGAAAATGGTGTTGGGACAAATGCCATAATCACTCAGATGTGAATTGTACATAATAAGGTAAGTAATTAACGATTTAACAAAATAGAAGAAAATATTCAACACGTATGCTTCAATTCATATTTACCAAATCGTGTTTTACATATCTCATTATGAAACAATTGGATTATCCTTAAGCTAGAAAGAGAATTTTCAAATATGAAAATCCATTATTTCTGTCTAAAATAAGCAATTTAAAAGTTTGCATTCAATGATCAGAATACACAATGAGCCTATGCCTCTAGATTTTATAAGTTAAGAATGGCTAATAGAATAGCATGTCATTAAAAGTGTCTTATAATAAATATGTATTACTACGATGTATAATTTCAGAATTATATTCTGAAAGTGAACTAGACTCGAGAACTATATATACTTTGTATACCTTATATATGTAGTTTCTTTACCAGGTCTGGTTAGATAACTATATGTAAATATAGCTACCTTATGGGACCTGTCTACTAAATATACATTAAAACATATTATAACCTACTCGGACATAGTTGCTTTGCAGGGATGAATATAAACATCGAGTGATGAGACACTCAATATATTCACAACCATTGCCATATGAATTTGCTGTAAACAGATAAGTAACCAAATAAGGCCAGGATTTCATACTTTTAAATTGCTTATTTTAGACAGAAATAATGGATTTTCATACTGGAAATGGCCTTCCCAGCTGGATGAACCAATTGTTTAATAATCAGGTATGTAAAACACGATTTCATGTTATTTCTATATTAAATCGTAACGTGGTATCAACTGTACATCATATTCTAGAGCTGTTATGTGCAAGTGTTACATATCTACCACAGGAATTTACAGTATTTGACACAGGGTATTTATCTCCTTCTATGAGTAGCTTCGATAAGTGTGCTAAAAATAACCAAAAATTAACCTTGTCATTGAGGATTTTAATAAAAAATATCAACAAAACCGTAAAAAGCCTAATTGAAACACTGATACATTTCTACTCTTAAAGTGTATGCACTGTTGATTATTGATGCCAGACAGATTTAACGAGAGTACATCCACTATCACACTCACACTACAAAGTCAACTAACTTATAACCCTAGCCTATAGCCTCTATGCGGTCTCTAACAAAAATAGACCCTAGTATACAACTTTTTTGTATACACAAACACCAGCTTGTAAAGAGGTTTTACAAAATTTAATTCTACTTACCGTATTATCATATTTTTGAACTATATCCTGTAGGACACGTCTAGTTCTAGGACTAGCCATAGAACTGCCTTAGTAGCCTTCAATTATTAATTAGTGTCAATATAAACAGAAGCAATAGTCCATTTAACCAGAAATTCACATTAAATAATTTACTGGGTAAAGTAATTTCAAAAGTAAAGAAATAGATGTTCACAACTTTCAAAAGTGCAATTAAAATTAGTTCAACACTTGAATATACATAACTTGATACTACTTCACTACTTCACAATAAAAAACGAAAAATAATAAAAACAGCTGACGTGTTTACTGAGTTTGTAGACGTTTCGATAATCAAAACCACTGGTTGGACCATAGTTGTTCTAATCTATTAATATTATAGAGTGTGTTTTAATATAATTTTAATTATTGACGCTATGAGCGCTGAAGTTGATATTGGACTATTGATATTGGAGTAAGTTTTTGCCTAACATGGGTTTCAAGCAATAATTATATAGAAAACGTAGTAAATTTATAATCGGATTTTATTATGTAATTGCAGATTATAACAGATTTCCAAACTATTACATATTGGTTTAAGTTCCATTTGACTTTTTTAATTATGTTTATCTTTTTTTTAGATGTGAGATCAATTTGGCGTTTGCAATGTCAATAACAAGTACTTCACTACTTTGAGCTTTTGCTTTAGAGCTGGCTGTGAGGAAACTTTATCTATGGCTATTTGGTCGAATTTTTTCAGGTGCTGTTTAATCTATGTTGTAATTGTTGATTTGTAATTTTTATACTTATTTAATAAAATATATATATATATATATATTAATAGAAAAAAATAGTTGTTTATAGAAATTTAATTATTTGTTTTATAAGTTTAAAATGTATAACCTACAGTGATTTCGGGACTCAATGTGCATGACAGGCTGTTACTGGCAATAGCCTACTCGTTTTCTAATGTCATTTCATCTTCCATTTATTTATATTTTCTTATTTTATGTATCAATAAACTTAACATTATCGGTTAGTTGTTGTTAGCAATGGTGAAAATAATGTTTTTACATTTTTCTTGACCTACTGTACTATACATTATTAGGCTATTGCCTTATTTTGTGAAAACTATCCAACTATATCCTAACCTATATTATAGAAGAAGGCTATTCAGATAAGCTATGACTAGTAAATCCAATGTCAGTTCATTACAGGCAGTGATTAGTCTGATTTGTGTTGCTTGTCTATACTTACATTCTGCTAATTTTGGAATTACTTAAAATTATATAAAATAAATGTAATATATTTTACTAACACTAATTTTAATTTAGTTAGGTACTACAGTTACACAATAAAAGAACAATGTGTATAGAACAACCAAAAATTTGTATATACCAAAAATTATTATTGCACTGAACACTTCCTCAGATCTCATTTTTTTATTATATGATATTAGCTGAAAGAGCCAATACTTAAAATTTTATAAAATAAAAACAATGTGTATCCTAATAGAACTTCAATAGAACCAAATATCGAAAATTAGTATTAAAATATTGAATTGTTCATTGTTGTCAATTGGCCGACATGCAATCCGAATGGGAAAACTAAGATATAGGCTGACAGCCGACAGTAGAGTTGTAAGGGTTAAATCAAATTTATACTGTAAGTTCATTTAAGTGCTCTAGGTTAGCATGGTAGGTTACTTTATGATTTCTTCATTCCCGGACATATATCACAAAAGACGTAGAAAACTTATTTCTCTTTCAGAGAAAGACTTCTTGTTATAATTTAACTTATTATTGGTACTAGCTAATATGATTATACAGTAGGTATTATCAATTATATATATATCCTTAGTTTCATATGTTTCAACTTCCACCAAGAATATCTTTTCCCTATGATGACTTGTAATACTTAACTGATTAAATAAACTGATTGGGTTAAATGACATATTTTTACTAAACCTAATCTTCTACTATCATTTAATGAAACAAGGCTTTGTATGGTTTATAAAATGTATTTGTCACCCTGGTGAGGTTACAAGAAATTAAGTAAATACTTAGATAACAATCACTTAATTTGTGGGGTACTATTACACTTTGTCAAAAGCATCCAAGACAAATTTGTCAATATCGCTGGTCTAATTTAAAACAAAACCTTGAATTTAAAGAGATGTGTATTGTAGATAGAACCAAATTTAATAAAATTAACGTGTTTTAGTTTAAGTAAAATGCTGTATTACACACCGAGTGAAAAAGTGGTAGTTATGTGTAGGCGTACCTTATAGGAATTTTGTGTTAATGGTTTTAAATTATGACCTAGCAATCTGTACCTTCACCTTTCTTATTCTCTAGTCCTCAGTCTGTCTGATCGAACCTAATCAGTAACATAGCAATGCAGCAAAAAAAATAATAATTTCTGATAGCTTCTTATTATCATAAATGTATATGCTATTTATAATTTTATTTCAAATAGTAAATATTTTCAATCAAGTATCTTATTAGACCTTAATAGGCATAGACTGTATACTTTTTATTTGTGGGTGATGAATGAAATTGTTAATCTTCTAGTTTTTACTTGTTGTTTAAAGGGAGAAACAAACTCTCGTTCATTCTCGTGTAAAAAAAGGAAAGAGCATAAAATGAAAACCCTTTAGATCTTGAATACTCTTAATAGTGTCAGGGTTGGAAAAGAACAAGAGTTCATTAAGAGAGACCTAATAGGAAAGATGAAAGAGAGGGATCTAATTCAAGACTATATGAAAAAAGTTTTAGATTAGCTAGGTTCCCTCAGGATTGCTAAGCCAAGGATTTAAACATCACTAGAATGAGTCATCACTTAAAGTTAGGTTTACAGTTATACAGTATGGATGATGACACTAATTATAACTTGCTTTTTATAGTATCATTTAAATCAGTTGTAAAACAGTTGTTTTCAATATTAAATGTAGATAATGTTAAATTCTGTTATTAACATGAGGTAATTTGTAATTAGACTGATTTCTGATTTATCTTTACAGATGATGTCATCAACAATGTAACACAAATTTAGGGCAAAGAGAATTTTTTTCTCTGTAGCCAAATTACAAGCTTTATGAGCTAAAGAGCTGCCCAATGAACCATTCCAAGCAGCAATGGAGATGATGGAACTCTTCAATCTATTAGAATCCAATCAACTTCAAATTGTAGAAGATATTAAGAAAAAATTTCATGAACATTTCAATTCAAGTATGTACATATTTTATAAAACTTTTGCTATAAGAGACCTAGTTGTATATATGTTAAAAAAACTAACTTATCTTTACTGAAAAGTTTCACATTATGTGTTACGGTTGATAATAGGTTTTTGTCTTATAATTTATTTATTTATTGGTAGTTTAGCATCATATATAAATTTTTTTTTTTTTTTTTTCATAAACCTAAAATAAATATAGGTACAGTAATTTAGTTTTTTTATTTATACTCATAGACTTAAAAAATTTTTTTGACATCTGTCATATTCATATTAAAAGAAAAAAAAGTTCACCACCTTTACTTATATTTAGAACAGATTTATAAATAGGCTGGTTGGTTGAAAAACCTTTGAACATTGGTGAAATGTGATTACCACTCTAGGATTATAGCCTACTAGTTTATAAGAATTATTAGTTCATAAATTCTTGAATGTTATAAGATTTTTCAAGGTACAGTGAAACTTCCTTTAACGCATACTTTTAATAAAATGGCATTTTTGATTCCCTGACCAGGATCATGCGTGTCTGCCCTTTGTAGTGTTTCTAAATAACGGATTTTGCCTAAAACGGACACGAAATTGATGGTCAATAGGTCGGTTGAAACTTCTGGATAACAAACAGTGGAGCATAAAATGTCACTCTTTTCTAGGAAATTGTGGATGTCTCGAAACACACATTGCAATGTCTGTTTGGTAATTACCCAGAAGTTGACTTACTAGAAACTAGGTTTGCTTTCTGTGTGTCTTTTATACAGCAGTCGTCAGTATCCTTTAAAAATTCAGTTTCAATATAGTTGTGTAAGAACAGTGTGTCATATAGTTGTGTATTATGTCTCTCAAATGAAAACATTTAACTTTAAACCTTACATAGTTTGATTTCTCCTTTTTTAAATTTACATTTTTCTAATTGGCCTATTTGTTTATTCAATACTATAGTACGAAATGATTAATAAATAAAGAATATTATTTAATTTACAAATTTGTGTTTTATTGTGCATTATTATGAGATTAAAACCATTATGCCGGTTGTACTATAAAAACTTTGATAATACAGTAGACAGTCGTGAAACAGTACCCATGTTGAATTTATTTCACTTTTATCGACCATATATGCATTAAAGTAATGTGTTTTATTAAACAGTGAGTTAACTGCTAATTGTGATTTCTCCGTGATAAAAAGTGACAACATAAATACAGTACACAGTACATGTACTGGTTCTATACATATAAAATACTATAGTATGGTACTTTATTTTGTTAATGAACATATAATTTAGGTTCATTCTTTAAATTTTCTGAACGTGTTCAAAATCGTTACAAGACGCTATTCTGATGGTTTACCATGCATTATCACTCGCCCTATATGACTGTATCTCTCCCGATAGGGGACACTTCTCAATAGCGGACATTTTATAATGTCCGAGCAGTGTCCGTTATTTGGAAGTTTCACTGTATTTGTTCCAATTAACTTACCTACTTCCAATTGTCATAAACTATTATTTATTAGAACCTAATAATACAATTTATAGTTTTATTTATGTAAAATAATAAAATTTGTATTTATATATTATGCCAACCTAAGTAATGTGTTATATATGGCAAATATTCAATGTATATGTTATAAATCTCATAATGACATGTCTAATACCTAAAATTTAAGCCAAACTTTGTGCATGCACAGTACGATTGTTTTATAAATAAGAAACTAATTATAGAGCCTCCATTTGATAGATTTTGTAAATGCTTTCTGTAAATGATAGTATAGCTTCCATTGCCTTTTTCATGCAAGGTGACAGTCAACAAAATTGTGTTAAATTACACATATTTTAAGATGATCAACAATTTGAGTGGGAAAAGACTCTGAAAAGTGATTTAATCATCGTAGTGTCTACAAAATAAAAGCTTACGACAATTGGAAGTGGGAAAATACAGTGAAAACGATTTTTTTTTATATGCCTGTTAAATTTTATATAGGCTTTAGTTAACTGTATCTTTAAAAAAAAAAATTAAAATTCTGTCTACCATTGTAAAAAAAAAAAAATGTATATGGAAATTGATTCTTGAACCTTGATTTGTAGTTCACAACTTTATATATGTATATTTTTCTCTAAAATCTAAATACTCATCCATACACACACACACACACACACACACACACTCTCTCTCACCATTTAATAGAAATGGTTCTCTGGATAGAGAAAAGGGATATTTTCCTTGATATATTATGTAGGTTAGTATATTATTAATTACCAGACTCAGTTTGAGATAGTGTATTGATACTGTTAAATTTACTTTCTTAAATATATTTTGTTGCAGCTAAAGAATCATGGTTGTTGAATGGTCTTTTCGAACATTATTTATCAACAGGATCCATACGAACAGTAGAAATTCTTGTAGGGGTTAGAGAACCCCATGACAAATATCTGTTTGACAAGTATGTTTTTGTTAGTTATTGATATTTTATTTAACTCTTGGTATCCTAATTGTGAATATAATGTTTCTGAAATTTATATTTTAATACATTTTAAGCTTGTTCTTTATTTAATAATTTAATATGTTCATCATTGTTTTTAATTTCTCACTGGATATATAGAAACTTTTTTCATGGGGAAAAAATGGAAACATCTGTTTTGGATGGCTCTGTGTCGAAAAAGGTGTATTAAAACAAAATGTATCTATGTTTATTAGCAATGATTTCTCAGATACTGTTTCACCAATTTTGTTCCATTTTCGGCTTTTAATATTATATATTTGAAATATCATCATAACTCAAAATTTGGGCAAACTAAAAATATTATGATTTTTTTAAAAAAATGTATCCCCTAAATGTCTAGTCAATTATTCTACTACCTACTATACTTTTGAGTATACTGTGGCGAACTTAAAGATTAAAATCAAACACCCAATAGCACAATTCAATAAAACAAGATTTATTTCCTTATGTACATTTCAGTAACATAGTTACCATCTTCAGAGGTTGAGTATTAAATAAACACTAATTCTAAAATATTATTAGCAGTTATAAAAGTGAAGTTCTTGCCCCATTCCTTCCTGTGGTTAGGTTAGGTTAGGTTAGTAAATGCCTAACATAACCTAACCTAGTAAGTGAAGAAAAACCCTCTCTTGTATAACTGTTAATAATATTTATAGAATTATTGTTTGATTAATACTCAACTTCTGAAGATGGTAACTATGTTACTAAAATGTACATAAGGAAATAAATCTTATTTTATTGAATTGTGGTATTAAATGATAAAATAAAGCAATAAAGCTTAAAGTTTCAAAATATTATAATAATATAAATGAGCTACAGTTGTTTCGCTTTGCTGCATCATCGGGCAACTGGAAACTTTAAGCTTTATTGATTTATTTTATCCTTGAATATGGAGTTTCAACAAGAAATATCTGCTATTACATTAAAATAAAAGTGGTATTGAATGTTCGATTTGAATTATTCTAATATTTAATTTATAATTAATACCATACAATTTCAATAATTCTACTAATTTCAATGGTTTTTCGTGAAATATAAAGATTAATTGATGTAGGTAACTTGCGACTAATTGACAAAAAAGGTAAGACCACTGTAATAAAAATTCAATCAATTAATTATGAGGTGTGCTCATTCCTATTTTTAACATAAATGAAGTATTTAGAAGTTGAATGAAATGGGTTCATATAGCCAGTTGCCAACACTTGTGAAGCAAATGGAGGTTCTGGTATGGAACATGTTGGTGGTTAGTCCACCAAGTTTGAAACATGTTCACATTCAAGGGTTCCAAATCAAGTTGCCTATACAAGTAATGCAAGTGGGTGTTTGATTTAGTATTAGGACAAAATTCTACCCAAATACCTAAATTAATTTTTGCCTACATGTGTTTCTGTGCTTATGTGAAAATAATAAATAAGGGTGTCAATAATAAATAAGGGTTTAAATAATGATTATGTTCTAATAAGCAAGTTTTTGCTTAATTTATTTTAAGATTTTATTTATCAACCCTTTTGGAGACCAACTTCCGATATATCTGAAATTAGAAGAAAGTTTCTAATTGATATATTGAAAGTTCAGAAAAGAAATTCCATAGAAAGGTAGACAAATTAAAAATATTAATTTACATACCAATAAAAAATATTATATTTTGTGCTATTTATGAAAATAAATATGAAGGAAACATTAGTTAATTTTAATCCCAAATGTTATTTTAGCTGTTTTACTTTACAATTTGTTTTTGTTGTATAAATGTAATTAATTTTTTCAGTTTTGTGTCATTGTGTTATTATTTGAAGTTCTCAAGATGAGTAGATGGGTCGATGAAGAAAATTTACATTCTAATGAAGTGTATGGACAACTGAGGTCCGAGTTAGATAACGATATTGATAATAAGATTATAAATAGTGAAGAAGAATTGGGAGGTTATGATTTATGCAGTGATCACTGTTTTATCATATTTTTGTCATTTTTGTTCTCCTTTTTGCATTTTCAGCTAATTTATCATTGAAAAATATTGTTTTGGTGTAGTTAATTAAAACTGCAATATAATTTCTCTTTTGCAATCTCATTGAAGGATCAATGTACAAGAAAAATCATATAAAACTTGAAAAGGTGAGGTTAACAATATCTTCTATTAATAATACTGAATATATAAAAGATTAATATATCACATAAACAAAAACACAAAAATGAGTTTAGGTTAGATTATATTTCATATTTTAATTTTTATGGTTAATACCTTTGTTACCTCATTTTTTAATAAGGAAAACAATTTTGTGATAAGTATTTTAAATAGTATTTAAAAGATAATCAAGTATATTCTGTTTATTGTTTAATTAGTTCGTATTATGAAATAAACAATATATAACCTATATCTAATCGAATTAACTTTTGATATCTCTTTACAGGTTATCTGAGAGTGTCCGTGGAAATTCAACTAAATTACAAGCACTCACACTTTTAGGACATATAGTTCGCAGACATCCTACTTGGCTCTATAAAATTACCAACCACTCCATTTTTAGAGATCTCCTCAAGCTACTAAGGGTAACAACTAGTCAAATATTACAACATTTTAAACAAACTTTGTAAAAAGATCCATTTATAGTAATAAATATTTTCAATAAAAGTAAAATATGTAACAGTAATATCAAATTATTTTTATATTAAAAAATTACAAATGAAAACATCTAAAAATTATACGTAAAAATAAAATAAAAAATAAAATAACATTAATTATTTACATTTATATATATATATATGGTTTCACAAAGAGATAGACATTAAAAATAAATAAAATAACAGGCACTATCTAGTCAATATAAATAAACTTGTTTGTATATTTCGGGTTCTGCTTTTATCAACAAAAAGGGAGGGGGGAAGATCGTTTAGAGATATGACTGAATATAATAATCATTTATAATTTACAAACAGTTTCTAATTATATAAATATGTAGAGTAAAACATCAAACCCAACTTTACATACCATAAAACATAAAATATATCGTTAGGTTAGAGGTTAAGAATAATAAACAAATTGAACAAACCAATATATTTCAAATTACAAAATAATTATAATATAAATAAATGGATAATTAATTTTGATGGAACAAGGATATTTGCTTTATAAAATACTATTTATATTTATTAATACTATTGTGAATTATACTTATTAGTAATTCTATTCGCCTAGCTTTTTCTTTTGGAAATCTTAAACGAATATTTAATTTATTACAATATAAATGTTTCTTTGGCTTCATTAGTCCAATTCAATTCTTTTGAGCACAAACAAATTGAATGAATCTTACAACTAATACAAAACATACTTAAACTAATTGAATGATTAATTTGTGAAATGTGGTTATTATGAGATGAATACAATCAATATGGATCTCCTTTTGAAATTTTAAATAATCAATGGGTAAGTTCACTGACGAAATAAAACACAAGTTCCATTTGCAGACATGACACACTCATCACCACTTAGGTAATACAAGTTATTGTTAAACCAGTCCTCCATTCAATCTTTTTTTGTATGGCATAACTGTTGGATTCATCTACTTCATCCATTTAATGAGGTGCTCGTTAACATCAGTAAAAACTATATCTCTCAATAGTTTCCCCTCAACATTAATTCCCTTAATGATCAAAATTATATTATCTTTGGTTTTTAAATAGTTAAACAGTATGCTCAAATGAATTATATATTTTATTTTAGTTGGATTTCTTATCAGTGTTTTATTTGCTATTTAAACTTTTTACTAAAGATAAGGTATTTGTCGTTCTACATTTTGAGATTAAAAAACAAAAAATTATTTTATACATAATCAAGCTTGGAAATAAATGTCTATCTGTTATAGAAAGTTAATTTTTTTTAACACGAAAAGGACAGTATTATTTTTTTAGTATTTTGTGACATCTAAAAGCTTATGAAATTATATAAACCAATTTTTTGTCTATGAAACTCATACCAATTAATAAATTTGTAGATGTTTGTTTGAAATATGCTTTGGGAGTGATAAAAAAAAATCTTTGATATGAAAGATCATGAATAAATTTTATTAGATGTCCATCTTTCAAAACGCTGTTTTCCAGATTGTCTTTTAAAATTTTAATTCATATGAATTTATTGATAAATGTTATTTTATGTGATAACCTTCTTTCTGCGATTGAGCACATACTGTATACTCTTTTTTAAAATTAAATTAAAACTGGGGTATGAGTTTTTTGGAAGAATGAACTTAAATTAAAACACAGTGTTGATATCTGAAATACATACATTTATTATCAAATTTAGAACTGAAAAAATACTTAATATTAACTGTATAGTACTTCCGGACCTTTGGATTGGTCGTTGGCTTCTAGCGACAAACCACGACTCGTCCGATTGATGTCGGGAGCTAACTAGAAAAAAGTAGTATGACTAGAGTTGTTACACAAGACGAGTTTAAAGAGACAACACGTGGATTTTTCGCTCCGCAATTCCTTTCGTTTTTTTTCACGCTAATTAACGCAGCAGTTTACTTTTAATTTAAATAAATATCACTTAATTCTTTTTCTATGTTATGTTACCTTTTATAAAATATTCATCTTTGTGAAAGTATTAATTGTATTGTATGTGTAATATGGGAACTATATTATTTGTGTGAACTGTGCTTTATTATACAATATATGGTTACAAGTATCGGCCAAGAACAGTTGAAGTGCTATACAACGCCTCCCATGGACATTGGACACCGTGAGTACTCTAACATACAATTATTCTGTAGCTTAGATGAATATTAAAATTTCTTGTTATTTGCTTTCTCATTAAAAGCAGTGGTCCTCCGAGCCTATGTAAAACCCAATTTTATTTATTACATTACCGAATATTACATAATTGTGACCATTTTGGTCCTCCGGGCCCGATATACGATAAAAATGTACCTAGTTCATTTCATTCGTCGTATATGTTGAACCACGCTAGGATTCAGTTTATCAATTTTCAATACTCCATATCGATCGAATCCACTTTCGTCTGAACTTATTCAACTCTGCGCATGCCACATCAAACGCTACGATTGGCTGAAATTGTAAACAACGTCAGCTGTGTTAAAACATAACCTGATTTCAAAACCAAGCATAATTTTTGTATCAACACTCATGATATTGAGTTATGAATCAATTTAATGCTGTTTAACTAATTCAATGTGGTTAAACATTTTTCTTTTAAATAAATAAAAATTTAGTTGCTTTTAGAATTTATTAAAATTTACAATTTGAAAAACAAAATTCTTAAATTTGGAATTTCTATCTTTGTTTTTTTTAATTTTTGAATACGCTTCTGGTATTAGGCTTACAACCTAAAATTATTTTCTATCAATTTTTAAACAAAAATGATGCGTTACAAAGCTTTTACACGACAAGCTGAACTATTATCTAAAAGATTAGCTAAAATTAATACTGCGATAACGGAGATTGCAGAAGAATGTAAAGACAATATACCGCAACAGACTGAACGGAAAGTTTTAGAATATCATGGTGAAGTATGCAGAAAATTTCTTGACTTCGAAACATGGGTTGACCGAGTCACAAACAACGAAGAGATTTCAGACCAGGAACTCGATCAAATTAGCTCGGTGCAGGAAAATATATCTGAACTCGTAATTAACGCCAAAACTAACATTAAAACTTTAATGCCAAATATTGGTCAGGCAAATGAATTAAATCAAACCACTTCATCTCAAGTTTCTGAATTACACAAAACAGCGATAAAATTACCTAGATTGTCATTACCTCATTTTAATGGCCTACTTTCTGATTGGTCAAATTTCTTTCACATTTTTTCAAACTCTATTCATCAAAATGATTCTTTAACTCCTGTTGAAAAATTTACATATCTTTTGTCTTGTTTGCAAGGGGAACCATTGAACCTTGTCAAGTCCCTACCAATCAGTCCAGAAAATTATAGGATAGCTTGGGACACAATCTGTAGTCGTTATCAAAACACTCGCCGCTTAGTTAATTTTCATATCAATAACATTATTGATCTACCTAATATAACGCACGCTACGCTTAAAAACATAAGACAGTTTTTAGACACATATTCTGAAAACAGTCAAGCCTTGTTCGCTCTTAAATACGACATCAGTAAAGAGTTAACCCTTTTAACTCTTTTACTACGCAAATTGGATTCATCTTCAAGAAAACGGTTTGAAAATCAACGTTCAATAGACCATAAATTACCTACAATTAAAGAACTTATCACATTCTTAGAAGCGAATGTATTCATTTAGAAGATTCAATTACAACCGCCTCTGGTTCACAGTTAAACACTGTCGTCAAACCTAACCTAACCTATTCTAGACCGCTCGTTACTCAACCTAAAGTACTACCATCTTCAAAACAAGTGTACACAGCGGTACCTTCTCACGCTTTATGTCCCTATTGTAATAAATCTGACCATAAGATTTATATGTGTTCTCCGTTCAAGGAACTAACTGTCAACAAACGATTTGAATTCATTAAATCTAATCAGCATTGTTCCAACTGTTTAAGCGCATTACATTCAACTTCTCACTGCAAATCAACTAATACTTGTAACCACTGTAACCATAAACATCATACATTACTTCATTTTGATACACGCAAACCCAACGCACATGAAATTACCACAAGCTGACTATCTAAGAATAAACAGACACATTTCAGTCCGCAATCTAAACATAACCTTCAACCTGTTAACAAAACACCAAATTATTGTAGCATTTCTCATCAGGCAAGTGTTCCATTCAACAATGATGGACTCTTTACAATATTAAGCACCGCTAAAATTTATTTAACCTGTAATACAAACAAATCTCTCGTTGTGACTGCATTACTCGACTCAGGTAGTCAAATTTCACTAATTACGACCGACTGTGCTAACAGGTTAGGTCTATACATTAAACCATCTTCTATGCAATTAAATGGAATTTCTAATGTCTCTACAACAATAAGAGGCTTTGCTAAACTCAACATTTCTACACTAAGTGGTTATACACTTAAACACAATCACAATGTTATTGTTTTGGACAAAATCGCTTGTAATCTTCCTAAATGGAAAAACACTTCACATCTACGCTCTAAATTGAAAAATTTAAAATTAGCAGACCCTAGGTTCAATAATCCAGATAAAATTGATTTTTTATTAGGCGCTGACTTATATGCAAATGTAATTACAGGCCATAAAATTCATTTAGGCCACAATCTGCCTATCGCAATAGGAACCATTTTTGGTTACACACTAATTGGGTCAATAAAAACCACTTTACTAAACAAAGCTCCTTTGTCGTTATTAGTAACACAGGACCTAGATCTTAGTAACATATTACAACAATTTTGGACTATTGAAGAACCTCCAGTCATAACTAAAACTTCTGTTGATGATCTGGAATGTGAAAACCATTACATTTCAACCATTTCTCGCAACAAAAATGGGCGTTACACTGCATCATTACCATTTAAATCCAACCCACTTCTTTTAGGCAACTCGTTTGATCAAGCTAAGAGACGCTTCTTCGCTCTTGAAAAAACATTAAATTCTAACCATGAATTAAAAATCGCTTACACAGATTTTATGAACGACTATATAAAATCGGGTCACATGACCTTAATTGACGACTCTGTCTTAACCTCGCCAAACTATTTCTTACCACATCACGCTGTTCATAAAGAACAAAGTTCTACAACCAAATTAAGAGTTGTTTTCGATGCTAGTACCAAAACTAGTAACGGTATATCTCTAAATGAAACTCTACATTGTGGTCCTAAACTCCAAAATGACATTTCCGATGTCATCTTTCAGTTTCGACGCTACAACATTGTCTTTTCATGTGACATACGCCAAATGTATCGCCAGATACAAATATCTCCAACCGATCAAAATTACCAGTTGATTCTTTGGAGAGAAAAATCTGATCTTCCGCTCGCAATATACAAATTAACTACTGTTACTTACGGGGTTAAATCCGCACCTTATCTTGCAATACGCACGCTAAATCAATTAGCAGAGGACGAAGGTCCTAATTTTCCGCTCGCTTCACAAGTCATAAAACACAACATTTATGTTGATGACATCGTCACAGGTGCTTGTGACATACCAAACGCGCTCAATTTACAACAAGAACTAATTTCTTTGTTGGACAAAGGCCAATTTCAGCTTCGAAAATGGTCGTCAAACGCTCCTGAACTCTTAAACGCAGTTCCCGCACCTGATAGAGAATCACCACTATACTTTAGATCTCCAGATCAACCTTTGTTCTCTATCTTAGGAATCAAATGGCTACCCATCTCAGATGAGTTCTCCTATGAAATGGATATTCCAAATCACGCTTTCACTAAACGCTCTGTCTTATCAATCATAGCCCGCATTTATGATCCTTGTGGTTGGCTTACACCAATCACTTTTTACGCGAAGTGCTTACTTCAACGCTTATGGACCATGGGTCTAAGTTGGGACGATCCTTTGCCCGACAACATCGGACAAGAATGGCAAGCTTTTACGATTGACGTACATTCTTTAAGCTCTATAAGAATACCACGCTGTCTTGAACTCAGCAACGCTCTTGACGTTCAACTTCACGGTTTCAGTGACGCTTCCGAACAAGGATACTCCGCTGTTGTCTACTTACGCACTACTGACGCTAACAACATAATAAAAACCATTATTTTGATCGCCAAATCAAAGGTGGCTCCTCTGAAGAGAATTTCGCTACCCCGCTTAGAATTGTGTGGTGCACATTTGCTCGCAAAATTAATGCACTACTGTATTAATTTAGTACAACCGCATCATCATATCAGTGTGACTCGCTGTTGGACTGATTCATCGGTAACTTTGGCATGGATTTAAACTTCATCATACAAATTAAAAGTCTACGTCGCCAATAGAGTCAGCCAAATACAAGATTGGGTATCACCAGAACATTGGTCTCATGTCCCCTCTTGCTACAATCCAGCTGATTGTGCCACGCGTAGCATTTCTCCGTCTGCACTCATAAACCATCCTTTGTGGTGGTCGGGGCCAACTTGGCTAACATCTTCTACCCATGAGTGGCCAAAATCACTGTTGCCGGTTATGGACACTTTGCCAGAAATCCGTAGTAACCCCCTCCACATTGGTATTGTTTCAACGACGACAGAATGGGACCTCTTAACACACTACTCTAATTGGACGACTACGAAACGTATACTTGCTTACGTTATCAGATTTATAAACAACTGTAAAGACAAAATTAAAAATACAAAACCATTAACTGTTCAGGAACTAAAAACCGCTGAAATCAAAATTATAAAGCTGGTTCAACACCATAACTTTTCGGATGAAATTCAACTACTCAAAAATCATAAATCATGTACGATGAAATTACAACGACTATCACCCTTTTTAGACACTAACCAGATTTTACGAGTTGGAGGAAGACTTCCACAATCTTCTCTTAACTATCACGCAATGCACCCAATGATACTTCCCAAGAAACATCACATTACAACAATTATAATCCAGTACTATCACATCACGCATCTTCACGCAGGACCTCAGTTACTGCAATCGCTCATTTCACAACATTTTTGGATTCTGTCTGCCAGAAGTATTATCCGCACTTGCATTTTCAAATGTATAATCTGCTTTCGAGCTAAACCAGCTCAAACAATTCCACTTATGGGAAATCTCCCACGTGAACGCATCACACCTACACCTCCTTTCTTAAAAACCGGTGTTGATTATGCAGGGCCTTTCTTGGTAAAAATTCATACTTTACGTAGAGCCCAAAAGGTCAAAGTTTATTTATGTCTTTTTGTCTGTTTCGCTACTAAAGCGGTCCATTTAGAAGTCGCTATGGACTTATCTACTGAGGCATACATCGATGCTTTAACTAGATTCATCTCTCGCCGAGGGTTATGTTCCGATATTTACTCTGATTGTGGAACTAATTTCACGGGCGCCGCCGCAAAACTTAACAACATTAACTCTTCATTTTGTAAACTCCATAACTTTCAAGCTGATGTCAGCACTTTCGCAACCAACCATCACATAAATTTTCATTTTTTACCGCCAGCTGCACCTCACCAAGGAGGTCTCTGGGAAAGCGCCGTCAAAAGTGCTAAACATCATCTCAAACGCATTCTCCATAATCAGTGTCTAACACTTACGGATTTTATCACGCTTACCATAAGAGTAGAGGCCATTCTGAACTCGCGACCTCTAACTCCGCTTTCTTCTGATCCCACAGAACTCGCTACGCTAACTCCAGGACATTTCCTGATAGGTCGACCTCTTCTATTGCCTCCTGAAGAAGATGTAACGCTTTTATCACCGAACCGCCTAAAGCAATGGCAACAAGTTCAACGCTATACCCAGATGCTCTGGAAACGATGGAACGTAGAGTATCTACACACGCTTCAACAAAGGTCTAAATGGACACGTCCTTCTGACAACCTGTTAATAGGAGATCTTGTGCTCATACTAGAACCTAACACGAAACCCATGACTTGGCCGCTAGGCCGTATTCTTCACACTCATCCTGGCAAGGATGGTGTTGTCCGCGTAGTCACATTACAAACTCAGTCTGGAATTCTTTCTCGCCCAGTCACCAAAATCTTCAAGTTACCCCTTGAAGTCTAAATCTATTTCATTTTAATTTTTCTCACTTTTCAAAATTAGATTAAGTATGGACATAGTTGCACCCATCTTCCTACCGCATACTCTTCGGGTACCTTATAACTCCCAGTCCTTCTCGCACTCACATACCTTTCCTCATGTCAATACTTGTTGAAACATTGTTTCAAGGGCGCCGCTATGTATAGTACTTCCGGACCTTTGGATTGGTCGTTGGCTTCTAGCGACAAACCACGACTCGTCCGATTGATGTCGGGAGCTAACTAGAAAAAAGTAGTATGACTAGAGTTGTTACACAAGACGAGTTTAAAGAGACAACACGTGGATTTTTCGCTCCGCAATTCCTTTCGTTTTTTTTCACGCTAATTAACGCAGCAGTTTACTTTTAATTTAAATAAATATCACTTAATTCTTTTTCTATGTTATGTTACCTTTTATAAAATATTCATCTTTGTGAAAGTATTAATTGTATTGTATGTGTAATATGGGAACTATATTATTTGTGTGAACTGTGCTTTATTATACAATATATGGTTACAAGTATCGGCCAAGAACAGTTGAAGTGCTATACAACGCCTCCCATGGACATTGGACACCGTGAGTACTCTAACATACAATTATTCTGTAGCTTAGATGAATATTAAAATTTCTTGTTATTTGCTTTCTCATTAAAAGCAGTGGTCCTCCGAGCCTATGTAAAACCCAATTTTATTTATTACATTACCGAATATTACATAAATTGTGAACATTAACAATGTTGTATTCTAACTTGAAACACATGTTCATAAAATAAAACCAAATCAAAATGTTTATAAAATTGTCTTAAAATTTAATCAAATCAAAATGTTCATAAAATAGTTCACAAATTTCATCCAAATCAAAATGTTCAAAGATTTATCCTAAAATTTCTTCAAATCCAACATTCATGTTCCTATTTTTTTAAAAGATCTAACACAAATTTCCCAAAAATCAATATGTTTTAATGATCCTTAATTTTTTTTAAAACAATGTCTCTAAATCAAAACTTGAATCCAATATTTCCTATAATTAATGTTTCATTTGTACGAATATAGTTATTGTAAAATTAGCATGTGCTAACCAAACACACAATTACTGAATTTATCACTTTTAATACAATTTAACTCTTCGAGTATGAAGTTATTTTAATTTGAATACTGAACTTGGATATTCTCTTAAAATAATAATTTGCATTATTATCCTAAGGTTTCAAAATAATCGTCCCTCAACCATGCGAAAACGTGCCTTAACTTAGACAGACCGGATCAGTTGGAGTTTTGTTGAGAAGTGTCTTTTGGCTCGCCTCTCTCCAAGGCACAAATTTCCTACTTTTCTATAAATGAGCTGACTTAGCATGACATCATTCGGATTTGGAAGTATCAAGAGGGTTTTTACCTTAGTCGACAGAACGATATAAAGAGTTTGGTCTGAATAGTGTTGTCAGATCTCTTTTCTATGATTTGAACTAACAGGTTGTCATTCGGACCATTATTATTAGTTTTATCAATTAAGCTCTTAATCCTAAAATGTTCATTTAATTAATCACTCATTCCTGACCATTTTATATAGAAATAATCTGTTATATGATTATATTCTCGCTTTGAATATTTCACATCTTGTTCTGTATTAAACTGTCAATACAAATTCCAACCCAATAAGCCGATGTAACGGCAGATGAACCGCTAACATTTCTCAGTTGCAATCGGGATTATCTACTGGTTACCGACATCACACGGCAATTATCAGACAATAAGCGCAAACATATGAAACATTACACTCTGTATGTTGAAATGACCACAAATAATTTTTTACTACTGTATTAGATTTTAAATCGTATTAGATAAATGGAATTTTTATTTTAAGAAACTTAACCAATGACTTCTTTAATTTGCTGGATTGTGTGATACTTGCCTGATATATTTTTGTTTGCCACGACTTGCCCACGTAGGTGGATTAGGATGAATTAAAACCTTTTATCTTGTAATTTCAAATTTTTCCAAACTTAGAAAAGTTTGTAATTGTAATTTTTATAGTTGATTTTAAAAATTAATTATTTTAAATTTTATTTGGGCTGTCATTGTCCCAAGAAGACAACATCCACTTTGAGAACCACTGATCTAGTCTATCTTTCTGGTTATCTCATTTGCCACTTATTATCCACTTGTTATAATAATATGCAGTTGCCTAAACATAAGTATGTTCTTATGAAACAGTTTTCCAAGAATCAAAGTTTATTGTTGTTGCATTGTTTTAGGTGGAAACTGACATTCTTCCTTTGATGAGTGCTCTACTTGTCATTATTGTACTGTTACCCATGATAGCTGGATTGTTAGAACCACATCTACAAGAAATATTTCAAGTATTTAGGTTCGTATTTACTAATAATATATTATTTTAAAAGTAGTTTATTGTTCTATACACAAGTCATTTTAGATACACTTGGACAACAATATCATACACAAACTCAGAATACACTTTATTTGTTCTGTATATTCTTTGAAAGGTTTTTATAATTTCACCAATAACCAATATTTTAATTGGCATCTAAGGCGATAATGACCGAAATGGTTTTTCTCCTTAAAACTCAAAACAAATTAACTGTGGATATATATATATATATATATATATATATATATATATATATATATATATATATAAATTACTATTTTCCATGATCTGCTATAGTAATTTGAAAAATTCAATTAATTGATTATCTCATCATATTAGGGCTTTATCAACTCGTGGTAAACAGATGTTTATATGTCTAAAAGTGGACAGAGTAATCATGCCTCTATGAAATATTTAGTTCTATAAATCACAAGAACAATAAAAAACTTGTGGTAGGTAATGTATATATTAACTATTCTGGTTTCAAAGTTGTTTGATAATAATGGATTGTTCATATTATTAATATCGTTTAATTGGACATTTGCCTTTCCTATACTTGGTTATACTTTTAGTTTCCTACTAGGATATGTTGGTTTTTTCACTTCCTTTTATGCTTGATAACGGGAGGGAGTTGATTTATACTCTCGAAACATCGTGTATTAGTATGATGACTAAAATCAGATTAAACTATATTCATAATACTGTCTATGTTGCATAAATGTAAACTATACAAGTGATTACAAATTTTTTCCTAATATATTTGTATTTTATTTGTCTATTAGAACAGTACATAGTTGTGTATGACACATCAAAAAGAAAGAAAAAGAACAGAATCAGAAAACAATTAGGCTAAAAAGAACAAATATTGAAACTATTAAAAATTATCATTATAAACCAGTTTTAACAAACCAGAAACCATATTAAAACTATTAAAAATCATTATAACAATAAAAATATCCTAAGAAATTCTTATCTGTTAATAAAAATTCACAACAACTAAATATTTCAAGAGTACTTTTGTCTGATCCTTTCCTCCCTGAGTAAAAGGATCTAGACAACAAAAGTCATCTAGGATAATCTTAAATATGTTGTACTTTTGAATTTTTGTTGTTGTCTGGGAGTTTACTTACTAATGCTACATTTTCTTGTGGTGGTAGCTTTTTTTTCTTACTGAGCCTGTATTGGCCTAACTGTAATTTGCTTCTGGATCGGGTACCATAATCAAATAATCATGTACTTCCCAATTCAGAGTAGTATGAGACTTATGTTTAATGTATAGTATTACTACAAAAATGTAAATACTAGGAAGTGTCAATACCCGAAAAGCATTTCACAAATCCTTAGATTATTTATTACAAGTCTTTTTTTAAGTCTAAAGAGCCTTTTCACTTGCTGAACTGATGAGTCACTCCATAATATGATTCTATAGTTCAAACGAGGATGTATAAGCCAATAGTAGGCTGTTAACATTGTGCAAAAGTTACAGTAATAATTTAAGATTTCTTGTATATATTCTTAACATTCAGTATCATTATAAAACTGGCCATTGTACATGAGATTTTTGCATGTATGTAAGTATTTATGATTATGGTTAGTTTTTGCACCATATTCAAAATTTTATAGATCCATTCCATGATTTCTATACATGGACATCATCTCAGTGGTTACATTATTGATTTTATTTGTATTTTTAATCAAATTAAATATTAAATTTTTATGAAAGGTTATTTTTCAATATAAATATAATTTCAAGTAAAAAAAACTGATGATAGTAGTTTAATTGCCAACCAAAATGTAGTCTGATCGTTTTTCTCGTCTTGTCATACATTCATAATTTTTTGTTTTCTTTTAAAATTTAAATGGCATTGCGTGTATCTCAGCTGTTTTGCACCTGGAAATAACTGAATTGTTATTACTTTTTAATCATCATAATTTACTGGTGATAGCTACAAAAGTATATCAATATTATACATAGGTTAATAACACTTGAAATAATAACTTGTGCTTCAAAATCCAGTTTCTATCCAATAGTATCGTATTTTTAATAAAAAAAGAAGATAATTTTGTTATCCATGCTGGGAAACAAATTTCCCAATGTTACAGTGCATATAAAAAAACCTTATACTATATAAAAGGGAAAAATAACATTGTGTTTTGTTTTGTTTTTAAGGCAAACAAAATATAACGGTTTGTACAACTTTTGAAAACATTGTAAATTGATAAAAATTATTCCTTACTGATTTAGAAAAACTCACAGTTATGTCAATTTTAGTAGGATCCTTTGAGACTAGTCACTTGCTTCAATATTAGGTTACAATAGATTAATTTTATTAGTTTGAGTAACAGAAACAGTGTATTTATTATTATCTCTTACAGTCATCTTGCAGCATGGAACACAAACAATCCAAACAAAGTTCCTGAAGGCCATCTGATTCACCTACAGATGGGGTTATATGCTTTATTTCATCGTCTGTATGGGATGTTTCCTTGTAACTTTTTATCATATCTTCGACATGAATATAGAGAAAGCCATAAGTTGGTTATATTCAGCCATACAATTAAGGTAGGTTTTATTAAAATAACTATTGTAGATATAATTTGTGTAATGTTCTCTATATGGAACATATTTAATAAAACTAAAGGAACTTTGAGAATACTTTAGGAAAATTAATAAAATTTCTTACGAAATAAGCTGTTGAAATTGCATTATGGTAGGACGGATTATCTTGGTGGAAGATGGTTTTCATCCCCAAAAATACCATTAATCCTGACAGAATATTCGTTTGAGTTTAAAATAATACAGTTCCCTCTCAATGTGTGCTTTGCCCTGACTATTATAATTCTCAAGGACAGTCACTGAACATTGCTGGCATAGTCTTGAGAGAGGATTGTTTCAGAGTGAGCTTACAAAGAGGTTCTGGAGAAAATTAAACTAAATTTTTTGGTGAGCTTTTATACTATGATTTATATAATATATTATGAACTAACTTTTTGTTTATTGTACTACTCTTTTGTATCAGTTTTCATGCTTTAACTGTAAAGTTTCACTTAAAACATTTCATTAATTCAGACAGGTTAGAATAGGGTTAATGAATGAATTGGATTAAGTAAAATGAATCAAATAATTTGATAGAGTATAATAAAAAGTGTTTGTATTACCATACAAAGTTTATTTTACAATTAAAAATAATACAATTTATTTATTAGTCTGTATTAAAGAAATAAGTTTTTTTCTACACAACACAGTTTGTTTTAAGCACAAACACTCGCTTTTGCTCCCCCCCCTTTCAAGTTTTTATATTATGGACAGCTTATCCTGAAGAGAAAGTGACTTATGTTTGTGTTTTGTCCTTTTGTCCTAGATTGGGTTTACTGAATGACATTGTAAATGTATATAAATTAGCAGTATGCTATTTAAAAAGTTACGCTGGATAGTTCTCTCTATTTGGAAGTTAGCTTAATTTGGTATTAATAATTTATGCTGAAAATGGTACCTTTAGTTCTTTAAAAATAGCTCCGTTTTTATAGCTTCTACTAAAAAATTGGGTTTGAACAAATTTGTTCATTGTTAAGTTATGAATAAAATGAGGTATGTTTGAAGTTGATTGGTCTATTCAGTGAGTTGTTGCATAACTTCAATATTTACTCATGCCTATTTTAAAGAATTAGTTATAAAGACAGAAATTATTGCTTCATTTTAATGAAAATATAGGAAAGATACTTCCTATGGAGATTAATAATTTATGTTAATTTTCGAATTAAAATATTTTTAACATCCGAAAAACGGATTTAAAAAAAAAGAAAAAAGTTTGATACCTTGTATAATTGCCAAAAGATCTTACAGACTTGATTTTTCTTGTAAACTGTACTTTTTAAAACTGTACGATCTTCTGGATTAATTCTACAGACCAAAATATGTCTATTTTAGGTTATATTACAAATATTGAATTCCAAATGTATCATGGTTTTTGCAATATCTTCACAAGAAGCATATTTTCCTAAAGTGTCATTGAAATTCATCAGTAATTTTTATACTTATTGCTAATTAAAAATAATAAGATTCTCCAGGGCTCCCTTATAATGAGTATGGACATGCCAATCCTGAGGGATCCTTAGCTGGTTCTACACCTTTTTTTCTTATAGACTTGGGTTTTATATCTTCTCTTCTACCTTCGCTATCTGGTCTTTCTTGACCAGCTCTTGTTCTCTTCTGATTCTGACACTATTACAGTATTCGAGAGCTAGGGGTTTTTATTTATGCTCTTTTTTTTTTTTTTTATAAGGCGATGATGACTGAGAAGTTAGAAAACAAAACAAAATTAAATAGGTGTGACTAAATTTTGAGATTAAATAACTTTAACTGAAGAGACATAATCAAATTCAAACACATCTTATTTGTAATCGATTAATGAACAAATTTGTTCACAACTAATTTTTTCTTAGAAACAGAGATTATTAAGATCGTTTTGTAATTGTTAATATCAATTATCCTCGCTTCCAAATAGGGACAAATTTATTTATAATTTTAAAATTTCCTTAAGAATAAATAAGCAATAAGGCAAATTGCACTCACAGATAGAAAGTGTTTTAAATATTGTTTTATTTGACTAATTATGCAGCGGAATTAAACCAGAGATACTGAGTATAGTAATATTGGAACAACAGCATAAACAACAATAACTGTAAACAGCCATGCAACTATTTAACCAAGATTGAAATATTTTTTTAAAGTTACTTGTTTATTAGTATAAAATATGGTCAGGATAGAGTAGCATTAGATCAACCAATAGAAGTTGAAAACTAATGCTCACCTCAGTAAAATTATTCGTGTATACAATATTTGCTACTGAATTATTAGTTCTTAACAGATTTTTGATTATTGTGGAACAGGGGTTGTCCGGATTAGTTGAAATACATATTAATAGGGTCCAAATTAACAGAGGTTAAAATATTTATTTTTAACCTTGAACATGTCCAAAATATTGTTAATAAAATATCTAAATATAGAATAACAAAAGAAATTATAGTAGTAAATAAAACAAAATTTAAACTTAAGGAGATATATTCTTTTAACACACACTGACAAACTAAGGGAATAAGAGAATTTTTTTTTTTTTTTAATAAGGTTGACTATTACCAAAATAAGTTTAACAGAAATAGTTGAGAGATGATGACACTTACTATTCTGAAATATAGTGTAGCCTCTGTTTTAAGTTTTTTTCTCTTAAAATAAGCTGTTTTTACTATACAATTTCCATTTTTTTGCTAGTTTGTTGTTCATAAATGAATATACGTATATATTCTCACATTCATCATCAAATTTAATTTAAAATCATCAAAAGTAAAAAGAAATTATGGTGTTTGGTGTTTCTGGATCCACCATCCACCATTATTACCAAATGTTACTAGATATAATATGATCGTAAGCTCTTGTAATAGTTACTTTAACTTTAATCTATATTTGTGCAGCCAATGTTGGATACAGTTAAGATGCATCCTCTACTTGTTACAGCTTCAAAAGATGCAGAAACATCGTCAATAAGGTATTTAATATTCTATACAAATTGATAATATATAAATTAGTACACAAAGAAAGAGGTGGATTTTTTCCTCTAATTGATTTCCAGGTTTTCATATTAGGTATGGTTAGATTGTACAAACCCCCCCCCCCCCAAATAGTATATTGTAAAAGAAAGGAAACTTTTCAGAAAACTTACATTTTTTTAAACATAAATAATTATTGATGAAACAAATAATTTTAATTTTTAATATTCTTAAAATGTTTATAATTGTGATAATGAAACTATATCTAATCGTAATCATAAAATTAACTCGTCATTTCCAGTTAAGAGTTTTAACAGTTTTGAATAACTACATTTGTGTCGTTATTTCATCAAAGCCCTGGAATATCTACATTCATCAGAAAGATCACCTACATCAAAATATGAATTGTTAATGTCAAATGAACGTGGAATTTAAAAATATTGTTGAGGTGTGAGGTTCATGTTGGCATGAAAAAGTTGAACCTGTTGATTTACTTCACGATTCAGTGCCCTTCAATTAAACTTCCACACAATTGTCATACATTAATAATATGCCACATAAACCGTTAACTCTTGTAAGATGAAGCAGTAAATCATAAATAAAGTAAATGCTATATAGTACTGTTAAACTTTTAAACTTTTGTGAGATAAAATTCATACCCATTTGTCATACATTAACAATAAGCCTTATTAAATTGTTTAATTTTGCAAAATGTGAGCAATCAATCACAACACACCGTGAATCTGCATGAATAAAGTAAATACTATATAAGTTTTTTTAAATCTGCAAGTAAAATTGTTTAATTTGACACCTCAATTATTAAAATCAGTCGTATATAGTAAAGAAATATGCGATTGGCGCAGAAATTCTTTAACAAATTAAATATATGATTGTTTTTAGGTTTGGCAGCTATTAACATTATTTTCTTTGAATGACAGTTTCTTAATTTTTTGAGTAGTGATTTTAAAATTTGTCA
This sequence comes from Aphrophora alni, assembly GCA_963513935.1. NCBI lineage: Eukaryota > Metazoa > Arthropoda > Insecta > Hemiptera > Aphrophoridae > Aphrophora > Aphrophora alni. The sequence goes on from OY740766.1 coordinate 34,566,506, forward strand.
TTGATGGACAAGAATCGGCAGAGGGGATATAATTACTGTATATTGTATATCAGAATGTCCTAAAAAAATTCTGTATATCCATTTGATGTAGGCTACATGGAGCTTAGAAAATTAGTCAATAAGCGATTGTAATTATTTATAAATTTCAGTTCTTTTTATTCTTAATTAATTTTAGATGGAAAAAAATGGAGCCACATGACGTTATCGTAGAATGTGCCAAGTTTGCTGTAGATGCCACAGAAAAACCTCGCGATGAAAGTTATGCATCAAGTTTTCTTTCAAATTCATGTCTTGATTTCACAACTTCTTTGGGTAAGAGTTTTGTAAAATATGTACGGCTTAAAATTTTTAAATTATCTTTCTAGGATGATGTTAAAAGAAGTTTGATGGCTTAACAATTATTGATAGCTAATTAACATTTGCACTTTATTTAATTCTGATAGTGACTGTTATTCAATGTTACCAAGTAAAATATTTTTTTATAATAATTCAAAATAACATTGAATCAAGTATGTCATGAATAAATGTGGGTTTGATAAGCAGTTAATTGACTTACTTTATCAAAAATATCCACCCAAAAACATTTTTAATGATAATAGTTACTCTATGTTACCTAAAATTATATAAAATTTGATTTAATTAAATCATAGTCGAGGAATTGGTCATCTAAATCTATCCCATTGTTAATATTATGAATTTTTTTGAAATTTAAACCTTCCTATACTATCTTAAAAATGACCTTATCTATATAAGTTAGATTTTAATAGGGCACGTAGCCTATTATGTTCAGATTTTGTATGGATAGAATAAGCTTCTATCTCCTATCCATATATATACAAAACTTCTGATATCTGAACTAATATGGCGTTAGGTGATCTAGATTACTTAAAAACCGGATATAAAAAAGTATTATAAAATACAGGCCGAATCCATACAAAAAATTGTGATAGGTTGATATAATCGATAATGATATAAACAAACATAACCTTTTTGTCAATAGTTCTATTAATTTTTCTTTTTTTCTTTCTTTTTTTTTGCTTTATTACACAAACCTTTTCTTCCATTGTTACAACCGTATGGAATGGAAATTTTTACCTTTTCTTGCCCATGCTTTGATTTAAAAAAAATTATTTAAAATTGTAATTAAAATGACAAAAACTGTGTAAAAATCACATTCACAATAATAATGCTCAACCGTCAAGTCGCCAACATTTGTAACTATAGGAACACAAACAGTAGGGGGTGTCGTGTAAGGAAGTCTAAAGCCAAAACTAACTAAAATGGAATAGATCGTCTTCGAACCTACTCATCACAAGCACATTCTTGCACTAGATACAGTCTAACTCAATACCATAATTCGCTACTACTCAAATATTGATATGTTATACACATTAAAAAAAAAAATAAAATCATCTCTTGAAACCGGACAAGATATCAGGGGAACGTGGGTATCTATTAGAGAACCAGATGTGAGAGATGTTTGTGTATATGCATATATATATAATAGTGGAGGTGGTAATTAAGTTGATACGGGCAAATAAACAGAAAAAGTAATAGGGATATATTCAAATGAACATAATATTAGGCAGATAATTGATTTAATCTGAGGGTTTACGATAAAATGAGATATTATTGAGTTTTATTTTATTAGGAATACTCATGCCTATTAAATCTATCTCATCCATTTTATATTGCTGATTGTAAGGTAGGAAATTTTGATTTTGGATAAATAATTTCATAGTTCCAAAACTGAGTAGTACTGGGTCTAAGAATTTTCTGAAAGTACAGGAAAATAATTGAAATTTATTTATTATATTATGAAAATATCTATAGCAGGACCAGCACCATTCCCAAAAATCAATTTCAATACTGATTTTTTTCTCCGGATTTCTGACATCCTGCATACTTTAATTGTTTCCACCAATTTGTGCAAGAATTTAATTAATAATAATTTTTATTTAATTTAATAAATCATAAATACAAAGGTCAAGCTATAAATCTTAACAATATTGAGGAGTAACTTAAGAATTACTGATACCTTAATTCTAAACATTACTTTTGGAAAATGTTAAGCTGAACCTTAAATGTGTTCCAATTCCCAAAAAAGAAGGTAGTTGAGTTTCATCGTTATATTGATTTTATATGCTCTCAGGGGCTCATTATAGTGAGTATACTGACATGCTAATCCCAAAGAACCTTGCTGGATCTGCACTTTTTTATGTAGCCTTGGGTTAGATCCTTCTCTTTCATCTTTCCATATCAGGTCTCTCCTACTAACTCTTGTTCTCTTGCCGATTCTGATGCTATAATAGTATTCAATGGCTAGGAAGGAGTTTTTATTTTATGTTCATATTTCCTTCGATGATGACTGAGGGGTTTTTTGCCTTTAAACAAGGAAAACAAAATTTGATTTGGTATATACATGGGTTTGATCCAATTTTGTAGCGAAGTAAAATATGCAGTTATTATTTTCTGATTTTGACTTTTTCACATATACATAGTGAAGAGAAAGTTATGTGATGGGTAACAAAATTTATACCCGTTATATCTGTTTTGAGGTCTCCTAAAGTCCAATAAAGTGGTGTCCCATGCTGTACAGCTCAAACAGCTTGGACCAGTTATAATCAAATTTGGTATGTAAGCATATTTTGGCCATATCTCAGGACTTGTTTACAATTTTTTAAATAACTCAAAATTTGAGAGTATCTGCTAAAAAAATTTATAAATTTTTTAAATTATGATTTTTATCAAAATTGGCTAATATAATTTTAATCAAATTTGACTCAAATGTAGCCAGTAAAAACCCAAACAAAACATAGTGGTCGCTCAATTTATCAAAAAATGGCGGTTTGTGAGATATCAGTAAACGAATTTTGGCTGTGGGACTGTTATAAAATATCTATTTATTCAAATTAGACTGAAACGTGAAGAAAACCCATAGTAAATCAAATAAGACATTTCAGGAATAATTTACAATAAATACTAATAAATATAGACCATCTTTATTAAAAGCTTGATTTTAATCAAATACAATTAAAGTTGAGGACGTGTTTATAGCACAAGCAAAACAAGTTTTAAGCCTTTATTTAAATTATAAATATTTGTTCAAACATTGTGTCTATGGTTCAGTTTCACTTTTCGGATTTAACAACTGCTCTAACCTAACCTTTTTGGTAATGATTAGTTTTGATTTGATTTTGGAGATGTATCAGATGTAAAGTTTGTACAATGTTTTTGCACCAGTTCAATCAATAAGACAATCTTCTTATTAAAACGACTTTAAAAAAAAAAGTTTTTTTAATTTTTGCTGGTATTTTATATATATAAAATTATTTATGGAGTGTAAATAAATGAAAATGTCTATGTGATTACATAAATTATCAATTTAAGTTTTTTACTATTTAACTCTATTCCTCTCTTAAATATTGGGGGGGGGGGGGATATTAATTTTAAGGATACTTTATTAGAAACTATGACAATTGACATCATTTCATACAGTACAGTATTTCGGTTTATTTTTTAATGTTTTACATGTTAAGGACAATTTGTATGTTAATATTAATAACTCTATTGTTTTTCCTTTGAGTTATTAAAAACACTATTCTCATAAGACAGAATCTACCATTCATCTTGATAATAAGCTTTGCCACAGATTAAAAAATGTACACCCCTTAAGAGCTCACTTAGTATAGTATTTCTTTGTATAGTCATGCATCCGATCCCTTTCTTTCATCTTTCTTATTAGATCTCTTCCGACCCTGACGGTGTTAGAGTTTTCATGAACTATGTGTCTCTATTTTATACTTTTTTTTAAGACAATGATGGCGAGGAGGTTTTACGTTTGTAAACAACAACTAAAGAATTTATAAATTGTGTCAACTGTCAGCTCCATACTTATATATCATACTTTGAGCAGATATAATCTAGACCAAATTTCTGTGCAGAGCAATTATTTATATCAAGACTTAAAAACTTAGTATGGCATGGATTCAGTTGATTTGATATGTATCAAATGTAAGGCCATATCAACATGTAATTCAAAGGGGGGGGGTTATATCTAGCCAATGAATTTGAATTTATTAAATTGAATTTTTAATTTATTGATTTATAATTATTTTTATTGAATGTCTTTACAAACTTCCTTATCAGTAATGAATAAGGAAAAAATATACATTAGCAACATCTGAATATCTCATCTTGATTTATAAATCAAGCAAATTTTAGAGGATTTTTAAAATTTTAAACCTCTTAGTATTGGTGAAAATGTTCAGTTACTATCCAAGAGCTATTAATTTTGAGGCTACAAAATTTAAGTCACATTTTAAACAGTAATGTTACAAAATCTTTCTTAATATTTTTATCCCATAGTTCAACTCATGTGAATGAGAAACAGGTATGTGAATAAAACTCGACAATGATTCTTCAAATATCCAAGAAGTTATGCATATTCAACTATTACATATGCTCTTAAAAATCCATGTAAATATTAATTTTACACTCCAAATGTTCTGGATTTTATATTGATCTTAACAGCCATGTTCTGACAATTATTAAAAAAATAGTAATATCTGTTATGTTAGATAATACATGCAAAATTGGAGAAGGGCATTCTTATGCTACTCACCTTAGTGGAGAGAAAGAGGTTTGGAGTCCTTCTATTTATTGTGGGATCTCTACACCTCCAGAATCTGCCCCTACGTCAATACCTCATACACCTATTGCACAGGTAATTTGAAGTTTATAGTGTCACA